>JANFAB010000043.1:0-597173 GCA_024613165.1 Pisolithus albus
CATGAAGTCAGCGGTCCAGGCTACACCACTGCGCAGCCCGACAAGAATGTCATCACCAGCCTTCCGATTTGGTGCAAGAATGGTACGTTCGATATTCGACTGGTTGATCAGGATACGAAGAACGTATGGATCAGAAATCTATAACAAACACTTTGAGATGTACCGTTACTCTGTGCCCGACCGCAGATTACTTACCTCTAATGCCCGCAATACAGTCAACACATCAGCACGAGGTTCACCGGAGCTGTAATCGAATTCGTCTCTCTCTGAAATGATTATATTGATGTGATGGCTAAGCAGATAATCAGTTGTTTGCCCATGCGATGAGCAGCGATGCTCACTTCCTCGTTTGGTCAAATAGTCGCTTCAGTTGAGGACGATCTCTTGGATCGGTACACGCGAAAGCACTCATCAAGGTTCCGAGTTGCGATCGCAATAAAGATGCCCATCTCTGGTCTTTCAATCGGACATGCAAGCCCAAGGGACCTATCGGGGTATCTCCGTACCACCTCATCTGCTTAATCTGCTCAAGAATACGTTTCATATCCCTCCCATAAGGTGCCAGGACGTTATTCTCGCGTTCTTTGCACCGGCTGATCATTGTATTACATTCCTGGATGTGCTGCTGCGCTTGCTCCGCTTGGTTCTGAGCAGCCATCCCTTTTTGCTTGCATTCGTCTGTGGCCGTTTGTTTGGCACGTTTCTCGTCACAGACCATACTGTGGGCACGTTCGGCAGCAGCAACAGCTTGTTTGGCCTCTTCAAGCCTTCGGTTGAGCTCCTCACGTCTAGCCAGTGTATGTGTCTCCATGCGGCGGGTCTCCTCGACGATCTTGATGTCATATTCTTGAATGGCTTTGTTTAAGCCAGTCAAACTAGCGTTCATGTCCCTCTCATCGTTCTGCAAAGTATTAAACAATGAAGAAGGGGGTCAGCACTCAGAAATTTCCATGCCCACCTTGAATTGGTTCAAGGAATTCTTGTTAAGTCGTATATTGTCTTGTAATTCCTTAGCTTTCTGGTTCAGGTGGTCGATGTTGCCGAGATCAGCAAACTCTCGCTCGTATCGTTCGACCTCATCGGAGGCCAGCTTGAATTGGGCCTGCAAACAAGGTCAAACGAGTGGAATGTACACAAAATTCTGCACGTACTTCTGCATGTTCGACTTTGTCTTGAATCTTCGGCAAACGTTGCTGTGCTTTGGCGACTTCCTGAAACTTCGCCTCCATTTCCTGTGATCGGGCAGTTAAATTGCACTCAGCGTTTGCACGAGGAAAGATTGTGAAGCCTACATGTTGTTTTGCCGCCACATGCGCCCATGCCAGTTCTTTCTTGAGTTCGTCGGCCTTATGACGTTGTTCGCGTGCTTTCGAAGCCTCTTCAAAGCGTACGGTGGCCTCCTTGAGCGTTGCCCTGAGTTCAGGGAGAGCTTGTTTCTTCTGATGCAAGATCTTCCTAGCCTGGTTAACTTGTGCTAAGCACGAATCGTATTCCTCGCTAAGCTGGCTCAGTTGGGTACCGCGGAGAAAAAACTGGGGAAAACTGTTGGTTGTTTATGGAAGTAGGCGTCAATGAACGCGCCTTGTATTTGTCCGATGGGTGTGAAGCGCTCAAAAACTGGCGCGCGGAATCTAGTTTACCGGTCATCATGAATGGGTGTGAAATAACCCGGACTGGTCACAAACCTTGTGTGAGAACATTCAATGGATTGTCGACTTGAATGTTCATGTGGTCGCAAATCGCGGCCAGTTCATCTCGCTTGTCTGATATTTTCCTTCCATCCTTACTCTTGATTGACCAGGATGATGCACCTTGTCTGTTGAAGGTTCGTGTAATGACGATACTTTTACCATAGTCATTAGGCCTGTATGCCTCCTCGCCCTGGTTCTTCAATGTGATGGTGACTTCTGCTTTGCTATCATGGGTTCGTCAACCGCTGATGTTACGTGCCCACCAAACGATGCTCACTTTTGACCTTCACGAATGAAAGACTTGAGTCCAGATCCACGACCAGTTGAAATGGTCTTTCCGCCGAGAGCAATGGTGATTGCGGATAACACAGCGCTTTTGCCACCTACCATGGGTGTATGAGAGTGTAATAGCTAACAGTAGTAGGGTTTCTCACTCCCGTTATGACCTGTGATATGTGTGAGAGCGCCACACTTGACATGACCAGATGCGCCGCCATACCAATGATGAAGTTTATCTGTGGTCCAAAAGAGAACCTCAAACGGGGATGGCACATGAAGTTCGTCATTTCAATGCACTCGATGATACCATGTTCCGCAATTCCCTGTGCTCTAAAGTGAGTGCAGTTCCCAGACTTTGATGCAGCACTCTTACTCCAACGACCTGACTCCTTGCCTCGAGACGCCGCCGGATGGCGTCGCCATTTTCCTCCTCGAACCTCTTCTCGAATTCCTCGCCCTCCTCATTGGCGTCACGGATGTCTACCTCCCCCTCGTCGCTGCTATCGCCTTCGTCCTTGATTCTGCCGTTCACCTTTGGTTTCTTTTCCGGCGTTTGTTGGACTTGACTGTCGCTATCCTCTGTTTTGGCACGCTTAGACACCTGAGATGATTGAGGCTCCTCGTCATCGCTGTCAACGGCGACTCTGCGCTTGGCCATGGTGACTAGCGACCGACAGGAGAGAGTTGCTGTGGAACGTCGACGCGCTCAGAGCCACGCGACGCGACGCATCCATGACGTGTCAACAATACCAAATAACATGTGTCACGTGGTTGTTGTCAGGTTGGGGGGTCACTGAGTCCTGAAATGCGATTGTTGTGGAGTAAAATCGTAGTGCTGTACTTATCAGCAGCGAACACGTTATTACGGGGTGGATGCAGAGAGGGTATTTACGGCTAGCCGACCAGTTGTGTGGAGACGGTTGCAATCACGATCCGTAGTCGACGGGTAGTTGCCACAAAACAAAAAATCCTTGTTCAGTTTTGTTCTTTCAACGCTTTTCCCGCTGCCCCGAACACTCTGCATTCGCTGCCTCGAAACTGCCCTGCTACTAGGCTGAGAGGCTTCCGCTCCCTTGATATAAGTTATTGGCGTTTGTGTATTACACCCAGACGGTCGTTCCAAGAGGCCTGGAGTCGCTGCAGGACAACGAGCTCATGTACGTCTGCACAGCGACGGACTCGTCTCCCGGCTTAACCACAGTCCAACTGTTCTAGGTACAGCCCACACAGTAACGACGCAAATCGTCAATCAGGTTTCGGAGCCGTTGGCTTGGGTTTTCTCAACGGTAACATAGATGACGACGAAGACGATGCCAGGCCGACCCAGAGGAGCGCTCCGCCCCCAGCCCTGACCGTGGCGATACCCCGACAACCTGCTTCCCTTCCGCTCGCTGCTCCTCGGCCAGGATACCCGGCACCTGTCGCGGCTCTCAAGATGCCTCCTTCGACCTCTCCCGAGTCTTCTCGTCACCCTCAAATGTCCCAAGTTCCTCAAGTTTCGACTGTCACCCGCAGGCAGCCTGACATGGGTGCGCCGCGCATGCCTCCCCCAATATACCAAACGCCTGCATTTCCCAGACCTAGCGTGCCGAGCACCCCCCATCCGTTACAACCACCAATGACCCCCATCACTCCCGTGTTTGTCCGTCCTTCCAAGTCCCCTGCACCGCAAACGGATATCAAGTTTGCCAATGACGTGATCATGCGCGGTAATTCGGAGGACAACCTCTTGCCCAAGCGAGGTGAACGTGGCGATCATTTCTGGAGGCGATTCAGCATGGTTGCCAAGGAGGAGAAGAAGCCCAGGTCCGTCACTCACTCATTCCGCTCGACGTGTATCCCTTATGTCCTCTTTCTTAGCTCTTGGCTGGTCAAATCACAAAGCGGTATGAGTCGAATGTCTCGCTGGGTCTGGCTTGTTGCATTCCTGATTGTACGCACATTCTATTTGAGAGCGTGCAGAAAAACTGACCCCTTCTGCAGTTGGCGGGCATTGCCTTCATCGCTGCATTCGAGATTTCTCACAAGTCCTCAACAACCCAACAACCTACGGCCGTCGGAGGCAAGGCTAACGAGACTGCGAGCCCCGCATCCACATCCGCTCCGGGAGTTGTCCAGTCAAGTTCCCTTCACGTCTCTCCGACGTACACAATTGCACGCCGTGCAACAGAACCTCGGCCAACTGTGTTGCATACTGTTTATGCTCGTTATCCGCTCTCAACCCCCCCTCCCAATGGTTTGGTTCAAATCAAGGCTCCAAGGCGCGCTAAGAAACACCGTCACCAACCCCTATATCATTAAGCTCTCCTGATTTTTCTGTGGCAAGTCCTGCTCATGCGATACTGACCGTCCAACGAGCCGACTCAATAAGCCCTATGACCTCGTCGGTTCGACTCATGGGATCAATGTTAACAACATCCCGTCCTTTCCTTTGGATGTCTTGATGCCAAACGCACCTTCTATTTATCTTTTTATACCATCGCTTTCATATTTGAGTTGAGATACGCTTTATTCCCACTTGACGCCATATCGCCACGACCCTGTGGTGGCTTTGCCCTTACCCTTTTATGCTACCCGGATTCGTGCATCCACGCCGTCCACCTCTTGGATGGGCAACCTACCTGCGGCAGGATGAATCTCTTTTAATTTTTGTCACTTCACTATTGGCATCTCCTTCTGTCCTCTGTGGAGGGTGTTCCGAGAGGACATTCACAGCGTTCCGCTTCATTACTAATGCCCATGCCATGTTCAACCGTAAGTACTCTGAATACAAAGGAATCAACTGCTGGATTGCTTTCGCTACATTCTGTGGTGGCCCTTGCCCTTACCCATTTTTGCTGTCCAGATTCGTGCATCCATCCCGTTGACCTCTTGGAAGAGCAACCTACCCGCAGCACGATGAGTCTCTTCTAAAGTTTGCCACTTCCTTACTGGTATCTCCTCCGCGGTTGTTCTGAGAGGACATTCACCGCGTCCCGCTCCATTACTAATGCCCGTGCCATGATTCCAGTAAGTAGCTCGGCTAGATTATGCATATCAGACCAAATGTAGCCGAATTCCTTGTACTGTGTCAAGGCCATTTGACTCCATATGGCCGGACAGCATCCGTTAGATGATGCGCATGTACAACGCCCAATATATAAGAGTGCACCAGCACAGTGTAGATTCTCCCCGGATGTGCGGTCATGACGCGTGACGGCTGCCAGCATTATCCGCCGCCGTAGCTACCGGTCTGGACGACTCAGTATGAAGAAGGATGCGAGAGTGAAACACTTCGGGAAGCGTAGCCCCCAACAGCGCCAAGAAGATTGTACAAGGCCGCCGCCAGTGCGGCAGGAACGACCGAAACGCTGTCAGCCTCCTCGGCCGTGATGGTTTGCACAGGGTTCGCAGATATGTAGTTTTGAAAGGTTTCGCCCTGCACGGAACAGGGAGGGGTCTAGTAGCGGTGAGACGGAGAACGTCGATCGAGCATCAGATCGTCCCTTTCGAGTTGATGTGCACTGTGGGTTCTGCAAAACTGAGTGACCGGCTGCCATAATCCATTTGACAATAGATCGCTCGAAAGCCGATTCGAGGTTTGACCGGCGAAACGCAATCAATTAACGGGATGGATGGGTGGACTGACTTGGCACTCTTACCTGGGAAAAAGGGGTAGAACGTTTGTGTCTCTGTCACAAGTCCCTTCGCACATTTTCCGATCCGGGGCTTTCATTTCGAGTCCTCGTCCCTAAGGCTCGTCAGATCTTTTTTCGGGTAGATATTAGGTACCCTTGCATCGGCAGGTGAGATAAGTACCTCTTCCAGAGCCGGTCACTGTGATGTAGTACTCACACAAGTTTAGAACATAAGGGGTTGAATGTCTGTTTGAAACGTGATGATCAGTCTTACAGTTCCCTAATGACATTTGCTGCCTTAGGAGGGCTTGCAGTATATTTACTGTTGGTGCCGCGGAGGCTGAGCAGGGGACGGTCTCGACGGTCCGGTCTGGTCCTAACACGGGGCCACTAACAAAAAAATGTTTCAAGCCCCACTTTGGTTCATTACGTTGACCCTCAGGCCCTCAATCAGACCAGCTGAGTATTAGGCCATCTGGAAACCCCGGTCAGGCTTTGCTTAATACGCAGCCGCCACACCGGTGATCACCCATCAGGGTCCCGACACCATTCGACATGTAAGTGTGCACCGGACAGTCTGTAATTTTACTGTTTTGCAGAACTTGTTCCTCAGCGGGAGGAGGTAGGGTGGGTCATCCATTCTCGCCTAAAATCGTTAGCCTGCCACAGCCAGCAGTCTTACTTGCCGATAATCACTGACAGTACACAACATGCCACCTGTTCTCGATTTGATGTACCACCAACATGTGGGTGCCACTCCTGATGGCATCGCCCTCGTTTCGGAAACGGTGGGAATGGGGCTGAATTATCTTTCCTACCTGAGCCGAGTCATTATATTTCTTCATCCCACATCAGGTGTCCTCTCGAGGTGTCCCCACCGAGCGGGATGCGATCCAGCTCTTCTTTGGGCGCCAGAATACATGCCAGGTCGTGTCCCTGATATTTAAGGCTGACTCTCAGCATGTACACCTGTAAACTCGTCCTTCCTCCGCAGTATCATCATACGTCGAAATGTACTCTGCAAAACTTGTCGCTTTTTCTGCTTTGGTGACGTATCTCGCGCTTACCCTCAGGAGATGGAGAAATAGAGCTCTCAGGAATGGTCTTCCACTTCCTCCCGGTCCAAGGGGTCTTCCCTTTATAGGGAGCCTATTTGACATAGACATCGCTGCACCGTGGACAACTTACGAACGGTGGGGGAAGCACTTTGGTATGTGATTTGGCCCAACGTCTGCCCTGCTTACATCTTACCGTGTATTTTGTAGGTGGGATCACTTACTGTACGCTGCTTGGCCAGGAGTTTGTTATTATCAATGATGAGGAAACGGCTCATGAACTGATGGTAAAACGGTCGCCGATATACTCTGATCGCCCCTACATATGCATGAACGAGTTGTGAGTATTTATGGTACCCTTCACTCTCTATCACACGTCAGCTGCATGGTTCCATTGGACCCTAGGTTCGGACTGGATTTCAACACTGGTCTTCTACCGTACGGTGATGAGTGGAGGCTACATCGAAAGATGTTCAACGTCGCGTTTAGTAAGACAAACTCCAAAAAGCATGAAGCGGTGCAGATGAGGAAGGTCCACCAGTTACTTTTGAATCTACTGTCCACACCCCTTGACTATCCAGATCACTTTGCCACGTACGTGGTAGTCGTCACTTGCGGACGCCGTGTGTTTTGACAACCTTCTAGGTTGTCTGCGGCAATCATCATGGCAGTCACTTACGGATACGAAGTTGTTCCCAAGGATGACCCTTTTGTGGCCAACGTCGTACACTTGGTGGAACTGTTCATACACGCAATGACAGCGGAACGTGCCACTCTAATCAACGCTATCCCGCTCTGTGAGTGCATGTTTCTGACTTCTTCGCGGGAAGATCAATGCAATCTCAGTGGCACACATCCCATCATGGTTTCCTGGCGGAGGGTTCAAAAAGCAGGCGGCAGAATGCCGCGCCCTTGCGAGAACGGTGCTGGAGGATCCTGTAAAATATGTGCAGGATAGAATTGCAAGTCTTGCAACTGCTACGTGAATGCGGGTACTCAGGCTTTTACCATCTTGCAGGCAGCTGGCACCGCAACGTCATCATTCGTGGGTGACTTACTCGAGATGGAAATTGGGACCGAGTTGGTTTCGTCGAAAGATGAAGCTGTCAAGGCAGTAGCAGCCACTGTGTTCCTTGGTAAGTGTCGTACGTTCTACTCGTAACTTACGATTCATTTTCCAACGCAGGTGGAGCCGAAACAGTGTGTTTATGCAACCTTTTTCCCTTCTCACGTCGCCATCGCTGAGCCATCGGCACAGACATCGGCCGCCCTCCTTGTTTTCCTTCTCGCCATGGTATTATATCCAGAAACGCAGGTTAAAGCCCAGGAAGAAATCGATCGAGTGATTGGGAATGACCGTCTACCCGAGTTCAAGGATAGACAGAATCTTCCATATGTCGAGGCTGTATTTTTAGAGATCCTGCGATGGCACCCTATCAATCCCATATGTGAGTCACTTTGCTTAGTTAGGTGGAAAAGGCCTCACCAGTAACCGTCCAGTACTTCCACACAAGACAACGACAGCTGACGTTTTTCACGGCATGTATATTCCGAAGGGCAAGTCATTTCTTTCGATAGTTACGCTTCATCTCACTCGACTTTCCAATATAGGTGTGACTGTGCTGGCTAATATCTGGTATGCGCTTTTTTTTGTTTTCGATTTCTTCAATGTCATGCGACCAAGGGCAATGACGCGGAATGAAAAGCGTTACTCGAATCCCGCTGTATTCAAGCCTGAGAGGCACCTAACCACTAGGGGAACGCTCGCTGAAGGCACATCTTCTCCCTATTTCGGCCTTGGCCGGTAAGTAAGGTGTTTGTATATATCAAAGTAGAAGTACCGCTAAGGAGTTCTGTAGTCGCATCTGCCCAGGTAGGCATGTCGCGAATCAAAGCCTTTGGGCAGCTGTAGTATCCATTCTTGCTACCCTACGCATTGGGAAGGCCAGGGACAAAGCTGGTCACGAAGTCGATTTTACTCCGGAGTTCACAACGGGGATAGCCTCGTGAGTATATCTCGTTGAGATTACTCGTGCCCGTTTGATAGAAATGTCAGACATCCCAAACCCTTCCATTGCTCCATAGAGCCACGGTCTCCCAGGGCTGCGCAACTGATCTATGCAAGCGTTGGTGCAAATTGATTGCACAACACAACCGCACATCTTGGGAGGCAGTTTTCCTGGAATTGTATGAACGAGCAGTCCACATATCCTGTACCATAGTACGACCAAGATGGGGAGGGGAGAATAGAACCGGTGCCCTTACACACTTTTCTCACTCGAGAAACTCACAACGTGCGAGCCGTCTAGCCCAACGTCCTGGATGCAGCATTTGTCTCCGACCTTAGTAGGCGGGACTGTCTTGTGCGTTGAACAGTCCGTGCATTTGATTGGGCCGAGTCGAACGCGAAACAAGGTTTGCCACGTGTAGTTGGTCGTATTACACGGTTTGAGGTGACAGTAAAGGCTTCAACGGACCGTGACTGAAGGCGGTGCACCGTGGATAAATAATTGATGAAACACTAACTTATCGGATAAGCGAATGTTGTACCATCTTATTATGGTGTGCGGTATGATCGTCGATTCAGCAGATTTGTAGTACACCTTGTAACTGCAGTGAGTTATTGAGTCAGAGTTCAGACTAAAGCGAAAAATTGGGCGAGTGGCTGAATAAGTATGTATTACGCCTCTGCCTATGCTAGTCTGCAATAGCGGGGGAAAATGCATCAAATAACCAGAAATCAGTGATACCAGTCATAAGAATCGAATCATTGCTTCCAACTCTTATACACCTACCTCGGCCGTTTCATTTCCCCGTGTCAAGGACGAGTGATCAGCTGGCATTGGGCATCAGTGTCGTTCTTTGGAGGATCCTATAGTAGGGGCGCGATAGCTTCCAGATCAATTGTTATGTTGACCATATCAAGTAACAAGGATTGAAGGTCCAATACATCCGAAAGCAACCTTGTGAGTGGCCAGCGCGGGAGGAGGAGGAGGGGCGCCGAGAGGCGTGTAGCTTCCAGGCTCAAAAGAGTGAGTGCCCATGATATATATGGCTCCTTTGACCGCGCATGCAGGAGATGATCCTGCACCCCGTGTATACACCTTATACACTCTGGACGCCACTTCAGCTGAAGGGCAGATGCTAGCAGCATCAACGGCAGTAGCTTGTCCGGATGGTTTCACGACTGCTGATCGAGGTAGACTACCGCTGTCCATACATTCCATCGCAAGATCCTGGTTCAGATTGTGTGAGTGTCTACGGAGATAGAAGTCAATTATTTAAAAGTTGCAGGAGGCGAGATAGCTCTTCCACTCCGAGTGTCGGTGTATTCCGAGGCAATGTCCGGATTTCAAACCCAGAGAAAACTTTATGTAACTCCTTCAACTACGAGTAAGGGCTGCAAGAAAACACTTGTGAAGTGGAGTTGCTTTTTGCTACACTCTAATTTGAAAACAATCTCCGAGTTTCACCAGAGCAATACAGTATACCCGTCCATTAAGACAACAAATTAGGGGATGTCCAGGATGTCGTGCATCTCGTGCGTCAACAATGGTTAGAGAAAATTAGTGGATATCATAATACAAAAGAAAGAAAAAAAGGCCTTCAGCCTTCACCCAGTGGTACAAGTCTAATCATCCCCGAAGTCTATTGACGTGTCTTCGTTGCGGCGAGCGCTTCACTGCACCTGACACGTGCACGATATCGACCTCACTTTCAGAAGAGAGGACCTCAGCTTCCATTTCCTCCTTCTTTCGCCTCCTTGCTTCTTCCTCCTTGGCAACCTTCTCGGCCTTCCATTCGTCTGATAGCTGAGTGATTCGGGCGACGAGGTGATCTCGTAACCTAGGAACTTCCTGGTCTTGCCAAGTAATCCGGCGATCAGAACTGGCCATAGTTCCTTTGGTCTGCGTGCACGATACGAGTCAGTCATAAATCAAGGCAGAAAAGCTGCACAAGCTCACAGTCGTGATTACGCGGAAAAAGTGCTCTGGATTGCTCATGAAGACTTTAGTTAAATGAAGGAGGTATACCCCGCAATCCCACGTGTTGGGTTGAACCGGGACCTGTATGAGAGATAAGAACTTGCGCCAGCTCGAACGAACAGTCTTACTTGAACTTGTTTACCGACAGCCTCGCGTACCTCATCGAATCCCTTCTTATCTTTTGCCTCTCTGCCAAGGTAGGTCTTCAAGACCTTGACGACTTGTGTATGCCTGGACCCAAGCGAATCGAGAGTGAGAATATAAGTTCTAATCACCGCTCAGCACGAGTTTTTGGCAAGATTTATCAAGAAACGCGTACTGCGACGGGCGTTGTGACGGCTCTGGCGGCTCTTCCCTCAGCATATTATCCACTTCAGCCTCTTGACGCTTGTCATTCTCATCCTCGCTATCCAAGATGACGACAGACTCGTCAGCAATGGCAGGCTTCTTCACCACTTTCTTGGAGTTCAGTGGCCCATAGAAGCTGGAAGCTGGAATGCCCGACTGCGGTTCGAGCAATCGGTCGGACAGGGTGGGGAATGGTAATGCTGACGGTCCAGCGGAAGACTCTACAACGTCCACGTCCATGGCAACTTCGCGAAGTGGCGAACTTGGGTACATCAATTCGCTAGGCGCACGACCGCTGGACCCAGAAGGCGGCTTCGCTACTTTGAAATCAGAATGGGGTATGCTGGTTGATGTACCAGTCATATTTATATCTTCCATCTCGACATTTTCAGTCACGTTTGGTGTCGTCGGCAGGGTCGCTATCTTCGCGGACGGTCCATTCTCGTCTTCTTGCACGCTAGATGCTGACGAACCCTGAGCCTCAGACCGGGACTCAGGGCGCTCTGTCTTAACATCAACTTTCGCTCGCTCCGTCTTCCGCTTGCGTGTTAGTCGAGCCTGTACTGACAGCGGTGCTCCCAGAGGTGGTTCCAATACATGACTTGGTTCGTATATAATGGCAAGATACCAGTGCAGACTGAGGGATATTATGACGTGATCAGAGCAGTGAGGAAAGACGATGACTCACTTCTCGTTGATAGGCACGATGATGTATTTCTTTGAGAACAAGTCGACTTTGGCGGTCCACTTCCTCACACTTTGGTACCCTTCTTCAGCACTGTACAAAATGAGCACTCTGCAACATGCAATGGGATGGATTGCGGTACTTTTTCATGTTCAGCTTCTTGTAGAAAAATGAACTGAAGACGTGTATTTGATCCGCAAGCAATGGATCCTTCTCTCGAAGTTCACTGAGCCAAAGCCTATGGATTGGTGTTAGCTTCATGGGGCACCGCAATCTGTGAGAAAAAGTTCTACTTCAATCCGAATTCGATGAGGGTATCATTCAAGTATTCTTCGGGTTCTAAACGCTTCAGGTCGCTGCGCATTATGTTGAGCGCTCCCGGCCCACCAGGTGGGTACATCAGGACTCTTCAAGAACATGTATTCACAGACATTTGTACGAACGAGAGGAGGTACCCACAGCTCATCTTGTTCCACAAAGGACTGAGGGGGAGCAAGGGGCGGCGTCGACTTGGCACTCTGAGCGGCAAGTTGCCGCATTGAACGACGAAGTTCATGTTGACTCGTTTTGGATTCTGGCGGCCTCCTACACGCAAGTCGCAGGGGTACTCCGAAAGTACTTTGAGACACTTACGAACTGGGAGCCGAAATCCTCGTTCTGGCGGATGATGAACTCGGTGTGGAAGAGCGTCCCGAACGCGAAGATACCCGGGCCGTTTCATGCCTTCTACGCTTTGCAGTGAGAGCCTCCATTTCCGCGTGATGTCGAGCTTGATCCCAAAGAGAGCGTGCTCCGCTCGGCCTGTGAAAGATGAGTTGGAAGTACTGATAAATTCAACGTTCCCTACCTTACCACCTCGTAATCACAGACCTTCATCAGATAATCAGCAAATTTCTGGTACATCGTAGCGCTCCACTTTGGAGGGTCAGTCGAGAAAACAAAAGTCACCAGCCCGCGCTGTCGAGACCCTCCTTCAAGACAGGATCGATCAATATATCATTCCTCGTCACTAAGGCCAAAGAGACGGCGACACACCTCCCTCGAATTGTTCACCGAACTCATCCTCCCAGCGCTTCCATTGCTCCCCTTCAATGGTGCTAAGCTCTATCACGGGATTTCCTTCGAGAGCGTTCTGGTTGTCATTGGTGATCTCGATAACCTTTGAGAGTATGAACTTCCGCACAAAGACACCTGACATTACCTTGGCCTTATCAAATGCACTGTTCAGCTTGACCTCCAATTTGCAATCCGGTCGTCCAAATGAAACAGTTAACGTTTTGGTACGGTTGTCATAAACGAGCTCGTGGGGCACGTCGCCCTCCCGTGGAAATTCTCGCAGACCTAGATACCAAACCTCAAGGGGAAGAGATATACGTCGATCCTTTTTCTTTCTGGAATCTACTAGGCCAGAAGACGACGTCCCCACGCGATCAACACCCTGGACACTCGTCTATCTTTTGCTCGGAATAGTCATAGGGTACACTCTTACCTCGTCTTTGCGTCGCATCTGCTGTGAAATCCTGTGACCACCGTTTGCTAGAGCCGACAAGTCCAGGGCGGGTACATCACCATGAGGACGAGCAGACTTCGAGACTGCCGACTCTTCAAACGCGAGTCGACGGACTTGAACAAGACCGTTAGGAATAGTTGGTGTCCCCCTAAAGAAAGTTCTTGGTTGATCAGAACCCCACGACTCGATGCCGTCTTCTGACTCCTCCGAAGCGGAGACCGGTTTGCGAAAGTCTGATTCCCGACGTTTTCCCTTGTCTCGAGAAGGTGCAAGTAGCCGCCCCGGGTAAGTTTCGAACGCATGTTTTCGCGGTTTGGGAGCCGAGGACATGAGAATTGGGTCCGGAGATGATCGGTCATGAACGGTAGCAGCACCAGCACGTGTCACAGGGCATCCGGCATCGTCGGAGCGACCGTCCACAATGATTATATCCCCGTCGTCCAATCCGGTACGTCTCTCTCTCCCAGCAGACGGGTCCCCAACTTCCTGGACTTCGGGTTCTGAGTCGGGGGCTTTGGAGGAAGTGCGAGCGAATGAGGGACCTTGTCCATTAGTTGTGGCTCCAAAGTAATGGCTAGTGGTTGGGGAGCCATGAACGGACCCTAACTTTGGGCGCTTTGACGGACGCCGATCTGTGGGACTCAAATTCCTAGGCGTAGCTAGCAAAGTCTGGGATCTAACTGGATTACCCTGCCGTTTGTTGAGATTGTTATTAAAATAATACGGATTCTTGTTCCCGGAAGAACCGTTCCTAGCAGAGTTGTTCCCGGAGGAATGCTGCGGTAAGAAATGTGAGCCAAGTGAATGACAGAGACGTCTGGTTACGAGCTCACGCAGCCTGGCATCTGTATCGGTGTAGGTTTCTCTTTCCAAGGCGTGCTATTAAATCTGAATGACCAGGATGAAACGGAGGGTTTGCAAAAGAATCACTTACGCACTGGAGGCGTCCCTAATGCTGCACAGTGATGCCCCGGTCGCGCCATGCATCAGAGCCAGTTTGGTTCGCGTAGCTGAACCAATATCTGGACCAGTCATAGAGAAAACCAAAATGCACACCGATCAAAACCGAAGATACGTGTCCGCTCGCCGAGTCGTTTGGTCTCAAAATACTGTGGCCAGCCGTGGTGGATTCACGCATGCAGTATGTGAATATGTTGACTTGTCCAGACGTCGACTTGCTGAAGGATGCTGAGTCATCACTGTAGTCTACAAGTAACGAATACACCAGGCAAAGTACTTCACTATCGAGAAGACCTTCCATTCAATTGTAATAGGCGGACATGACTTGATTGAATCGATGAAACAAACAGAGTTAAATCGTCAAATGCGGAGCCTCGATTTGCTTCACCAGGCGGTAGAAGTCTGCTACCAAATACAAACTCCCAGCAAGCACTGTAAGGTGTTCTCCACCCTCGTCCTGGGTTTGAGCTGCTTGAAGTTCGGTCCATTCAAGTGCCCGCTGCAATTGGTTATCTACAGGCTCATCGTCTTCTGCAGCCCACACATTTGCATTCGTAACGAGACCCAGCACGGCTACTCGTAACTTGGAAGGGGCAACAGACTGTACCCATGGCATTCCGTCCGGGGGATTGAACCGTAGCACAGCAATGCTCACTGTCACTGGACTTCCTGTTCGATCGCGTGGAGGTAGCAGGGGGAACAAGGTCTGCTGAGGTGTTTTAGGTGGTGAATGGGAGAGCGCAAGGATATACGTGATATGCAACGTCCGTGAGGGTGACGGAGTAATGAGAGATATGTAAGAAGCGAGTGCTTCGGAGGAGGCCGGATTGTGAGCTCCGTCAACGAGTAAGACCAGAGGATTCCTGGTTGATCCAGGAGTGACAGGACGCGGCATGGTATGGAAGGATAGTCTTCCTGGCCATGAAGCACTTTCTATTCCTGCACGAACGGTATGCGCCGTGATCGCATGTAATAAATGTGGTGAAAGTGCCCCGCGACAGGAAGAATCCGTTAACAAGGTCGAGATAATAGTCAGAGCCAGTGATAAGTTATGAAGCTGATGTGTTCCGTGCAGCGGTAGTATAGCCCTGATCGGAGAACCAAACGCATCCGAAGTAAATTCCGTATGTTGTCCACGAGGCGGAATGAACGGCACTGATGAGAGGGAGACGGATAGATCATCATCCCCAACCGTTTTTACCGGTATGCTGCGCATGAAAGTTCCTCCTTGTTGGAGGACGACTTCCTCGGCGATTGACCCGACCGAAGAATATTTCTGGTGACCCAAAATAAACGGTTTTCCCCGACGTGCGATAGCAGCTTTCTCCCGGGCAATCAGGTCGACCGTTGCACCGAGGAATGCCTGATGATCCAGATCTACTGCGGTCAAGGCAGAGATCAGAATACATTGATCTGGTATAACGTTCGTTGCGTCCAACCGACCACCCATACCAACCTCCACAATTGCGATGTCGACCGCTGACCTCTCGAAGACCAGCAGCGCGGTCACAGTCAACAACTCGAAGCTGCTGGCTCTGGCACTGATCTGCTCGTTAGCCTGTTCGACCCGTATTCTACATTCGTGATACAATTCCGGGGTGACAGGTTCGTCGTTGATAGTGATGCAGTCGTAAGTGGAAATGAGATGAGGGCTGTTGAACTTGCCAACATTGAAGGACGAGGTCCGAAGAATGGATGCAAGCAAGCACGCCACAGTACCCTTTCCATTGGTCCCTGCAATGTGAATTGAGGGTCGCGTATACAAAAACTGAGAGGCTAGAATGCGGACGCGTTCCAGGGTAAGATCGATGGACATCTGGACGAGCCGTCTATAGCAACAGGTGGGACTTTCGGGGTTCACGTGGATAGGGATGGGAGTCAGCTGAGGCCCGGGTCGGATGGGAACACAAACATGCACCCTCTGTTTCGGCCGGCTAAGTGGAATATAAAACGGTATCCTTGAAGGTGGAGGGCGTGCTGCAAGTCGACTGCATATTCCTTACTAACCCGCGTCTTTGACCGAAAGTCATCGATCTCTAATCTGCTTGATATGCCCGTAGACGATGCAGCGGTCGAGGTGAGACTCCACGTCCAACTTGCATTTTACGTCCCAAGTGAAGTTCTTCATAGAAGGCCATTGACGAGCTCGCCAGAGGCTCTGTGCAAGCGGTTTCTACTCTCACGCTTATGGTCCTTCGGGATAAATGCTCCTTCGCCCAGTTCAAACAGATAACGACGGCTTTCTATGAGGTTTTCGGTTCCGTACATCTGCAACATGCAAAGGAAGAGAATGACAAGGACCATAGCGTTCATCCGACTTTACAGGTCATGGCACTTAGAAGTCTCTCCTGTATTGTCCCCGATGGCGCCTTACAAGAAGCCCATGCAAAAGAAACTTGCGATGCGCTGTCGAATCACTGGCCTTCCATCCTTGAATGGATTTTGTATCTTAAGAACGACTACGTGGACCGGAAATGCATTGACGTCGCGTTTCGCGTGCGCGCGAAACGATCTATCGTCGACTTCATCGGCCTTATCCTGCACACGGATTTACGACCAATCATCCCGATAATTTTTCAATCACCAGAGGCTCTCCATACCCTGCTCTCTCTGTGGCGTTTAGAGGTAGAAGACCACCATTTTAACTGTGGCAATGACAGCAACGATGAGGTGCCCCCCGTTTACTGCACACCAGGCATCTTGGACTGCTGGCAGGCTAATTTCGTGCACACCGAAGATTGGAGTTGGGGTGATCTCGTTGCCCCCTTTGATAACGACGGAGCCCTGCTTGCTTCGACTACTCTAGCTCATCTTAAACACGATGTTGCACAGGTCCCCATGGATTACGACCGCGTCATCTGCGACATCCATTTGATGACAACATTCTCCATCAAAGAATGCGTTTGTATGCCCATGCTCCAGCAGGGTTCGTTGCTGACATTGGTGTCTCTATTCTTCTCTCTCGTCCGCTCTGAGCATTCCTCTGACGCGCTTCCTCTCGTGGCCAAGGCATTGTCGTACGCCTGCTGGTATATTCGCTCTTATGTGGAAGTTGGAGACGGGCTGACTTGGATCACGCAAGTAATTGGAGCCGGACTCATGGAGGCGCTTCTCCTTATTGATCCCTGGATCAAATATTTGCCAGACCCGGATGATTGGGAGCCGTTGCACCAGCTTTATGGGGAGATTATCCCCAAATACTCTATACACCGCCCCGTGTTAGAGCTGTTGGCAAAAGCTCATAGACACATCGAAGCTACCGGTTTGCTAGAAACAATAGAGAAACACACCGCGTTGTGGGCAGCATGGGAAGATTTCGATGCTGTAGTTCGTTCGCGGTTGCCGCTCTTGGCTGGGGACAGTACAACTACCCATTCGTGTCAAAACGTGAAGGTAATCTCACTATATCTATATCCTTGGTTCAATGACCAAATCGTGATCACGTCACCATTTAGTGCGGTAAATCGCGACCCGCTGGGGAGTTCAAGCAGTGCACTGGTTGCCTCCAGGTTTACTATTGCAGCAAGGAATGCCAAACTTTCGATTGGAACCATGGGAAACACCGAATCTACTGCAATACCATCCAGAAACGACGTGCTCGTGAGTCTACCTGCTTTCTACAGCCTGTCGTCTTTTCTGACTGCAATCGGCTTCCAGAAGGTGCTATCACCCACTTCTCCTCAAAGGACCTCCACCTCTTCGATGCCATTATCCTCAGTGACGTCACCTGGCTCCAGCCAAAAGTTCAAGAACTGGTAATTGAGAACCCGGGTGTTCTCGCCGCCATTTACTCCGACTACACGGAGTGGCCATCGTGCCATTCTATCGAACCCGTGATCGAAACGATTCAGCTGCCGACGTGTGGTTGCGACTTGGTGCTGCACTCCAAATGGAGTGACATGATTGAACTGGCACGCAAATCGACATCGCCCCGCATCCTCATCCGTTCTCTCATTCCCTGTGGGATTTACCCAAAGGTCAAACTCCAGGTTCTGCCAATCGAGTCGGCAGGCTCGAATGATGGGGGCGTTAGTTTGGTGGATACCGAAAATACGTTTGAGCACTTGTATGAGTGTTCGAATGTTGGGCTGAGCTTTATGGACAGCGCTTTCCCAGAAGTAAACAGGCAAGAGAAGGAGATCCTATGCTCGGGAGGAGCACCGAGCGCGCCGGTTCTTGCGGTGTAGTTTACATGCTACATAAAGGGTCAATGATCCTCGGCATGGATTGCAGCGGACCTATGATACGACTTTTGAGATGGAGGAGGTGTATATATGTAACATGGCCGGATTCCTAACTCTCCTTCCGAAGGACATACATGAAATAATGAAATGCTTCCCCCAGCGTCTTGATTTCTAACCTCGTGCCTGGAGCGTGCTCACCCGTCAGAAACCGCTTTCGGAAGTGGGGTTGACCGAACGTAATGTAGATAAAGGACCCCGTCTCTCGCAGAACGCTGGGTAGCAGACAAGGCGCCGGCCAAAAAAAAAAGTGGACGCGCCGCTGTGTCAGTTCTTGTCTGCCATGACGAGATGCGGCAGGATGTCTTTACCGCAGCACCTCCGATACCTCTGCTATGCAATCGTTGACAACCTGCTTGGATGGGTTCTGTGCGAGAGTCAGAGGAACCCTTACCGGGGGTGCTCGCTGTACACCGGTGGTTAATACAATGATAAACCTACCCAGACATCGGAGGAAGACGTCATCATAGCATCCATAGTGCCTGGCAAGGAATTTTGGAGGTGACCGCGAAGCACGTGCGGAGATTACAAAAACTATACCTTTGTCAATGGCAACGTCAAAGACGGAGTCGGGAAATGTCAATGAGCGCACGTCCATTTCATGCCCTGTGTAGACCATTGTCATTGGTGGGAAAACGAAATCCACCAGCACCGTTTTTTCGTAAGTAAAGAGACGTCGCTGGGACTAAAGACTGAAAAAAAAACCTTACATTGCATTTCGGGTTTGGTTGCACTATTTCGTGCCTTCATCCTCTCGACCACGACAGCCGAGTACTTATGAGGTTGAGACGCCCAACATAGTTAGTATTTAAATCCAGAAACGAACGCCTCGAAATTAGAGGAATACCAACATCCACATTGACAATGTTCTTGTATCCGTCGTCCCACATCTATATATAGTCCTCCGTCAGTCAATTATCGAAGACAAACCACAGATGCAAGTACGCACGTCTTCCGAAAACCTGGAGTTTCCACATCCTAGCATCAGTATCCTGGCTGACTTGTCCGGGATGAGGGTACGAATATCGTCTGCAAGATCCGCGTAGGATTTGAACCAGTCGAACGTGCCATCTGAGGTTTCGCTGAAGTGACAGTGGTACCACCATGTTAGTTTCATTTCCATTTTATTTTAAGTGAGTGTATATGGTTCCCGCGTCAATCATTTTGGAAGAGTGTATTGTAGTCGTGGTACTCACTGCGAATATCTCGAATTCCTACGTGCGCGTCCCGAGACCTGATTATTATGTGATCACGGTGTTCGAAAGTGTAAAAGTACTCGCCAGTACTCCTTTGTGCCGTATTCCCGGTTGTTCTCTGGAAGTGTCATGACAGATACGGTGTCGAATTGGAACCGGAGCCTGGTAGTTCGAGCTCCAGGACTCGAAGAGTGATCGACGGCGGTATATTCTTGCCTAAACAAGCTGCCAGGTCTCAAGATCAGTCACACCTACTGTCAGTCCATCAGCATTTCTAGGTTTTTTCATCGAGATCGTAAACAATACAGTAAGGAAGTTCTGCGGTATGTACTGGGCATGTACATATGCACATTTATGGCTCCAAGTGTCTTTCGGAAAGCACTCTACCCACCCTGCAAACGACTAGGCTGAATAGACAGGCGTGTATGTGAATTGTTCGAGTACTCGGGCTACAAACGTTGCAACTCGTTAATACGTGCACGGCACTTGCAAGTTCCAGCTTTATAAGGAGGCTAGAATCCACAAGCAGCTGCAAGGGAGTGAGAAATAGAAATGATGGCGTTCCGGCAGATGCTCGATCGGTAGTGATGGAGGGAAAGGAGAGTCTGGCCGATAGTAAAAAGAAATCGTACAGTATGCAAGAAGTGTCTCTCAAGATGCGCGAGTGTGAAAGGATGTAGGTGGTAAGGAACACAACACAAGCAACCGGAGTGTCGGATAGATAATGGGCTGTGGGCGACAATAAGAGAAGGGGGTAGGTGATTGGTCAACATGTGTCGACCAGCTTATTCGAAGGGAAATGGTATCCGCCTTGAGCCCACGTCGTGATATTCGGATTGGAGTACACATTGAGATGTCTGGTTCAACACCGGATTCAGTAAAGGTTCTACTGGCTAAAAAAATGTGATCGCGCTGTATACTTACGCATTTATGTAGTCTGAAGTAGGATAGCTTGGAGGATCGCAGCCAATGGCATTCTGCAGCCCTTCTCGTTGATACACGCGCACGTAATCAACGTACATCGTAGTGGGGAACTGAAGGTGCATGAAATCCTGTTCCTGGAACGATGCTAGAAAACCGTCAGATGGGGGGAAGCAATATCTAACGATGAAGTTGACGTACGGGCCATGCCCAGATTGAAGATTATGTACTGCACAAAAGAGTGAGTATCAGTATCCAAGTCATAACCGATCAACGCTGTCCTTCTACTCACCATCGGTTCCTCAGGGATTAATCGGTTACTGATTTGCACAGTCGAGTCCGCTTCGAGCGAGTTCGGAGTAATCTTCCATGTCTGGGCACTCTCGCTGTACCAAGTGATGTAGCCCGAAGCACGATCACTTGGGTTCGACCACCATTCGAAGCCATAGGTGGCGTAGCCTTGTCCTGCGTAGTTTTGACTGTCTATGTACGTCACGGCAGACAGCGCTTGCTGATAGAGGCCACCGACGTAGGTGTTGAGTTGAGTTATAGCAGTGTCGTTGATCGTGGTAGCAGGTGAGGCGTTGTTGAACTGGTACTGGTAGTTATATGGTGCTGTCTGGAAACTCTGAGATACCTGACCCTGGAAGACAGAGACATCGACCTGAGTTTCAAGGATATCGATTTCGGGCACGCCACGGCCAACCGACACACTCGGCCCGGGATGATCACCACCCGGGCATGTACACGAGGATAGACGTTGACCGGGCTGGTAGCTTAATGGTCCACCGTCGGGTGCTCCAGTGGTAGCTGCTGCAGGAGCACCATTTAGCGTTTGGTTCGGAAGCGTTCCTACGTCGCACGCAGTATAGCTGTAAGGCCAAGTGCCTATATGACAAATTAGCTTGACGTCGGAGAGGATAACACGTCACAAACCCTCCGTGGTCCCACCGTATCCTGCGCGACCCTGCCGAAAAGAGAGTTACAGCAAAGTATGTCATCCTCGTAGACGACTTACCAAATTGCCCATCGTCCACGCACCTATCCCACATACTGAGCAAGATGGAATCAAAGAGCGATGATAGACTTACCAGGCCACAAGCCTGGGGCAAGAGGAGATCCTGGCATACTCATGCTGACCTCGATATACCCCGTCGTGAAGCAAAATTTGTTCCACGATGTGACCATACCTAGACCTCACGCATCAGTCTCCTTGTTGCTGAGAGGGGATCATGGTGACTACGTACCGCTGACGAAATTCAGATTGTTCATGGGTTGTTCGGTCATCGTGATCACTAACTTCCCATTCTGAGTGGTGACAGCCTTGAACCATCAATGAGTCATCAGTTCGGGTTTTACAGAGAGCACAACGACATACCGAGGGGTAATACCACTCCAAGTCACCCGTAGGCCTGACAAAGAACGAACCTTTCACCACTGCACGTGCACGACCACCCAGCTCGAGTGACTTACCAGTAATGGAGGTTTTCTGCCTCCCAAAATGGATCATCGCCGGGCCAAAACGTGCGTCCATCGGTATTGAATTCATCACTGAATACGAGTTGATACTTGTTACCGTCACTGCCCGTCCGATACATCGCTGACGATGGGGTGTCAGCATCGATCAAGCTAGGCAGCCCAGGTAGTGAGGGAACCTGTCCCGTGACGTTGATTCCTCCCAAGTTAAAACCAGAAGTGGTCGGACTATTTGTCGTGAAATAGTGTATTATCGGGTACCCGGCGAATAGCGTTATGAGACCAACGACAAGGACGAACAATGTGCCGACGTTGGCCCAACCACGCGCAGAGCATAAGGTAAACGAGTTATCGAGCGCTGCATCCTGTACTGGGTCTGGATTGTGCAACGCGTCGTCTAGGTCTGGGTCCTTTGTGTCCCAGGCGTAATGGGGCACCGTCGACGAATTTCCAGCTGCACTACTGCTGGGTATTTTCTCGCCTCCTGTTACCGATGATACCTCGGATGGGGCAGCGCTAAATCGTGATCCATTGTTGAATCCGCCCTCGCGTACCGAAGATGGGTTATACTATTTTTATTGTTTTTTTTTTTTTCCGGTCAACGGCAGTGAGACCTCTAGGAGAAATTGCTGTACTGACTGAGTAGGGACCGTATCCAGCACCAATCGCACCACTTGCGACACCCTGAGCAATTGCACCTCTTCCAGTCTGTATCTGTACGCTACTGCGCGAGGATGTCCTCCCAGGAGGTCTCGATGTGTTGTAGGATGGGTGTGAGTTGTGCATGTTCGGTGCCTGAGGGCTTTGAGGAACTGCGTAGTAGTCTTGGGCGCTGGGTGGTGGACGACGGTGTTGGGATTGCATAGGACCTGGTTAGCAGTTGTGAGATGGCGGAGACACAAACGGCCCGCCGCTGGTACGCACGACGACGACGACACACACAGCCCTGGTCACTTGGCAGTAAGCCACAACACACTCACTTGGCCGAAATTGAGCCTGCGCTCCTTTCTTTCTCACGGTCCAAGTACTGCTAACTACATGTTCATCCTAACTACAATGCCGCTCCCCGAGTTGCCATCGAAGACGAAAAAATTGGCTATTGGCGCCTCGCGGGCAGCAAGGGCCTTTAGAATATCCTGCGCCAATAACCCTCCTACCACCGCACAGACGGGCGAAAATTCATGCGCAGCAGACCTACAAACAGATCTGTGAACATCGCATTAACATCCCTGTCTTGGCCACGGTAAAATAAAATAAAAATTGAAACCATACTCGATCAAGTCCGAAGGCATGGTGGAGAGGACTTGGGGGTTCACTTCAGCCTCCGTTAGCATTGCATTGGCAATGGAGAGTAGTTCCGGCGCGGCATCAACGCTGTCAGGGACCTTCCCGTCTTTTATCTTTTGATATTCCCAAAGTGCTAGAGAAAACTCAGTTGGAGACAATCCACAATGTGATGTACGTACCAAGTATAGCGTACACAGCAGCGGGGTTGAGCTCCTTCGTCTGCCTCTTCGTCAGACCTGACCATTGATAACGCAGCGCCATGTGTAGCGGCGAATATATTTGGCTTGCTTTCACACTTCTCGGTGCGTCGCCCGGGGCTGAACGATCACTGCCACGTGTGCAGTTGGAGTGGGAACCGCACTCAACTCATGGATCTTGTACTAGAAAGAGACTACTTACGGTGCAATGTAATCATGCTTGAGCAGGTCGCAAAATATGTATCCCAACAGACCAAACGTTCCCCCAGCATAGAATGGCTTGCCGAATCGTCGACAGACTTCGTTTATCCAGATCTCCAGCGCCGTCGACGTCAGCTTCCATGTCCGCAGCGGGAGGAATCCATTAAGCAACTCACTTACCAATCCCTCGCGATGCCAGTCTGTCACGCACACCAGGTCGACACTCATGACTAACGCATCCAGCGACTCCCGTTCTAAAAGCGTGTGGTGCTTCATCGTCTGTACTGTCACCAAGGGGTTGAGGCTCTCTATCCGCGCCTTGGCAGCTTCAACTTTCTGTCATATGAGACGGTAGCGAAGGCACCGGCATTACCAACAAGTACGATCACATGGACAAGTATGAGAAACGGCAAACTTGTATGAACCATAACGCACACGTACCTTCTTTCCAACATCCTCTTCCCGGAAGAAAAATCCTGCACCAAGGTCCTCATCCGTGACTTCGTCTGAATCAACGAGAACGAGCTTCCCAATGCCAGCGAGGACGATATTCTTGATGACTTCCGTCGCTGTTCCACGTAACCTCACAATCAATATGGTGGCATTTCGCATCCTGCGGGTAGCATTCCATTTCAGTCAGTTTAGACGGGGAACCAAGACCATTCCAAGGTTTGAGTAGATTCCGGAGGGCATGTGGAGAACAAACTAGAGATGTGAGATAGGAGCATACCGTTGCTGCGCCTCAAGTCCCCATAAACGTATCTGCCGGTCGTACACTGCAGCCTCATCTACAATACATATTAGCGAGGCGAGTACTTGGTGAAAGAAGACTTACCTTCGGTGATCTGCACGGGGTTACTTGTAGACCCGCCCTCGAACGCTGCTTCAGATACCGACATCGCGAAATGGCTGGGAGAAATGTGTCAATGAATCGTTTCAATGACTTGATACCTTCGCGTCTAGCTGGGGCGTGTGCGATGGTGGCAGTGCAACGCGATCCCTGCTTAGACGTCATCCAGCCGGATTGAGGTGACCCATGGTGCTGAGCGCTGAGCGCTGAGCTACGAAATTCATTATTCGGGCTTTATGCTCCACTTCAACAGGCCTCGAACTCCTTCCTAAGGTCAAGCACTCTGGGCTTACTCTCCTGGCAGAAGTTGGTGGTAATTATCGCGTTTATCACAGCAGATTCCCACAAACAATGAATGCACTCCTGGGTATCAGGTGACGGTTCGTGCTTTTAAAGAAATACGTCGACATCGATCACTGTCCTGCAGTGCCACGAGTCCACAATCCGGCTAATGAGACCCAATCCGTTGACCTGCCCCTCCCTTAATTATCTACATGAGTGTCAGAGGGTGACTTCCTCGACCTCATGGGAAACTACTTCGCTCAGCGCCTAGCTGCTCCTACAAGAGATCAATGATCCGAAAGTTTTCACCAACTCGAGGTCGCACAGAAAAATAATGAAACCGGGTTGCGCTGTGGATGAGCCATGCTCGAACACCATCGCATGTCTCGGCTCGTCGAAGCGTCCTTTGAATGCCTCTGGTCATTCCACTGAGCCCGAATGTGTACCTTTTGGGAAATGAACGTGTCTCCACGGATTACTCCGAATTGAATGCACCAGCTTGGAGCGTCACCCGCAAGACCTTCGCATCATACGTTTGAAGATGCTAAAAAGTAGGTTTCCGACCCTCTTCACTTCCTTTAGTTCCCTTGAGTTTCAATCCCTTGACGAATATTATGTAGCCCTCGTCTTCCTGCACCGACAACATCCGACCTGACTAGGTACGACAAGAAAGATGTGACACTTGAAGGTTTCTACACGGATTTGAGTTGTCTTGTTCTCACCCGGATGTAGTGCTTTCCGTCCAAGTGAACTGAACACTCGGTGAGTTCGCCTCGATTTGAAATGTACTTATGTCAGTTCGGATACATGTCAACGGTGTGGAGCTCGAGCGGCTTGTTCAGTCGCAGCGACGTCGATTGGACAAAATACTTACTGACCTCCTCCAAGCTCGGTTCATTATGACTTCGACAAGGTAGTCAATGCCATCTAGGTGGTCATATCGATAACCATGACGTCTCAGTAACCAGCGTCGTGAGAATCCCGTGAGGTGCTGAGTCCGCCTCCCTGGTTGCACTGGTAGATACCGGGAGAGGAGTGCACGAATGTGCGCTTCCCGGCGTTATGAGCTCGTACGATCATGGCACAGCACCATAAAAAATGGACACCATCACGATTCCAAGAAGATCATTACTGCTGTCATATTGATCATCATGGCGTGTCTATGCAGGCATGAACTTGTGGCAGCTCTTCAATCCGCTGCACGGAATTTCTCAGAAAAGGTGCCAATGCGAGTGCGTTCAAGCATTCAGACTCACGATTCAGAGGGATAAAGTGACGCTGGGTTATTCAAGAAATGACCTCCAGGATGACTGAAGAGCGGATAAAATTAGAGCGTGAATAGTGCAAGGCCTCCGCTCATCTGTGATATGTGATTGTCCGTTTCACCGCCGGCGATTAACAGTGCATCCGATATCCCCTCAGGTCGAGTTACTTCCGCAGCACTCGATTCGTCACTTCCTGCTTAGTAGAAATTGACACGGATGTAAATGAGTCCTTGATCCCTCGGATGCAAAACAATCCGAGATTCAAATGTTGAATTGTTGTGCAGTTATCTATGTACATGAGTCCTCGCGAAAGTTTTGGTGTTCAAAGGTCGGATGTAGGACACGGGGCTAATCGACTCTCCATTAGGCAATCGCCGAAGGTAGAATCGACCGTATCTCTCATTCGGATGTACTAGTGCATCGAGTGCCTCGGATCTTCATGAAACTGGGCCTGGACTTGGAAGGATACGTTTATTCATATGAAGTTACACGGCAGGGTCTTGAAAGCTTGAATCAAGATACTCTCGTAGAGATCGGCGTGTCGCCCCCATAACCCATCGTGGTCTTCGACCATTCTCGAAGTTTGACTAACTGACGGTCATAAGAAGTTGAATTCCTCTATGATGATGCGATATAAATATGACGGGTACAGTAAAAAGTAAACCCCCATGTCTATGTTTGAATGAAGTTGAATTCAGGATGAGGGAATGTAAATACCGGCGATTGCATCGCATGACAGGTCCGTTCAATTTGCACGCGAAGCGGGGTATCCAAATACACGGAGAACACTTCGCAGTTTGATGAGCATTTCTTCCCATTCCTTCTCAGGGTCCGATAATGCTGTGATGGCACCACCAGCACCAATAACCCATTCTTCGGCGCGATCATCAGAAGGTGGTGCCTCGGTGGAGTGCTTGCAGCTATAGCGGCCGTCGTACTTGAAACAACTGCGGATAGTAACCGACCAGTCGCCTGCGCCGCTTACACACCAGTAACCGAATGCGCCAGAGTAAACATTTCGCTCGCTATCTTCGAGAGTGCGAAGGATTTCGACACTACGTTTCTTCGGTGCACCAGTCATACTACCTATGAGCAATACGTCTCAGAACACAGACAGGTTCGGCGAGTAGGATGATAAAGGTACCCACCAGGAGGAAGACTGCGTCTCAGCAACTCCCAACCAAGTGCACCGTTTGCCCGATGACTGTCGGGCGCGTCGACAGTGTCCCCAACCTTCCCTTCGATAACGCTGACGAGTTGCCATACCGTGCTATATTCTTCCACGGTACAGAACTGCTTCACATCGACGTCTTGGCCCACTACGGCGTGTAGGTCGTGGCGGATGAGGTCGACAATCATGAGGTTTTCGGCAACCTCTTTTGGGCTCCCCCTCAATTCTTTCTCGGCTACAGCACGGGTAATGTCGGGTCCCTTGCGAACCGTTCCTTTGATGGGGCGCAGCTGAAATGTTGCCCCAGGTGGGCGAGAAAAAGAGAGAAATCGTTCAGGGGATGATGCCACCAATGTTGTGGGGTGTAGTCGTAGGTAACCGGCGTGCGGTGCAGGGTTGAGTTCGCGCAGGAGCTTATAGCGTTCCCATGACGGTGACTGCGTCTCGGACGCAGCCCAGGGGAGGTCACGAAGAGTGATCCTGGTCGGTGCTGTGAGGCATAGCTCGTAGGATTCACCCGCATAGAGGTGTTCTTGACAGATGGAAACACGACTCTTGTAAGTCTCACCATCGGGTAGGAAAAAAGACGTCTGCGCATCTGTCGAGGAATGAGTGCCATTAGTAGTAGGAGTGGAATGTCTTTGAGCGGCAGAGCGGAGTAGCTCAGTTGTGTCAGCGAGCCACTCCTGATCGCCTTCCAGAATAGATTGAAGATAGACAGTGCCATCGTTCGAGTCAAGGATGATGCTGCGTTCCACGAAAACAAGGTTCATGTCGGGGTGGCGTGGACGCTCCCCAGGTGCTGTTATGGGTATCGAAAGCGATTCAACACCGATTTCATACGACAGATAACCAACCAAACCTCCCCAGAAGGGAAGGTTTGGCAGACCACCAGACGCTTTTCTTTGGTTCATGAAGGCCGAAACCCACGACCATACGTCACGAGAACCCAAGGGAATGCGCGCGCAGGACTCTCCCTGTTGTAAATGCAAGAAGTCGTTACCGACGGAGTAAGTAATGTGCGGCGAAGTCGTATGCAGGCAACCAATGATGGTATAGCGACCGGGTGCAGCAGCAGACTCCAACATCACAAACGGCGATTTATCGTTTGCCACGTCGAAAAGCTCGCATATTGTCACTGCGTTCAAATCGGGGAGATGGAGCGGGGTTGTGAGTACAGTTCGTGAATCGGTACAGTATTTTGAAATGGACGGCAGAAGTAGGTTCGGCCATGGCGAACCAAACACAGCGGATGCCTTTCCGTCCCAAGGGAGGAGGGAACGGTCACGAGCAGCGTTCCAGGAACGCGCGAGACACCAGAAATTGAACATCACTTCAATTCCGCCACCCTCCGTGAGGACTGACTCGGGGTGGTATTGGACAGCCCAGAAAGGCCGCTTACTGTGCTTGAGAGCCATTACGATTCTCGTATTCTCGTCGTTGTCGAAAGTCCATGCTAGTTCCTCCAGGTCCTCGTTACCGGTGAGATCGGCATGGAGAGAGTGGTACCGCACTGCCTTTACAACGCCGACTCCTTTGAAAATGTCACCACCTGTATGCTCCACCACGGACACCTGGCCGTGTTTGACGACAGGTAGTCTCTTTATTCTCCCGCCGTACTGGGTGGCCAAACTTTGAAGACCGAGGCAGACGCCGAAGATTGGCACCAAGCGTGTATTGTCTACTGTCCAGAGGTGATTAGCGGCACCGATATCCTCCGGAATATCGGGGGAGCCGGGTCCAGGTCCGACGATGATTGCAGAGAAATAATCAGTGTAGGATAACAGATCCACGAAGGTTAGTTGATCGTTCTTGATGATGTGAATGGAGCAATCGGGTACTGCTCTGCGACAGAGAGCCGCAAGACTAGAAAAAGCAGGGAGGTTAACTGGTATCGTTGATCGCGAACGAGAAAACCAACTTGAACGTGAACGAGTCGTAAGAGTCGACCAGGAGGACTCTCTCTGTGGCTGGGGACATGATTCGTGTCAGACAAGGGGGTGTGCGACGTGTTGTCTGATCTCAATGACGAGTCCGTCCTTTTATCCAATGTGAGTTTGCGGTGACCTGCCATTATCATTCCAGAGTTGGTCGGTTCCCGCACTTTGACCACATTTATTAACGACTGTGCACGGGTGTTTCTGGGCCCCGCAAGATTTAGAAGAAGAACGTCTGACTTGTCTCAGCCCAACCCGATGTTTTTTGATCGACAAATCGAGTAACGTCAGCAGGCACAGCCGCCGGCACAGCACACTGCAGTCCGAGTTTGGTAGCGCCATCCCGCAGACTCGGAACCTGACACTTCGGGAATCAAGACAGGACACATAACCGAACAATTCCTTCGGAGCTGTGGGAAACACTTTCTGAGGGAATTTGGCGGGGTCAGCGTTGCCGCAGCAGCTCGGCTCGGCGCGCGTTGACGGACTCCCTCATCAACGACAACTGCAATCGAGCACGCCTTATGCGACATTGACCTCGCAATCACGCTCGTCGTACGCATAAGAAAAAAATATAGGCACGATCGACTTCGGTCACCTCGATCAGACCACGGTTCTGTTCAATCGCACCCGCTTGAGCAGAGCTCGCTGAGCTATATTGCTGTTAGCAGAGTAATTTCAGGAAGCACCCAGTCAAAGCACGCGATCTTGTACGCATTGCCCACACGGATGCAGTGCGACCAATCGAAGTCCCAAAGGTGGCATTTCAACGTTGCAGGTCTCGGATGCCTTGATTAAAATCAAGCCCCCCGCCAGAATCAGAACGCCCGCAACAGGCCATAAAGTGGGATCAGGAAGCAATTAGAATTACCAAGGTGGAATCCAGCGATAACTTATATGAAACGAGCGCGACAACGAGGAGTTCCCAATGAACATAGTGGGGCTGATGATGACTTATAAGGATTGAGCGTTACAGAGTGAGAGGATTCGAAATCTTAACTGATCTCATGTGAGGAGGACGAGTGACGGAGCACACTGATAGTAGTGCCAATAATCAGCGAAAAAAGGCATGATCATGAAAGGAAGAGGAATGGCACACAGGAAGCCCCTACTTATAGATCGGCCTCGCGTATTTCGTACAGACATTAAACCACGAAAGGGACACGAGTGACACACGTCGCCAGACTCACCTAGTCCACATGATGTGGAGTATAGAGAGCAGAACGGGGAATTCTGCCAAGGTTGAAACGACAAGGTGCGTTCCTCTAGTCTCGTTATGGTCATTGCTCACTACGGCATACTCCGGGTTGTAATCACCGCGTTATATGCCGAATGAGGGCTCTGGATTGAGACCACTGCAGCCGAGTTTCCACGAACGCCGAAGGTGGCAGGGTGCCCTGACGCCACCGAAGGTAAGGTGCCGGTATAACGCTTAACTTTCGAGCGTACGCGGGTTAGCAGCAGTGCTAGAGTAGTACAGCACCACCATGGAAGATGAGGGACTTGTCCCGAGGTGGGCCTCGGAAGGCTCGGTAGGGGAAAGGAGTGTGTCGTGGTATTGTTGGTCCACGAGTCAACGTTCAATCTGGTCACCGAATGGTGTTAGTCCCGCCTACCCAGTCAGCCTAGCAAGGTAGCCCCACTACGGGTCACACAAATTGCCGAATCCACACACGTTCATGGTGGGTTCATGTTCTTGACAGACATCTAGCCCGCTGCATCTCCATCAGAGATCGGATGCAAGTGGGGATTAAAATGATTAGCGGCCCGATTTTCCTTGTCAGCTGGGTAAACAATTATATAGGCCATGGCAAGTTTATAGCAGCACATCTGCGTGGGTTGTGCTTTCTGATGTTCTGCGATTGCCATGGAAGAAGGTGCCTGCCATCGTGACGACCGTCAGTTCTGTTCTGATCCCTGGAAGCTTTTATCATGTCATTGTTCTTGAGAGTATGGTATCGCCTCCCCACGATGAACCCCCCATTTGTTACCCCGTATTTGTTAACCGTGGTAATACTTTGCTCTGATCCTTTGGGTGCGCTAGTCCTCTTGTCGAGGCGCCTTGCGGGTTTCCTCCAAGTAAGCTGTGCTCCTTTGAGAACGCGAGCAGTGACGTGAACGAACGTCGCTGGTCCTACTACCCTTGCAATCGATTCGTAGTTTGGCATGCTTGCTCGGCGAAGCCCTCGTCCAAGTGACCCAGCTCGCCGATAACAAGTAACGGGTACGCAAACCATAGGACATGTTGACCACTGCCCACTAGGGTAGCTTGCACAAGAATGAACGCCCAGATGGATGGGCCAACCAAACTCACCACCGGGAAAGCAACAATTATAGGGAAGAACGCAAGCGCAGAAGAACAGAATACGTACCCTCCTTTCATCAAAAGTTCGAATGCTCGAGTCATGAATGTCACTTGAAGCGAACCATTTCCAATGCCAAATGCCATCACACACGTACCAATGGTGAATGGAGAGAGGCCCAATTCCCCAGTTTCAACAGGGATGTCGACGAGAGCTAGTATCCCGTGATAGGTCTTGAGTGGGATGCAGAATAGTGCGAGGGAGACATCATACATCAGCAGGCGACGGAAGCCATCGGGCGTGCTCTACCCCAATCTTTCAGATTACTCATCTGCGTTATGGATGGGAAGATGTAGAGCGCCGACGCACTGCAGGGCCTCGTGCAAGAGGAACAAGTCTCAGCTGCGTTTTAGGTGGAGTCTTCTTCCCCGTCCGTGAGTTTTCTAGTACGGAACTACTACTTTCATCGCCGTCATCTTCAAACACAAGAAGCAGGTAGTAGGCGAGGCTATCAAGAAGGAGAGAACAGATTGTCATGATTATATGTTCTCGAGTCGTCAATCCGCTCAGGGGATACTAACCCGGATGCGCTACTAGTATTGGCAGCCTTTTTTTTCGTAGCAACGCGGAAAAACACATCCCTCTAATCGATAGCGGGCACTCGAGGGATGCGAAGGATTATGAAATAGGTGGGGAAAAAAAGCCTATGGTCAACCTTCAGATTCGAAAAGTCAATAATGACCGTACCTCTATGCGCATCACTTGCAGACAGTCGTAGCGCGGGCGCTCTTGATCGATTGATCCTCGCTCGGTACTTATCCTTGTCGAAATTTAGTAGCTTTCCAGAGCTCCCCACCAGAGAGCGCGAGATGTGGAGTGAAACGTATACTGGGCCGACACAATTTGCGCGAACGGTAGCAGTTCGATAGTGCCAAAATTGCCACTGCACATCCAAAGGACTGCTGCAGGGGTAAGCTCTTAGCTCACCCGCCGTAGGTACACCTATCTTGGACTTCCACTAGGTGGAAGGACTGCGGGTGAGGCGCTCCCTGCGTGAGACGGAAATGGCGAGAAAAAAGGAACCCACCCCAGCTTTCGCCCCTGATATTAGGCTCCGCCGTATTATTTTTTTCCACATCGCTCCGGCTTCAACCCCTCTATGACACCGTAACGCATCATTCCTAAGCTACCATTGTCGTGAAATGCAGGATCTACTCCTTCGAGATAAGGCCCGAAGGCTTCTCGACTTTCGGGAACAGCTGTGGCCAGTCTGACGTACCACGGAGGAAAAGCTTAGTGGCAATTAGCCTGCAAGGTCGAAACCAAAAAACTTCTAACTCCCATACAGTTCTACCATGGAGATTGCTTTCGATGCTCAGTACCATCGCCTTTCCCTCGGTAACTCTTTCTTCATATACGCCCACTTCTTGGAAACTGCAACACCTATCTCTACCCGCATCCTTGTAAAGGGGACGCTCTCGTGTCTGTATTTTCCGAGAAAATCCGCGAAGAACAGAATTATGGGGCCCCGGGAAGACAGTGTAAGTTTCTATGCCTACTCGAAAACCGCGGCAACTTATCCTATGGCGACATTGGCCTTAACAATCTGAACAATGGTCTGGACCTATGCAACCTAAATATCCGATCTACATAAACACACTCTGAACAACTACAGTATTAAAAATTGGAAATCTGCAACACTGCTGGGTGCAGAACTCGTTTTGCACATGGTGTCTGTTCTGCATGGTGCCTAATGAACCTAGTACACTTGGATGTAGGATGTGGAGCGGTACAGTGTTCATGGCCACTGAGCTCAGGACTGCTTGAGATTGCCAAAGCTTCAGGAATCGTTGTGACGGAGCGAGAATGGACACAGTTCTAGTCAGGGGACCCCTGACAGTTGATATCTGTATCTGTAATAAGGCTCAGGCCCTCCCCAGAACTCCTATACTCGCAGATTATTTCCATCTCTCGCCCAGACCAGAATTCATACCTCATACTTTAAATTTTCTCCAACTTCACCATTCACCACCGCTCAAATCTCAGGCTGGGAAGTCCCACAAAAAAGCCAAGATTTTCAGTGTAGGCTATATGCTGACTAATCAAGCCCTGCAAGGACCGCCTGCTCTGGTTGTGATGACCGAAATGCACGAAACGCGGTTTCGCTTATTATCTCTTCCACCTGCACACCCGACGAATCCCGTAGTCTCGTCTACGTGGTCTCTTCGTCTCCATGGAGGGAGTTGGCCTATTCTATGAAACGTAAGTCCTGGTGCTACCGCAAGTCATGGTTCGAGTCACCAACACACCGTGGTCATGTTCAGCATCCATCGTTTGTATCGAACGATCATACCGTATCCGAAGGACCGCATACCCATTGAGCCGCACCATGCCTTGCATCTCTTGGTCGCTCTTCTGCCAATGATGTACATGGCCTACCTCGCCCGGCGGCCAGACACGTTCCTGCTTCGCATCATGCTACTGCCATTGGTGGTGTTAGGCATACTAGGAACCTTCTTCCGCTTCGCGGTCGATGGCGCAGAGTATGGTCCAAATAACTGGGGATTAGGTACTATATCTCTCTCAGTCATTGTCGGGAAGCCACTAACACGAAAGCAGGATCGTTCGCTCTCGTTAACGTCGCTAAGGCCATCGACTATGCTTGGAGGCCCGAGGGGATGCTCAAAATTGGGGAAGAGAAACCAGGTGTTCTCGCCGAGTCTCCTCATGAGATGAATGGTAATGCACATCCAGACGGGGCTGGTCCCCCTCCAGCACCGTCATCAGTGTGGCGTCGCCGTTTACCGGCCTGGATGTACGACTCCCTAGAACTCCTCCTCACCAACAGAGGAATCGGTTGGAAGTTTGGAGTCGGAATGCATATCCCAAAGGAGCATAGGTCGCTTGAACGATCTGCATTCCTCTCCGCAACTCTAGCTTCTTGTCTTCACAGCTTCCTCGTCGTTGACGCTTGCGAGTCGTTTATCAAACTTGTACCAGGTGTCAAGTCTCCGGAGGGAGGTACCATTTTCAGACCCGAGCTTCCCATCCCCCAGCGCTACATTCTGTCTACTGCAGTTCACGTCGCTACAGGAACAGCTATCGGGGCTGGTTTCGAGATGTGTTATGATCTGGCGTCGCTTGTTGGGGTTGGCTTACTTTCTAATGATCCGTCATCGTGGCCTCCCGTCATGGATCATCCATGGCTATCCGACTCCCTGCATGTCTTCTGGGCAAAGCGCTGGCATCAGCTGGTTAGAGAGACTTTCTTTGTGTTTGGTGGCTTCTTTGGTGGGCTCATCGCTGGAAACGTTGGCACCGTTTTTGGGACGTTTATCGGATCGGGCCTGTTTCACGAATGCGGTGCTTATGGTCTCGGACGCGGATTTGATCCTCACGTCATATTTTTCTTCGCGCTACAGGCCCCATTGCTAATCTTAGAGAGAGTCTGGACGCGTACCACCGGTCATCGTGTCAAAGGTATCTGTGGACGGTTGTGGGTATATTTTTGTATTGTCATTTTGGCACAACCTTTAGGTGGGTCATCAATCTGTCGATCATGCCCTGCTTTTAACGTAGTATGTCTAGTGGATTCATGGCACAGGAGAGGTTTCGGTGGAGGCTACATCGTCGACCCACGCATAAGCCCTACTCGACTGCTACTTATACCGTTCCTTCGGTGGTTTACAGAGATCTTGGGTCTCCACACCGTCTCTGCGCTGCTTGGTTGATAGAGCACCTTCTTTTCTCCTTGTTGAGCTATCACTGTTGCTATGATCTACGGATATCCCCAGGATACCACCAGGCTCGACGGAAACGATTTATGTAGGGAAATAACGTTTCTTCATCCGCGATGAATACCTCTGGTTCGTATGCTTGATATCGTGGCACTTTTCTCGTTTGACACCCGATGAACATGTCCGAGTCGCACGTCTCTATGTACATACATGACGATGGAAACAGACCAGCCCCTCCAGCACTCGCACTTTCTGAGTTCTCCCAGGTCACCTACCATGGACCTCTCACGCAACTTCGACCCAGCTAAGACTGAGGAAATGGTTAGAAGGCAATTGCAGCTCACCGTTGCCAGGCACCTTAGTTGCGCGATGCGGCATTGGAGAACCAATTCTACATCGTCATCAAGGGAACGCACTGTTCTCATGTCTACCGACATGTTAAACCCACATGCTCGTCGACATTTTGGAACACTGATTAATCAAGACATCCTCTAGATGTAAACAAAAAAGATGGTTGTGAGTATCGCGCAGAGGGATAAAGGGGCAAGGGACTAGGCTGAGCACTTGCCTTATAGTTCAGTTGAGTCTTGGACTTGAAGAGTAGTAGGACGAAGTAGTTTGTGAGAGAAGTAACTCGTTGAGCTGCTACAGAGTATGGGCAGAGCCCAGTGGTATATATACATCTCAGGTGCGCACAGACCAGGTGTGCTTTCACCGTACAGTAAACTACTATATTTGTAAGTAAGAGGACCTTCCATATAGGTATGACTCTGTCTTTCTACTAGGAACGTGTTATCCGGTAATCCGGTATAAGAGAACACCGTAGAATGTAATAGAACGTTATGGAACTGTCAACGTCACATGATCGGCTTAGACGTAGCCGTATAGCCGTAGAGTTTCACATGATATGTTCAACACTCCCCCTCGCTCTAATTTGGGTTGGTTACCAATCCTAATGACGAGCGATTTTCCTCAAACTTCTGCCATGTGAGACTTTTGGTTAACCCATCAGCACGCTGGCGATTGGTATTAACATATTCTATGGCGAATAACCCTTCCTCGACACATTCGCGTACAAAGTGCCATTGAATGTCGATATGTTTAGAACGACCATCGGAAACTGGATTCTCAGCGATAAATCGAGCACCCATGTTGTCACAATAGAGGATGGTTTTGTCCATTTTGAATGACAATTCTTTGAAGAGCATATCAAGCCATTTAATTTGTCTGGCAGCGTCACACATCGCCATATATTCTGCTTCAGTAGAAGAGAGAGCGATTGTCTTCTGTTTTCGGGATCTCCATGAAATGAGGGAGTTGCCATAGTACATGGCAAAGCCAGTTGTTGAGTGACGAGTATCTTTGTTTGATGCCCAGTCAGCGTCTGCAAAGCCATAAATTCGATTTTCGTTTCCATGATAACGCAGACACAAGTTCGAAGTGGATGCCACATATCGAACAATATGAAGTGCTTGTTTAAGGTGTAGATCGGTAGGATTTGACATATATTGAGACATTCGGATAACCGAATATGCTATATCTGGTCTGGTACCCAGAGCCATGTAAAGAAGAGATCCTATAACCGATTGAAACCTGGAACGAAGTTGCGAAGAGGCTTGATACTTTTCTGGAGCTTTCTCGGGTTGGTAACCCGAAGGTAAAGGTGTGCGAACCGAAGTTGCATGCTCCATATTGAAACGCTTTATGACCTTTTGGACATATGGGATTTGGTGCAACCAAAGTTCTCGAGATTTGCGATTACGAGATATCTGGATTCCAAGATATTCCTTGACCTCGCCAAGATCTCTTGATTCCCATTTCTTCATGAACTCATCTTTCTTCTTCTTAAGGAGGTTTTTATGTGATCCGAGAAAAAGTCCATCGTCCACATAAACCAAGAAGATGACAACGCCGGCTTTAGATTGATAAATGTAAACTCCGGCATCAACTTTAGATCGCAGGAAACCCATGCGTAAAAGTGATTGGTGTAACTCTTTGTTCCATGAGAGTGCTGCTTGCTTCAATCCGTAGAGAGCGCGCAACAACCGATAGACTTTGTGCTCTTGACCTTTGACTTTAAATCCTTCCGGTTGTTCCATATATATTTCCTCGTCTAGCTTGCCATAAAGGAAGGCGGTTTTAACGTCTAGCGCTTCCATTTCCCAGTTATGCTGCGCTGCATGAGCTAGTAGGATTCGCACTGTTTCGAATCGTGCGACCGGAGAAAAAGTGTCTTCAAAGTCAATTCCATACTCTTGAGTAAAGCCCTTGGCTACCAATCGGGCTTTGTGACGACCGTCACTTTTAATAGCATAAACCCATCTTGATTTAACCAGTTTACGACCTGGAGGAGGATCCACTAGTGTCCATACTTTTCTTTCTTCAATCGATTTCAATTCATCCTTCATCGCATCAAACCATTTCCTTTGGTCTTCTTTAGGAAGTCGCACAACATCCTTAAAGTGTTCCGGAGCTGTCTTGATATGCGCAGCTAGAATAGTTACGAAGCTCATTTCTGTGTCACGATATGCTTCGTCTATAGCTTCCGGATGACGCGAAGGTCCAGCCTCTTGTTCCTGGAGGAGAGGAGAAGGTGGACGAGCTTCCTCAGCTCTAGTCCTTTCCTGTTCTATCCTTTCTGAGCGCATTCGCTCTGAAGGTAGTTCATCGAATCTCCTTTCTTCTATAAGTTCTCGAACTCCCTGAACATTACGAGATTGATCCTGGAGTAACTGATGAAGACGATCCCGGTTTTCACGAATCTCCCTTTCAATCTCAGCAGGATTGCGACGGTCACCGTACACATTATCTGGTCTGAGAGGAGCTCGGGTCTGTCTTCCGGATCTTCTTGGAGGCGGATCAGGTGAAACATCTTTTCTTTGTGAAGGATGTGTCCAATCACGTGGTCTTTTTCTGCCAACTTGCTGTATAGGAGGTGATGGACGTCGATTGGTACGAGGAATTGTCCCTGGTGGCGGATGACGAGGTTGACCATCGTCCTGGTCTCCATTGCCATTCCTCGGTGGGTTTTGTTGTTGTGGACTATGTGGTCGAGATTGGGGTCTCTCGTCCCTGGGCGGATCAGGCCCATTGTCCATCCCGAAGTCTACGTCATCGGGTAGGTCATTTGGTTTTTGGTTCGTCACAGGAATTAGGTCTGAGTCATCGGATTTTTTGTCCTTATCTTTATCTGTGCTACAAAAAGGAAAAACATCTTCGACAAACTTTGCAGTGCGAGCGATTATTATTTTTTGGCCATGCAAGAAGCGATAGCCTTTGGTATTCGCCTCATAACCCAAGAAAACCATTTCCTGAGCATGAGGATCCAATTTATCTTTCCGTTGATCTTTGGGAATCCACACATAGGCTAAACATCCAAAGACGCGGAAATAAGATATGTCAGGTATTTTGCCTAAGAATAGTTCCACTGGAGTCTTCCACCGGATACGTCGAAGTGGGGTGCGATTATAGACGTGTAAAGCACAGTCAAACGCAAAATTCCAGAACCGTTTAGGTATACAGGCATGATGGCGAATCGATCCAGCTTTCTCAAGAATGGTGCGGTTAAACCTTTCAGCACGTCCGTTTTGTTGAGGTTGGTCGGCAATTGATAGTTCATGTGTAATACCCTTGGAGTTGAGGAGCGCTCTGAAAGCATGTCCCATAAACTCTCCCCCTCGATCTGAACGAAAAGTCTTCAACATACAACCACAATGCCGTTCAACGTTGGTAATCCAATCAGTGAACCTGGCCAGGGTGTCGGACTTGTTTCGGAGATATAGACAAAAGCCCATAGAGGAGTAGTCATCCAAAAGGGTGAACACATATTTACTGCGGTAGTAAGATTCCACAGGTAACTCTAAAAGATCGCCATGAACCAGTTCAAGCGGTTTAGAAGCCCGCTTGGCAGACGGATGAAATGGATCGGAAGCCAATTTGCCTTGGGCACAACCACGACAAGTTTCAAGAGGTTTCGCGATTAGCTCAGCAGGAAACCCTTGTAAGTGACGCTTGCAATTTTTAAGTACAGATACGCCCGGATGTCCGAGGCGATTATGCCAAAGAATATATTTGTCCATTGTTATGTTCCCTAGGTCTACGGTATCGGCGCTGGAGGAATGGACAGGTACTCCATAGAACCAGTGCAACCGCGATGTAGACAAGCACCTCGCCTTGAGGACAACGCGACCATCGGGAGCACAGATCACCTCATTGTGTTTCGTTGCTCGAGAGGTCATTCCTTCTCGAAGCAGTTGATTTCTTGAGCATAGGCGTTTAGAGAAATCTCCATGGTGAACCGAATGGAGAGTCAGGTAGTTTCCATTTTCTAGTTTTAGGACAACAGTCCCTTTTCCATATATTTTTACAGGTTTAGTTCCAGCCGTGTTGGCGAACTCTGGATATGCTAAGGTCTTATAAGTTAGGAAATCTTCGCGATGAGGAGTGACATGATGTGAACAGCCACTGTCCAACATCCACATGCAGTTCTTGGAAATACGGTTAGTAGTGATGTTGGTTTCCAACTCACAAGGATACAAGTTAAAGCAATCGTCATTGTAGTAAACATCAGCAGCACCACATGCAGTTAAGTCGTCATCATCATGAGGGAAATTTACGAGAGGTAAAGAAGGCGGAGGATATCTATGCTCGGATACCGAAGCATGAAAGTCCTGTAAGGAAACCTTTACTCGAGATACTCGACGCCTAGACTTCTTAGATGATCTACAATCTGGTAGAAGCACCCTCTCTCCCTCATCATCTGCACCCAATGATCCGGAAACCGGAACGGAATCGTCGGGTCTATCAAAGTTAGGACCGGAGTCGGAGGTCCTCGGATCATATCTGTCTTTTGATTCAACAGATGTCCATCTCGATGAGGTCCCCTCCAAAACTCCCACTCGATTCGGTGCGGGAAGACCCTGCAATACCCGAATACTTGTTCCGGTTCCTAAGCGACGAAGGCAGATGGAGCAATTGCAGATTTTAGTGGTGTCCTTGTCCAGCAATTTAGCAACGTACTCAACTTGTTCCTCAGTGACTGGAACAGGAGTCGTGTCTTGATCAAACTCCTCAAAACGGGAGGCGTCGTCAATGTTAACATTGTTAGTTTCGAGGGCATATGATTCATAGCCCTCTTGCTCGTAGTATTGATAATCTGCTTCTTCATCAGAAGCATTGTTGTCGTAAACCTGGGATTCCTCAGGTTCGGCGTTATTAAAGTCAACGGCGTTAAAACGACCGCGACCACGACCACGACTACGGCGAGCACGACCTTTTCCCTTGTTTTGAGACTGTTGTTGCTGTTGCTGTTGCTGTGGGGGTGCTCCCCCTCGAGACGGACCACCACGTCCTCTAAATGATGCACGACCTCGATTAGGGTATGGTGTCCCAGGTCGGTTTATGTGTTGTTCCGTGGGATGGTTACCACGGCATTTTCTGCAGCGGGTAGGTTTACTCATCCGCGTTATTAGTGGCTGCGATGATGACGCTTCTATTCTGGATTCCAGTTTAGGAAGCGATGACTGTCCGGTTCGATGGGATGAAAGTTCTTTAAGACGAGTTGTGACTGTTGCGATTTTCAAATCTTTGGTTTCGACGGATGATAAGATATTTACGGGGCCCTGTCCCCAACGATCGGTAAAAGCTCCGCAAAGGAGCATACACTGCACTGGCTCAGATAAGGTTAAATTTTGAGTCGCAAGCGACCCAAGTATCATGTTAAACTCCGCAAGTTTAGATCCGAGGTCATCCGTCGGATTAATGCGGATTTTGATCAACCTCATAAAGTCCGTGTAGGCGGATACCGCCGACGGAGAGCCATACTGCTTTTCAAGATAATCCCACATCTTGTGTGCAGTGTCCAGGGCATCCATAGAAACCGCGATAACTGGATCGCAATAAAGAAGAATGGTTCCCATTCCTCGTTGGTCTTTCGTCTCCCAAGCTGCTATTGCCTCGGGAGGGGCAAGCGGCTTTGTAATCGAACCCTTTACGACTCCCCAGACGTCAAGAGTCATAAAGTATCCTTTAATTAATGCTTTCCAAGAAGGGTAGTTTGAGCCGTTAAGGCGTGGGATGTTCTTAGAAGAAGAAGATTCCTTTTGGTCGGCCATTTCTGCTAGAAGTGTTCTAGCGTCAGCATAAAGTCCAGAACCTGATCAGGTAGGTCTATGGCAATAAGCGGTGTCCGCTTTGTTCGTTTCTTTTTCGTCTTTTTAGGGTATAATGGAGTGTCATTTCCCTTTTTCGTATAACGTCGGTGTGAGAATGTTAAGGCTTCTAACTCCTCGAAGTGAAGCTCCGGAAAATAGTGGTATGCGATAAAAGAGGGTTCTGCCAAATCTAGGAGTGATTCTGATGGTTTCCCATCTATATCGTACCCCTCGTGGACGCCACATTGATAAGGCAGGAACAACTGATGCAAGCCAGACTCTTTTGACATTTGAATCGCAAACAAGTTTACAGTTTTTAAAGAACTAGTTTCCGGGTAACATTCTATACCGTAACCTGCATAACCAAGGCAATCATTTCCGGGAAGTGGATAGTTGCTTGGCAGAACAGTTTGCATGTACCGCTCTACGACGCCGTGCATAGATTCCTCTGTTACGCCTAGGAGGGACATCCTCTCCAGAACCTTTTTCGCACTCCCGTTCCAAATCCTTGAGAATCGTTTCTGTAGAGGGCCATAAGACCCAGTGTTTATCTCCGCTATTAGATCTCCACTCGAGACGCTGTAGAGATTTGTTGTATCTGTTGAACGAGTCCAGATATCCACTGAATGCTCGACTCGTGTACTGTCTCCAGCGTAATAAGACCATGGGATCAACTTCGACACGACCATCCCGGTGAGTTGTTCGGAAGATGGCAGGGACGTGCTCGATTCGGACTGAGTCGGAATTCCAAACTCGTCGGAAACAGCTTTCCAAATAGAGGTTCCAAACCCGAAGAGACGGGATGAATCCATGGAACTTTCCGAAATCGAAGAGAGGGTGTGCACGTCCTTTGAAATAGAAATATGTGTCGTTAGTGATCGAGAAGGCTGGGACGGTTTCGAGGGCAGGATCTTCATGAGTAAACGAGGGGATATCTGCACCGTTAAAGTGAGCAATCGCGTGTGGAGAAGAGGCGGAGTGGATTTTCGGAACGGAGTTAACGAAGTAGCCATGATAAGAGAGGTTAAGTGTGGCCCAGGATAGCGGTTCCTCATAGACAAGGAGGGAACAGTCGGAATCCCGCAAATCTACCTGGATGGACTCCCACGCTGCTTGAATGGCTAGGATAGGAACGAGGTGAAGAGGCGACGGAGCTTTTACGAAATGGGAACGACTTGATCCATTTGTGGCATTTCTCCAATCTCGGCAATTGTCGACATAAAGTCGGTCCGTATATTCGATACAAAATTCGATATATTCGGCGTGTGAATGCTCCTCCGTCGTACTCACCTTCTCGAGAGCCAGAGCGGTCTCACGCTCGGCTGCGATCGGGAAGGGTCGGGAGTGCTCCACGTAGCATGGCAAGACATGATTCCTGTTGATGACGAGCGACATCTGTAACGACAGGAGCGCTATTAGCTGCGGTGAACTCAAGAGGAGAAGAAGAGAGAAGCGACTACAGCAACTCGAATTCGGCAGAGTCCGAACCCGGATCGCTGACTTCTCCTTCTGGAGTCGAAGGCGAGGAATCGTCATCAAACAGCTCAGGATTGTTAATCCGAGCATCAGGGTCAGTCTGCAAAAGATGCTGCCGATACGGACTCCACCTTCTAAGAAAAGATTCGTGCATGTCACGATCTATTTGACCATCTCGCCATGAACGATAGACCTGGATCAGAGCAAGCTCTGTCGGGTCAAACGGTTCGGCCATTACCAAAGGGTACTGGGGCGGAGAGGTCGGATAAGGCGGAACAGGAGAAAGATCAGGGATCGCATCTACATTCCAGAATAAGTGCGCCTCATAAGAGGGCGGAGGCAAACTCGACACAGGGTCCGGTGAAGGAATCCTCTGAGGTCGTGTATCCCACGCTTCAACAGAAGCCGCAATTCGGACTCGAAGCTCGCGATAGCGGCCGAGATGTAGTCGATACTCCTGATACGATCGAAAAATCGTGTGCCAAGTTGGTATGCCTAGAAAAGTACCCCACATGACGGTAGAAAGAACCATAGCCAAAGTAAAAGGACCACCATAATGGAAAACTAGAAACGAAGCCTGACTAAAGCCTAGCACGAATGAAACAACTAAGGTGGCCAAGGCCCAACCTAGCGCTTCAGGTCCGTGTAACGGCATAGTCTTCGACAGACGTCTCTCTCGAAGAACAAAATGCACGTGTAACGTTAAGAACCCTTATCGGGGCTCATAACCTATCGCGCAGAGGGATAAAGGGGCAAGGGACTAGGCTGAGCACTTGCCTTATAGTTCAGTTGAGTCTTGGACTTGAAGAGTAGTAGGACGAAGTAGTTTGTGAGAGAAGTAACTCGTTGAGCTGCTACAGAGTATGGGCAGAGCCCAGTGGTATATATACATCTCAGGTGCGCACAGACCAGGTGTGCTTTCACCGTACAGTAAACTACTATATTTGTAAGTAAGAGGACCTTCCATATAGGTATGACTCTGTCTTTCTACTAGGAACGTGTTATCCGGTAATCCGGTATAAGAGAACACCGTAGAATGTAATAGAACGTTATGGAACTGTCAACGTCACATGATCGGCTTAGACGTAGCCGTATAGCCGTAGAGTTTCACATGATATGTTCAACAGTGAGTAGCAGTGCCAATATCCGCTTGTTGGGAAATCTTGGGTTGGCGTTCTCAGCGTCGTTGCCAAAGCCCGTACTAAATGACTACGCCCTGGCCCTGACAGACTTCGCAAAAGGGAAGTTGATTCTCAGGACACGACCACAGTTTTGGACAGGTCTGACGAAGGAAAACTTGAACGAGTTACATATGACTGGCACCTACCCCGTGACTGACGAGTATGAGTGGCGCCGTCAACTTTATGTGGTTTCAGGTAAGTTAGCACTAGGGAATGTTATGAGCGCTTGAGAAGTGAATTATAGCCTTATAGTGCTTGAAGCTTGACGGGCGATACGCCGGTTGTACCTCTGACGGTGCCCAATAATAACACCGTCTCGTACTGTGCCGGATGTCTCACCGTAGTGACGTTCTCACGTCCCCTACAAGCACATGAACCGTATGGACGACATACGGAATAGTGCTACAGCCTCAATCGGTGAGCGCATGCAAGCGTCTATGGGTTTCAGATAGAATCCCCCATTCATTTTACCTGACATGACCAGGCTCGCCACCACGTTTTTGCAACACATCGCACTGACCAATAGGAGAACCGAAGTCAGCAGGGGGACCCACGAACTGCAGTGCCGCGGGAGACAACCACTTTAGACAACCAGACAACGGAAAGCCACGGGTAACGTAGCCGTACCATCTTCCGTAGGCTCATCTTTGCGGGAGGCCGTCGAGCTCTGCGCTGATATCTAACTGCACGCAACATTCCAGTGCGGCCGGGGGGAATCCGTACCGAGCTGCCGGGATACAACAAACCTTATCCATTGAATCCTCAATCCCTCAGTTCGGGCTGCGTCTGCTCTTTCCCTCAGCGTTTCATTGTGAGTTTGATCAAAATGGAACAGATCAGGTGCTGCAGACCGACTAACCATACCTTGGTCGAGCTTGTGCTTTCGTGCACTGTTTCACTAGAAAAGACAAAAGGTGCGCAAGAAACGCTGTAGCATACCAGTTCTGTTTCCCGCAACGCCCTCTTGTGCTCATGGAGTGGGTCGCTACGTTCAACGAGTTGTAAGTCCTGGTTAATATTTCCAGGTTACTCAACTTGCGAATGCCGAGGTCGTGTACAGCGTTCACGATGTATGCCGAACAATTATACCGCCCCCAGCCGATCGTGTACCGATGAAGCCGCACCATCTCTTCCATCTGGCAGCTGCCGTTCTCCCATCGGTGTACATGGCCTACCTCGCCCGACGCCCGGATACTTTTCACCTCCGTCTCGCCCTACTTCCACCTACAGCACTAGTTACTTTGGGAACTTTCTTCCGCTTCAAAGTCCTCGGAGCGGAATATATCGCAACTAATTGGGTAATAGGTGCCCGATCTTACTTATGGTCAGGGTGGGACATACTGACACGTGTAAGTAGCAGTGTTTTCTATCTTTGTCGTTTCCAAGGACATCGATTGGGCTTGGAGACCTGAAGGAATGCTCAAAGTCGGCGAAGAAAAACCAGGTGTTTTCACCAAACCTTCCAACCAAAGTAGGGGTACATCTCCACACAGTGCTAATGATACGAGGGTGTCTCCCTCAATGGGAAAACGCTGTTCATTAGCCTGGTTGTATGACGCCCTAGAACTTTTCGGCACGCAGAGAGGAATTGGTTGGGGGTTTGGAATCGGAGTGCATATCCCAAAGGAACATAGGTCTCTTGAGCGGTCAGTATTCCTTTGCCAAACCGTAGCTTCCGCTCTCCGAAACTTTTTCGTGCTCGACGCCTGCGAGTCGTTCATCAAACTCGTACCGGGCGTCAATTCACCCGGAGGGGGTACCATCTTCAGACCCGAGCTCCCTATTCTGCCGCGTTACACCCTATCCACTGCGGTTCACATTGCTTCAGGATGTATGTTTATCGCTGGCTTTGAGTTACTGTACGATCTTTTCACGCTGGTCGGGGTTGGCCTGCTCTACCACGATCCATCATCATGGCCCCCTCTCATGGACCATCCTTGGAAGTCCGACTCCTTGCATGAATTCTGGGCGAAACGCTGGCATCAGGCGCTGCGAGAGACTTTCCTCGTGTGTGGTGGCTCTGTTGGAGGAGCTGTCGCTGGAAATCTTGGTGTGGTTTTTGGGACGTTTATTGGATCGGGCCTGTTTCATGAACTCGCTGTTTGTTCCTGTGGACAGGGATTTGACCCTCAAGGTATGCTCTTCTTTGTACAGCAAGCCCCACTATTGGTTCTGGAGAGATTGTGGAGGCATGTCACCGGATACCGTGTCCAGGGTATCTATGGGCGGCTGTGGGTGTATTTCTGTATTGTCATCCTCGGACAACCTCTAGGTGGGTCTTCACCCTCTTGTCAGTGATACCCAGCTTTTGACGTGTTGCCTATACCTAGTGGACTCGTGGCACAGAAGGGGCCTTGGTGGAAGCTACATCGTCGACCCACGCATCAGTCCCGTTCGGCTACTAGTTATACTGTACCTGCGATGGTTTACGGAGGGTTTAGGTCTCCACTGCATTTCTGTCCTGCTCAACTGAGGGAACTTAATTTCTCTGTCACTATGTAATTCACAGGGACCCCTTGGATGTGCCGGATAATGTCGATTTCGTTTGAGAACCATAAGCGCGCTGTAATAAGTGCTATCTCGATGCATCGACGGACAGTGTCGACTCTCCGGCCGTCTGGTGCCATCTAAGCTCACTTACCCAGCCTCTATATGTACATACATGACAATGGAAGGACTAGCCCCTGCAACAGACTCATCGGTGGTCAAATAGTAGACTCGTAAATGATAGTTCCAAATATTGTTCTCCTTTTTGTTAGTGAGCACTACTTAGTGCAAGAAAAACTGACTTATGTAATGAAGACATCCGTTGATGCGAAAAAAAAAAGGTTGTGAGTAGCGGTGCCGATGCGGGGAAGTCTTGGGTGCCCGATGCCCGAGATTGGCGTTCTCGGCGACGATACTAAGGCCCGTACCAAATGACTGCGCTCTGGCCCTTACTTCGCAAAGGGAAGTTGATTCTCAGGACACGACCACAGTTTTGGACAGGTCTGACGAAGGAAAACTTGAACGAGTTACATATGACTGGCACCTACTCGTGGCGTCGTCAACTTTGTGTAGGTTCAGGTAAGTTAGCACTAGCATTATGAGCGCTTGAGAAGTGAGTTATAATTTATCGCGCTTAACAGGCGGTACGCCAGTACCTCTGACGATGCCCAATATTATCATGGTCCCGTACTGCGCTGGATGTCTCACTCGTAACGACGTTCTCACATCCTCTACAAGCACATGAGCCATATGGGTGACATACGGAAAAGTGCTACAGCCGCAATGGGTGAGCACATGCATGCGTCTCTAGGTTTCGGATAGAATGTCCCATTCGTTTTAGGTGGCATGGCCGGGCCCGCCACCACGTTTCGCAACACATCCCACTGACCAATAGGAGAACCGGGGTCGGCAGGGGGACCCGCGAACCGCAGTGCCGCGGGAGACAACAACGTTACACAGCCAGACAACGGAAAGCCACAGGTAATGCAGCCGTATCATCGCCCGTAGGCTCATCCTTGTAGGAGAGTGTCGAGCTCTGCGGTGATACTAACCGCATGCGACCTTCTAGGACGACCGGGGTGGGGTGGGGTGTGGAATCCGTACCGAGCTGCCGGGATACAACTAACCTTATCCATTAAATCCTCAACCCCTCAGTTTGGGCTGCGTCTGCTCTTGCCCTCAGGGTTTCATTGCGAGGTCGATGGAAACAGAACGATTCAGGTGCTGACACACCGATTAACCATACGTCGGCCGAGCTTGTGCTTTCGTGCACTGTTTCACAAGAAAATACAAAAGGTGCACAAGAAATGTTGTAGCGTGCTGGTTCTTTCTCCCACAACGTCCTCTTTTCCGTATGGAGTGGGTCGCTACATCCAATGAGTTGTAAGTCCTGGATAATATTTCTGGGTTACTCAACTTGCGAACGCCAAGGTCATGTACAGCATTCACAATGTATGCCGAACAATTATACCGCCCCCAGCATATCGCATACCCGTGAAGCCGCACCATCTCTTGCACCTGGCGGCTGCCGTTCTGCCATCAGTGTACATGGCCTACCTCGCCCGGCGCCCGGATACTTTTCACCTCCGTCTCGCCCTACTCCCACCCATAGCATTAGTCACTTTGGGAACTTTCTTCCGCTTCAAAGTCCCCGGAGCGGAATACATCGCAAGTAACTGGGCAATAGGTGCCCGATCTTACTTACGGTCAGGGTGGGACATACTGACAATGTAAGTAGCAATGTTTTCTATCCTTGTCGTTGCCAAGGACATCGTTTGGGCTTGGAGACCTGAAGGAATGCTCAAAGTCGGCGAAGAAAAACCAGGTGTTCTCATCAAACCATCCAACCAAAGTAGGGGTACACTTTCACACAGTGCTAATGATACGAGGATGTCACCCTCAAGGGGAAAACGCCGTTCATTAGCCTGGTTGTACGACGCCCTAGAACTCATCGGCACGCAGAGAGGAATTGGTTGGAAGTTCGGAGTCGGAGTGCATATCCCAAAGGAACATAGGTCTCTTGGGCGGTCAGTATTCCTACGCCAAACCTTAACATCCGCTCTCCGAAACTTTGTCGTGCTCGACGCCTGCGAGTCGTTAATCAAACTCGTACCGGGTGTGGGTTCACCCGGAGGGGGTACCATCTTCAGACCCGAACTGCCTATTCTACCGCGTTACATCCTATCCACTGCGGTTCACATTGCTACAGGATGCATGTTTATGGGCTTTGACTTACTGTACGATCTTTTCGCGCTGGTCGGGGTTGGCCTGCTCTACCACGATCCATCATCATGGCCCCCTCTCATGGACCATCCTTGGAAGTCCGACTCCTTGCATGAATTTTGGGCGAAACGCTGGCATCAGGTGCTGCGAGAAACTTTCCTCGTGTGTGGTGGTTCTATTGGAGGAGCTGTCGCTGGAAATCTTGGCGTGGTTTTTGGGACGTTTATTGGATCGGGCCTATTTCATGAACTCACTGTTTGTTCCTGTGGACAGGGGTTTGATCCCCAGGGTATGCTCTTCTTTGTACAGCAAGCCCCACTATTGGTTCTGGAGAAATTATGGAGGCATTTCACCGGATACCCTGTCCAAGGTATCTATGGGCGGCTGTGGGTGTATTTCTGTATTGTCATCCTGGGACGACCTCTAGGTGGGTCTTCACCCTCTTGTCAGTGATACCCAGCTTTTGACGTGTTGCCTGTATGCCTAGTGGACTCGTGGCACAGAAGGGGCCTTGGTGGAAGCTACATCGTCAGCCCACGCATCAGTCCTGTTCGGCTACTACTTATACCATACCTTCGATGGTTTACGGAGGCTTTAGGTCTTCAATGTATTTCTGTCTTGCTCAACTGAGGAGGGGGGGGGGGGAACTTGACTTCGCCGTCACTATGTAATTCGCAGGGATTCCTAGGATGTAACAGGATATGTGAATTTCGTTTGGAAACCATAAGTGCACCGTATTACATCTCCGCGCAGAGACGGACAGATTATGGTGTCGACTCTCCGGCCATTTGGTGCCATCCAAGCTCACTTGCCCAGTTCTTCCACATCCTATCCAGTACTCGTAGTTTCTCCCACCGCCCCAGGCTAGGATCCTCGAGGTCACGGACGTCTTCTAAAAATCCCTCGCGCAACTGCGACCGTGCCGGGAGAGATGTCAATGCATATTTGCGGAGATGTGTCAAAGATAGGACAAGTAACCCTGAGGTTAGCGGTGGGATAACATCCGAAGGCCGGCCTTCATCACCATGGTTGATGTGGGACTTCGGTTGGAAAAGAAGAAGGCGCTCGATTCTCCTACATGGGAGAATAAATCACACGCTCCTGGTACGACAATGGGACGCACCGCACTGCCAACCAGACGCTCTGCTTCTTGCGCTTGCCGCCGTATTTCGCACGTCCACGTCTGCCAAAAAGAAGTCGGTTGAGGGAGCCTCCTACCGTGTACACGACCGCGAACGCGGGTGCAACACCGACGAAGGCGAAGGTCAGTTCTTGAGACTTGAGTAATTTATCGATCCCAGCTAATGCTTGATCGATGTCGACCTTTTCCCGTTGTTAATACTCCCTGAAGCGAGGGCCGCGAGAGCTCGTACCTTTGCTTTCTGCACTTGTAGGAATAGAGTTCTCAGCAGAGTCCCAGCGAAAGCCGACTTGATGGGGGATTTGATATCTTCCTCGAAAATCTTGAGGAGTGGGGTGAAATCACCAAGTCGTATCTGCTGTGAGAGAGTAACGAGTTGCTGTTGATCATAACCCAATTTTTCTCGTGCTAATGCGAGACTCATCCTTTCGAGAGACTACCACGTTATTCAGATAAAACGTGGCGACCAGGTGTATGTCCAACTTACGTCGAGGTCCGCAGCTATGGATTCCGGTCGGACAATCATAGCTTCATCTCCGCCAGCCCTGATAGTTCGGTAGACCCCGTAGAGGGGTTGTAACAACCAGTCCTCTAGGAAATTTTTAGAAGTTTCGAAGGCGTCTTGTGCCATGTCCATTAGTGATGCTCGAGATGCATACAAAAGTTTGAGACTGTACAGAGTCAACGGTGGCAGGAACAACAATCGTGGCCACAAGAGAGTAAGCCTCGACGGGCGCCGAAGGTCATTGCTATTGAGGTACGAAGAATGTCTCTCTACCTGTGCAACAAAGATTGCGTCGTATAATTCTTCGAGGAGGGACGATAAGCCATTTTCCAAGGTTCTGTTCGACGCGGTAGGATCGACGGTGCCTGCAAATTCGAGAAGAAACTCGCGGTTGGCTAAAACATCCTCCTCGACATTTGGGGCGTCCAGCCACCAGGTTAGCTTCGGTCGCAGTCCAAGGAGTTTCCCAAGTACTTCAGCCCGCTCGTTACGGATCCTCTCGTTTTCACGGCGCTTTATGTTGCATTCCTCGCGAACCAAACGAAGGGGATAAGTTACGATAATAGTGAGCCTTGATATATAACGGCAGAGCGTATCGCGCAAGAATTGCAGGTACGTTGACGCGGTGCGCCTCGCGTCAACGCGGAAGGCTCCTGTAAGATTGGAGCGAATCGAAGTGGGTGAACCGGCTGCGAGGTGCGGAAAGAGTGTGGTCATGAACACGCTTGGTTGCCATGGATTCTCAGATAAGAAGATATTGCGAATGCGAGGAAGATGCAACGTCGATGTCTGAAGGACTCTTCGGTCAATTTTGAGCACTCGAAGAACCTTCAAAATGCGATGAGGAAATGCTTGAGAATGCCATTGGGATATACGCGAACGAAAGTAATAGGTGTCCGTCAAAATCAACCGCAGTAAAAAGGAAGAAACAAACACACTCTGCAACAAGTATAGTGCAGCCGACAGATTAGACTGCTCGACTTCCGACCACCATTCGGAGTCTTCTTGTGCGGCGCTGGCCTCATCAAGGAACAAGTCGAGGGATTTGGCATACAAACCCAACATAACTTTCTTCAAGAGAACAGCCCGTAATGCATCGGCAGCTTTGTCGCCTTGATACCCGCTTGCCTGATCCCGCAAGGTGGTTACAGCGTTTCGAATGGCATCTGTGGAGAAGGGTGGGCTCAGAGTTGAGTCTATGTTCCTGAGTGCCTGTTCGATCTGCGTGTTCAACCCGGGTAAGGATGTCTGAAGGTGACCGAGCGAGAAGAGTGGGTCGACGTAGTGTGCAGAGAACCTGAACGTCATCGAGGCCCGACACCACGTCCGAACTTGAGTTCGAGTGTCTTACTTCATTTGGCCATTTTCACTACCAAACAACCGAAGATCACACGCTGGTCAGTGAAAGTGTTCACATTGTCCTCACAGCGCAGGGTGGCGATGGGTCGTCTGCTATGCTCATCGTTCTCACCAGCGTAGTACCGTGTGGGTCACGACGAATCCGGTGCTCAATTGCTCGACCATTGTCTCCAGAGACTTCTTCCCATGACTTCGTCACTTTGAATGTGCAGGTTTCAACAGAGTTCCACGCGACTCCACTGAAGTATGCATGTACCAGCACAAGCCGAACTGCTCGAGGGCGGCTTGTCCGAAGCCTTAGGGCTTGGCCAGCATAGATAACGAGCAGTCGGAAGATGCCAATCCTGTTACATTCGCGAAGTCGCTCGGGTTACCTTGCTGAACTAGTCGTCGTGCCATATTACTTGACCTGCAGCCCATCGATCTCCCCACATTACCCGCTTGTGATATACCTTCCTCATTTCCCGGAACTGCCTAATAAACTCATCCACATCCGACGCGTCTGTCACCGTCGTCGATGATTGAACGAAGGAGGACGCCAATGTCTCCGATGCATTGTCCAGATCGGTCGTTGCATGACGGAGACGCAACAAGAGGAATTGGGGCGTGAATCGCTGCATTGGAGCTCGTTTAGACACATTGCAACGTTTGAAGAGCAGACGGGTTTTACCTGGTAGAGCTCTTTTTGTTCGCGTTCGAGCGTCCTCCACCGTCCCTCGAGCGCTTTGGCTTCGTCGAAGGCGTCTTTGGTTTCGGATCTCAACTGATAGAGCCTATCTTGTAGTGACAGGTTTGATCCTCTCGTCGACTCCAGAGTCAGTGCACGGTTGAGGATGACAGGGAAGAGCCTACGGGCAATGGCCTCATTCGCTGTAGAAAGCTCGGCCTGGGACTGGTAAAGCTGTTTCACGGGAGAAAGAGAGTGGAAGATGCTCTGAAAGTATCCATGGTCGCTCAACAGATCTTCTAGATCATCCCGACTGTACGGGTCCGGTCAGGCGAGAGTCAATACTATGAGCTTCTTGTACATACGATAAGCCAGACAGTTCCGGGAATTCTTGCATGAGGGGCGTCGTCGCCATACTAGGACTGTCAGTGAGATGGCGGTCGATGTCTGACAGGAGTCAGTCCTTTGGCAGTGACCGTCATGTCGTCCTTCGTCATGCCAGGCGAACGCGTACCGGCACAGCACGTCAATCTCAAGCTTGGACCAGGCCTTTCAGAGCTTTCGGTCGTCCGAGGCTCAGGAAAAGGCTCAATCTCACATCAGCCGGTCGTTGCAACGCGGGCTGGGCTATTAAACCACTCCAGTAACAGAAGTAAGTGGTGGGTAGAGGGCAATTCACGGCGAGTGAGTCCAAGTCATGCTCTGCTTTTTACAGGGAAATGTACCGAGTTAAATCATCGAGTACGTCCCAGCAGCCCAGGAGAGCGTCATAGGTGTAGTCAGTGGACGCAGTGGAGAAAATTGGCGGGTGGATATTGGCGCTGCACATCCTGCGTCGCTGGATGGCTTGGCGTTCGAGGGTGCTACCAAGAGGAACAGACCTAATCTCAAGGTACGTCCCCGTCAATCCATGCAGATGCGTGCGATGTCATGGATAGTTTCAAAGGTGGGATCGGTTTTATATGCACGAGTGTCACTAGCGCACAAGGACATGGAACCGGAGCTGGAATGCTTCGATGCTCAGACCCGAAAAGCAGACGGTTTCGGGGAATTAAAAGGCGGTTTTGTCACGCATTGTAGCTTGCAAATGAGTCGACTGTAACTGTGCCATCGAACGTTCCCAGCGTTTCGAGCTGATGTCTCGTACAGGTTACTCGACCCGAAACATTTCTTGCTCCCCCTTTTGGGCTCCCGGTTTCCATTGGACGTTGCCGTGGGGGTGAACGGGAGGATATGGATCAGTACGAAAGAGGCGAAACAAACTATTGCCGTCGTGCGATGTGTTGAGGCAGTCGATCCCGACGGTGGAAGTATGGACGAGACTCGTGTCAAGAAGTTCCTCGGTGAAATGGAGCTTTGATCACACAATGCAGTTACACGTTGCAGACTGTGCCAAGGCAATCCACACGAGCGCATTGACTGATTGTCGACAACGGCGTCGACTTTCACCCCGTCTTGTTCTGCGAGGAGTGGCCCGTGCACGCAGTCGTGAAGGGGAGACAGGGAGCACTCCAGTGTCAGGCCGTGCTTACTATACAATAAGGTGGAGAAACTGCTGCTGCTATTCGTCTTCTGCCAGGCGGGCTCTTTTCTGTGCTCTCCTGCCCAACGCCGCTTGCGAGTCGTCGTCGCTCATCGTCCCAGCACTCCTGCGCAGAGCCCGTTTGCGCCTTTGATACTCGCGGTCACGGAACTTCTTCTGCTGAGCAGCAGTGAGTTCCTGCGGGCGGGGTGCTGGAGGGACCACAACGGTCGTCAAGCCGGGGTTCGTGGTTTTGGGATCATCGGGTGCGGGGGTCGTCTCTTCCCCATCGCCGAGTAGTTCTAGGGACTGTGACGTCCAATTAGCTGGGTATTAAGGCAACGTAGTCGTGAAACGTACTCTGGACCATGTCCCGCTGCTGGTAGAGAACCACCTGTCACCCTCGCCAATTTCATGTTTCCTGCGCGCTGCTGCACCTTGAGTGGGTTTCAAATATCCGTCAAAGCCGTGAATGATGTTCCCAGTGGTAGCGGTGTCGGTAAGGTAGGCTGTCTCGAGGTTGTAAATGTTCAGTTCCATCTGAGCCTGACAATGGGCACGTTAAAAGACACTCCGGGCATGTAAAGTGTGTAGCACACCAGTTGTCTGTCGGCGGCTCTCTTCTTCGCAAGCATCTTGACCAGCTCTTCCTTGACCTTGTCATAGCGGGCCTTGTCTTCTGGGTTGGCGGGTGGGTCTTTGCTGGCCATGGCTGGCAGGGAGTGGCCGTGGCACGGCTTTCCTATTTGAGAAGAACGTCGAGTGACGCGTTGCTTGCCTTCGAACGTCGACCATGTCCTCCTCAGAATCAAACCCGCCTCCAGAAAACAACAACACAGGGAAGCAGCCAGAGTCTGATCAGCCTGGGTCCTCTGCCTCAGCACAGACCCCGCGGGAGGGCGGCGCCATGGACACCACCCCAGATCGTCCTCCAGAGGACAACTGGGACGACATCCCTCCAGAAATAATGGCTTTGGGAACAGACGAGGTGATGACCAGAATACGACTCATCGAGAACGACATCAAGGTGCTTCCCAGTCCGCTAACTCTGTATATGCCCGACTTACGTGGCTACTCAGGTTATGAAGTCGGAGACTCTTCGACTGCAGCACGAGCAGAGCGTCATGAAGGAGAAGATTCGTGATAACGGGGAGAAAATCAAACAAAACAAGGTCCTCCCTTATCTCGTAGGCAACGTCGTGGAGGTATTCCTTCTTACAGTCATCGCTTGCAGGGCTGCTCCTCACTAGCAACCGTCAGATACTAGACGTGGATCCTGAAGGCGAAGATGACGGTGCAAACAGAGATTTAGACTCGATGCGCAAAGGAAAATGTGCAGTCATCAAAACCTCGACGCGACAGACCGTGTTCCTTCCCCTCATCGGCCTCGTTCCTCCAGAACAACTTAAACCTGCTGACCTCGTTGGTGTAAATAAAGACTCTTATCTCATACTGGACAAGCTACCGACAGAATTCGACTCGCGAGTAAAAGCAATGGAAGTTGACGAACGACCGACGGAGACATACACAGACATCGGTGGTTTGGAGAAACAAATCGAGGAGCTTGTCGAGGCTATCGTTTTACCCATGGAACAGGCGGACAAGTTCAAGACGCTGGGTATCAAGCCGCCCAAAGGTTGTCTCATGTATGGACCACCAGGTGAGTACGGTGGATTCAACCGTCGAGTCCACTGATCTTCGTTGCAGGTACCGGCAAGACACTCCTCGCACGTGCATGTGCGGCACAAACGAAGGCTTGCTACCTGAAACTAGCAGGTCCTTCACTCGTGCAGATGTTCATCGGTGACGGTGCCAAGCTTGTGCGTGACGCCTTCGAGTTGGCAAAGGAGAAGGCACCCGCTATCATATTCATCGACGAGCTCGATGCTATCGGTACCAAGCGATTCGATTCCGAGAAAAGTGGTGACCGAGAAGTACAGCGGACGATGTTGGAGCTTCTCAACCAACTCGATGGTTTCTCGAGCGACGAGCGTATCAAGGTAATTGACGCTATGAAAGAACCAACCGTCTTCCAGGATCTCCAAGTTAACTGTTAACTGCCCAGGTCATCGCTGCTACAAACCGGATCGATATCCTCGATCCTGCATTACTCCGTTCAGGGCGTTTGGATCGCAAGATCGAATTTCCTCTTCCAAACGAGACTGCTAGGGCACGCATACTCGAAATTCATTCGCGTAAGATGACCGTCAGCTCCGATGTCAATTACGAGGAGCTTGCTCGTAGTTCGGATGAGTTCAACGGAGCACAGCTCAAGGCTACATGCGTGGAAGCTGGCATGATCGCTCTGAGGGAGGGTGCTACGAAGGTCACTCACGAACACTTCTTGAGTGGGATTGCAGAGGGTGAGTGCCTTGCCTGTGCTTGTTTTCTCCAATATCTGACATGTTCGAACAGTACAAAGCAAGAAGAAGAACGATCTCATGTATTTCGCTTAGCCCTAGTTTTCTAATGGTGACTCTATCCCATTCGCCCGAATACGGCCACCATGAATTGGTACCGTTGAATAAGACGGGACAACTGAGTTTGCGTATATGTAAAGCACATGGTCCCCCAGGCGTCCGTTTGGAAGATATGCTCACTGGCCAGTACGTACCTTACACGCAGAAAATGCGGAAACTTTTGTGGTGAGTGACTGAGCATCCCGGTATGTGTAGTTTGGGTTGTTGGTAAATTATCGGCAGCTAAGCAACAATAAGTACTCGTGAGGATCTGAACGTATATTATTTGAATAGGTAGCGTCCTTGTGGACACCTTCGATTTTCACGTCTTCAGCAACTGCAGCTGAACGTGTTTATAGTAGTCGCCTCTCCGTGCGAGAAGCTCGTCATGGGTGCCAGCTTCGCTGACACGGCCATCCTTGATGAAGTAACTGTTTGACAAGTCAACGCTTCCTGCAACGCGGGAGACACACTCGACACATACATGCAGTCTGCGTTCTGAATACTTGACAGGCGGTGGGCAATGGCAATCGTCGTGCGCCCATTTGCAGCCCTATCGAGTGCCTCTTGTACGACCTTTTCCGAGGTAGAATCGAGAGCAGATGTCGCCTCGTCCAGTAGCAGAACCTTGGGGTTGCGAATGAGAGCACGGGCGATGGCAATTCGTTCTGCGTTGGTGTAGGGTGATCACCACTAGCTAATACGCAGGCACAAAACGGAGCTTACGCTTTTGACCTCCCGAAAGCTGTGAACCCTTGCCACCAACCTCGGTGTCAAAACCGCTAAAGGGAAACAAGTTACAGTTGAATGGGAAGCGTCGAAAACAGCTCCGTACTTTGGCAAGGACTGGATAAAGTCTAGGATGTTAGCATCTCGGCAAGCAGCCACCAACTCCTCTTGGGTAACTTCGGAAACCGGCTTGGTTGCACCAAGTAAGAGGTTGAAACGGATAGTGCCAGTGTAAAGCGTCTGCAAGAAGACATTAGTGGTACCGTCGCATTATTGTCGTGTTAACACCAACAGGTTCTTGTGAAACCAGTGCGATCTGTTTCCTGTACTCCTGAACGTTGTACTCGTTGATAGGTTGTCCGTCAAGAAGGACCCGACCGACCAAAGGGTCGTAGAAACGCTCGATCAATTGAATGCTAGGGTGGGTCAGCACTACCTACGTACGACGTGAGATATACTTACACAGTACTTTTCCCGCAGCCACTCGCACCGACAAGTGCGACGTATGTACCTGGCGCGACCGTTAGGTTCAGGCCACAAAGTACGGGAACGGTAGGTCTCGTCGGGAAGCGGAAGTGGATATTTTCCAATTGGATCTGACCCTCGACGTTTCTTCCCTCGAACGTCTTCCCATCAGCATCGTCGCCGTCAATTTTGGGGATCGAATCCAGTAATCTGATAATGGCTACACCTGCACCATGAGCGGATGATATGTCGGGTACGAACGTGAAAACAATGCCAGCTTGCATGGCTCCGAAGGTGATACCCTATTGTGCTCTCTATTCAGATGGACCCTACAGAACATTTGCGATTCGCATACCACGAGAGCGATGAAGAAATTCGTAGTGGATAGCTCCAAACTAGCGACAAGCCTCGATCCGTACCAGAAGATAAGGGCAATCACCCAGAAGCTACAAGAGTGAGAAAACGCATAGACCAGGTTGCTCCAGATCGCGCTCCTATTTGAGTTCCTGAGCGGCTTGTCCAGGCTATTAGAGTACGATCTCAAGCAATCATCTTCACGAGTGAGGGAGGCAACAGTACGAATGGCACCAGCAGCCTCACACGCCAGCCTCGCAGAGTCTTCGTGCGCCGCCTTGTTCTGCTGATCTTTGAGTACAACCACACGCTACAAAGCGTCAGTGTGTCCCATTAGCCAGTTCTATTTTGACTCACAAGTCGAATAAAACCTGCGGAGAAGACAAGGGGCACGCAAGCTGTGATGCGCAGATCAGAGGTAGAGATGGCGACAGTACAAGGAACTAACCCATTCCAACAAGAGCGGGCTTCCAAGCGTAGGCCAAACCGATCACCAAACCACCAACTAAAGTCGTAGCAGCTTGAATGATACTGGCCATGGTTATGAGCGCACGGCTACGCAACGCACTGAAGGTTGGATACGAACGCTCCAAAGGTAGTACCGGCTAAACCGATGATTTTTTGCGGATCATCGTTGACTCTAGATGTAAGTGTACCGGTCTAACGTGCGAATAACTATTTACAGCGACGGGAAGAGGCGACGGTGCTCACATTGTTCTCCGCTTGGTCAAAGAACTGAACTGATAGATCCTCAATGCGAGAACTGCAGCACCGACTGGAATGACTCACTATCTTGACGAAGGATAGCATGGAAGGTGAGCGTTCGAAGTCTCGTTGTCAACTCGGAAGCAGCTACGTTAAAGCAATAGTTTTGAATGGCGGTAACTACACCTGCGAGAAGAGAGACAATGAAGGCCCTGTACATATTGACATTCAATATGCTTGCCGCTCGCGTTAGCTCAACACATTTACCAAAGAGCGTTCATGTTGCCGTCATGGTGTCTCGCGGTAGGGTCAGGCTGAGAGAATCCAGAGATTGCCCTGCCTACAGTAGGTCACGAGTATTTCGTTCGCAAGACGGGTACTGGACTCACCATAGATGATGATAAACAATGGGAATACCATACCGGTTGCTAAGGTGCGTCAGGGTCTACATTCACCGGCACGCACAGGGGACCTACCCATGGCAGCCATTGCGCCGATGACATACATACGATAACCCTGCGGGTTGAGACTTCCGATGCGCCCGAGGAGACAGAATAGGCCATACGAGTTCCCGTCGACTTCGGCCGTTCTGATCTCTTCTTTCTTCGCGAGAGCTGAGGTCACCGAATGAAGAGATGCACGAGGCTTGATCGGAACCTTTTCCGTAACAACCTCCCCCGTATCTGTCGTGTTACTGACCATTATGATTTTCGTGTCGACTCGGGCTTCTTTGGCGTCCCGGAGTTTCTGAGCTTGGACGAGGCGCGCGTACGGCCCATCCCTGGAAATGAGTTCCTCGTGAGCACCTTGTTCCAACACGGTGCCCTCGCCCACGACGCAGATTTTGTCGGCGCCCTTGATCGTCGAGAGTCTGTGTGCGATTGCAATGGTCGTTCGGCCGGTGGATGCTTTCTCGAGGGCATCCTGCACGACACCTTCTGATTGTGTATCGAGAGCGCTGGTCGCCTCGTCAAGTAAAAGAATTCGCGGATTAGAAACGATTGCACGAGCAATCGCCACTCGCTGCTTTTGACCTCCAGAAAGGAGGAAACCACGTTCGCCCACCATAGTATCATAGCCCTGCGGTAAACTATTAATAAAGCCATCGGCATTGGACCTGATGCAGGCCGCCTTGATGAGGTTAAACTTTTCGCCTTCAGACGCATACTCGTAGGGGGTGCCGATGAGGCCATAAGCGACATTAGTCCTAATACTCGTGGCGAACAGCACAGGTTCTTGAGAAACTACGCCGATCTGAGAACGTAACCACTTTATGTTTAGGTCACGGAGGTCAACCCCGTCGAGCTTGATCGTACCGCCGAGAGGATCGTAGAAACGCTCGACGAGCGAAATGATGGTAGACTTCCCAGAGCCAGAAGCACCAACGAGAGCTGTTGTTTTGCCAGCCTCAAATGTGATGTTGATACCTTTGAAAATCGGAACGTCTAGTCGGGCTGGATAGCTGAATTGGACGTTCTCTAAAGTTATTTCACCGACGACTTTCTCCGGTTTGAGTCCACTGGGGCTGGCAGAGTCGATGTCAGGCACGCGCTCGATGGTGGCGAATAATTTTGCTGCTGCCCCACAGGCCTTGGTTACAGCTGTGAATGTATCTGAATACCTGTTGATAGCATGTCGCGTACACTTGCCTTGTGCTTCTGGTGGCACCATAGCCAGAGAGAGAGAGCCAAGAAGAATGGCCATGACAACGTTAATGACTTGACCGGCAGTGGCTGAAAGAACAATGTGAGTCGCTATGGTCAATTACGACACGGATGGAGTTTTACCATGACCTTCGTTGATAAGAGTGGTTCCGAAATCGAAAGCAACAAAGTTTTGTTATTTGCACCCAAACGTTGACATGTGCAGACTCGTACCAAGTGCATAGGCAGAATAAGTGACAAAAAAGACAATGCCTAGACAAGATCCATTCCAAATGGCAGATTTAGAGTTGGCAGTCCGAACAATATCTATCTTCCTGTCGAAGAGAGCACCTAGCACTTTTTGCGACCCAAAAGCCTGTGCAGTGCGGACAGCAGAGATAGCTTCTTCGGAGATGGTACCACTCTCAGCGGCACACTGGATTACCGTCCTATGCTCCAGCTATTTAGGACAGGAAGATAAGTAAGCTGGATGTGAACAGTAACGTACTGCGCGTATTTGGCAACGAAACGATTCGTTACAGCACCCGTTAGCCCTATGCATGGAAGAATGGACGACATAGCAAGAGCCAGACGCCAACATTGAACATACGCAAGAATGAAGCCGGTGAAGAAGGCACTGAGAAAGTTGACCACGAGTGCGACCTTCTCCGAAATCCCTTGTTGGACTAAATCTGTCGTAAATTAGCAAATGCAGAAAAGACGCCAAGTCGCTTAAGACCTACGGGTGTCTGCTTGGATGCGAGTAGCCACTTCACCAGCGCCAATGTGATCAAAATATGTGATGTCCTGTCGGAGGATGGCTTGAAGGTATTTCTCACGGATGCGCTTCGCATTGACCTCGCCCGTGTATGTCCATAAGTACATATATATCCAGGTACATACAGCCATGCCGACACCTTAAACAAACGTGAGGCGCAATTCCGGTTGAATACAACGAACGACATACCAATGTAGGCCAAGTAGGAAGCATCCAGAGCGGCTCCCCGGCGGAACTCGCCCGCGGCGGAGTCGAAACTCTGCTGGGCCGTGAATGATGTAGTGGCATTTCCCGCTGACGTTGCTGATCGGTAGGTATCCAAGGCATAGGTGAACGCAACGAAGTCTTGAATCAACCTCCCAAAAACCACTGTCATGAGAAGCTGTGCTACGCGTTAGAGAACGTAGGTGTCAAATAAGGATGCCATACCTGCGCGGCACCCGCAGCGATGGCACTGAAAATGCCAACCGCATTCAGTAATAACTCAAGTGGATTAGTGTACCTAGCACATGGTGAGAGGCAGGGGTATATCAGTCAGATTGTATAACACGCACCGAAAAAGCTGAATGAAATTGAGGGATGGTATGGGGTGTTCCACTAGCTTAGTGTCAATTTCCGCGGAATCGGTCTTTTCCTGTTTTCCCTTGTCTTTCATCCTCACTAGGGAGCCCTTCAACTGGTAGCGGAAAGGCTTGACACTGTTAGTGTCTTTGATGGAGGCTTCTCAGTGAGGACGGTGGCACCCCTGCTTACCATGATGCGTCTGGCGAAGAGGTTGTGGAAAACCGACAGGGTTGGTCCGAATGACTGCAAAGTTGGGCAGGGTAGTACCGGGAAGACCAACCATTATAACGAAGGGCATGTGGGGATCAGCAAATAAGCCAAACTCGAGGAAGGCCAGCAAAACACGGAAGAATCGCCCGCTTTGCCACGCGGCAGAACTTGGATGGTTCGATCGGTAGTGTGTAGATTGCCCTCTTTAGGTAGGATGCTTGCAGCAATTGGTGAATACACAAGTCCATTGCAGCTCATATGGTCCATGAGGCGGGGGCTGAGTAACTCAAGTTGGATCTATGCTTGAGCAGTGGCGAGAAGGCATTAATCCAGCACGCGCAGTCTGCAATCCAGAGGTCCGTCGTCTTCCGGCCACGAGACTGGAGCGTGGAGAGGCTACAAGATGACGACACCACTCACCTACGGGGGCAACTTCACCCATAGTCGCTGAAATTCCGCATTAGGGAGAAACGGCCACGTAGTCTCCCATCTCACTGCACAACTGGCAGGAGTATTTTTCCAGATAGTGCCAGTTCCGAACTGAAAGATGACAGACAAACCCTTGCAAACAACAACGTCGAAAGACTAGTATTCTCGACTAGGCACGTTAGAGCGAACCATCCCGTTTGGATTGTTAAGAGAGTAATTCAGGTAGTCTTTACAGTAGTGATTCTTAGAAAGTAACATTTGTCGTAGTATTTTCATCTGCGTCAAGCAGGACGCGTGCGTCCCGTCGGTGACGAACACGTGAAATAGCTGTATATAACTGGCCGTGGGAGAATGCATGCTTTGTAAGGTCAATGCCGACAGCATCGAGCGTTAGTCCTCGACAACTGTCGGTTGTTGTGGCGTACGCGGGTGCGAGAGGGAATTGGAGACGTAGTAGTGTGTGGCCGGAGAAGAGAACTGCGTTGAACTTGACACGGGGAATTAAGATATCTTCTGTGTCGTAAGGCGTGTTTTCGGTTTGCAGCGTTTTCACGGCTATTATTCGTTGACCGACGGAGGTGATGACAACCCTGCAGTCCTTGGCGAGTCCCTGGTAGGGCGAGAAATCTCGGATGAAACGGTAGATGCCGCCTACGTGAATACGTAGGGAATGGGGTGGGAGGCCGGGGGGTGTGCGTTGGGCGACGTAGTCAAGGATACTTTGCGACGGTAGTAGTCCCGCATCTTCCGCTTCCACTAGGGAGTCTGCTGCAAAACATGTACGTGTGTCGCCACGGAGCCGTTGGAGAATTCTTGTGTTGTACGAGTCGATCTGTGAGTCTGTGGCACATAGGATGGCGCGTTTTAAGCATTGCTGTGGTTGTGCGAGGATTTCGTCCGGGAAAACAAATTCAATAAGCTCATCAGTGGAGGAGACTTTATGCAATAAACTGATGGGGACTTCAGGACCCCCGCCGTCACCTATGGCGTCTACGAAAGCCCGTAAGTGAATGATCGAGAAACCTTGCCATAGGGGCGGCAAGCTCACAATGGTCATTGACGAACGAAGTAGTAGGGGAGGAGGGGACCCCCTCCCCCCCACCCGCCTCAGAAAGTATTCCCCCGCGTTCTCTTCGAGGGATGTGAACACAGAAAATACACATCATAAACCGACGTACCCATCCTTAGGTGCGACACCGGCCATAAACTTGCGTTTTTGGGATACGGGAGAGACGGGGGCGTCGACGCCAGACCTAGCATTCACCACCACAAATGGCAGAAAGTGAAAAATATAAACCCCCCTCCCCCTAACGAACGTATTGCCAAATTCCACAGGGCGGCGCCACGCCGTATGACATCACGCACGAAAATACGACGACGCAGTGGCGTCACGCACGAAAACACAATTACATAACGCCCTACGACAACAAATAACCGACCACGGATACGTGTCGGAATGTGGTGTTGAGGAAGCACTCAATATCGAACTTAGCCGCTTGTAGGCATGAACTTTTTTTGCAAGTAAAAGAGCAGTGAGAAATCCCTGTGGATAGAGTTGGAGTAGCAAATTACAGGTTACCACGATACGTAAATACAACCATGAGCGAACGTGCGATTCTGCAAGTCTGACTGTGGGTATCGCCGATTGTCATACTGCATTGTCTACTTCCTCAGTGTCTGCAGCTGAACATACTCATAGTAATCGCCTCTCAATGCGAGAAGCTCATCATGAGTGCCAGCTTCGCTGACACGGCCATCCTTCATGAAGTAACTGTAGGACGACCAATTAGTGGGTCTGGTGACACGCGAGAGAAAGTCAAATGGCAAAGCATACATGGAGTCTGCATTCTGAATAGTAGATAGACGATGAGCAATGGCAATCGTCGTGCGCCCTTTTGCAGCCCTATCGAGTGCCTCTTGTACGACCTTCTCCGAAGCAGAATCGAGGGCAGACGTTGCCTCGTCCAACAGGAGAACCTTGGGATTCCGCAGAAGAGCACGCGCGATGGCAATTCGTTCTGTGTTGATGTAGTTAAGCACCTACAGCTGATGCGCAGACACGAAGTGACGCTTACGTTTTTGGCCGCCCGAAAGCTGTGAACCCTTGCCACCAACCTCGGTGTCAAAGCCACTAACGAGAACAATTTAGTATGAAAAGGGAAACGCGGATGCTAATGCCTCACTTCGGCAGTGACTGGATAAAGTCCAGTATATTAGCATCTCGGCACACGGCCTCCAGCTCCTCTTGGCTAACTTCAGAAACAGGCTTGGTTGCACCAAGCAAGATGTTGAAACGAATACTGCCAGCGTATAGAGTCTACAAATAGACGTTAGTCATTCGGTCAAGTCGTCCGGCTGAAACTCACCGGTTCTTGCGAAACAAGTGCGATTTGTTTCCTGTACTCCTGGATATTGTACTCGTTGATAGGTTGACCGTCAAGAAGCACTTGACCGACTACGGGGTCGTAGAAACGCTCGATCAATTGGATGCTGCGAAGGAATTAATACTGGCTGGATACGACATGAGATGCACTTACACAGTACTCTTCCCGCATCCACTCGCCCCGACTAGGGCGACGTATGTACCTGGTGCGACCGTCAGGTTCAGGCCACGAAGCACGGGAACGGTAGGCCTCGTAGGGTAACGGAAGTGGACATTTTCCAACTGGATTTGACCCTCGACCTTTTTCCCCTCGAACGTCTTCCCTTCGGGGGATTCGGCGTCTATCTCGGGAGTGGAGTCCAATAACTTGATAATCGCTGCGCCTGCACCACGGGCTGAGGAAATGTCAGGAACGAACGCGAAGACGCTCCCAGCTTGCATGGCTCCGAAAGTGACACCCTGTTGTGCTCAGACAGGCGGGACCAAAATCCATGAAATGCATACCATGAGAGCGGTGGTAAAGTTGGTAATTGATACTTCTAAACTGGCGACGAGCCTAGATCCATACCAGAAGACGAGAGCGATCACCCAGAAAGTGCAACCCTGAGAGAACGCATATAAGAAGTTACTCCAGATAGCGCTCCTTTTTGAGTTTCTGAGAGGCTCCTCCAGACTACTCGAGTACGATCTCAGACAGTCATCTTCGCGCGTAAGGGAGGCGACAGTACGAATCGCACCAGCGGCCTCACACGCTAGCTTAGCAGAGTTTTCGTGCGCGGCCTTGTTCTGCTGATCTTTGAGTAGAACAACACGCTACAAAGGTCAGTTAGTCGCGCTGGGTCAACTGCATATTGCTCACTACTGGAATGTAGCTTGCACAATAGACAAGAGGAATACAGGCTAAGAGGAGTGAGTCAGGGGTGGTATACAAAGGACGACGGTACGAGGAACTAACCCATTCCGACAAGAGCCGGCTTCCATGCATAAGCCAAGCCAATTATTGAGCCACCAAGTAAAGTCACGGCAGCTTGGATGATGCTGTCCAAAGATACTAGTATGAGGTCGCGCGATATAAGATATATTGAGGGCTGGATACGAACGCTCCAAAAGCATTTCCCGCCAAACTTTCTACCTTCTGTGGATTATCGTTCACTCTAGATGTGAGCGCGCCTGCCTAATGTACCGTTAGCATATACCTCCACTATGAAAGGACGATGGCATTCACACTATTCTCAGCTCTGTCAAAAAAATTTACTCGTTAACCGTTAGTCTGCGGTTTACAGGGCTGATCGGAACAACATACTATCTTGGCGGAGGATCGCATGAAAGCTGAGCGTTCGAAGTTTCGTTGTCAAGTTGGATGCAGCCAAAGCAAAGACACAGTTTTGGACGGCGATAGCTATAGATGAGACGATGGCCGCGATGAAGAACCTATTAAAGTTTGCATTCAACACGGCCGCCGTACAAGTTGCTATCAAAATACCTACCACAGAGCATTCATGTTGCCGTCGTGGCGTCTCACAGAAGCGTCCGGTTGAGAGAACCCGTAGAGTGTCTTGCCTGCAATATGTTACATGCGTGCCGGAGGCAGGGTAGATACGCAATTCACCATATATGACGGCAATCACTGGAAATACCATCCCAGTGGCTAAACCACGTTCAGCATCGACAACTGAGTGTCGCACCGAAGACTTACTCATGGCGGCTATTGTGCCGATGACGTAGAATCGATAGCCGTCCGGATTCAGACTTCCGATGCGTCTGAAAAGGTACAATAGGCCATATGAATTCTCGTCAACTTCCGCTTTCCGTCTCTCATCGTTCTTTTGACGCGCCAGATCTGATGTAACTGATTGTTTAGTCTCGTGGCGGGCGAACGGAACGTCATCCGCAATGACTTTCTCCTTGTCGTCCGCGTTACTGACCATAGCAATTTCCACGTCTGCCTCCCCTTCTTTGGCTTCCCGCAGTTTCTGCGCTTGGACAAGACGTGCATATGCCCCGTTCCTGGTAATGAGTTCACTGTGAGTTCCTTGTTCCAAGACAATCCCTTCGCCCATGACAAAGATTTGGTCAGCATCCTTGATCGTCGAGAGCCTGTGTGCAATGGCAATCGTCGTTCGCCCAGCGGATGCTTTATCAAGAGCATCCTGCACGACACCCTCTGATCGTGTATCGAGGGCGCTGGTAGCCTCGTCAAGTAAAAGGATGGGTGGATCAGAGACGATTGCGCGCGCAATCGCCACACGCTGCTTTTGGCCGCCGGAAAGGAGAAAACCACGTTCGCCGACCGTAGTATCGTAACCTTGTGGCAATTTGCTGATAAAGCCGTCCGCATTGGACTTGACGCAAGCCTCCTTGATAAGCTTGAACTTTTCGTCTTCTGACGCGTGCTCATAGGGAGTCCCAATGAGGCCGTAAGCGACATTGGCTTTAATGGTGGTAGCGAACAGAACGGGTTCCTGAGAAACTAGGCCAATCTGAGAGCGAAGCCACTTGATATTCAGGTCGCGGAGGTCAATTCCATCTAGCCTAACAGTACCACTGAGAGGGTCGTAGAAGCGCTCGACAAGCGAAACAGTGGTTGACTTTCCGGAGCCAGAAGCGCCAACGAGAGCTGCTGCTTTTCCTGCCTCGAAATTGATGTTAATATCTTTGAGAATTGGGACATCAGGCCGGGCTGGATAACTGAATTGTACGTCCTCCAAAGTTATGTTACCTATAACCTTTTCCGGCTTGAGTCCGTTCGGGCTGGCGGTGTCGATATCAGGCACACGTTCGATGGTGGCGAATAATTTTGCTGCTGCCCCACAGGCCTTGGTTACAGCTGTGGAGTATTTGAAAACCTGTTGACAGCACGTCGCGTACACTTGCCTTGTGCTTCTGGTGCCATCATGGCCAGAGAAAGAGACCCGATGAGGATGGCCATGATGACGTTGACAACTTGCCCAGCGGTCGCTGAAAATGGGACATGAGTCTATGAAATCGGCTTCGACGCTGTCGTAAAGATTTACCATGACCTTCGTTGATCAGAGTGGTACCGAAATCGAAAGCTACAAAATCGCGTCATGGCAGCCGAAGTGCGACATGTGCAGACTCGTACCAAGTGCATAAGAAGAATAAATGATGAAGAAAAACACTCCCATACCGCACCCATTCCAAACGGCAGATTTCACATTCATGGTCCGTACTGAATCTATCTTCTCGCTGAAGAGAGAACCCAGCACTTTTTGCGAGCCAAAAGCTTGTGCAGTTCTGACAGTAGAAATGACTTCCTCCGCGATCGTGCCACTCTCAGCGACGTACTGAAGGGTAGCCCTTCGTCCCAGCTACTTAGAACAAGAGAAACCAGTGGAAAGTGATGACTCACTGGGTGTATTTGGCAGCGAATTTATTGATAATAGCTCCGGTTACTGCTATGCACGGAAGAATAGATGATATGGCGAGAGCCAAACGCCAAGATTGTGTGTACGCAAGAGCGAAGCCGGCGAAGAAAGCACTGAGGAAGCTGACAACGAGAGCGACTTTCTCTGATGTTCCTTGTTGGACTAGGTCTGTGTCGAATTAGCAGACGCACGGAGACGTAGGGTCACTTAGTACTTACGGGTATCGGTTTGAATGCGAGTAGCCACTTCACCAGCACCGACATGATCAAAATATGCAACGTCTTGTCGGAGAATGGCTTGAAGGTACTTCTCACGGATCCGCTTCGCATTGACCTCGCCAGTGTATGTCCATATGTACATGTAAACCCAAGTACATACAACCGTGCCGACGCCTTGAACAAAGCTTAGGTGCCACTTGGAACGTTAAGAACGAACAAGATACCGATGTAGGTCAAGTAGGAAGCGTCCTGCGCAGTTCCTTTGCGGAACTCGCTTGCTGCGGAGTCAAAATTCTGCAGGGCAGAGGATATCGCAGTGGCGTTTCCGGATGACTGTGCTGACTGATATATTTCTGATGCGGTGGTAAACGTAACGAAGTCTTGAATCAACCTCCCGAAAACCAGAGTCATAAGGGGCTAGCGTTGCGCATTAAACAATGAGTGGGAGGCAAGCGGGGATGTCATACCTGGGCAGCGCCTGCAGCTATAGCGCCGAAAACGCCAATGGCATTTAGGAACAACTCGAATAGAGTAGCATACCTACAGCGTGGATGAGGTGAACAACGGACATGGAGCATAACACGCACCGGAACAGTTGAGTGAATCCGACGGGTGGTGGAGGTTGCTCCACTTGTTTAGTGTCAATATCCGTGGTATCGACTTTTTCCTGTTCTCCCTTATCTTTCTCTCTCCGGAAGAACGCAAACCTCGAAGAAGATTTCATAGAATTGATGTCTTCGATGGTAAGAGAGGACAGGGAGACCCTTACGATAGGAGGGAACCCGCCGTTATAAGGGGCGAGCACAAGTGGGAGCCGAGTTCCGGAAATCACACAAGTCATCACTTCCGCGTCCGTACTTGGACTACAAGCTCGGAAAGTGATGACTTCTGTGATTGCTCAGGGTCACAGGGAAAGAGCGTTGCCGGTGGAACGCGCACACTATCTTCGACCTGTTGTACTGGCCATGTCTAAGACGCGACCGCTCCAACTGCTGGGACTCGACATCGCCTGGGCCCTTGGCCAATTACCACAAGGAACAAAAAGATCGCATGACAAGTATGAAAGGACTCGCCCCGTTGTCGTCTGTGCTTCCGTCGGCACTGCCAGCAAACGGAGCAGCTTTGATGACCGTACGAACAGATCGAGTCACAGCACTCCAACTAATTGGCACCTATATCGGATACGCCCACTACTACTCTTGACTCCGCGCTGCGCGTACGTTGTCGTGCTCATTTAGCAGTACTATCCATCAAAGAAGGAAGGCCAGATATCTTTCCAAGCAGGAATCATCCTAAGTAATAAAGGGTAAAAAAATCCCTGTATATACGGTTCTGAGTGAATTACAGGACTACTGCAATGTGTAGTGATAATAGGTGCTGCTGTGAGTGTGAACATACAATCTGCAATCCTGTCTAAACGTATCGTGTGTCATGCTAAATTGTCTATTTCTTCAGGACCTGCAGCTGAACATATTCATAGTAGTCTCCTCTCAATGCCAGAAGCTCGTCATGAGTGCCAGCTTCGCTGACACGACCGTCCTTGATGAAGTAACTGGATAATAATAAGTCAGCATTTTTCGTGATAACATGCGGGAGCCAAACGGTGAAGCGTACATGCAATCTGCATTCTGAATAGTAGATAGACGGTGGGCAATAGCAATCGTCGTGCGCCCTCTTGCAGCCCTATCGAGTGCCTCTTGTACGACCTTCTCCGAAGTAGAGTCGAGGGCAGACGTTGCCTCGTCCAACAGGAGAACCTTGGGATTTCGCAGAAGAGCACGCGCGATGGCAATTCGTTCTGGTCGACGTAGTTAAGCACCTACAGCGGATGCGCAGACACGGAGTGACGCTTACGTTTTTGGCCGCCCGAAAGCTGTGAACCCTTGCCACCAACCTCGGTGTCAAAGCCACTAACGAGAACAATTTAGTATGAAACGAGAAACGCGAATGTAATGCCTTACTTCGGCAGTGACTGGATAAAGTCCAGTATATTAGCATCTCGGCACACGGCCTCCAGCTCCTCTTGGCTAACTTCAGAAACAGGCTTGGTTGCACCAAGCAAGATGTTGAAACGAATACTGCCAGCGTATAGAGTCTACAAATAGACGTTAGTCATTTGGTCAAGTCGTCCGGCTGAAACTCACCGGTTCTTGCGAAACAAGTGCGATTTGTTTCCTGTACTCCTGGATATTGTACTCGTTGATAGGTTGACCGTCAAGAAGTACTTGACCGACTAGGGGGTCGTAGAAACGCTCGATCAATTGGATGCTGCTGAAGGAATTAATACTGGCTGGATACTGACATGAGATGCACTTACACAGTACTCTTCCCGCAACCACTCGCACCGACTAGGGCGACGTATGTACCTGGTGCGACCGTCAGGTTCAGGCCACGAAGTACGGGGACGGTAGGCCTCGTCGGGTAGCGGAAGTGGACATTTTCCAACTGAATCTGACCCTCGACCTTTGTTCCCTCGAATGTCTTCCCTTCAGGGGATTCGGCGTCTATCTCGGGGGTGGAATCCAGTAACTTGATAATGGCTGCGCCTGCACCACGAGCTGAAGAGACGTCAGGTACGAACGCAAAGACATTCCCGGCTTGCATGGCTCCGAAGGTCACACCCTATCAAGCTCTGCATTCAAATAAATCCAACGGTGAATCCAAACAATGCATACCATGAGAGCCGTGAAGAAATTGGTGGTTGATATCTCTAGACTGGAAACAAGCCTGGATCCATACCAGAAGACGAGGGCGATCACCCAGAAAGTGGAAGACTGGGAAAATGCATAAACGAGGTTACTCCAGATAGCGCTCCTGTTTGAGATTCTGAGGGGCTCCTCAAGACTAGTCGAGTACGTTTTCAAACAGTCATCCTCGCGGGTAAGGGAAGCAACAGTACGAATTGCACCAGCGGCCTCACACGCTAGCTTGGCAGAGTCTTCGTGCGCGGCCTTATTTTGCTGATCTTTCAGCACAACTACGCGCTATATGAAAGGTCGGTATATTATTCCCGTCGAATTTTATATTGACTCACAAGTCGAATGAAACCTGCAGAGAAGACGAGAGGAACACAAGCTGAGAGGAGTAAGTCAGCGGTGGCAGGTAATGAGAGACAGTACAGGGAACCAACCCATCCCGACAAGAGCCGGCTTCCATGCGTAGGCCAAACCCACAATAGCACCGCCAACTAAAGTAGTGATGGCTTGAATGATACTGTCCAGAACTGTTAGCATAACGCCACGCAATTTATTAAGGGCCAGATACGAACGCTCCAAGGGTAACACCAGCGAGACCTTCGACCTTCTGTGGATTATCGTTCACTCTGGATGTGAGCGCACCGTCTAATGTACTATCAGCACACATCCCGTTGTGAAGAGAAGTCAGAGTATTCACGTTGTTCTCTGGCCTGTCGAAGAATTGGACTGAAGGACTGTCAGCACACGATTTTGAGAGGCGAATGGATAACTTACTATCTTGGCGGAGGATTGCACGGAAGCTGAGAGTTCGAAGTTTCGCTGTCAAGTCGGAGGCAGCTGAAGTAAAGACATAGTTTTGAATGGTGATGACTACGGACTGATATAATGGCGACGATGAAGAACCTGTTGAAGTTCGCATTCAACACGGCTGCTGTACAGCTTGGCGTCAAAATACCTACCACAGAGCGTTCATGTTGCCATCGTGGCGTCTTACAGAGGAGTCCGGTTGAGAGAATCCGGCAAGCGCCTGGCCTGTAAGAGGTTACATACAACTCCAGAGTGATGTAGATACGAACTCACCATAAATGATGGCAAACACCGGGAATATCATCCCAGTCGCTAAAAGCACATTCAGCATCGACAATCGCCAATCAAACAGGGGACTTACTCATTGCAGCTAGTGTGCCGATGATGTAGAAACGATAACCGTCCGGATTCAGACTTCCGACGCGCCTGAAAAGGTACATCAAACCATACGAATTCTCGTCAACTTCAGCTTTCCCTCTCTCTTCGTTCTTTTGACGCGCCAAGTCCGACGTCACCGATTGCTTAGTCTCCCGTCGGGCGAGCGGAACGTCATCCGCAATGACTTTCGCCTTGTCCTCCGCGCTACTGACCACAGCAATTTCCACATCTGTCTCCCCTTCTTTGGCTTCCCGGAGTTTCTGCGCTTGGACAAGACGCGCATATGCCCCGTTCCTGGCGATGAGATCACTGTGAGTTCCTTGTTCCAAGACGATCCCTTCGCCCATGACGAAGATTTGGTCAGCATCCTTGATCGTCGACAGCCTGTGTGCAATGGCAATCGTCGTTCGCCCAGCGGATGCTTTATCAAGAGCATCCTGCACGACACCCTCTGATCGTGTATCGAGGGCGCTGGTTGCCTCGTCGAGTAAAAGGATAGGTGGATCAGAGACGATTGCGCGCGCGATCGCCACACGCTGCTTCTGACCGCCAGAAAGAAGAAATCCACGTTCGCCGACCATAGTATCGTATCCTTGTGGCAGTTTGCTGATAAAGCCGTCTGCATTGGACTTGATGCAAGCCTCTTGATAAGCTTGAACTTTTCGTCTTCTGAGGCGTGCTCATAGGGAGTCCCGATGAGACCGTAAGCGATATTGGCTTTAATGGTCGTAGCGAACAGTACGGGTTCCTGAGAAACTAGGCCAATCTGAGAGCGCAGCCACTTGATGTTCAGGTCGCGGAGGTCAATTCCATCTAGCCTAACGGTACCGCTGAGAGGGTCGTAGAAGCGCTCGACAAGCGAAACAATGGTTGACTTTCCAGAACCAGAAGCGCCAACGAGAGCTGCTGTTTTTCCGGCCTCGAAGGTGATATCGATACCTTTGAGAATCGGAACGTCGGGTCGAGCAGGATAGTTGAATCGCACATTCTCCAGAGTTATCTCGCCGATGACCTTCTCCGGCTTGAGTCCATTAGGACTGGCAGAGTCGATATCGGGCACCCGTTCGATGGTTGCATATAACTTGGCGGCTGCCCCACATGCATTGGTTAAAGCTGCGCACGCATCAGAAAATCTGGTTCACGACGTGTTGCATGCACTTACCCCTTGCTTCCGGCGCCATCAAGGCCAAAGAAAATGAACCGATCAGGATAGCCATAAAGACGTTGACAACTTGCCCAGCAGTTGCTGAAAAATGGAGTGTCAGTTGATGTAATCGGCTACGGCGGTGTAACGGGGACTTACCGCTGCCCTCGTTGATCAGAGTGGTACCGAAATCGAAAGCTGCAAATTTTTGTTATGGCAGTCAAAGGGCAATGTATGCGGACTCGTACCAAGCGCATAGGCGGAATAAATGACGAAGAAGAAGACTCCCAAACCGCACCCATGCCAAATGGCAGCCTTCGCGTTCACGCTACGAACCGAATCTATCTTCTTGTTGAAGAGAGAACCCAGCACTTTTTGTGAGCCGAAAGCTTGCGCAGTTCGCACAGTGGAAATGACTTCCTCGGCGATTGTACCACTCTCAGCGACATACCGAAGCGTCGTCCTTGATCCCAACTCTTCAGAACGAGAAAATAAGCAAGTTAGTGCACGCAAGACTCACTGAGCATATTTGGCAACAAATTTGTTCATGACACCACCGGTCACCGCTATGCACGGAAGGATAGACGACATAGCAAGAGCCAGACGCCAAGACTGGGTGAATGCAAGAATAAAACCCACGACGAATGCACTGAGGAAGTTGATAACGAGTGCAACCTTCTCTGATATTCCTTGTTGGACCAAGTCTGTGTCGGATTAGGAGACGCAGAAACACACAGAGTTGCTTGGGACCTACGGGTATCCGTTTGGATGCGAGTAGCCACTTCACCAGCGCCAATGTGATCAAAATACGCGATATCTTGTCGGAGGATGGACTGAAGGTATTTCTCACGAATCCGCTTCGCATTGACCTCGCCAGTGTATATCCACAGATACATGTACGCCCAAGTACATGCAGCCATGCCGACACCTTGATCAAACGTTGAGTGCCACGCGGATAATAAATGACGAATGACATACCGATGTAGGTCAAATAGGAAGCATCTTGCGCAGCCCCCTTGCGGAATTCGCTCGCTGCGGAGTCAAAATTCTGCAGAGCAGAGGATATTGCAGTGGCATTCCCGGACGACTCTGCTGACTGGTAAACGTCCAATGCAGTGGCGAAGCTAACGAAGTCTTGAACCAATCTCCCAAAAACCAGAGTCATAAGAGGCTAACGCTGTCCATTAGTAAACGCTAGGAGTCGAACAGGCACGCCGTACCTGGGCGGCTCCTGCAGCTATAGGCACCGACAACGCCAATGGCATTTAGGGACAGCTCGAATGGAGTAGCATACCTAGCACACGGATGAGTGAGGGGAATAACAAACACGCAGTACGGTACACACCGAAAGAGCTGAGTGAATCCGATGGATGGTGGGAGTTGTTCCACTGGTTTAGTGTCAATATCCGCGGTATCTATCTTTCCCCTTTCCTCCTTATCTCTCTTCCTCTGGAAGAAGCCCTCGAACTTGCGAGTAGGTGACCTGATAGTGTTAGTGTCTTCGATGGACGGTTTCTCCGAAAGGACGGGAGGGCCCTTGTCTGCCATGATGGGTCACGGACGAAGACAGGCGGCGGAACCGGTACACAGGACTACGAGAGTAGTGGTTACTCTGGACGCGGCTGTGAGGGGCTTAACATGGCAGAGACGAGGTCATATTATTATAAGTCATCTCAGTCCACCGGTCATAAGCACAATTTGTAAACCATTACGGAAATCAGACAAGTCATCACTTCCGAGTCTGTCCAGGGCCACGGCGCAACGCTCCCAGCGGTTAGGATGCCGATGGAACGCGCGTGCGGCAACCACACGCCTGCACGTCCCGCCTGTCGAGACTCGACATTCACTTATTCCGTGGGGGTGCTGCAGTGTGTTCGAATGTTCATAGCATATTCGAGAATAGCACGGACCGAGGGCATGAAGCCCGCCCTGGCGCCATCGGAATCTTGTGTCATCCCGTCGGTGTCTCTGCTTCCGACGGACCTGTCAATGCTTTGAATACCCAGCACGTGGAGTTGTTACACAAGGACTGGCTCCCATTGCCTGCGCTACTTTATCTGACTCCAGGTGCACTGCAGGGCGAAACGTTCCAGAAGCTTAGTTACAGTAGCTATTCTGACCGCAAACACATGCGGGGAGAAGGTTCGCACAGCCCCAAATTTGAGGCACCTCATTGTATTTTCACCATCCGTTGGACCTTCGACTGCTTGGCAGTAGTTGGTAGTAGGTTAACGCCTGATAGGCTTCCAGATCACTGGGACAGCGTGTGATTCGATTCAGGGACCGCACAATATGTAAACAAGACAACCATAATCGAGTCACTCGTGCCGAGTCAGTGCGACGTCCGGATCACGTCGTTCGTTGCTGAGTGAGTTTACTTACGCGTTTCCCTGGCCTGGCATGGATACCGGCAATGGGTAGACAGGGGTATCCGTATTCAATTCGGCACTCGAGGTATGCACCTTGTATTGCAGTCCGAGTGGTGTCTCTGGAATCCTTCCACCGTCGCACGTGTAGGAGAATATGTATGTACACGAAAGCAAATCCAGCTGCTCAAGTTACTGTCGACTCTACGCTGATGACTCACGAAGAAGACAGTAGAGTGGCACAAGATGAAGAAATGCTCGGAACACAAAGTCAACGCGTACAGAAGGGAATTCTTCAAAAAGCGTTGAGATGCTCGACTCGAGTTATGCCATCACGTGACCTCTCTGCGGAGACCGAAAGTCTCGGGAGTATCCGACACACCGAGAACTTCCGAACTCGGAGGGAATATTTTGGTGTTTTGCAGAGTACGGGCTTGCTTCATTTTGCTGTCTTCTGAATGGTCTCCAGAACGGTTTCGGTGTCGCTGGGTCGCGTCGTGAGGAGTGCAACACGTAAACCTGTAAGGATATTTAAACTGTAAGTGTGGAGAGGTAAATCTGATGTTTTTTTCCGGGCAGCATCGACCACTACGGTCATTCGCTACTGCGGTCCATATCCCGACACCCATTACACAGACGACTACTCTGCCCAATGGTCTGACGGTTGCAACGGAGTCACACCCTCACGCCCAAACAGCCACTGTTGGTGTATGGATAGACGCTGGTTCTCGGGCGGAGACTGACAAAACCAATGGCACCGCTCACTTCTTGGAGCACATGGCTTTTAAGGGTACCAAGCGGAGGAGTCAGCACGCTCTTGAGCTCGAGGTAGAAAACTTGGGTGCTCATCTCAATGCATACACTTCCCGCGAGCAGACTGTCTACTATGCCAAGTCTTTCCGAAAAGACGTACCCACTTCTGTCGACATTATCAGCGATATTTTGCAAGGCTCAATGCTTGATAGCGCTGCCGTGGAACGGGAACGGGACGTCATTCTGCGGGAGCAGCAAGAGGTCGACAAACAGTTGGAAGAGGTCGTCTTCGATCACCTCCATGCTGTGGCCTTCCAGGGTTTGTTATCCTCGAACGCTGTTTCCTCTGCACAATAACCTTATGTAACTTAGGTCAACCTCTCGGGCGGACGATTCTCGGTCCAAAGGCCAACATCTTGTCCATCAAGCGTGATGACCTCGCCAATTACATCAAGACCAATTACACGGCAGACCGTATGGTGCTCGTTGGTGCAGGCGGTGTCGAACACGACGAACTCGTCAAACTCGCTGAAAAACATTTCTCTTCTTTACCTGTCTCTCCCAATCCCATTCCTCTCGGTCGTCTTGCCCATGCCCGTTCCAGCTTCGTCGGTTCCGAAGTCCGCATTCGAGATGATGAAATCCCATGTGCACATATCGCTCTCGCAGTCGAGGGTGTTGGTTGGAGTTCACCCGATTATTTCCCTATGCTCGTAATGCAATCCATCATGGGTAATTGGGACAGATCTCTTGGTGCTGCACCACTTCTGTCGTCGCGTCTGTCCCATATTATCTCTTCAAACAACCTGGCCAATAGCTTCATGTCATTCTCAACATCTTACTCTGATACCGGTCTTTGGGGTATCTATCTCGTCTCCGAAAACCTCATGAACCTCGATGACTTGGCCCACTTCACACTCAAGGAGTGGGCTCGCATGTCGATGTCCCCCACAAATGTCGAGGTTGAGCGTGCCAAAAGTCAACTCAAGGCTGGCCTCCTCCTTAGCCTCGACGGGACGACTGCTATCGCTGAGGATATCGGTAGACAACTAGTGACCACCGGCCGTCGCATGACCCCGAAGCAGATTGAGAACGCGGTTGATGCCGTTTCAGTTGAAGAGATCAAACGAGTCGCTCAGAAATACCTCTGGGACAAGGATGTACGTGGCAAATGTTTAAAGTACTCGCTTGCAGTCTAACCGCTAGCTTGCAGCTTGCTATTGCTGCTCTTGGACCTATCGAGGGTCTCCTTGACTATAACCGTATTCGCTCTGACATGTCTTCCATGATTTATTAAAGCGGTATCTCGATGTCTAGTACTTGGCGTTCGTCAGGTATACAGTGATATCCTCTCACGTTCCTGGTTAGACGGTGGAATAAAATTCCAATACCATTCCGAGGATGTCACGCCTTGAGAGCTGCAGCTGATGTGTAGTCCCTCGTTACATATGCTGCACACACACTGTCTTTCATGATCCATGATTGTCGAAGAAATACGGTGTGACATACCATGAATGGGTCGTACTGCGTTCCTAACTTGCAGCAAGGCATCCATCCATTCTATGAGAATAAGTAACAGTGCGTTTATCGGAATTACCAGGCAAGCGAGCCCATCAGTTTCGAGCGGGATCCCAGCTCAGAGTTACACGACAACCTGGGACCGTGGCATGTCCATGACGTGTCGTTCGTCGTAGATGGCTTCCCGATGACAAAACGATACCATTCTCAGAGGCGGCAATGAAACTGTCGAACAGCGCAGTTCCAAATCCCCGAGATGCGATTCTTGAGGAAGCGACGGCGAAAGCTCGACTTCGGCAGAAACCAGCATGGAAAGTGAAAGTTTCGGAGTGGAATCGGAAATGGTACTAATCGTGACGCCGTGGGTTTTTCGTGGGAGTTGGAACAACTGTTGAATAGAGGTTGTAAGCAAGTGAGTCGCACAAACCAAAAGACATCGCGATCTAGCACAAATACGAGGAACGGAAGAAATTGTGCAATGCAGTCTACATACCCGGACTGTAGAACCTTCTCTTGGAGCCATGTTCGTGTCGAGGGCAATAGTGCCCCGAGATGGGTCTCCAGAACTAATGCGGTGGACCTGGGCGAGCTGGAAGGACAAGTTTCAATAAATGTAGACGGCGAGAGAAGAAACCCACGTTGTCATTTTCGACAACTCCGACGTAAAAAGTGCCTTCCTTGCCCGCCACAGCGGTGTTTGGGAAAAAGTGATTCCTTTCTCCTGGAGAGCAGACAATAGGAGACGTGTAGGATTACGGGAGTCAATGGAAAGTAGAAGATTACCCTTTGAGCTGTCGGAGGGTATATGAGTGAATGTGGCATCGAGGATGGGCTTTCCAACAGTGAATTATGTCGCACCTCGTTACTGGCAAGGGTGGTGTCAATGCCACGAGAGGGGGAAAGGCAAGATCTAATAGTGGTGTTGAGGAGGGGAACGCTACTCCGACGGCGCCGCTTGAGTGGACCCGGCCATTGTGAAATAAGGTGAAGGGACGACCGGTTAAAAATGGGGTGGATGAGGCGAGGAGGCAAGCTGGTAGACGCAAGGAATGATTCAAGATCCGCCGTTGTCGGGAGAAAGGGCAAACATGGAAAAGGGTACAGAGGTTGACCAAAAGGTGTGTGATATTTTGAATATGTATGTAGATCGGAACGGATGGTATGCACAAACCTTGTGCGCGTTTGGGAACGCATTCTGAAGCCCGATTGAAATACCTTCCGAAGCTTTGTCCGAGAAGTAAACTGATACTGCCGATGGTCGAAGGTCTGTAGACTGCTGTCGGTGCTTCTGTGCCAGGCTCTGGAAACCAAACTTATGAGGACGCACTCAAGATTCCGCAGTTCTTCTGGTAAGGGACCTGGTCCAGTCTGCAGGCTCAGAGATGGAGGGACGGACCACACTTTTTCCCAATTTATTTTTCCGTTACTCATAAGAGCAGTATCGAGCATGTCCGCAGGACTGACGTTTGCGTGGAGACTGTCACTCAGACGGGCACCACTATCACTGAGGTTTCTGTTTCGACCCGCATGCCATCTTCCAACCTGGGTTTCTGGAAGGCCCGGAATGGTAGAACGGAAAGGAATACCATCTACGAGGGCGAGTGAAACAGAACAGTAGGCTGGCCGCTGACCACTGAGAGGTATCGGTGCGGATATACACCCTACGTGTACGGGGAAATGCTTTGTTAAGGAGGTAGTAAGTGCGGACAACTCTCTCGGAGACACGTTCGACGAAGGCGCGAGTGTAAACAAGAGCGTTTTTGAAGAGGACTCCGGTAAACGAAATTTAGAGAGTTCCGTGAGTAGGGTGGATGGATTGCGTCCAATCACCGTGAACGCTCTTTGCATGGGCTAGTGAGCGCGTCGCAGGCGCGGTTATTCCTGCGATCCGACAACTTGGAAACATCATTAAAGTAGTCAGTCACCCGTAGCGATGGCTCGGACACTAGCCATACCGAATACTCACCAGCGATATCGAGTTGCACTTGGAGTACGGCCCCTTCGGTCTGTCGCTATTAGACTGGTGGTCACGTGCGCAGGGTACCGCGATGCTCGACAGTCACTATCGGCGTTGCACTCGTCCTCGAAAAAAATGACATTCATTACGCGGGACAATTTTGAACTTTGCTCGGATACCCTCCAGGCCACTGCACTCGATGCCACTAGGCTGGCTGCGTCCTCTCTTCCGTCTGATCTTGCCTTCCATCGTTCGTTGGACCAGTCGCTAGCCCATGATCTGGATTCGCTCTCTACTCGCGTACTCGAACTCGCGAATCGAATAATTCAACTATCTAACAAAGATAATGCCGCAAGTTTTGGTCGCTTGGAGGACGAGGAGGATGTTGTCGACGAATTCTCTCGTAATATTGTGGATGCAATGGAAGGCATGCTGGAGAGAACGGATAGCGCTCTTGATGAATTTTTAGGCAGAAAGCCCCCTGCCATCCAGGCGCCTAGTACCCTACCAGAATCTCATCACAACAGCGAGGCGAAGGTATGTGCTGTCTTGTCCGGGCTGATGTGTGCTAAGTTCTCGGTTTCCCGAAGACGCGAGCCGTTCCTCGTGGAAGACTGGACCCGGCCATTACACATGCATCTCGCCTTCCAAAACCTCAACTCAGATTTAGGTATCTGCACCCGAATACAGACGAATCTCCATACATCCCAGTCACGCTCATCCCGCACAAATGGTGCGCACAAGTACCTTTAGGCTATATCTTTGAGGACAAGTTGACCGAGAATGAGGAAGATGAGGAGGAAGAGAAAAAGCGGCGCACCTTGCATCCCTACTACTACGAACTGATGCATCCAACATACCCTGCTCACATCTTCGATCCGCCCTCTAACCCAGTGTTACCATCATCACTCGATACGTCTCCTTCCCGCTCGTTCACCCTTGTTGCGAACTCGAAAGACTTCCATGCTTTTGCAAATACCTTATCATCTGTCCAAGAATTGGCCGTGGATCTGGAACACCATTCATACAGATCTTACCGGGGATTTTTAGCCCTGATGCAAATTTCAACGAGGCAAGAAGATTTTATTATCGATTTACTTGCGCCGGATATACGGGAAGGACTGCGACAGGGAAAGGGAAAATCTCCAGCCAAAACTGCAGATGAAGTGATGGCGAATGAAGCTGGCGAGATCGTTGCGAGAGTTTTTGCTGATCCATCGGTGGTGAAGGTAAGAGAACGTGTTCTAGCCGGGGGTCCTCGTTTCTGGCCTTTTTTGGCTTCGCCAGTTTGCCCTTGACTGAGAATATACCACCGCTGCACCTTTCCAGGTATTCCACGGCGCGGATTCTGACATCGTCTGGCTCCAACAAGATTTTAACATTTTCGTTGTGGGCCTGTTCGACACGTTCCATGCTTCTAAGGCATTAGGTCGGTCACATCATTGGTAAATATCGCGTGAGCTGACACCCCGCCGTTTGCACCTACCACGGTAGAGTTCCCCAAACACAGCCTGGCCAAACTTTTGGAGACATACTGCGACTTTATCCCAGATAAGAGATACCAACTGGCTGACTGGAGGATTCGGTGTGTGTCTATATTGTCTTCGACGTTGGATCAACGACTGAATCAATGCACTCCGTTCCCAACAACCGAAAATGCTGATCAACACATTTTCACGTCACTCAATCCCTCCAATGCGTGGCACTGATCAAGACCTCTTCCAATCGAAATGTTGACCTATGCACAATCCGACACGCATTTCTTACTCTACATATATGATAGACTCCGGCTTGCTTTGGTTGACAAGGCAATGTCTCAGGTCCCACCTGACTCGCCACCAGGCTCAACCCCCGCAATAACGGGTAGTGGAACTGACCGATATACGCTCATCCGCGATGTTCTCGCCCGCTCTGCTCGTACTGCTCTGCGTCTTTATGAAGTGGAAGCATACGACACGTTAGGTGGCTCTGGCCCCAGTGGATGGGACACATTGGCAAGAAAGTGGAACAAGGTTGCCTTGACGGCTTCTGGAGGGTTTGACTATAGCTCGAGTGACGGCAATGGGACTACCAGTGTTCTAGTGGCAGTATATCGGGCGGTGCATCGCTGGAGAGAGGATGTGGCAAGGGAGGAAGATGAGAGCATACGGTAAGTGGATGCTATCTTGTGTCCATCGGTAATTAAAAGTCTGTTATCCTATTGCTGTAGGTATGTGCTTCCAACGCACCACCTCTTCCTCATCGCAGAGCGCCCGCCGTCAACCGCGTCGGATCTTGTCTCCCTCTTTGATCGAGCGGGTGGTGGTGGTGGGGTCATTCCACCTGTGCTGAGGCGACGCATGGGAGAGTTAGTCGGTGCAGTGAAGTCAGCTATTGACAGCGTAGCCGTCACTTTGAAGCGCCCAACGGAACTGGGAACTGCGGAGACTCCAACCAGAGAGGTCTCTGTTGACGTCGCTGCCACAGCACAACGTACGAGGAGCGACGAAATAACGAAGGTTGTTTCAACAGGCGTTGAATCCCGCCTATGGTCATTGCCCGCTTCATCAAGTTCCATTGCTTCTCACTCCATTTTGTTTTCACCCACGCAAGCAAAGGCATCTGTGCTCCATGGGACCACGGCCTATACTGCTGCACATAGCACGCTGCTGGGAAATACATCACGGGTGAGTGCGTACATCCCTATCACAATCTGCGTCATTCCTTTTTTATTATTTTCCACGAATTATTTTCGTCGTCCGGTTTTTGCGTGCTGCATTGCATCATCCTGCTTTCCTGCTACCTTGCAGCACATATTCCGCGCAAATTTTGCTTCTCTTCGATTTTCCAATGCCACAATATATATAGCTCACCTCATTGTTTCCTTGATGCTAGATGATTGCACCGCGATGCTTGAAACCCGCATTGATGCCAAACACGACTGATCGATTTAGGGACATCGCAGAAAGGATCCATCGTGCATTGGTTATCGCACCTACAGTTTCTCTACCAACCGCCGTCTCAACAGTATGTTGTTTTACGCATGGCTTCTCCGGACCAGTCGCATAACAATCTCTAACTCCACGAGTGGCACAGGTGGAATCCACACTCACCAACAACACGGTGGAGCGTTCGAATGCGACAGCGTCTGATCCGGGAAAATCTACCCCTACTCCCTGTGAACCTGTTAGCCAAATCGAGATTCCATTCGTTCCCGAGCATCAACGTCAATCACGCCTGTCCCTCCATGCTTACGCACCCATGGAAGATGACGCGATCGTCGTCGTCGGTCAGGCTGGCGCAAGGCAGCGCAAGCGAAAACGCGAGAAAAATAGGGGTATAACATCCCAATTGCGATCTGGTCCCGGGGCTACGGTCGGCGATCAAGAAGCAGAAGTGGAAGTATTTGATTACTCTACTGTTCCCAACTTGCTGGATGAAGTGAGTGAAAAGGAAAGAACAAACGAAGACGGTGACAGAAAGAAAAAGAAGTCGAGACAAAATAAAGGTGAGTGCCATTAATCGAGTACTTCCCCGAGTCAAGCTTCAAGGATGGACATGGAACGTGGTATCGCCTGCTAGAAACACTGCGGAATCTCGGTGTTTCGCTTCTATGAATTGCTCGGTTTCCCTTCTATTCGCTCGTAAACTCGTGGACCTTACTTTTGTTATTTCAGTTTCCAGACAAGCAATGCAAACTAATATTCGAGCTGGGCCTCGGGACCAGCGAGAGATCAAGAGCGGCAACAAGACTCACGCCTTCAAATGAGAACTTCGTCATTTTTCGTGGAGCTGTAGCATACGATCGGGGGTGCTCTGATGCCTGGGAACCGCTCTCTGATGCATGTATCGCAAGTGTATGTTCTGCATGTGATGGACCTCTCGTGCCCATGGGCTCAATTCCCTGAGCAGAATTTGCTTCGTTTGCTATTCGAAGGCCGCTTCAATATATTACTTGCCTGCTGTACGTGAGATGGAAGTGGAGGTAAGTCAACGATCTCCACGGGTAGCCGCCAAAGGAGACGGGGGGAGCATAGTCCTGGATGAATCTCCTGTGCACTCATTTCCGTTGACTGACAATGCAGCCTGGTGCTAATGACTGCGTGAAGTTAGAATGCGCTGCCCATGAGACGTACGTACGCAAAGTTTCAGCCTCCACAGCAAGATATAAGCAAGGTTGAAAATGCAGTTCTCTGCACGTCGATTTCTTCGGTTCTAGTATCCCACTTTTTCTCCCAGCCTTCTTTTTTCCGATGGACCAAACTGCACCTACCGATTCATTAACGCCCCATGATTCTAGCACCGCAATGCAGCCACCTCGAATGGAAAAGGTATGTGTAGACATCGAGCAAGTTCCCGTCGACGACGATCCACGTCAATGGAGCCGCACACGAAAGGTGACGAAGTCTACGGCCTTACTCACATATCTCCTCATTGCACTGTTAATAGACTATCACCCTTTGGATTGTTTCTGTGGCGACCATGGTATCTACTGTGTCGTCAAATATCCAGACCTGTATAGTCTGCTGCTTGACGTGTTTGCGTCGACATTAATGCTGATGCTTACAGCGTCGGACTCGTTGGTAGCAAGAGATCTGCATGCTACTAGCGCCCAAATCAGTTGGACACTGTCCGTCTATATTCTGGTGCAAGGAAACTGTCCGCTTCTCTGGAGTATTGCCAGTGAGATGGCAGGTAGAAAGGTCAGTCAGCAGCGTTGCGCAAAGGACTTGCCAGGTTCGACGGTCCATTACTTGTAGCCGATCTACATCATCGCCTCTGTGATATTCATAATCGGGGGCATCCTCGCTTCCGTTTCTCGAACGTTTGCGATGTTTCTCGCTATGCGAGCGCTACAAGCTGCTGGGTTGGCACACTCGTCTCGTTTACTTCAACAATTTGACGATTTTTTTTCCTATTAACTTGGCAGTTCGAGTACATTCCTGGCAATCTCAGCAGCTACATTGGCAGACATCTACGAGCCGCATGAGCGCGGAACAATGATGGGACTTTTCTATGCTGCGCCACTCCTTGGTCCTGCAGTCGCTCCTGTCCTAGGTGGCACGTTATCTGACATTTTCGGCTGGCGTGCCAACTTTTACTGCTTAGCTGGCTGTGGCGCGCTCGTACTTGCTGCTATAGTATTCTTGTTCAAAGACACCTTCCGCCGAGAACGGAGCTTAACCTATCAGATGGCAGTAAAGAACCGGGCAGGGAAACTCAACAAGTCAAGCGTTACTAACAGGACTTCCGGTGTGCCCAATCAGATTGGGAAGGGTGATGAAGAACAAGCCTCGAAAGAAAAGGTGTCGCAGTCGGGACACGAGAACAATGTCCATGAAACAGAAACGAAATCTTCATCCCCTACAGACGTGAAGTTGTCGCTTGCCGATGTAAATCCCTTTCCCCAAATGTGGCAAGTTATTCAGCGCAAGAACAATTTGTTAATTCTTTGGGCAAATGGTAACTTCATGCACGCTTCATTCACACTTGCTAATGCGTTAGCAGGTCTTGTCTTTTCATTCAATTACAGCCTTTCTTACACGTGCGCTCGCGTGCTGGCTTTTCGGTATCACTATGATCCACTACAGATCGGGATTATTCTTTTGATATTAGGTGCTGGTACCCGTACCTTTTTGCACGGAGCTGGCATCGTTGTGACAGTGGTAACCTCAGGGAGTATCTTCGGGAGTATCATCGGTGGTCGTTGGTCTGACCACGTAGTGGCCAAGTTGAAGCAACACAACGGCGGGGAGTGGTATCCAGAAGTACGCCTCCCAGTTACGCATTCCGAAATTCTTATGTTTGATCCTGCGCATCGATAGATGCGCCTACACAGCGCGAAACCGGCCATGTTGTGGTTACCCGTTTTCGTAATTGGATATGGCTGGGCTGCTGAGAAACGTCTAAGCGTCGAACTCAACGGTGTTATGCTCTTTTTCACTGGCTTTTTTGCCATGTGAGTCCGAAGGACCTTGATTGGTAATGCGTTCATGAAAGTTTTGCAGATGGATCTACGCAAGTACGCTTGCGTACCTTGTGGACGCAAACGCGGGGCGATCCTGCTTTGCGGTCGCTATGAACGGCTCGTTCCGGGGCACGTTGGCTTTCGTTGCCACTGAGGTGGCAGTTCCGTGGGAGGTATGTACTAATTAGATCGCTACTGGAATATCCCGTCACATCCCACACTCACTCCCACAGGACGCCCTCGGAGTTGGTGGGATGTATACTGCCTTTGCCGGAGTGCTCATCATTATGGAACTTTTGATCCTTCTTGTGATGTACAAGGGAGCATCATGGCGTGAAAAATGCGTGGCGGCCGAAGCTGCGAAGGATGCGAGTAAGTAGGTCCTCACTACTTCGAAGTCCTGGAGGGTGGTACATCCAGCCACATTCAAGTCAATGTGTGGTATCGCAAGTCTCCCGTAGAATACATGTGTCACATGTTACGCATCATTAACTCTCCCTGCAACACATTCACAGCACCTTCAAATGGTATCAGTATCTATTAGCTAGCACCTGTAGAGCATGTTATTTAACTGCCAACGAAGTTCTTTCTGGGATGCACCGATTCACGGAAGAAACTAAGGATGTCAAAGGCAGAAGACAGGAAAAGGTGCAGCCACTACAAGCTGATATGATCTGGTTCGAGGCGACAGACCCCATACTGGAATCTACTTGAAGGTAAAGAAGTATAATGCCTTCTCGTCGATCAGATTCATATACATACGCAAGGTATACGCAAAATGGAGTTACATAGCTAAGTGCAAATCATCGGGAAGACACAATAATATCACAAGGGTTCGACTAACTCTACAACGCCTTTGCAAGACCGGTTAGCGAAAACGGTAGAAAAAGGACAGATCGACCAAGAGGCAGACTGCGCGACATGGTTCATCCCCGTACCGCTTTCCCTGATAAGTCCCGGTCCAACTACTCGTACTGAATCTCCTGATCAACGGTGACCTGAACGTTGACTTTGGGAGGCAGTCGTCCGCTTTCTTCGCCTACGCTTTCATTCTCCACTACGATAGGAAGTACGACCTTGGCATCGGCTGGTGCATCCACGGAGCTCTTATCACCGTCCCACGCGCCTTCCATTTTGTCAGCCCCACGTGGGCCGGCTCCAGTTTTTGAATGGGTATGAATGTCGCCTAATGTGTATGTTGGGGCACTGCGCCCTCGAGTAACACCGACAGCACTTGCAGTCATGCTACCGCTGATCCCACTGACTTGACCACTTCCTGAGGCAGTGAAGGTGCCACCGTTCTCGAGGGAACCACGGACACCGAGGATAATGCGCATTGTCATCGTGGCCGTAAGCACGCCTGCCATGCTCGTCACGATGGTTTTGATCGGGTCATTGGAGCCGGTAGGCTTCATGATGAAGTAGAAAAGTACGTTGATAAGGTTGACGAAGAAAATTGTACCGTAAAGGTTGAGATTGTCACGGAGCATAAGTCGCCACGGAGTGAGCGGACGCGCGTCGAGAGTTTGCAGGGAGCGTGAGACAGCAAACGTAAAGGAAACGCCATACAATATTGTGGGGATAAGCCAATAGACGCCTACCCAGCTCTGATTGTTAAGGGGACCGGCAATGCAGCCCTGGCCATCAACAAGCTGGACGGAACGGTAGAAGCCGCAGCACACAGCAGTTACGACTGCCTGAACAAACAGCAAGCCAAGCATGGTAGACCGTACACGGTCCGCATGCGAATAGATGGCAGAAATGCGGATGACGTGCGCGGTGGAGGCTGCGAAGAGTAGTATCGCAGTGCAAATGGGCTCATATGGCCAGAACCTGCGACAGTCTGGGTCCTGCTTCACTGACGTAGAGAAGAACATCACACCTGTCGGGAGAGGATAGATGGATCAGAAAAATACGGTATATTCTACGGAAGTGGCGAGAGATTGCGATGCAGCGTCACCTGGTACGAGTACACTCACCAGTAACCACGAAGTCTGTTACCACCCAGAATTGCAGGAAATAGTATAGCGCCTTCAAAGCCGGCCATGTCTTTGTCCTGCTAAGTTTGTAGGATCTAGGCGAGAGAACCAGGGTATCCCAAGACAAGACTGTCAGGGTGCAAACAAAAAAATACTTCTGGGCTGAAAGGTGAGCGGGCAGATCGAGGGATGGTGGCAGCCCAAGGGTGGAGTTACTACTCATTGTCGACGCTGGAGGGAGAAACCAGAGAACAGCGCTTCAATGATTTTTGAAGGAAATGGCTGTACCGGCATCAATGTTTCATTATGTAATCACATACATTTCCATTTTGGGGGTTCCGAGCCTCGCAGTCCCCGATCTCGACGGAAAACGTCGCTCGGTCGAAATAAAAAAAGGTACGAAAAACACGTCAGAGACTATCTGGCACTCAGGCCACGCGACTCGGCAAGTCGACGGGGCATGCGACTGACATTCGGTTGGTATGCGCGGACCCTCCGTATTCCAAGGCTTGCTCGTCTCGCATCGCCGTCTCGCGTCATATCACCGCCACACATCTGCTGGTTGATTGATGCTAACATGCCTTGATGAGTCGAGCTTCTAGTCTCTGCCTGAGACGCATCAGCTTCTGGTCTGTTCTGCGTCGAATTTGTTGCTGTCGGGAAACGAGAGTCACTAGCCCCAAGTCGCGTCGGAACATGCAGTGTCTTTATCATAATTCGTTGTAACATGCATGCACGTCATGGTGATCGCGGGAAACCCCGAGGTTCACATCTCCTACGCTATAAACTACTACCTCATGCTGAAATGACGGATATCCGCTGCATGGGGTATTCAAATGCCAATGACTCTAGGAAGGTGTCCTCCGGAACCGGAGTCGCCGCATCCCGTATATGTAGAATGAGCCGACAGCCCGCAATAACGGTCCCAGCGTGTGGGAAACCTTCAGGTACTTCGATCCACTCTTCCTACAGCCAGTTGCACGTGAGCTTGGTCCAGGAACCAGAGACGACTGCATACAGAGAGCGCACCCCACATCACCGCGGTCACGACGCTCACCAGAAAGATGCTAACAACTATTCGTCAAGCATTGCCTTGGACAGAACATGGGTGCTTACACCAGGAAATATCCCACATTTCCCTTGATCAGGACATCCAGGAGGCGAATTTTGTTAGACACCGAAATGGGACTTGTGTCGTTCCTCGATCGCCGAACACCTGCCCAGACGGCAAGTGAACACAATATGCACTCAAAGCCGAGTACTGGCAGCCAGAAGACGTAGAAACTGTTGGATAGGCCAGTATTGGTACATAACTTCAAACCAGGTACGGGTTCGTTGGTAGCTTGCTCGAGATTTCAACGTCATTATATCCGATCAAAGACTAGGCACTAACATCCCGATGTCAGATTTGCAGTGACAAGAATCGCGGCCATTGCCAGGATCTCCGCCACATACGCGGAGCCCATGAATAATAGGACCCTTCGCGAGCGGTCGTACAACACGTAGAGGCGTAGCTGTAGGATTGCTTGGAGTAATGTGATCAAATTCATTACTCTCGTTCTACGAGTGCCTCACCTTGTACTAGCCACATTACGCCACAGGAGGGCCAGCCTTGCACACCCAAGAAAACTTGACCTGCAAGGAGGTCAGAAGATTCTGCACAAGTGCTAGAGAATGCAGCTCACAACTACGTTATACACGGATGTGACGGACTGTTAGTGAAGGTTGGGCTCCTATCCTTTACTTACAACTGTTGCAGTCACTTAAAAAGGCCTATCACATTTCACGCGACTCTCACCTTGCTAGAGACATCAGAAAAGAAGACTGAAAACGAACTGTGGGTGAGTTCGCTGATTTTAACCCGAGATCACTTGACCGACCAGTGGTATTGATCCTACAGCGCAGTTTTCAAAAGAATTCCAACGGTATGAACACTTCGATTAAGACTTACAGGCCATATGCAGTGCCGAAATATCGCACCTGGTGCGGCTGCCTGAGACCCACACAGACTGATTATGACGAGTGCTCACAATGAGATACAAGATTGTTGTGGTCGTTCTGGGTCGTTTCTGTGATAAATCATCAGAATAATCTCTCCACGGGACGTATCTGAAGCACGTACCCATATATATTCAACCTTGGGCGTGTTATCAGGAGTGGTAGACGACACTATACTACGCGGGAGAGAAGTACCTCTCGATCGATACTAATCACTGTATGACCTGTGAGTGACCCATACTGCCGATATCCCAGAAGTTGATGCTTACAGTAGTCGTACACCATAAGCGCAGACGGGACCACTGATGCGGCATATGTTCAGCGGAATGGCACCTGAAGCCATTGTCACTCACGTTGACACGTTCGAGTCAGGCGAATGACATGTGCAAAACTGAGAAAATCGGCGGTCGTTGTAGTCGCCATCTACAGGGACATAGAACTAGGGAAAGGAGTCTAGGGACTGGAAATGTCGTATGCAGTGAGTCGTCGAGTACCGCAGTTTCGGGGGTGGCTTGTAGGTGCAAAGGAGGGTCAATCGAGGCGATTAAGACGATCAAATATTCTGGGCTCCTCCAGGGAGGGATTGGGAGTCTGGAGGTAACCTCCAAGTAGCCAAGCTGTATGGAGAGCGGCGCCAAGGTCCACCGTCCTCGATAACCGACCCTTCACGCTAGTAAGTACTAGCAGACTCGTGCCTGTCATTGCCATGAGAAAAGCTACAGCGGCAAGCCACGATGTGACCGATCATTGATTAGTAGGCCTCGATATGTACATACGAGATCGCACAGTTGTCATCCTCGATGCTAAGTTAGCTGATGCATCGCTCTGCAAACACCATAGACTTGCAATTCCCTCCTGAAAACGACACCTTCATAGCGAAAACGTGAGTAACCGGCGAGGAGTGACACGGCCGAATCCTGGTACATAGGGTCAGTGGATACGTTGTGTCGTAATGTGCCCTTCGTTTCACACAGACGCGCAGCGCTGATGTCCGTGCGTGGAAAGGTTGACGTCGAGGTATGTAAAATATCAGCAAGTCGGTTGCTTCGATGCTACGCGTCGTGAGACACGCCGTCAGTGATTGGCGTAATGAGCGCACCCATGATAACCAAAACGTTTCAACGGCGGGCAGCGAGACGGTGCACGTGTCCGACTTTGAAACCGAATATAAACGGCCATATCAGTCTGCTCACACGCATTGTGGGGACACATCGATTTCTGACGACTACACACGCTGCCGTGCGCCGTTCTGTTTTATACATGCGTGATCATTGTGCATTTGACAAGCAAGAGCCAAAACACATCGTTCATTGAACTTGAGAGTTGTCAGGTTACTGGAGGGCACCAAGTACCGTGACCAGTGAGACGGGAACCGATTGGACCTGAGTAACAAAAAACAGAACAGACGACATCGGCTCCGTATCGAGCTACTCACCGTCTTCAACGACGCCTAGCCGCGGGGTCAAAGGATGGTTGCTCTAGCCCTGATCAGTGTTGTGGCTGCCACGGGATAATTCTAACTGGGGAGTATGTAGTCCAGTGGCCCATCAGAAACCCTGCTGAGACTATAGCTCGGCAGAAGCCAATATACAGGAAGCGAACCAGGCCTATTATGATATGTTGGGTGTCGCAAATAACTTGGCCATTGGCCGTGCCCTCTTACCCATATCTCCTATACATAGTATCCTCTGCGGCCTTCTCTATCCTCTTGATCAGTTCCTCGCAAGCTGGTGTATCCTTGAGGAGACCCAACGCAACACCAGCACTCCATATACCGTAGTCCGAGCCCCCTGGGGTGAGGGCAGTGGGGATCCCTGACCCGAGTTTATTACCGGCTACGGGACACAGCGACGATGGTCAACCCACCCAGCCCTCCTGCGTTAGAGACTGCTGCTAGAAGTGACGGTTTTCCAACCCTATGAACATCCGGTTCAGTACCATCAACTCAGAAATCGAGATGCCACCCTGGACGACCGGGCTATATATGAAGTAATCAGAAACATCGTCACGTTCGAGGGGAATCACGAACTCACACGTGAATGCGAAGTAATTCGGTCAACGCCGTCGCTATCATCTCGTGGAGATTCCGAGGGCAACGAGCACACTTCACGGCGGGGGTACTCCGGCATTATTCAAAACAAACCGAGCTTCGTCACGAATCGGCTAGGTAAGAAGCTGATGCATGTGATTCCCGTTTCGTCAAATACCTCTATCTGTACATCCTCGCTTCCCCGTTCTACTCATTAGCATTAGGATACTTAGGAACCTCATCCACTCTATCTTTTACTTGATACTCTGGCATGGGGGTATGCGAAAACATGGGCATGCAGAAAACCATCTAGAGTTTATCGATCTCCACACCCGAGTCACTTGCATTGCCGTCGTTGAACTTGGGTCTGCTAGCGGCCAATCCGTAGGCGTTCTTGTAAAAGATGACATTACCGTCATCCTCAACGAACTATGCCAGTGATCAGAACTACTTTCCTATGAAGGCGAAATGGCCATACCTTGCATTCCTTGAACACCCTGTAGACCTCCCTCCACCCACCAGGGGCACCCTGCAGCACGAGGCCAGCCTGCTCCAGGCGCTTGCGGAGCGCAGCGGAAGCTTCCCAACTACGACCAATCAGTGAGTATAATTGGATGCTCCGCTTACAAGCAAGGACATACGCGTTATAGTGTGGTATCTTGCTACACACGTGATGCAAGACATGGGTTTCCGAGATGCCATGAGTGGCGTGGGCTCCTATCCAAGCCATGATAGAACCGCAATCACCAAGCAGGCTGCGATCTAAGGTCGCAAGAGCACCACGGACGAAATTGAATTCGGGAGCACGGTAGTGTGGAAGAAGGGGGTCGGTGTGTTGGAGGAATGTGATCAAAACCAACCAATGGTTGGTCCTTTTCCAACTGTCAGCAGGAAGTAGGGGAGGGGGGAAACGTTAAACGCACCAGAGATAGGGTACGAGGTAAAGACGGAATACGGTCATGAAACCGTATGTGTTGATCGCAGCAGCAACAGCACCAAGCCAAAGCAGGATTCCAATATCCGATAAGACGATTGCATCGTACTGATGAGGCGCAAAGATGACTGCCTTCGGGTTGAAGTCTGAGGATGGTTAGACGGATACGAAGCCTGCGACGGTATGGTCACTCACGGTTGGTGCCCGCAGGATAGCGCTTCTGGCCAGAAGCGTTACGAATCAGGTAAGCTGGCCATCCACCAAGCTACGACAGTCCATCAGAAAGAGCAACCTCAGAGGTCGGACCGTTGGAGCTGACTGACCAGGTAACTAGCAGAGCCGAGTAATGCACCGAGTGGAGAATCGCCGAGGGCCCCCCAGAGTTCCCGCTTGACTTCGTCGCTAACACTGGAGCCCGTTATGTCCTCTTTGGTAGGGTCGAAGGTCGGCAAGCCAAGCTGTGAACGCGTCTTGGGCACGAAGACCTGGTCTTGGGTCATATGCCCAGTCGAGGCATGGTGCTTGGCGTGACTGATTCTCCAAGAATGGTAGGGAACTCCCAATCTAGAACGCGTGTCAGGCACGTGATTGACGATCGGACACGACCCAAAAAAAAACGCGTACGCGGAGTGAAGCACCCATCCAACGCTGTTGTTAATGAACTTGGACTCGGAGAACGCCTGGTGACCACACTCGTGCGCGACGACCCAGAGTCCCGTCGAAAACAAACCAGCCCAGAAACCGTAGAGTGCCCAAACGGAGAAGCGAAGAGCAGGGTACAGGGAGGCATTAGGCAGGCTTAGATACTCCGGAGTAATCAATGCATCGAGATAATTGGCGACCTTATAGATGACGCCAAGCATAAAGCAGTCCCACACACTATCCACGGCGCGTCAGACTATAAGAGCATGGCGAAACTGGCAACGTACATATACGTCGACGACCGAAGAGCCGACCGTTTGAAGCAATGTGAACTGGAATGCAGTAGTAACGTCAGTGGAACGCTCGTCACTGTCTATCAGGTGAAACTTGCGGGATAGAGCTGAGCAGGTCCTTGATGGTGAGATCAGGTATAATGACCTCGTTCTGCTTGACAGTCGTCACACCGCTCGCCGGCTGGGTACCCATGATGGTCGTAAGTGTTGTGTTAGGGAGTTCGCCCTAAGACAGGGAAAGAAAGAAAAAAAAAGGAGCTGAGTATTTTACACGGATGGCAGGCCCTTTTATTGGGGAAGCGGACTTGGCCGAAAAAATCACACGTGCGGCTAAAAACGTGCTCGAGACAAGGCAACCCACACACAGGACCTCGGAGCGCCCGACTCGGTCAAATAAAAAAACGGTGGGTAAAAAGATCGCAAAATGCAACTATCACAGTCTGATGATGATCAGATGGAGCTCTATGGGAGGGCTGTAAAATGTATAGGCATATGACTGGAACCCTGCAACCGCAAAAGTCTACTGCAGCGCCTTCAAGCGTGCAGCAAGACCGTCGAGAAAAGCAAATCCATCCTTCGTTATTGTCCGTGTGCTACTCTTATTTGTCACCACTCCAAAATCTGCCACCAGCTTGGCTAGCATTCGATTGCTTTGGGCGGTTGCCACTTCCCTGCGAAGTCTTGCAACCACACCCAATTTGACGTGAGCGGGTTGACTTCCTCCAGAAACGTCTTCCACAGAGTTGCGGGTCCGCATAGGTTGCACGAAAACGGAAGGGTCAGCGAGTTGTTTATACAATGCGTCTAAAAATGCAAAACCCTCTCGTGTTAGCATCTTTGAACCCGTCTCCTTGAGGAATATGCTGAATTCAGCAACGACGTTAGATAACATCGCATTGTCGGTGGAGCCGAGCACAGCAAGCCTCAGCTTTTCGAGTTTAGTTGCTTTCTTAACGCGAACAGGGGTTCGAGGAACCATCTTCTTGGGAAGATTTGGGGTACTGTCTCCTGAGGTATCACCGCTGAGATCAATAGTCTCCGTCTTCTTTGCAAAACCCTGCGGCTGCGGTGGATAATTGTTCGTGCGCTCCGCCAGGATAGGCCTGTTATTAAGTTTGAGCTTGGCCAGATCATGCAAGACATTCTCCATCTGTGATGGTGTGACCACATGTAGAGGAGGACCCAAACCGCGCAGTTGGGCGGGCTTTACCTGATGAACTCGTGATGAAGCTGGCGACTCCATAATTAACATGGCGACGTACCTGATGTGGAGGCGGCGGCCAAATGAATTTATCAATGTCTGTGAACCCATTTTCACGAGCGAGCTCTCGGAATTCATCAATCCACCGCTCATAATCGGGTTGTTCAGCAAACTTCAGTCGACGGCAGTATCTCAGAAACTCTTCAAACTCCGAAGGCATGCCACGACAGAGGTCTTCCGGCCTAGCAGCTTCCTTGGCACACTTGATGAGACGGTGCTCTTCTTCTTTCTTGGGCACCCCGTTCCGTGTCCATGGAAGTCCCCCCGGTGTGAGCAGATGTACGAACATCAGCGCAGCTGCTTCCAGATCGTCCCTCCGAGAAGGTACTAAGATTTGATCATGGATACTGCTGGTTGACAGACCAGATGAAACTGAGGACACTGACCCTTCCCTTTGCAATGGACACCAACCGAAGTAAACCAGTAGTTACCAAGGAATTCTCTCTTCATTTTGGAGTCTGGAATATGTCGACGGGTGTAAGGATCAATGTATCGCTTTGAGAACCCAAAGTCGATCATATAGATCGTGTTTTCGTTGGGCGGCCTGCCGACGACGCAGTTTCCAAGCTGAATGTCGCGATGTAAGACCTCGCGATTGTGCATTGTCTGAAGACGTGTTATCTGCCAAATGCCAGCAAAATCAGAGTCGCCGCCACATCCGCACGGGGAAGATCACTTGCCACTTGTATAGCTATCGAACACACGCTCCGCAAGTCCATAGCCCTTTTGCCACTGTTCTTATGAATGCTCTCCAAGCTTGACCCCAGTAAACTGATAACAAGGTAGTGCCATCTTCCTTGCACGCCAGAAGCCCATAGCGTAGGCATGCCCTCGGCGCCTTGAAGCAGGGGGTAGATGTGTTCCTCGTAACGGTTTGTTGGACATTCGTGGTTGGCATCTTGCACCTTCAACGCGACAAAATCACCGGTGAAAACATTCTGGGCGCGAAAGATGGAGCCTAGAGTTGACTGCCATGAGTATGGTTGTGGGCAACCGAGGAATCGACCGCTAACCAGAGTAACCGGAACCCAGAAGTTCGACCAACCAGTAGTTCCCCAGTCTCCGAGGGATACTGTTGTGGCTTTTGTTCATAATGTCAAGTTGGTACACTTGCCACGCCGCGATCGTTCCCAGAGGACAGTGAACACGACTGGCACTCGGCGGGTACTCCAAATCAGGCTGAAATGTTCGATGGAGGCTTCAATGAAACGCGTATATCACGTGGTCACCTACTCTATCGTACACGCGGACTTGACATTTATCCTACATTACAACACATAACTTTCGGATTGTGCTTACTGCGAGGCTTTCAACATGGATATGGCAGACCCTGCTGCGAGCGTGATGGGCGAGTCATATTTATCCATAATGACCTCGACGAGTTGAATCTTGTCGGCCCTTGCAAATTCAGGGTCCAGGAGAAGTTTGTCGAGACTGGCTTTATCGCGAACCGTGTACGACCTGGACGCGGTGCCATCGACATCTCCGAAAGCCGTCAGAAGTGAAGTGTAGCACCTGCAAAGCGCACATTCAGCAGGGGAGAGAATGCTCAACGATGAACTCACCAAGTAGCAATGTCATTGTACTTCCTGCCACAAAATGAGCATCGAGATACACGACTTTCGTGGTGAGATGTACCTATACATTCCATGGAGACGCCTCTCCACGTTGTAGCCTTCGTTGTTGATGACGAAGATGATGGGCGTGATCCCAATACGAATCATGGTTGACAACTCCTGGGCGGTAAGTTGCCTTGCAGCATTTCAGAAGACCTGTTTTGCCACAGCTAAGCATGACGTACAGGCTGCCATCCCCCACAAACAGAATAACTCGTCCTAACGGGCGCTCACGAGCAGCAATGGCAGCGCCAAGGACGCTTCCTGTAGCACGCATTTATTTCGACTGACCAGGGAAAAGTAGATGCCATAACCCACCGACGGTCCAACCGATACTCCCATACAGAATCTGGCTTAGGAAAATGGCCTTATCTGGCAGTGGGATATTAAAGAGACCATAGCTTGAAGTACCTGAGTAAAACAATCAGATTGATATCGAATCTATCACTGACAGCCTCACCGGTCTCAGCAACGATAACATCCTTCTCCTTAAAGAACTCCCCAACACGGGGCCAAAGATAAGCATGTGAAATCCTGTTATCAGCCTCCTGTGGGACCACCGGCTTGTAATGCGGTACTATCAATCGACTAGCACCCCGGCGATATTCTTCTAGCCGAGCTGTGAGTTTCGGGAGCAGAAGTTTCATCCCAATCCCCGGATATTGCGCGTAGCGCACAAGGGTGTGGTCGGAATGCAGCTGCAACACAAACACTGAGTTGTTGAACAAGACTGTCATACTCCTTCCTGACCTCAACAGTATGGCTTGGCGGGATCCTGTAGGTAAACATGCCCGTATTGAAGTCTGACTTCAGAGCGCCGATAGAAAGTATCAACTTGGCCTTCTCAACCACGTTTTTGACTCTCGGATCGCTCAGAGTTCCCATGTAGATCTGAGCAATATCAGCAAATTACAATCGGAAAGCTGATCGAAAACCACTCACACCGCCATAGCAATCGTGTTGTTCGCTCACGGCGGTTTTACCCATTGGCGCCGCGTATACAGGGTACTGAGTCTTGTTGACTAGGTCCACGACCTCGTCACGAACACCATGGCGAATGGTACAAGCGTCGACAAGAATAACGACATCCTGACCTGCATCTTTCACAAGTTTGATGATCTCGTCTAAGACATATGCCTCCACTTCAGGATCATTTGGCGGAGGGGCACGCAGAAGGGGCACTTTCAGATGCTTTGCTGGAACCTTCTCTCCCACGAGGTCGAATGGCAAGGTAAGGTAGACAGGACGAGACTTGGAATACGGTCAAAATACTGGATTTCACCGGAAAACATAGTTCACTTACATGAGTTATGCACTCGTGCAGGACTCGGTCAATCTCTGCGGGTGCACTGACCTTGGTCATCAACGACGCGTTGGCGAGTGTTACTTGTTGCGCGGCTTTTGTATATGCGTCAAATCTACACAGCGTCAAAACGAAAGATGCTTCCGGTGAGTTCCAAGCCATACCTGCCGTTTCCAAGTGTATGGTGAAGTAATGGTCGGGTTTTCAGCTGTAGCGTGCTCGGGACACCGACAATGTGGAGCATAGGAACCATTTCGGAGAATGCTGATTAAGGATTTAAGCACTCTGCCTCATGCGTGAAACCAGAGCCTACCTCCCGCTATGCCATTGATGGCGCTTAACTCGCCGACACCGAAGCTGAGGGTATTTAGTCGGTGACCGGCACCAAAATCGCGCAAAGTGAATAACTGACGTCGTAACGACAACCCCTACACTATTTTCTTTGACTCTGGCATAGCCATCAGCCGCATAGGCAGCATTAAGCTCGTTGCTGGGATGCTAAGTTGTTATCTATTGACACGATAGATGTACCTACCAATTTCCAACCCATTTGATTCTGGGGTGGTCTTCTATGTAATCCTGGTTGCCGCTCGATTAGTAGGGGACCGTGATGGTAGCTTTAAAATCGCACCAAGAATGCTGCAAGACGTCAACGCGGGAGGATGCCAGTGTACAAGATTCACTTACGCATGTTAAAATCACCTGGTAAGCCGAAGATGGACTAAATGAATGAGTGCGCGAATGCACCGTCTGCAAGGAGGGTAGCCACCTACAGTGACGCCGAGTTGTTCCAACCTCGTCAGGAGGTAATCAGAAACAGTGATAAGATCTCCGTCTTGCGTTGCTAACTCATGCTGGACTGCGACGGACTGTAGACTATGATGAAGCCTGTCGACCTCGGCCTGAAGCTCGTTCACTGTAGAGCCCATATTGTCTGCGGACAGCTGTGTGAGAGGATGACCCAAGTGTGCAGTATGAAATGAGGGCCACTATATACCTCAGCGCAGCGATGACGACATGCTACCTGGAATGTCAGTCGACGTAGCTCAAGCTCTTCATACGGAAGGTTCGTCGGCCCAAACCGTCTAGGATTCGTAGTTTTTCCCTGGCCTGGGCTCGGCCAAGCGCCGGGCCAGACCAGGCAGAGCCATCATCTGGCCCTCTGGGGCTTTTACGTCGGCCGGCGGGTGCTTACACCCAACAGATTTGACCATGCGGTTTGACTAAACTTGAAACGAAGTACAAACTGCGGTCAGAACGCCTATAACTACCGAAACGGAATTACGAACCTCGAGTTCAGCTCACAAAACGAAACGAGTCGGGTTTTGGCTCGAAACTGGATGTTATGTTTTCACATTCATGAGCGTATTGCGTCCAAAGCCGGTTCGATTGCCCAGGAATACGTCCTGCCAGGTGTCCAGTGCCACGTCCACGATGGAGGGTCGGTACTTCAGTCATGGAGTTTGTGAGTCGCGGCCACCAGCACGCGCGTCTCCAGAACACGTTAGGTGCAGCACGATCTACGCATCATTCAAGCACCCATTCTCTTCCCCCCCTTTGACAAGCCGAAATGGCGCCAACAAATTCTCCCAATTCTCCGACAACGATTAACAACTACCGTGGCCCGCGCTCTTAAAACTTGCTTGTGTGTTAGGCTAGGATCATTCTGCCCTCCGAACGGGCCTCGTCAGCTACGAAAACGACTTATCGGAAAACGCGACGATCGGCAACGTTGGCTAAGAAGGCTACAAGAGTACCTGATTAGGTTTCCTGATTCAAGTGAAAGTGCAATCACACTGAATTGTACTTTAGCGAGGTGGTCTGGTGAGTGCAGGCAGGAATGCTGAATAGATTCATGGAGTGCCATATTTTTGGAGGCGCATGCAGCATACCGTATGGCATAAACATCAAAGGACGGACACGCGCGGGTGAGCATGCAACAGAAAAGTAGAAGTGTGCGCGTGAGCAAGTGGGATACGACGATTATTCATCATCCTCTTCTTCCTCTTCGTCTTCCCGAGCGGCCTCAACGACTGCCGTCGCAATCCGGTCCAAGTCTCGTTGACCATCCTGACTGATTCTCCGGCCGCCATTCTCCGTTTGCTCGAGTACGCCGATCTTCTCGAGTGCTTGACAGACTTTCCGTTGGACGGAGGCAGAGGCCGGTGCATGGTGTGATGGGCGGTTTCCGCGTCTGTTTCGGCCGCCGTGAAGTTTTGTGAGGGCGCCAATACCGACGTCCTTACGGAGGTATATGTGCCGTGCGACAGCAGCTGTATTGGGCGATTGTAATGCTTAAGAGGACTCTACGCATCTAGAACGACTAGACTTACCTGCACGAATGTAGAACCAGTCTGGATCATATGGTGCCAATTCCTTGTATGAACCGGTCTTGACGAGATCGACCCACGTTGGCACCTCGAGCTTGCCGGACCGTTTGAGGTGGGATGCGTATGCAGTGATAAAATCGTCTGCGCTGCATGCCAACGAAATCGAAGTCATTGACTTGAGTTTACCTGCTAATCGCATCGACAAACCTAATATCTCTTACTCCTGGCATGATGAAGAAGGGCAGCGGAGCAGCGTTGGGACGCGACGAAGGGCGTGTGTGTACGAGGAATTTAGAGTTTGCAGTGGAGTTTCAATTTGAGCGGGACTCTATGCAGTTCTTTGCTTAGTCATTAGCCCCTGTTTTGCCCGTGTTTCGTTGCTGGCAGCAGGCCGACGTTTGCCCGGCGCGACTGCTGTCTCGTTCACAAAGGGTTTGTGCCACTGCCACTTGGGCCCTTCAGACTCACGTGTTTCATGAGACAATCAAGAGCACCTCAGCGGTGGGTCAAAGAGACAAGGGTCTTTCTTTGCTTCGTTTCACTCTGCGGCAGTCTGGGATGGCCTTCATACTCTCCACTCCGCTAAGCATCTGGTCCGCTCATGCGTTGGCTGCGATCTACACGACCACTTATGTTGGCTCGGTCTACGTGTCGAAAGGCGCCCGACTGTCGTTCTCCAAAGCCAAAGCACACCTCGCCTTTGGCTATCTTAGGCCCAAGGAGAAGTACGAGCGTTGGAGGGACGACCCAGACGTCATACGGGCCCGTCTGGCTGCTGTCGGCGTTGCAACTATCATTTGTTGTGCCATAGCGACTGGTCCCGTGAGAGCGATCGCAGGGAACGAGCTTGACGTACGCATCTTCAGCCAAGTGCCGCAGCACTCCCTTAAATGTTGACTGATGGATATTGTACTGCAGCGCTTCACCCTACTTCCTTTGACACTGTCACATCTAGGCATCACTTTCTCTGGTCTCCTTCCGTTCCTTGTGACTCCAGTCTTGTACTTCGGACCACTCTACTCTCGCTTCCTGGTGGGGACCTTGCCATTCCAAAGGAATTGGACGTATCAGGAGGACTTCGTTTCCGTTTTCTTTTCGATCACTGGTATAAGGAATTACGTCGTCGTGCGTATCAGCTCCTTCATCTTTGTGAGACTTACCGACTGGTCACCCCCACAGGCCCCGATCACAGAGGAAATCGTATTCAGAGCATGCGTCCTTAGTGGATATTATTTGGCGAACGCATCTAGGGCACGTATGATCCTACTGAGTCCACTAGCTTTCGGCGCAGGTAAAGTATGCAAACGGCTAAGCATACATGCGCTGACCTCGCTGAAACAGCCCACATTCATCATGGATGGGAAGTCTACAACAGGTATGGTCGTAGCCCTACAGCCTTGAAGCGCGCTGCTGTCGGAACAGGTGTGCTTTGACTACTTTTTGGTAATTCCGCCTTATGACCTCGATCCACCGTAGCTTTCCAGTTCGCCTACACGACGGTATTCGGGTTCTATTGCTCATATCTCTTTCTTCGCACTGGATCGGTCTTCCCTCCGATCGCAGCCCATGTATTCTGCAATGTGATGGGTGTTCCGCAACCCGGCTATGACATTGGCCAAAGACCCGACCGGAAATTAGGTACTGTCCCCTGCGACTGTCAATTACCACTTCAGGTGCTGATACGGTAGCAGCCATCATCCTGGCATACCTTTTCGGTATATCTTCATTCGCGTACGTGCTTCAAAGGTGGACATATACCAAGGACAGTTTGTTCTGGAGTTAGGAAATACCTTGGAGTCTGTTTCAATTTTTGGTGCATGGATAACGACAGCATTGGAGAGGGATATGTGAGTTTTTGCATGGGATAATAGAATGTCACGCAGTGCCGTGAACAGTAGATGTCTTACCGTGCAGGGGAAATATTAACTTGCCGAGCATGCCGCGGTCTATTGTGCTAAGAAGACTGTCATGGCGCAAGGCATCCGCGTTTGCGTCGCGGATACTTTGACATAAACTGCTAAGCAAGTGTGAATGTGCCGTGTGGAACTTCGCTGTAGAGGCCATGGAAAGCCCGCAGCTCAGAGTGGTTGGAGTTGCACTATACATATCATATCATGAATACACGACAACCGTGGTACTCGGAAACCCTGCCGCACGAAAATTCCCGAGGATGGTAGAGTGTTCTATGCACATTTCTCAGTGGTCGATCCGAGGGACCTGTACCAGACTGCCGGAGTATGTGGCAGGCAGGCCGTAAGCTTGCGGTGGATGGTCGGATTCAACCAACGATAATGAACTGTGTGTACCACCGTGCACGTGATTTGAGTATTAGCATTTTTTTTTTTGGCTGAGGCTGGGTACGAGTACTGGAGTACTGAGCACTGAGGGATGCCTCACAAGCGTGCCAAACGGTCTACCAGGGAAAGCAATAGAACGCTACGGTGCGCATTACAACCCACTGCTTCTCTTCGATTCACAGATGTTATTTTCAGAGGGACCGACTTAGCCCCAGAAATTTCTCTCACTCAGGAGACCATCCCAAAGTCGGTCTCGCGTGTCCTGGATTCCGCAAGGATAAGGCAAGAATATAGGGAGAAGAAACGCAAACTTGACGGATGCGAGGGTGATTCAACTCAGAAGAGACGGCGTCATGATGGTGGTGATCAGAAAGCCAACGATACCCCCAAGATCAGACACGGAGAGATGATCTCGGATTTCAACAGGTAAATGCTGTCCATACCGTGATCGTCGGTGCTTATCTTAACTGGCTGAGTCACGTCCTGCAGGCGGGTAGAACAATCAATGATGCCTCAAATCAAGATGGCGTTGCGACAGTCATACAGTCATGAGCGCAATGTTCGTAAACAGACAGCAGCTGGCCTGCCACAACCGCAGCCGAGCGTCAAGAAAAAAGAAGGCACGGAACGTTCCGATTCTTCTAGGAAGAACGTGCCTCTGTCGCACCCACCAAAAGTCACCGGTTCTGCTATCGAACGAGACGGTTCTGTGGAAAAAGACAAAGAGTTTCTAAAATCATCTACCTCAGCCCCGCGGCGTCTGAATGACATAGCTCAAGCGCCACCAACAATCACGAAAGTTCCGCGAGGAGCCTGTCAGCTACCGAAGAAAGATAAGTCCTCGGGCGTCTTGAGTATGGCACAGCAGGTGATGATGGAAGAGGAACGAGAAAGGGCGATTAAGCACTATCGGGAGTTGAAAGCGAGGAGATTGGGTGGGGCTGCGGCATGAAGCTCTGGCAAGCCGGGGGAGGATGACTTATCCAGCGAAGCACGATAACTAGAGAGGCCTTCGTTGCGCCGACGGTCTGGTGGTCCCCGGACCCTTGGAGCGGGAAAACACTGCTCGCCCCTATTAAATTACGCGCTTGGTTGACCGCGTGGCCGAGTCATCAAGGGAACCCGAATAAGCCACCCCAAACCCAACAACCCATTCGTGGTCACCGATTTCCGAGTGACCGTCTCTATCGGATCTGGTGCATGCTGTGCCTTCTGAGGCAGGTTCCCTGGATACGCAATCTCATTCCTTCTAAGAACAGTCATGCCGCTCATCCACTCTTTCGTATTGCAGTCCATCCTTTCTCATCATTGACCGCGCGAGTGCCCAGTCAACCCTGGATTCATCGCATTCTACGATTATGGTAGTATGCGGTGTGTTCTTTCCGCGTGGCGCCCCAGTCTTCGCCGTGACGTGGGTTAAAGTCCGCTTCGGCCCCCTCCCAACGCGTCTATATGAGAGACGATACATAGTCTTTTCTTTTGTTCCTCCGTCATTCACGTACAAGCGTCTGATATACAGAGCGTCACGTTAACGTTCCGGGGAACCAAAGGCGACTCAATAGCTGTTTCCGGTATGCCAGTAAAAATGCCGGAATATTATGGATCTCATCTTCTTGATTCCGGCTTAAATTGCCCTCTGCTCATTTTGCTTCTCGTGCATCAGTTAAAATCCTACCCCCACTGTAGCCATTCCTCATGGCTGATATCGAGAAGCAGTCGTCGTCAAAAGTCAGCAAGTCAAGTATCGACTCTTCGTCTTCTCGGTGCCCTCTTCACCCCAGCTCGCCATCTGCGGATTGTTGTGCCGCCCCTCACATGGATGCATCCTCACCACATAGATGGAAAGCATGGTTAACGGTTGCCGGATCATTCTTCGCGCTGTTCTGCTCCTTCGGCCAGATGGTCGCTTTCGGTACATTTCAGTCGTGGTACTCCAGCAACCAGTTTTCGTATATGTCAGGCTTCAAAATATCCTGGATTGGTTCACTTCAACTCTGGGCTTTCTTTTTCATGGTATGTCCAGTCCTCGCTGTCGTGTGGAGAGAACTAAATATGAAGGTGAAAGGGCGGTCCTGTCGGGCGTATATTTGATGCCTGGGGTCCCTCCCCACTCTTGATACTGGGCACGGTGATTTCCGTGCTTAGTCTCGTCTTCACCAGCGTCGCTACTCAGTACTATCAGTACCTGTTAGCTCAGGGAATCCTGTTTGGATTGAGCGTCGCTCTCCTGTATGTCACCCTTTCGTTGGTGGCAGCCCACAATTCTGAGCTGCATCCAGTTTTTATCCCTCTGTTTCTTCCGTAGCGACTCACTTTACCAACTATCGTGCCACGGCTATTGGAATTGCTTCAGCTGGTTCGGGGTTTGGTTCGCATTGCAGTGGTTACCGGAGGCGGTACTTACTGATGTTTCATCAGGCGGCGTTGTGTACCCGATCATGCTCCGCTTCCTCTTTCGCAAAATTGGTTTTGCATGGGGTGTCAGGGTTTCGGCACTCCTGTCTGCCGTATCAGGTGCAATAGCGGCTTCCACTGTCAGTGCTCGATGTACAGCGCAAAAAAGACAATTTTCACTCCGGGATTTTCAAGTAATCAATGATAGGCGGTTTTTACTCCTTGTTGCTGGGTCGTTCTTTGTTTGCTTGGGTAGGAACTTCTTCACTCTCTGTAGCGTGTACCAGCTGATTTAATTTATCCAGGTATCTTTATCCCCTATTTTTATATATCTGATTACACCGAATCCTTGGGCATTAGTTCTGATGTGGCCTTCTATGTCTTATCCATAATGAATGCTGGAAGCATATTGGGTCGTATCGCACCGGCTTGGCTGTCCGACAAGATAGGGCGGTTCAACCTCCTCTGTCCCACGGCATTCTTTTCCGGCTTCATATGCCTGCTGCTCTGGACGTTCGCCCATAATCTTGCCGCCGTAGCGACTTTTTCCGCGATCTATGGTTTTCTGTCTGGGGCGTTCGTTTCCGTAGTGACACCTTGTGTTGCTCAGATATCTGAGATGGAGGAGATAGGCACGCGCATTGGCGCTCTCTATACCTTTATCTCTATCCCGTGAGTTCGTTCTGAATGTGCCCACTTCAAACCTGCCTAATCGTCCTGGGACCCTCTTTCAAGGTCCTTGACCGGCGGTCCCATTGCTGGCGTATTGCTGCAGTCCAAACCGGGATCTTTCGTGGCCGCCATCGCGTTCGCTGGATCGAGCATGGTCTTAGGCTCATCGTTTCTGTTAGCTTCAAAACTCAGTATCAATCGACACTTATTCCATCGGGTCTGAACGCATCTCGATCACTGACTTCTACGACCTTTACGACTTGGAGTAGACCCCCGGATTGCTTGCACAACGTGATGATTTGGTATCCTTATGTAACTTACTTCCACATCCGCAAGGACTGTATATTATAATACCTATGACTCGAATATCAAGTGAGGAGAAATGCGTCGAACAAGAGCAGCTCGGACCGTGAAAAGCTAGGGAAAGGGGAACGAAGTCATAAGATCTCGATGCGTACTACGGGTTATATGATAGCGTTGAAAGAATCGTGATCATCTGCCTAGAAAGTTTCTTCCTCGTCCACGGCAGCTGCACCGTCTGGAACTTCGAAGCCGTCCTGAAACGCGCAATCAGTCACTCGTCGGAGTCGGCCGCGACTTCACGGACCTCGGTTGAGTATAGGATCTTCTGAATTTCTTTCAAAGTGTCGCCCTGAGATCCTTCTAACTCGGATGTCTCCAACTGCTGCTGCACTAAAATTTCGATATCACGGAGCTATGACTGTTCGGAACGATGGTAGAGCACGGTAAGTTAAACCACAGCGCACCTTTGCGAAGTAGAAGTCTCTTTCCTTTTCTAAGCCCTCCATATGAGTGGACATTTCTCGGATTTGCGCTTGCAGAGCCTGGATGGCTTCGTTCGGTTGAGCGGATCCGGCTCGATGGCCGCCGATGGGCGTTTTGCCCCCAGCACGGCCCCCAATTCCCAAGCCCGCAGAGGCACCGCCCGTTCGAGAATTAGATAGTGGCGCGATCGTGGCAGGAGTATCCGTTGGTGCGCCTCGTCTGCGGGCAACAGCGTCGTAACCCTGCCCGCCGTAATTGGAGTCCCAGAAGCGCTTGATCCACTGCAGGAACTCTAGGTTATCCCTAATCAATGAAATCGAGTAAACCCATGATGGTATAGTAGAGCACCAAGCAAGTCACGTACTGCATCTTGCATTTGACGAGTTTTTCGATGGGTATTGGCTAAACCGATCAAGCATGAGTCTAAACAGCGCTGTAGAAGAGCGGTCACAAACACGCCTTGTCGATCTTCTTTGCCTTGAAGATGTTTTGCATTACTTTAAAGTTTGCAACGAATTCGTACTCGTGCTTCGCATTCATCTTGACTTTCGTCATAGGCACGTCCCCTGGCAAAAAGATCGACGCGTCAGAAGAAGAGATTCTATTCTGAACGATCTGAGAGAGAAACTGGCACGCACCGTAGATAGAGTCCAGAACTTGGCAATATGCACCGCCGGTGCCGCATTGCTCGATTTTGGTATAGTTCAGTTGAAGAAGTTCGTTAAGCCAAGCTAGGAGGTCTGAACGAGAAACGCCAGCCATGTCGGTGGGTCACCAAGCGCAGGGACGGAGATGAGAGGTTGTGATACGAAGACTGAGGCAGTCGGCTGTTTTTGTTCAAAGCACGGACGCGCCACTTGAAAAACGCTCAGACGCAGGCGGAACGTCATCGAACCCTCATCAAGCAGACGACTTGGTCGTCGTCCGCGTAGAGCAGCCTCGGTGTGCATACTCTTGCTTTCAGTAGAGCCAGCACCGTATGTCTCTTTCTTCCACGAGGACAAAAAGTCCCTGATTTCATTCGAGGGACCCATGGCCTCCATCTCCAGCAACGTCTTGCCGGCTCAGGTGTGCAAGCGAATCGTGCGATGGACAAGGCGCAATGACCTAGCGGCCCTATGTCTCACATGTAAAGCCCTCCAACGAGAAGCAGAAGTGAAAATGTATGAAATCATCATGACTGGCAACATCCTGGCCACATTTCGCGCCTGCCAATCCGTCATATCGAGAGCTCGTCTCGGGCCATATGTTCGCTCTTTCTATATCTTTCAGGACACTGGGCGTTTCCAAAGAGCCTTACCAGACGGTTTCTGGGGTGTCGTACAACTGGCTCTGTCCAAGATGCGCTCTCTACAGTGTCTGGTCATTCACGACCCCACGTATAGCAATGGCTGGGTATTGGGTGATACATCTCACGTCCCCTTCCAACTCCAGGAAGCCCGGCTCTTCTTCTACTGGGATCGCGACTTCGTCAGGTTTCTGGAAAGCCAAAATAAGCTGAAGAGTCTTCATATCATTGACGGCCCAGACAATGATCCTTTCTTACGGCTCGAGGTTGGAAGCCTCCCTGAGCTACAAATATTCGATGGAACACTCATGGCCGCAGAACACATCGTATCTGTCACGACATCCATCACACATCTGCAAATCACGTTGGACACCAATTCCGAGCCGGACCTCTTGGCATTCGTTCCCAAGCTTGCACGCCTCACATCTCTTGGTGCTCTAAGTATACTTCATCTATCAGAACATTTAGGTGTACGCGCCTTCCCATTAATTGCAGCTACGTGCTGTACCCTTCGTCACCTTGGCGTGATTCCCTTGCCATTGCCAGGACCTAACGTAAGCACCCATACTTGCAATTGTGACCGACATTGCTGAGGGCTCTTTAAATGCCTGACTCAGTCGATCTACTTTTATCGAGCATTGCTGTCAATGCATCAGCTTCGCATGTTGGAGGTCAGCACAGCTGCATGGACGCCACAACCCACGGGAATACAACAACGTATCCTCGCCTCTGAGATCCGTGTTTATTGCCCTTCCATAGAGTACGTATGTTTCTGGACAGGTGGCGGTCGAACGCTCTGGATCCTGGACGGAAATGATTGGAACTACCATTCGGACAATGGACATCACACCACACTGGATGCTCTCTGGAAAGCTAGATGACATTTTCGAAACAGCGACTCTCAGCTGCCATTTTACGTTGCTCAGGAGTCTCTTGTGTGCACCTTCGTGCGTCTGCTTCTCCTTATGTACTTTACTGCTGGTCTGATGACCCTGCGATCGTTGGAGTCAGTGCATCAAAATATCGGGGAAATCGATGCGGACTCCACTAGTGGCGTCCAGCTCTTGTAAATTGCCTCGTGGTCAGCTACCTTGAAGACTTGCAGACATACATGCAGATTCTGTGCGGCCACAGGAACGTGGTCTCCTTCCCAAAATAGGCTACACGAGTCATCCGCTTCGCAGCATTAATGACACTGCCCTTCCCTCTTCTCCCTGTTGATCGCGTGTAAATATTGCAGGAATCGTCATGCCTGAAGGTTACCGTCTCATTCTGCACCGAACGACACCACAGCATCCATAATGTCCGCGTCACAAGATTCCAGCCAGAGTTAGACCCTGACGATGAGCGACCCTTTCCTGCAGATGCATTTAAAGCCTGACTCAGTTACACCAACCTGCAAGAACAAAGAGACCTCGCATTCCATTCTCTCTACCACCAATGGCGAAGTCAGATGGGCACACGTCGACCACTTCCTCTGCGTCTTCTTCGCGCTTACGCGGCGCCCTACCTTCTGTGACGCACTCTCTCGCGAAGCTCCCGACTATGTCTTCCCTCCCAAATGACATGCTTCATTATAATTCAGCGCCGCACAGCAGAGCAATGGTAGGTGTTCTGGATTAATGGAACTCTTTAAGTTCGTACACGACCAACATGCAGATGGAACACGCACTTCAGAAGCAAACAGGATCACAACAAAGCCTCGCCGCACTCAGTGTAAGAGCTCCACTGATCTGCCTTGCAGTGCCGACCACTGACTGTTTTTATCTCAAGGCTTATGACATGCGTCGGACGCCTAGCCCCTCGACAAATGAAGATACACATATCACAGTGCGGAGGCAGCAAAATGGTCGGCAAACCAAAGTATGGCTGGCTCTTCACTCGCCAGAAAGCGCTGGATCCTAACGCGATCGGTATCTTTTTCAGTCACGCGACCGTAATTAAAGCTTTTTACTCCCGGTGTATCTGCCTGGTCGTGTCGTCTGTACACCATGTGACCGTACGTCCTGCAAGATCCAGGTCTAGTTATATCATTTGCGCGGAGAGATGTACTGGTTTTAAATTATACTACTTACTGGGTTGTTTCCGTAGGCACTAGAGGGGGCTACATATGTATTTGTACTTGATTGTTGATGCCGAGGGAGGGATCTGCTGTAGTCATTCATTCATTTGGTTTTGAATGTAGCATGCATAGGAATGGGGTTGTTTTATGAACGTACCTTCATGAGAATAGGCCCCATGGTCCCGATCTGAAGATCCAGGTAGTGAGACATGAAGCACTTGGTGTGGAGTGGTATATAATAGTCCAACTTGCTGCCAGAACAACAGCCTAATTTAGTGACTTCGGCGACCCATAACACGTCTGACTGGGCGACTCGACCACGTGTAAAATGGCAACCACTTTGTTGATCGGCTAGACGGCAGGCTTACCCGAGAGCACCGTGCAAACTGCTGAAACGCAAATGCCGAGTGCGCCAAATACGTTGGTGGGTCCATGGCTTGCAAGAGCGCAAAATTTCGAAAGATATTGTAGGCCCTCGAGTCCAAGGTTCGGGAGGAAACATCACCACGCAGTCGCAGCCTGCCAGATCATAGGAACATAGAAGTTCGAGGATGATCGCATTGCATTACGTCGTTTTCCAACCGCCAGGTACTAAACGGCTGAAGGCAAAACGTCATGAAGGATGTGTTGCCCCTGAGCTCAATGCGGCTCTGGGACGGTGTGTGCGCCGTGCAGCCCTGGCAACTAACTGGTATATTGTACGCCGGTGTTCACACCGCAGGAGTCAATCATTCTCATAAGAAGTCGCACTCCTTATGACTGCCGAAAGTCGCCGAAAGTCCGAGACCCTGAGGAATGGAGTGGGTTTGGAAGTGTCCAAGCTTCCAATTCATCACGTTTGACTGAGTATTTGAAATGGGGTATTGGGGTGGCATGCCTCATAACAACTTGGACCTGCCGGCGATATGCCTCGCAGTGCAGGCAAGCCACCGGTACCAAAGCTCCACAGCTCACACTCTCCCCCTCAGTGAGTGGACAGTGGAGCACGGAAAGTGACAGCACAACACGCTCTGACCTTCATGTTGTGCTAAAACCGGTGTCTGCGGTCGCACGGCAGGGAAGCCGTGAGGAAGGGGTGAACTGTATGGTCCAACAGATAAGTCAATCCTAGACTCTCGAGAGGCTGAAACGCACGCATTGGTAGCACCGCACGCCATCATCTGATTTAATTCAGGTCTGTCGAATGGTACGTTCCATACTCACATGATGCACAGACGCCGAGAATTGGGATGGTGAGCGTAGTGGCCAGCGTAGATGCACTCCGTTCTGTATCGTCTTTATGTAATACTCGAGAAGATGCCATATGTTTATTCCTGAGAGACGTCGTAGCGTAGTCAAACTAATCCAGTCCAACCTATCAAAGTGACAAGCAGGTGAGGCAGACATACGACGACGTTGAGGACGTCCAGGCCTCATGACCTGTTTTTGTCGAGTTGGAGATGCAACGTTGACTGCAGTGCTTCCACTCGAGCTCGACCTCATCTTGCTAGGGTACAGTAAGTACTCAGGAGACGCGCTCCCAGTCTGTCCGCGAAAGCTCAAAAGCATTTTGGTTCAGGTGATGGTTACATTCGACAAGCCTCCATTTCCTCTCTCGCTTCGCGCTGTCAAGTGCCAGACTCGCTACCTTCCGAGGCAACTGGTCACTGGGACGAGAAGCCTCTTTTCGTTGCATCCTCGAAATATTCTATAGCGGCCTCCATTCAATCATTGCATTTCATTCGCAGAGAACGGGCGGGAGACGCGTTCATCTTGTGTGGATCAGATGACGGTGGTGTAGCCATATGGTCGCTACGGTGAGTGGTTACCTATCTTGCGCCGTCGTTAACTTATTAACCATCTAGAGATTTGAAACTAGTTCTGCGTTTCGTGCACTTCGTGGAACCCCTTTCCCATGTAACCCGGATACAACCACAACTTGAGAACGCGAAACCATTCGGTGGTTACCTATTGTGTTTTTCCGCTGACGGGACGATAGCCGTCGTCACACTCGACGAGTTGCAGTTGTAAGCTCATTTTGGATGGTGGTATCATACATGTCACCCAGGTCGTTTTCCGCAGCTTGTGCCTCATTCCAGGCTCAGCTTCCCCACTTACGCATTTCTATTATAGTGGCGGAACTGATCATGAACAGATCATGACCATCTACGGGGATGGGTCTGCTAGATTATGGGACTTCAAAGCTCGCGAGTTCCGCCGTGCAATGGATCGCGAGAAGGCTAAGGAGTCACTTGGTAAACCCTCCTGGCATGAGTTGTGCGCGTGGCATCTTTACAACGCGTTGAATATCAGCGACTGAGGGTATCTCTTACCAGTATCCTCGATAATCAAACGTCACAACTATCACTTTCCCTATCGACAAGTGCGAATGAATCGGGGGGAAGAGGTGTGCCTATTTAAGATCCTTTCACAAGGCGACTTGTCGTACTTATCGAGTGGTAGTGTGTGTCGCGTCACTTGCTCTCCAGCGATTCGTGGTTTTCACTGCCACGGATCCGACAGCCTTCGATGGTGTCCCATCCTACATTCCGAAACGTCCACTTCGCGCGACACCCCTTTCCCAGCTCCGTGCTCTCTTATCCCTACTTTTGACACCAACATTAACTCCGGAGATAGATGAGATTTGCGCCGGGAAACTTGGTGTTCTAACATCCTGTGGTGACCTAGATCATTCATGGTGAGTACCTAGAATTACCCCACGACAGGGTTGCAGACATCCTTTTCAGCAGTCGATTGGCCGCTGCGTGCTGCCGCCTGGACTCGATAAATGCTTGGTCCGTATCTAGCAATGCATCTGCGTTGCGAGCTTCCGCGATCATAGCTGCTCTAAGGGCATTGTCGTTTCATGAAGGTATCGACATACCGTCTAGTCGTATCCGTGCCTCTGACCACTCTCAGCGCTACACGACGACTGCGAGACTGTCATGACATTCTACGCTACGTCGCTCCCAACTGTGGTAGGGAAACGTTATATACCTCCAGACCTCGTATGGTTAGCCAGAACATGGTTTGAAACAATGAGTCCGGCGTTTCGTTTCTGCAGTACTCTCACGTATTGATCATTACCTAGACGACGTACGTCAGGCAACGAGGGTCCTCGTTGATGCTGGGGTAGTGAGGTTAAGCGACGAGGAAAGTGTCGGTCTGGTTGAAGCTTGGGAGCGGCACCGTAGGTGGAACATTTAGGGGATGGAGATCCGCGTTTTCTTATCCCAACACAGTTCCAAGCACTGAGGGATCTGTTAGTGACTCCAAGACATCTTCGCTGGCCGTTTTTCTATGCGGATACGTATCGCTTGAGAAACATGCTCTTTTATCGAACGAGTAAGCTGTGTTGATCTTCCCGTGCGAGAAGCAGCTAAGGCAATCTATAGCACTTTAATGAACGTTTCCAAGTCGATCGCCTCATATCTACACGAGGAGGACCCAATCCGCCGTTTATTAGGGGTTGATCTGTGCACGCGGGGTTTTCATGTCTGGCAGCGTCATGTGGATGCGATGGCTATCTTGCGTGCACTGTTCACCCTCGCTGTGAACTCTCGCAAAGATAATATCTCGGTGCAGAATGTCGGTCAACAGGCTAGACAGGCCATCCTCCAGATCGCATCGACCAACACTCCCCTGTTCATGGCGACTCTCACCCTCGACATACTCAGCCCGAAGAACCTCGAATACCGTAAAATTGTGATGCAGTTAGTCGCACTGCTCACCCGGAAGGTTCGTGTCACTACACGTATTTACCATCAAGTTTCGGTCTCCGATACACATACAGAAACCTCTACTGCTGTATTCAAACCTTCCCCGCTTGATGGAAGCGGTAGTGAAGTCCTTAGACCCTAACTCGACTTCGAGTCGTGATGCTGTTCATGACACGGCTACAGAAATCATCGGTTATGTCGTGAAAACGTGGGTCTTTCTCGCGCCACTCTATGTGATGCTTGATGGCGCGACCCACAGATTTCCGACGGTCGATTTCCACATGGCTACTCAACGTCTCGCAGTTGGGACGTGTGAGGGCGCCTTCATCATGTATGACCTCAAGACTGCAACTCAACTGTACATTCTAGAGGGACACAAAAAGCAGCCGACGGCGTGTTCATTCTCACCAGATGGCCGCCGGCTCGTCACAGTTTCACTTGAGGAGGGCACTGTGCTTGTGTGGAAAGTGGGTTCAAGTTTCACAAGCTTCTTCCACCCTGGTGCGCCTCCTCGTCAGGGGAATGCTGGATCGCAACCATACAAGACCCTAGGGTTCAATGTTGGGGAAGAAGGTATGTTTTGGCTTCACCCACGCATGCCTATCCTAACCTGTCATTTGTTAGCAAATATGTCCATCGCAGATACTCTTGAATGGGTAAAATTCGAGTGGCCGTCAGAGCGTAGCGTGCGCTTACATATTCGAGAAAGCACGTTGACTTTCAGTACATAATATACATATGTACATCTTTTGCACGTCAGAAGTCGCTAGGGATATCGGGCCGACTATTTCATTATGGTGACCAGAGTGTGGTAACTCAGTGTACCACTCATTCACGCGTCCAAGTCGCATGCATGCGGACGCAGAGCGCACCACTGGGGTTGGAGCTGTATAGCGTTGACACCTCGCTGGACCATTCTGTATCGAATGTCCTGTTTTCGATGTGAAACAGATGCATGTGAACGAGGAATTTAGATGTCACTTTCCTGCAGACGCGGAAGTGCCTCCGAGACGTTGAGAGGAGCCCCACTCGGCTGTCTGGCGCTCCAGAAGATCTCAGCAGAAGATGCAGCTCGAGGCCACACGATGGGGTCGAGATTCTGAGGACCTGATTGTTCTGTCCAAAGGAGTTGCTCTCCTGTAACGGCAATCAGGACCTGAGCCAGGACTTTTGATACCCTAACGTATGGCTCACCACCAAGGACGAGAGGGTACTGTGCCTCCGTCAAGTTGGCAAGGGGGTCGAACGTGTAAGACTGAGAACGCTAAGTACACATCAGGATTGCTGGTTGATTGGGAGCCTACCTCGGACCACGTCTTAAATGGATCGCACCAACTGTTCCTGATTTGTAGTGTAAGGCGCATGGGGCTATTCATACTAACTTGACAGTACTCACCCTGCTGAGTCATTTCCAAGCCAAGCCCCGGCGCCGCAGTCCTGTTGGTTAGGGTTGTAGTTACAGAATGCGTTCGGATGAAGAGAACTCACTAGGTAAAAGTAGTCAGAGGGTGCTTGAACGATACGGAACCCTTTCTCAACTACCGCTGCAGCGTCTGCTGAGGAGATCCAGACCCTGTATCCAATCAACATCATTGCATCCCGGTGGCATGTCCCGAATACCTACATGACAATTGTTTCGTTTGACAACGTAAGGTTCCAGTTCAAAACCATCTCTTCCCAGACCACTGGGGTCTTCCCTTGAGCAATGAGTGCTCCATGTGTCGCCTGCGTGAAGGCATTCAGTGCGGCGTTGAGGGTCATGCCTGTGTGGTTGAGTTGCTGTTGTGTCACAGTGTCGTTTACGTAGCAGTTCGTGTTCAGTTCGTCACCTCCGGTGCTGAAGTATTTAGAGACGAGGTTTTGAGCAACACTGGAAAGTAGAGACGCAGTAAAGTTGACTACTTCTGGAACTGCGAAGCGAAGTTGGCCAGCCGGGGGTTCGTTTGCATAGGTAGCCCAGGGTGACGCATCGAGGCAAGCTACATAATCAGGATAAGAAGTTCCAATGACCGCAGTGTGACCTGGGGTATCGATTTCCTATGCTCATATGAGAATGAGGTACGAAACATCTCCCATTTAAGGCATACGCACCAACAGCACGTCTATACCATGCTAGGGAATGTTAAGCAATGTTAAAGCGAAGATATCTCAAGCTTCAAGTACCTACCGCAGCCGCGTATGACACGATATACTGGACATCGCTTTCGGAATATACCTCTTTAGGGGAGTATGCACCGTTATCGGCAAGTTCCGGATAAAGGGAAACTTGGAGAGGGAAACTCTGACTGTCTGTGATATGCCAGTGGAACGTGTTTAACTTGACCCAGCTCATGGCATCCAATGTCCTGGTTAGGTCTGGGACAGGAAAGCTGCAGGTTTTGTTAACCCGGTACGTGGCCAGCGAGTCGTTGGATACGTACTAATTCCTAGCTGTATCAAGTGCAAAACCGCGGTAGGCCTAGGCAAGATGTTGAGAGGACAGACTTGCTTTGCAGGAAATTCATGCTCACATAGGCAGGTTTGTCGACGATCTTTATTGGGGCAAGAAGAGTGTAGACCACGTCGTCGTAATAGTACCACAATTGGGTAAAAGTGGTGAGACCCCTATAGAGGCCAAGGGTGGAGTTGGCTGTCAAGGTTGCTTGGCTCCCGTCCTGGGGAATGACGAGGGTGTATTCTTCACTGCGAGCGCCCAGGGGCTTCACAGCTTCGGAAGAAATATTGGAAACCTGACTGCCTTCGGCCAGCGTCAATCTCAAGCCTGACAGCGGCGTTCCATTCTGAATGGCATAGCTATCATTAGCACCGCGTCCGACCACCAGGCGGCCAAGCTTGTCGTTCTCAAGGTATGACTGAGTTTGAGCGACAGCTTGAAGGAGGTCCCATGGAGCATTAGGCACCGCGACGTCGACCGTGAAACCAGAAGGCAGCGTCAATGCAGACGTGCCAGTTTCCAGAGAGGCCGGGATAGGCCAGAGCGCCCACACCCTCGATGCACCAATCAAAGTAGCAAATGCCCAAAGCCCAGAAGAACTAAGAAGAAACATGGTGGTTAGTCTGTGAATACCTTAGGGAGGAATCTCACCTTTATATTACTTACCGTGTCATCGAACACTGGCAGATTGAGGGGGATGCTACCCGATGAACCATCACGTGTTCCCATCACCGCGTGCTACGTCGTATTTTAATGAGCTACATAGGAGAACTTAAGGGACCAGACATAAATACCAGACGGTACACGTGTACAATCGTGGGACATGCGCTGTGTCGAATTTTTCATTTAGAGAAGTCGTCGACGGAAAAACGTCAACTATCGTCGAACGCATAGTCAGATCGAGGACTGGCATGCGGTGAAAACACCAGCCATCTTGTTTCTTACGCTGCAATGAACTCATCACCTCCCATCGTACCAAATCGAAGTGAATGTGGCCTGGACCTTGTCGATGTGTCGGTGCAAAAATATCCGAGATATAGAGTCATTTTGATGCGCAGAACGTACTGCATTGCCCTGGAGGACTGCACCCAAACTGCACCACATGTCAAATACGGCAATTATATGAGTGTGTGTTACATAAGGAAATTGGATGCCACGCAAGCAGGAACAAATAAAGTACCCGGCTCTGACCGCAAAGCCTGCAGTTGCTCAGTTAGACTACGAACAAAAGTATGCAGCCCTCCCTTGTCCGCCGCCAGCTAGGGAACCTTATTCCCCCCAAAATTGCCACACCGAAACTTGTGGTATGCTCAGGTTGTTAGTAGTGTTTTGAGCATTCCTGAGGCCCTCTTCAGTCGGCAGGTTCTGGTGAAGGGCTAGCACCCCTCGTAAATTTCTACTCAAGGCTACCAAAGGGACCAGCACCGAGTCCAGCTGGGGGCATCAAAGCTAAGTACTTCAACGGGAAGAATGCCTCAGCAGCACCTGCTGTTTGGGTCATCCTTGGTCTCTTCACAGTTGGGTATACCATCGACTACCAGAGTTCGTGTTTTCCTACTTGTTTCATTCTAAAGTTACTTACCAGTCCATCTTCCATGTAGTGCACTTAAGTGAGTAGCATTTTCCTTGCCTCTCTCGATCTTTAACTTAGTATCAAACACAGAGCATCACAAGAACCATACGCACTGAAGGTCTAGAGAGCTTCCGTCGTTCCCAGCCTGCGGGCAGCAGTATGCTTCGTCCAGAACATATTGCACCTCTTTCCTATCTAGATAGCAGAATTTTACTGGTTGATGGTCCCTCATTCCTTCATCCCTCTGTTCCACCGTCATGGCCAAGGTCAGTGTTTCCAGCGGAAAGGCTCCCCGTTCACAGCATCGCTTGTACAACTATGTTATACTCAGCTGCAGACATGTTCGGATCACAGGCATATTCGGAAGTGTTTGCCAAATGTAAGGCCCATCCCAGACTGAGCTAAGCCTCGCAAGACCTGTGTACCTCCAACTGCAGACGCTCGTCTTCTACAGTTCTCCCAGACGCAATTTAGACAAAGAATTACAGTGTCCGGTGTGCTTTCATAGATACCCATAAACACTTAGCCTCAAAACAACTTTCCAAGGCAGTTAGCACTTCCACACGAACACGCCACGTACACGGCATCCTCGCGGGCTATCAGCTTGCCTTTCGCTTGCTGCTCTGCCAGCGATTCCCTCTTTGCCTAGAGACATCATTTTAACGGGGGGTTCGTGAGTGAAGCTATATCCTACTCACCTCTGTATCCCCATAGTATGAAAAACAGAGCTCCTCCCACGGTTCAACGTCACGGATGGTAAAGACAGCCAGAAGTGGTTTGTTGATATCCGCATCATTTATGTAGCAGGCGGTAATTTCACAATTAGGATCACAGCTGTGGTTCTATGCCAGAGTCAGTCGATGTCTAGTAAGAACGGGCGGGAACATACCAAGAACCGCGTGAACTGAGAAACATAAGAGTCAATGGCACGCGAAGTTAGGTAAGATACTGAAACATACATTTCCTGCGTGGTAAGCGTCTACAGTGTACATATTCTCGTAGTCATCTTCGTTTTTGAGACCAAGTTTAAGGTGGTGAAAATCGATTGTAAACAGGTATGTGCGGCCAAAAACATTGTAGAGCCTGGGATCGCTTTAGAGAGTGGTGACACGTTGAATATTAACACGCACAGTCCACGGGCCTCTCCCTCTTGTTCAGTCAGGAGCTCTCCTGTGTATATACCAATGTATGATCCTCTTGGTATTTTCTTCGGCCCTGCAAAAACTCCTGTCCCAGTAATCAGTTTTGCACTGGACACTTCCTGGGTATCCACTACGTACCCCATCCCTTCCGTTCTGTCTTCACGATATTGACCGGCCATGCCCTTCCGTTCTGAACGACCTTTTCCATATCATGTGGTTACTACTTCACTCATCCAGGAGAACATAAACCTTACCCGATTCGGACAGTCCTCATCGCATCCGCAGAACTGGTTGCACTCGAAGATAGGGCACCCTTCCCGTTGCAAAACCCCCTTACTGTCATAAACAAATGGAGAACCGGGCCACGTCGCCGGAAACAGACCGTCGAGGATGTAAGGTTCAAGCCATTGCAGTTGGCGCTTCGCGCACGCGCACGCGCTTGACTTCGGGTCGCACTTGCCTCGGCACCCGCAACTCACAAGATTGCGAACATCAGGAGGTGGCACGCCTTCTCCGAACCACATCTTGTTCGTGTATACAAACTCCCATGGCGGCGTCATCTCTTGTCCTATACCGTTGTCGTAGATCTTGATAGGGGGGGCACTGGGCTCATCATCCATGGCTTCAAGAATGATTTCTTCAAAGACTGCGCGAGCAAACTCTGAATTACGATATGATTCGGGCATGGCATTCATACGGTCTTGTAAGCTATGAGGAAGATCCTTGGCGCGGTAGTACTTCGGTGGGAGCAGTCGTTGAGATGCCGAAAAGGATTGCCAAGTTACGATAGGATAGCCACCAATGTACTCGGCGACATCGATGGATGGGGGTTGCTCTCGCTGCTTGATGGCATCCCCGATAGGAACGATGTCCATCGGTGATATTGCTGCAGAGGACCGGGATCCGGACAGAGAACGATGAGAAGGTGAGCGCTGACGCGTTGGGAGTCCAGCTTTGGATGATATAATGGTTTCCTGTGAGCTCTGATGAGAAATATATCCAGCTGCAGTATTAACCCATACATCTCTCTCTGTATCCACCTGCGCCATGCCAGTATCGCCACTACTCGGTGTCATCATTGACGGTTGGTAGTCTAGCATCAGACTATCTCTCGGGGTCGCAACCTTGTCTTGTGCTCCAGCAGCTAAAGCCTGTTCCACGTGGAAAGATTCTGCTACCACAGCTGTTTCAACGTTCGTTTTGAGTACACAGGACTATTAGAAGTCGCTTCAGCTTTCAAAACGCATAGAGATAGTTCACCTACCCCTGCTACAGGCCTGGGATATCCTTCCAAAGGTGGATCAGTTTTGAGCTCACTAGATTCGAGGTGGACATCAGCCAGTTCGAGTAACTGGTCCGCGTCAAAACCAGTGTGAGGGTCGTCCGTTCGTACCTCGGCACTGGATTTGTCGTCGATGACACAATTATTCTCTGAACCATCATGCTGTGGCCACTGGCCTTCCTTGATCGCGTCGTCAGGCACGTCGGCTTGCGAGGGCAAGCACGTGCCTGCCACATGGACAACCGACGGCAATGAAGCCCGGCGAGTAGACTCTCCGGAAGTTGGCGAACCATTTCTACCACATGGTGCCTTGACAATGAACCTATCGAAAGGGACGCCAATTGACCGCCGAGGGGAACGCTGCGACGGGGATGGTCCGCCGGGCCTTGGCTGAGTCAAAGGGGATCGATCTGTGGCAGGCGACTTGGATATAAACTCTTCAAATGAAGCAGGAACGCGACGCGGGAAAGCGGGGCTCGTTGGATGTGGTATAGTAGCACTTGATGCCGAAGTGGTGGTTGTGGTCGTAGCGAAGTTGGGGGCATCAGCTAGGAGATGCGGGGAAGGCTCCAACGTAGCCGAGCATATAGAGCTAGATGATTCGGACACAGATCTGGGCGTAGGGTGTCCCACAGCTTCAGCTAGGGAAGGTTCCAAACTTATTGGCCGCTGGTCATGAAGCGATAAACGTGAGGGAGTACGTGAAGACGATTCCCGACGGAATCGAGACCCTCGTGATGCTTGGGAATGGGGAGGAGTGGATGGAGACCTAACTTCACTGGATGCAAGCGGCTGGGGAGTTGTTTGCTTCAATCTGTTTTCTGACTGGAGGGCAGGTTCATTGCTCTTCCGACGAGCCACCTTTGCCTGCAGGTGATCCCGCCGGATTTGGTTTAACGTATCAACGAGAGATGCACTCGAAAGAGGTGGCGGTTTGCACTGTGGGGGAATTGAAGCGCAGGAGGTGGTTGCGTGGGGTTGCACGGCAGGACTAGCAGAGGTCGATCTCGATGGTGGTTTGGGAGACTGAACAGATGGTATCACGACCGACGATTCTACTGAAGATGATGGATCTCCTTTCCAGGAAGGAGCAAAGGAATTCTCGGATGGAGAAGGCCTAGAAAGCAGTACGAACTCAGCTCAAGGGTCTTCACACTACTCAGGTGGTGACGCCAACCTTACACATAGAACTCCTCTTGACAAGGGCGTCTCCGCCTCCCGCATCGTGGTTGATAAGTTCACTTCCGATGTCGGTGGGGCGCAGGTATTCTGTGTCGATGGTTCGGAAGGTGTCGCAAGAGCACTTAAAGGTGATTGTGAGAGATCTTGAGTACCAGAATGCTCCTTTGCCGATTCCGTGGAAAGACCTGCCACTGGAACTAAACCTTCTCCGATCGGCTCTGGTGCCTGAACCCGTTTCATAGAGGTGAGTATCCGGCCCCTCGTCCATATCAATGCTGGGTCACTCACTTCTACCACTGCGCCACTGCAAGATGCGGTCTCTTCAATTTTACTTTCCTTGGAAATCAACGGTACAGAAACAGCTGGAGTTGAGGTATTAGACCCAAAGGCGCGAGAGAAAAAGGAACTCTGAGAGCTCTCCGGACGATTGAACCGGACAGAATAAGATGAGACGTCAGGTAGAACAAATTCCTTGGGAACGGATGGAACTGTGCCAAGAGTGAGACCGATAGTAGTTTCGGAGGACAGCTTGAAAGACTGAGCTTGAGTCGAGGATTCAAGCGGTACTAAACAATCGTGTGACGCAGTCCCCACCTTGTCAGAAGACTTGATACTGCTGCGTGCAATCGTCTTTGGTCCGAGGGAGACTTGTGGAATTTCTCTACTACCCATATTTTCACACAACTCTTGGGTTGCAACATCTCCGTTGACTTTCAGATCCTTAACGCCACGCCAGTCCTCGCGTGCCTCCGTTAAATTCTGTTCGTATACGCCATCTACATCCATATCTAGACCCGTATCCGCCACATCGTCGTCTGCGTTGCCAAGATCGAAGTCGATGTCGCCGAACGGGCGATCGACTGTTGTCATTCCTGTCAGTCGATTGACGAGCACAAGGACATACTTACGGGTGCCATTGACGCAGAGCCGTCCTGGAGATGAGGAAGGAGAACATGTACGAGGTGGTGAAGGCTCTGGCTCCGGGAATGCCGGCGAAGCAGGACGACAGCCTAGGTTCATGTCATATTCAGGCATTGAACCAACAGGATCAGGATTTGCCGCATCCTTAATGATAAGCCTGCTTTCGACCTCAGATATAGATCGCGACTCCGAGCCCCCCATTGGCTGTGCCCCAACGACGGTGGCGCCAACAGATGGTACAGTTGTCGTGGATTGTCGATTCTCCTGGGTGACGGAGAACGGGGCCACCATGTGGTCATCGTCGCTGTCTAAAATGGTTATGAAATCACGACCACAGCGTGGTGTGCTGTGGGATTTCTTCGCACTGTGAGATGTTGGAGCGCTGCGACGACGTATTCGTGCGGGGAAGCGCGGAAAATTGCCCTCCGAATCGCTTGATATGACTATTGGATCCTTGGAACAATTGGATGTGGTTGTGTGATTTCCAAGGACCGCACTTGTGCCATGTGAACTACGTCGTCCGTCGGAGTCGGTGAGCTCAATTACTTCAGGCTTGCTTCGCCTCCTGGCAGCGTCAAGCGGGCGGACATGTGTTGGTAAAGCGTTACGATTGACTACAAGGGCTGTTGCGAGAGGGCGTACGTGAGAACGAATCGGTCAGTAAGTGGTAATAAGACTTACCGTTCCTTTTCGGCCGCACACGCGTACGAGCAGAAGAGTCTGGGTCGTCTGGAAAAAGTCAAGATGAACAAGGTTCGACATGCATCACACCAGAGAGAACAAGAAAAGGCTGCTGGAATCCAGGAAGGCGTGAAGTGAAAAAGAAGAACACATACTGGACCTCCGAACACTGTGTAATAGTGACCCAGTCGAGACTCGTGGACCACCATTTACGTGTTTGCGAGCAACAACACGGTGGGGAACATCACCCTGCGAGCCTCTCCTCGCCCCGTTTTCCTTCCGCACATCGAGCCTCTCTTTACTATTCGCTTGTCTGATGACCTGGGTCAATGTTCCCCCAAACTCGTCCGAACTGGAATCCCCGACGAGACTCGATTTCGTTGATGTGAACTTGTTTATCGAGCGCGTCGAAAGGGTATGCGACGTGCTCACAGAAGGTGCTGCGTCCGAGGGTCCATTCTCATTACTCTCCATACCCTCCGCCCCATGATTGGTGTTGAATGGACCACCGAGCCCAAGGCGTGGAAATTTGTTGGCGCGGACGGCATTGGAAGGACTGTACTGAGCCTTGCGCTTTTGAAGGGGCATATCTGTTAATTCATTCTCTACTTCCAGTTCGTCGTCGCCATCGTCGTCACTAGAGCGCATAACAGATGATGTTTCAGTCGGTTCTATGAATATTAAAGGAAGTCTCAATGAGAGTACTAGAAAAATGTGTGACCATGATGACACACCTCGTAGAGCAGTCCAAGTAGGTCCTGGAGACTGTTCCACTGACATGTCTAGTTGAGTGTTTTGTGTTTGGTTGATAATGCACTGTCAACTTACTAATGTCATCAGGGATCATTGCAAACATACTGAGAATGCATGTTGGATTGATTAGGCCGACGGTGCATGCTCGGGGTTTATGTAAAATATTCCAACTCAGAAACCAGGCCAAGTAATCGCAATGAAGTGATTCTATATCCCACAGCCTTCAAGCTTCACGCTTTCAGGTACTATTCTGACTAGCTGTGGTGTGGAGCATGTTTTATAGGACCATCTGCAACTTTCAAGGGTGATCTTCACCACGACTGGATCTCACTTCTGGTTGGCAATGGAGTTAGATATGTTGGGGTCATCACTCCTGCATAGAGCCTCCTGAAGCTTCTCTATCAACCTACAGAATGCAAGACAGGAAGAATGCAGCTACCCCAACCCTCAATGTCCTTGATGGCAAGATGCCTAAGTGGTTCGGGGTCTATGTGCGCTGAATTCCTCAAGGCTGGATTTACACGGCTAGAATCATGGTGAGCATGTACCATCGTACTATAGCACAGATCAACCATCCCACAAAGAGTATCCTGTCCCATCACTTTGTATTCTGCTGTGTGTATTCACACTTGATTGCACTAACAACAGTAGGGTAATACTTGCTTTGCTGCTTCGACTCGCAACACATGACCTACAACCTCAACAACCTTGGTTTTCCAGCAGAGTCAGTCTCTTCACAACTCTCTGCCTCAGCGAAGCAAGCCATCAGAGGCGTGATAGCAGCACAGCCCATGCTGAATGCCCATCCATCACTTCCAACGGGAAGTGTAGATATGTCAGGGGATACCAGAGGTTTGATATCTGGGCCCCATTTAAAGGACAAAACTCCCATCGTCGCTTGGTCCTCATCCAGAGCCTTGAATAGTCGGCCATACGAATTCCGCCACATAAATGCCCAATATGTGTCTAGCCCATCAGGAGTAGCAAGTTGAGGTATCATTGGTATATTCACGGTGTAGAGATCGACTTTGCCATTTCGGGCGTCCCTTCCCCAGTTCTCCCACAAGTGTTTGATGATGCGCATGGCTAGAAGGTGGGCAGGCTCAATCCATTCCGTTGGAGTAACACGATGAACAGTCCCATATGAGATTGCTATGGCGCGGGTTCGCGAAAGAGCCCCACACATGGCTCCACCAATAGTGCCCGAAGAAAGTGAAAAAGCAGCTGTATAATGGTATCAAGGAAAGTTATATCCAGGTCTTGAAACTGACCAGATGTGTTCCTGCCGAAGTTTGGTCCAGAGATCTATGCAAGGTGAGCTAGACCGACCACACCACTTCAGCGAAGTGATAACTTACTACAAGATCTATCTCACCCGGATATAGATTGTGCAAGGATATATTGGTACACGACGCGGGGGTCTGGAGAGTATGTACGATGAATGCTGGCACATGTGCAGTGACATGCATCGACTTACACCGTCTAGGAGAATCCATTCGTCCGCGCCATTGGTTCCCTCTCTAGGAACCAGGGATGTTTCACCCTGTAGGCCATCTGTAACAGTATGCGTACGATACAATCCTTGCTGCAGCTGTCATCTTATTTACCTGGTTCTCTCGGATAGAAGTATTTTCCTCGTGTAATTTCCGTGATGTGATACGATTTACCTGTCACTGCGATGAATGGGCAACACCTGTCAACATGAAGGTCTTCCCATACCGATCCATGACTTTTGTGAACTAGGGATGACTACCTTGACTTCCCAACCTGCCAGAACGGGCTCGTCAATCTAGCAAATCCGTGAACTGCTGCCAACGTTGCTCACCGAGATCTTTGATCAGGTGCTTGTACAACCCATATATGTATGGTGAGTCCGAGCCAGGTGGACCGTCGTCATTCTGAGGTGATACGTGTCAGTTATGCCCACTGAATGCCACCAAAGTGACTATGACTGACTACCAGAAGAACTCTCGGAGCCATGGTTGCCGTCGATTGGCTGATTATGAGCACCGCAGTGGCAGTGGGTATTACCAAAAATGGACGTCTCCCTGGCAGTGTGGTGTATATGGCGCGGCGCTGGGCGTCTCCCTTGCTGCCAACTTCATTCAACACTGTCAACGTCGTTGACGGGATCTACTGCATACTGTGCCATTGCACAAGACTGGTCGATACCGGATAATCCAGTACATTTGCGGTGCAAGTCGTCGACTCGGACACTCCCAGTCGTATCGCGACAGCTGCAGTAATGCCTTTCCGCCTCCCTTTCCCATTAGGTTCTTCTGCTCGGAGGGAACGTACGCCGAGAAGCGGTGGAAGGTGGTGGCGAAGGTCTCGATCTTCAGTGGCCACAACATCAGCAGACGCCTGCGAACCCGTGTCTTCATCTTCTGAACAGTCGCAGCCGCACACTCATGCCCAAGTGACAACGCCCTCACCGCCGTCTTCTTACTCTATACTCCACTCACATGCTGACCCGCATCAGGAGCTAACCTCCAATACTGCTTCGTCCTCGCAAGCTACCTGTGATGGTAACAACGGGAACGATGGTGGGGCACTTCGTGGCGATGGGCAACATATCCTTGGCGCTGGGCTCACTCAAAACCCTTTCCCCACTCTTTCATCTACAACCCATGCACCAGGTATGTCTCAGACACACAATCCCGCTCCATCTATCCCAGTCGACGCTGTACCACATCCACCTACGTCAGGCAATCCTCTGCCATCCTCTCCGCAGACGGGTGCAGGAACAGGAATTCGATCTAACCTGATCATACCTATAATTGTCATTGGTTTACAAAGTCCCACCGCAGGTTGGGAGTCACCCCATCCCACACACTTTCATGACCCACTTCACCACCATCAGCACTTTCACGGGCGCATCCGTTCAATCGATGACGAGGACGATGCACTGGAAATCAGTGGGCCCCCTGACGCCTTTGACGTTCCAAGGCCTCTCTCGTCTTCCCTAGGCGATAATTTTCCCTTTGGACCTCTTCCAAGTCAGCGGGATTTGTCTTCACAAGCAAACTCTTTGCAAGACAGGTTCCTTCCAGCACAAGCGCAACAGTCGCCTCAGCCACGCACCTGGCAAAACCGTACCATTGATGTGTTCAGAAACCTGATACGCACTAGGCAGAATGGTGTAGCATCGACAACCGTGACAGGAGAGACACTCGCCTCCCAAACCCTTCTTATTTACGTGATCGGCGGTCCGTCCATCCTATTTTTCTTACGATTCGTGAAGGAGAACAACAGCTAATGCAACCCTGCGCCTTTGCCTTGCAGGGTTTTCTTCCAATGAACACCATGTAATCATGGGTGGCAACTTGGACTCGTTCGAAGCGTTATGGTACGCAGTACTGATGCGCTAGAACCACTTTTAAAACTCACCACTCTGCCATGTTAGGGAATTGGCGGAGTTCCTAGGCCAAGTAAAGCCACCCACAGCTTCTAGAGAGGACATCGAGAGGTCCGGGTTGGAAGTGATCCAGTCATCATCTTTGGAGGAATACGAAAAGATGGACCGCATTGCCAGCAATTGTATCGAAAGGGTACGGGGAAACTCTTTTACTTCTTTTCCGGATGAATCACCTGACTGATTGCTTGGTGCAGTGTCTGATATGTCTGGAGGACTACGCTCCTGAAGAACACATTCGTGTCTTGACATGTAAACATGCATTTCACCAACCTTGTGTAGATAGATGGCTCGAGACTGGCAGGAATAATTGTCCGGCGTGCCGTTCCAAGGTTTGTACAGTAACATACTCTTCAAACCTTTTCACTATGCTCATGGAGGACAAGGGCGTCGAGAACACCAGTAGTGAGTCGTCAACAGCGCCAGAGACTTCCGCCTCAGCATCAAGATCGACTTAAAAAATTCGAGTTGACAACATTATGCGTGAGCTATTACTCACCCAATTCCACTCCACTCCTTTCTACCCATCTCTCCTTGTCGTGCCTATCATCTCCCTATGTAGCCATTGCCTTTACATCACCAGTCATTCTTTGTTACGCAAGCCTCACGCAACGTTAGAAGGCCCCCACCCCCTCCCCCCCACAAAAAAAAAAGCATTAACAATAGAAAGCAGAAAAAAAGAAGAAAAAGAAAAAGCTAATCTCCTGTGAACCGGTTTTCGACACGAGCCCCATATTTTTTCGGTCACTCGCTTCCATTTCTTGTGTAATAGTAATGCGCTTGTCGTAGAGGACTTCGTACTCCGAGAGTAAATGTCATCAATGAATGTTTCGAGAATGAGTGCACGAGTTTTTTTCGACGACAATGGTACATGTGGATGTTCTCATTCCCGCTTAGATGTAATCCCAGCTTCCTTGAGCTTTTCCAGAAGCTCATCAACGTTAGCTACCTTCCATGACACCGGTTTGTGAATTAGGAAATGTAGAATACACCGACTATACTCACCTTACCCCCACCAACTCGTTTGGGTGGTTCTGTGACTTTGAGGGTTTGTAACCGAGGAGCAAGATCAACGCCGAGGTCCGCGGGTATGAATTTTTCGATGGGTTTCTTCTTTGCCTTCATGATGTTGGGTAGGGATGCGTATCTGGGTTCTTTGTAACGTGCAATTGAGTCTGCTCAGGTGATTCTATGGCGAATACTTACCATTAAGTCTGTGCAAGGAAAGGTTGTGCGGTCAGAAAACAGCAATCGAGCAACTTCTGAAAACGCACCGGAGGTCTGTGGTGATGACAACAGGTAATTGACATTTCAGTTGTTCCAATCCCCCGTCAATCTCTCTTGTCACGTGGGCCACTTTGGCCGATGCATCTACGTCCACCTTGCTCGCAAACGTTGCTTGCGCCCAGTCCATAAGCCCAGCAAGCATCTGGCCCGTTTGACCCGCGTCGTCGTCAATAGCCTGCTTCCCCATAATTACCAAGTCAACGCCGTCTTTCTGGCGCATTACAAGTTCGCGAAGGGTCTTGGCAACGGCGAGAGGTTCGGGAGAAGGAGCACCTTCGGGAATCTCGACGTGGATAGCGGAGTCGGCACCCATTGCGAGCGCAGTGCGAAGTGTTTCCACCGCTTTGGGAGGTCCGATCGTGACGACTTTGATAGACTTCACGGCGTCCTTGAGGCGTTCTCGGAGTCGGACGGCCTCTTCGACGGCTGGGAGGATTTGTGACAAGGTGCTCGCGGTGCGATCCTGAACAGAGGGAACGCACCAATTTCGTCGAAAGGATTCTGTACATGGATACTTGAGCGAGTACGATGAAGGGAACTGGATGAAACGCACCATGGAATGCTTCACATTGAGGTCTATACCGGTCTGCTCTGGGTTCACGCGGATCTTGACTGCGAAGTCCACAGCTCTGCAACAAAGATTCTTCCATGAATTAGAGGCTACTAACTTGACCGAGACTCACCGTTTGACGGGGACGAGGATGTTGAGCAGTCGCACAGCAGAAGGCCTCATTGCGGAAAATTGACGATGGTGGCAACTTCTCGGACTTGGGAAGTCCGCGCGTGGTTACATCTGGCGCTGTCAGTCACTACCCTCAGCTGGGCTCGTCAATTCGATCTATTAAGCACAACCAAGTAGAGTGAACATGTACAAATCTCCCCAACGTACTATGCGCAGGCTGCCGGGTTCAGTATTGAGATTGATAGGCAGCTTGTTAGACTTGTTGACTGGCTCAACAATGTACATAAGTACTTGGTAGATCCACCCGTCCACTATGAGCGTAACAGTGTGCACGACTCCTTGCTGGACATTTCTGTCTTGTACTGACTATGGTGACGGGTTATCAAGATAAGAACCCCTGACAACGCCTCTGCAGACACGTTTGCAACAGGTCAAACCACGAATATCGTGCGACATCGTGTCGCATGTACGCTGAACATCGAGGGGTTTACCCAGGACAAGACAGAGGCTACTCATTTGCTGGACGCCCATGCAGCAGCCACCGTTACCAGTCTTGCGTTGTTCCGCCACGGAGAACGAAACCCAAGTCGTAAATGAGGGGGTGACCGAGGCCAGCTCGCGACAAAGACGCAGGAAGCAGGGTTGTAAATTTCCCTGCTCGCTGTTAACGGTGACACCTATACGCCCGACCACTTACGCATCAAACCCAGCGATATTTGGTGAACTAGGCGAGTAAGTCGTCGCACTTTCGTCGTTTCACCACTTGATAACTAACCCGGGCCGTGTGTGAGACAGTTGTGATACACCCGATCTGCAAGTCGGCATGATGCCTGACTTCCCCAAGACTCACCTCAATCACAACGCAGTCAAGCACTGGAAGTCGGGCCTGTATCCGTAACCCCAATTGGCTCCAGAACCCGAAATGTCGTACTTCACACCCGTGTCCTGCCGACAGTTCACTGGTCCCGAGGCCTGGTTCTGTGAGACTTTCAAACGAACAGAACAATCTTCGGATTTTGAAGGCTGAATTTTCATCTTACTTTGGAGGTGTCTGTGCCGATCACCAGACCTCGGGGAAAAGCAATTGGAGGAAACATCAGGGGATGGATTCTGAGTATTTACTCCAAGCCAGTCCCCATTGTCGAACGTTTCAGTCAGCCAACACGTAAGTGTTATGTGCTCGGTTTGGGAAAATCAATGTTACGCTCGCTGACAGACTATGGCAGTACGGCAACTGACCGACACATATCCGGACAGTCTACATAACGAAAAACCGCACTGCCGCTTCCGCTTCAATAAAACGATTTCGGTTCTGATGCACCCGTTCAAATTAAATATGTGTCTTTCGGCCGAGGCGTTCTCTTTTGAATAACATTGACTAAGGTGTGCTTCCATCTCGTGATCATGGACAAGTTAGATTATACGGCACCCGCGGCAAGATTTGAGTTTGGAAGGGGGTTTATCGTTGCTCATGACGCAATGGGTGCTCGTGTTTCCTGACGCTTGCGATAACCCCATACTATAGATCCAATGTCATCCACTGCCAACTTGGACGTGACTTTGGTACCGGCTCATCCACCAGATGTCGAGCATATGTTAGTAGACGATGATCCTCGAGCATGGTCGAAGGCCAGGAAAGTGTGTATTCTTGATATTCTCATTCATGGAAAACCGTATCAGAGGGACTGGCCGTCATCAGGACCAGTCAGAGCCGCTCGGGTACCGTTGGTTACCATCGGTTACCACTTGGTACCACTGGCCATTTCGCTGACGTCCCAGAATTACATTATATTACAGATTTCAACATTATTCGTTGTTTCTGGCGCGGCTATGATCGCGGGCCTCTGCATGGTCATACAAAATCGTACGTTTTTTTCCTATGTAGCGTCGCGTTGAATTGCGCCAACGTTTTTCTTACCACTGAGTCCAGCTGCCAATGCACAGATAGAACAGCTGCTGCATGCGACAACTGAACAGATCAGCCTTAGTTTGTCTCTTCCTATCCTTGTGCAAGGTATTTTTCCCGTTGTTTGGAGTGCTGTGAGTGAGATCAAGGGAAGAAAGGTTCGCAATGATGTCGTTGTTTTCCCACCATTTACAGAAGGTCTTTCCATTTTTAGCTTGTCTATATCGTCTCTGTTGTGCTCTTCGTTCTGGGCTCAGCTACTGTTGCTGTCTCGAAGAGTATAGGCCTGGTTATTGGCATGCGGATTGTACAAGCATTTGGGTAGGTGTAGGTTTTCATTTTGCTGTGGTTTTAACCTGACAGAAAGCGACAGGGCGAGTGCTGTCCTGACGATCGGTGCCGCTACATTAGCAGACGTATATGAGCCCCATGAACGGGGCACCGTAATGGGCATCTATTATTGTGCACCTCTTCTGGGCCCCTCCCTAGGGCCAATTATGGGTGGAGTGCTCACTCAAACGTTTAGCTGGCGCGCCGTGTTCTGGTTTCTGGTCGTTTGGGGTGGGATTATGTTTTTCGCATTTTGCTTCTTATTCAGGGACACGTTTCGGAAAGAGCGCAGCCTGACATACCGGACTGCCTTGAAAAAGAGGATGCAAAAACTGAAACGTTACTCTTCGGAAGCCAGTTCACCTAGCGGAAAGAGAGAAGATGGTCAAAATCATGTACAAGTCCAAAAAGATGTCGAAGCACCTCCAACACCAGTAAATTCGGTGATCATAAATGACATCACACTCTCCTTCGTGGATATCAACCCCTTCCCGTCTTATGTTAAGATTCTTGGCCGTAAAAACAACTTTGTGATCTTGATTCCCTCAGGTGCGTTGGTGGTCGGCAGCCACCAATACTAGCTGACCTGTCTAATGTACATCATCTTCCCAGGGTTATTGTTTGCTTTTACTTACAGCATGTCATATACATGTGCACAAACTCTCTCTCTCTACTACAATTATGATGCCCTAAAGACTGGATTCGTCCTACTTTCCTTTGGCATCGGTATGTACTACACGTGCACGGCCTGCTGAGATGTCAACTTTCAGTCTTTAGGATCTCTCTTCGGGAGCGTACTGGGTGGTCGATGGTCTGATAGGACTCTAGTGAGACTGCGAACAGCTCATGATGGAATGAGCTTCCCAGAGGTGAGACTAGGCATAAGTCTCACAGGTTCCCGATACAAACACCTCACAATATTTTGGTCCAAGTAGATGCGACTGGAAAGTACGAAGGCAGCCATGTGGTGGCTACCTCCGGCCGTGACTGGCTACGCATGGGTGTGTCAAGAGCACGTTCACGTTTCCGCAATGTGCGCAATGCTATTCTTCAGTGGCTTCTTCTCGGTGTGAGTTTGTTCGTGTGCATCCAGGTTATCTGACATACAAATGTTTGGGCACATGGACCTAAGGTGGATATATTCAAGTACTTTGGCATATATCGTGGACTCCAATCCCGGAAGGTCATCAAGTGCAGTTGCGATGAATAGTCTATTTCGTGGTGCCTCCGGGTTCGTCGCAGCAGAAATTGCCGTACCATTGCAAGTATGCCCTACTCATTCGTGTCACTCATACTCTGTTAAACATGTCTAGGGTGCTATCGGTGACGGAGGTTTATACACTGCATGGGCTGGAATGTTGCTGTTGGCCGAATTGATGATTTTACTGGTCCTTTACAAGGGTAAGCGGTGGCGGGAGACTAGTAACAGGACAGAGAAATAGCATTCTGTTGATGCGGATGATGATATTGGCGTTGAACGACTGCGAAAGACTGGTGTAGAATGCACAGTCTGCGCGCTGTGTGTCCGATAGTATAACTACAAGCTTGCGATTGAAAGAGATAAGTAGTACTTCTAAGTTGATCCGATCGGGGTTAGAATGATTCGCTGACTGGCATTATAATTGGTTCGGTCGGCGTCGTCAACGACGGCGACCAACTCCTGTTCAAATCGTCAACGCTGTTTATCAAGGACGGAACAAGCAGACAGCATGGGAGCACCGTTTATAGAAGACTTCAGGACGTTCGCTTCGAGTATTCAATGGCCCTACGTTATCACGCTTCACGCCGTCTTTTCACTATCGTACGTTGCCGTATTGCACTCGGTGTTGATGTCGTCAATGCCTGTTCATATTGCGGCATCGAGTCAAGACCACAAGACCTCCCCCACGATCTATTATAACTATCGGGAAAGAACGGGTGGATTATGTATGTGATAATATGACTATATTTCCTGTGACCAAATAGAAGTAAGTGGTTCAACACCCTCTATGTGGTTGCAGCCATGCATGGCCCTCATGTTGGGAGTATTGCATGCGGGATGATCACGCTCATTACAGTACCAGTTTTGCAGCCCCGAGCCACATGAGCTCACGCATTGTATGAAGATGCCGAAGGCTTTCCCATGTTTCGGCCGTGGTATCCGACACTCGGATTCCGGGTATCACAGCACCATACGGACTCGGAAGAATTCCGCCCACGGCTCGTGCGGCAAATGTTGCAGTTTTGTCATCACTCACGACCGCGTTGCAATAAATATAATCCGCGGGTACTGGCAGAGTATGCGGGAGACACGCCGCTTCTTGGATAGATCGCACCCTTAATTCTCTCTGCCTACTACTCCGTTGGTGATGCGTGTTGCAGACACGTCGGCCTTGACTGCCGTACCCACTGAAACCGAGGTAGGTACCAGTGGCTTCCATGTCGCAACGAAGGAACCAGTCAAATCCAAGCCTGACATACGCGCTGCCTCTTGGACCGATCGCACTCCTTTGCCAACCGCGCCATTGACAATGCGCGCTGCGGACGCCTCGGCTGCGACTGTCGTATCCGCCGATGCCGTGACGGATATTAGTGGCTCACCTCTCCAGGCGCCACCTGTCGTAACGAAGGAACTAGATATATCCAAGCCAGACATAGAACACGCCTTGGTAGATGATGATCCTCGATCATGGTCCGAAGCCAGAAAGGTATGCATCTTCGGTTACTTATCGCACACTCAGGATGAGTATCAACTCGTTTCAGACGGCCATATTATTCATCATCTCCGGAGCGTCTGTAATCGCAGGATTATGTGCCAATATCCAGAATCGTACGTTGTATTACAATCGCAGGACGTCTGCATTAATCTCAATCCAGCTGCAAATGCTCAGATCGAGCAGCAACTGCATGCGTCGAGCGGACAGATAAGCCTGAGCTTATCTTTATTTATTCTTGTGCAAGGCAACTTCCCGGTACTATGGAGTGCTGTGAGTGAAATTAAGGGAAGAAAGGTTTGTGAATGTTACTTTCTGCGACCTCCGGTAACGAGAATTGTTTTCTTTAGCTTGTCTACCTTGCCTCGGTTTCATTCTTCACGCTAGGTTCAGCTATTGTTGCTATCTCCAAGAGTATAGGACTTCTTATCGGCATGCGCATCCTACAAGCAATCGGGTATGTCATTGTTTTTCATTGGTGCGCACTTATTGATACTCCCGTAGGTCGAGCGCTGTCCTTTCGATCGGTGCTGCCACGCTAGCGGATATTTATGAGCCTCATCAGCGGGGGGCTAAGGTGGGGGTCTACTACTGTGCACCCCTTCTTGGCCCATCCCTAGGGCCGATTATAGGTGGAGTACTTACACAAACATTCAGTTGGCGTGCTGTATTTTGGTTTCTCGTGATCTGGGGAGGAGTCATATTCTCAGCATTTTTGGCTCGGTTCCAGGACACGTTCCGTAGGGAGCGGAGCCTGACATACCAAAACGTTCTGAGGAGGAGGACTAATGGAGGAAAGAGGGCCAGCGAAGAGCCGCCCAAGGACGTTGAAGCCCAACCCCCTATTGCAACTGCGGGAGATGCGAAAGACATCACCCTGTCTTTGGTAGATGTAAACCCCTTCCCACCATATGTCAATATTCTCCGTCGAAAAAACAATCTCGTGATCTTGATGGCATCCGGTTAGTCGATCGCCCATTCCATGGCTTGGTCACGTTACGGTTTTACGCACCATATTTTGCAGGACTTCTGTTCGCGTTCGGCTTCAGTATCACATATACCTGCGCACGAACCCTTGCGCTATACTACGACTACAATGCATTGAAGACAGGGCTAGTTTTGCTTTCCTTCGGAATTGGTTCGTATGGCAGGGATATCATGTCCTCGTGCTTTAGCTTATGTTTCCGATCGTCGTCAGGATCTATGTTGGGTAGTATACTGGGTGGTCGATGGTCCGATAGGACCCTTGCACGGTTAAAGGCAGCGAATGGTGGAGTGAGTTTCCCAGAGGTGAGACAGGGTCCTGGGGGGCTGAAGGGTGACTAATGACTTTTCTTTCGGACTGGTAGATGCGGTTAGAGAGTACAAAGATTGCTATGTGTGGATTACCGCCTGCGGTGATTAGTTATGCATGGATTTGTCAAGAGCGCGTCCACGTTGCCGCGATGTGTGTTATGTTATTCTTGGCTGGGTTTTTCTCCATGTGAGCATTTGTCACTTCGTCTGTAGTTCTGACTCATAAACACTGTTTTTATTACTAGATGGATATATTCCAGTACCTTGGCGTACGTCGTGGACTCCAACACCGGAAATTCATCGAGTGCCGTGGCGGCGAATAGCTCTATTCGTGGTGCCTCAGCATTTGTTGCGGCTGAAGTTGCTGTGCCTTTGCAAGTGCGTTTCTTTCCCTTTCACAGTAAAGTGGGCCGCGTTCGAACATAGCATAGGACGCAATCGGTGATGGGGGACTCTATACCCTTTGGGCGGGATTGATGCTATTTGCCGAGCTGGTAATTCTACTGGTCCTCTACAGAGGAAAGCAGTGGCGAGAGGCTAGCATTGAGAAGGAAAAACGGAGGTCTGCTGGTGTGCGGTAATGTAATACAAAGGGTGCAAAGACGTGCGCGTCTAAAACCTTTATCACCTGCGTAGGTGTCCCCCACTAGGTGGTCCGTGAGTCGAGACGCACGAGTTTCCACGAATATAAGGCTTATCGGGTTTTGTGATGGTCCATCAAATTGTCCCGACCAGGATGATCTATCTGGTACAGTACCTACTGTGCTATTGCTAGAGATGCAAAACCCTGCAGCGTTTAGCAGACTTTATTCCGCTTCTTTTTCCGGGTGCTCCTCCGAAGACAAATGAGACACTTCCAGTTATGTCATGATCACTACGTCACTCTTTCCTTGTTCAGATCGCTCTTTTATTTTGCTCGTACCGTATAAAAAGTTTCAGTACCGCCTGATAGGACACTCATTCACACCATCCACCCACAGGATACCAACCTGTATCGACTTGCGTTGCTCGGTGCCGAAGGGAGGATCGCTTACCTAATATGGCCGACCAAGAAAAGTTGGAGGAGGGACAGTTGGAAGGCTCGCGACGACCAGCTTCCCCTCTTCGTCACTGTGCAATGAGTGGAAAGGGTATCGCGCGGGATGACAACTCAGACCAGATGCCAGACCTTGAGCCTCTCAGTGAGCTTCACAGCGAAGCACACTCGGGGCCCTGTACATGGCCGGATAGTTTCACCCAGCCGCCACTTCATCCGTCCGACGGCTCTCTGTCTCCGGGACCACAAGGTGTAAGATGGAGGGGGCTCACCAATGCGGCGGTGCCCTTCAAGCTGAACCTTGTGTTGGAGAATAAGGGTAACGTTGCGCGTGATCACTTAGCATCCGAGAGAACGTACCTGGCATACGTCCGCACAAGCTTGGCTTGTGCAAGTGCCGGTGTCGGTTGGTGGTCTAGCCTACACACTGCGACTTCGTCTCTAACGGTATTATATTCTTGGTGGTACAAAGCCCTGGTACAGCTCTTTGCATTATCCAGTTCGTCATCCTCAACTGCTACTTCGCAAGGAACCACGAATACACAGAAATTCGCCCGCCCTCTGGGTGTTACTGTCGTTGTGCTTGGGATTTGTATTCTCATTCTTGGTAGGTTCCAGTTATGACTTGGCCGTGACATTCTGACGATTCTTGTCTGCAGGCCTGACTCGCTACTTCACTGTCCAGGCTGCAATGCTACGTGGCCGCTTCCCCGTTGCACGTAACACGATTACCTTGATATCCGTTTCCCTCGCGGCGCTCGTGAGCGTGGTCATGGGTATTCTTCTATCCGAAACCAGGGGATCATAGACATTCCCTCGGTGCGGAGGAAGTACTTGGAGTAGCGCAGTCCCAGATCCTTGTTCACCCCACTGAACATTGACCTCACGGTCGTCGCACTCGCCTGTGAGGGATTGCCCTGCAGTGGCAGAAAGTCTGTGCGCAGAGCAGGACGCCTTGGTGGTCATACCTATCGCGTTGGATAAGCTGCAATGCTGCCGACGTACATGGCATTCATGGCCGTCACCTGCAATGCAGTCCCCTCTTACGTCTGCCTGTAGCATCAAACTAACCTGATAACCATGTATACCGTTTTTGTTCTCAGGCATTCCCCCACCACTCTGTCATTAATATATGCGATGGAGATGAACGAGTAGTGTCTGCCGATCTCCGTTGCACCTTTTCATCATGCAGTCTTCCTACGGCGCAATATACTGAAGATTTGTAATTGGCTTCCACCGTAGAGGTAAGTGACCCTCACGTGCTTCTTCCCGGCGATGTACTCCGTCTTTATGTTCGTATGTCTAGCACTTGCTAGCCAGTCCTAATGGCCTATGACTTTGCAGAACGTTATCTATATAGCTGCGGAACCAAGCTAGCTATACAACAAAAATGGCGCTGCTAAGGAGCACGTACCCCCCGATAGTCGTATGCGAGCGGAACCTCCTCTAGAACACATAGCACTCACGTGTTTGGTCTAACTATCTCAATATCTGAGCTGGACAATGCATGACTCTAAAACGAAGTTCTTTCCTACGCGATACCGACAAGCCCGGCTGTTTATGAAGTGGACGACAATCATAAACCATCATCTGGATGTCCGACTTAGCGCCCTTCATCGAAGAAGCGCAGTATTCAATACTGTTCATAACGAGTTATAGCATAAATTACTTGCTACGTCCGTAAAAAATGACCTTTCCGCGTAGGAAGACAATCCCCAAGCCGCCTGGGCGCACCTCGTGATCGCAAACCTAAAAGAACCCACTTTCATGCAATATTCTCACGAGTTTTTCTTCTTCTCTCTCTCGTGGCTCACGCTCCAAGCTTAAATCCCAGAACAGGTCACTGACGTCCTGCTCACCGAATGGTTGAAGTGATTCGTCGATGTAGACAAGAACGGAAGGTAAAGGGTGGAAGTTATGCGGCTGGGTTTGCCAACGTTGTAAGTCTTGAATCACTTCTGAAACCTTTTGACGTTTCCGGAAGTTGACGAGGTTTCCAGGCAAGTAATCTTTACTTCCGTCTTGAATGTGTGTAAGTGCAGTCAGGAACACTCCTTCGAAAGGACATCAGCACGGTTGGCAATTCACTCAGTTGGATACTCACCGACGAAAGGGACGCACGGAGGGGAGACTGTAGCCAGTGTAGTCCGTACTTTGTTGTAGTTTCGGTACGAATTGATCGTCGCCTCACAGGTCTGCAACTGGGACATGTGCCTCGAACTCACTTGCTCCCAGGACCGCTTTAATCGATGAATCGGAGCAGAATTCAACCCTGAAACGATAGCTCCCATGGTCGAAAAATTTTGAAGCATCCGACATTGCTGCCCAGGATATAAGACAAGTAGAATGCGTTATGAAGTATTGCCCTCACATCTGCAACAAGAATGAAGTGTTTTATCACCGAGGCTCTCCGCCGAGCCTCGTCTTTGGAAAGAATGGAAAAAGCGACCCAATGCGCAATCTACCAAGTTGGGTACTTCAACAACCGTGTAACCTCATACGGTATGAATCCCATACCTTGTTGCTCCTGCGTATGAAATTGGCAACGCCATCACGAGGGTCAGTCCTCCTTTGCTTGGACTGCTGTGATCGTTGCATACACTCGGAAGGGCGGATCTTTTGATAGAGCTGACTCTCAGTAATGGTTAATTGTCTTGCAAGCTCTAGTGCTTCAATTTCCAGTAGCTCTATACGTTTCGGAACAATGGGTGCGGGTGGTGGATCCATCGATGTATTAACCGTTATCTTCCTGTGGTCCATTCCGCGCCTCTATTGATTTGCATCCGATCAACTGTCATGCACACTTATAACTGTTAAGGATGTCCACGCACAGCACGCTTCACGGAGTTCAGAAGCTGCTTCGCAGCCGGGATGTCGAACACGTCGACCTGGGAGGCGAACTCTGCCATATGGTCGAGTACACCCAATTCTTCTTTCTCCAGCACGTCACCGTCCTGGATCATAGATTTCAATGTATTGATAACCCTATGAAATCATCAGGGAACCTCATCTGATGTAGACAGTCTGGGCATACCGCATGCGAACAACGTACTGCTTGAATTTTCTCCAATGGCCCAAATCCTCTGTGTCCAGGTTGGGTGGCGGTTGTATCCAGAACCTGTCGATGAGTAACTTCAGGAGTTCATCCAAGGTCGTAAACGACCTGAACGTCATTAAGAAAGCCCTGTTAAACTTCGGGTCTATGCGGCCAAATCAATGTGCCGTTTCTTCCACTGACCACTGACAGACTTCTACCCACCTGCATACTCGTGTGCTGTAAGCCTTTCAACAAGGGCGGCAACAGTGCCACCCCGCACGGTACCATCAGGGTCAATGAGAACTTCTGCAGGATCATGATTAGGTCGCAGATACCACGGCTTCGTCTCTGCAGTGGGAGGGATGAGATACTGTGCAGGCGCTTCATCGCCAAAGAACGCCTCGATCTTATCCGGTCTCGGAGTGGTACGCATGAATCCTAGGTCTGTATGTACGGTCAATGGTCGAACAGTCACAGACTAGTTCGATGCCTACTCTTGTTATCCGAGGAAGCATCCGGGCCCCTGCGCGAGATAAGCATAGGCTTGCCACTGGGAACAGGGGGTGGTGAGGGGGACTGCTCTCCTCTCACTGACCCATCCACATCTCCGCCTACGATGTTTTCAGGGGCTCCTGTCACATGGTATGGAAGCTGGCACCGGTCATCCGGTACGCCGCTCATTGTCTCATCTGCAAGAATTGCAGCAACAAAACTCCTCTGGGACATCCGCCACTCCATAGGACTCCCGTGACAACGCTCGAGGATGCATTCCTGCTCCTGTCCAACAACAAGGAGACTCTCCAGGTGTTGCCACATCAGTTGAAGGATGAGGCCTGCTGAGGTGCTCAAGGCTTCAAGCGCGTCGTAGGATTCGTCGCGACCGCGCCACGAGTCGCATAACTCCGTTCGCCGAACACATTGCGTTTTTGTAAGGAGAGCCGCGGAGTCGTCATAAAGCGCCTGGCAAGCCGCTTCGAAACCGCGAACGAGAGTACGTGCTCTACTGACCGTACGCGAATATTCGGCTCCGTCAGCCAGCTTATCTTGATCAGCGAGTTCAATGTCGACGTGACGAGCAATGTGAATATCACCCAAGAAAGTCAGCAGGGACGATAGCTCGTGGACGACACCTTTTCCAATCTCGAAAACCATTTCCGCTGTCACAAAGTTCTGCATTCGAGGAACTGTGAAAGGCAAACTTGATTGGAGTGAGGACATACCTGGACGACTAGCCTGCAAGACATCTGAAAAGTTCTTCAGCTTCTCCTGGACGCGTGACGCATGGACCTCAAATTCATTGAAGGTCACACGATCCAGACTTCGCCTGGGTGCTTCTTCGCTGTCGTCGATACTAACCCACCCAAAACCTTTCCATGACCCTGCAGCCCCAGCTCCCTCCTTTCCCAAATTAGCACGAGGCATGTCCAAATACCCACGCAAGTGCTTTTGGCCCTTGTCGCCGTGAAGCTGATGGAAAATGCTCTGGGCCATCGATACGAAATCGACGACAGCTCGCTCAAGCTCTTTGGCATCCAAGCCGAGGGGAGAAATAAAGTCTCCTTCATTCTGAGGTCCGACGTTAAGAGCTGCTCTGACCGACAGCATGAACTTGGAGAGGGTGGCAATGGCCCGACGCTGTGCTGAGACCAAGTGCGTTTGCGCGGCGCGACTAGGACCGCCTTGGATATCGTTTCGAACACCAAGACGACGGCGAGATGGTGAACCAGCTACGTAAAGAAGGTTTCGTATGGACGTAACGGCCGCCTCTATGAGGTTGTCGATGATATCCTGATCACCGTGTAACTGAGGGATTCCATATTGTTGCAGGTGCGCTATGATGGAGTTAATATGATGGCGCGCATGCTCAAGTAGCTCAGGCAGTGACTCCGGGGAATTGGAACAATCAAGATTATGCGCAGCAGGCACGGTCTGTGATGGATGTAGGGCCAGTGTGGGACCTGGACTTCTCGACTCATCTCTAATGGTAGCCTTCTTCAGTTGCGAGCCTTTGCGGGGCGGAGTAAACATGTGTGAGTTGTCTCGACCCAAACGCGACGGCGGATAAACCCTATCCCCGCTCCGTGAACGCTCCGGGTGTGTGAGTAGATGAGAACTGCTATAGCTCCGCCGTCTTGATTGTGCAGACCATGCGTCAAAGAGAACGCCAGGCACGCGATTAGGAAGTCCATTCTGAGACGCAGTTGCTTCGGCTGTGCTCGGCTGGAGCACTGGATGGGAAGTCGAAGGACGAGCTGGTATAGCTGAAACGGACGCGCCTTGAGAGTCAGGCGAGGGAGAAGTCGACGACGACGCTCGACTCTCCACCGGCACCACTTCCGGAGGGGAATTGACGCTCGGAGCAACTGCTGTTACGGATTTTGGGACGAAACCAAGCTCAGCACCAGTGCCGGAGCGCATGCTCGACTGAGAAGTAGTTAATCCCATGACAACAGAGTCTGTCGTATCTTCATCGGGCTCCTTGGGGAGATCGCGAGAATGCTGCCCCGTACGGGTATTTGTGTAGTATATCTAGGTGCAAATGTTGGTCGATCTTCCAAGGATTGGAAAGGAGATGGGCGCACCTGACCCTCCTGGGTAACCTGGGGAATCCAGAAATCGGTGTCTCTGCCGTCTACGGGTTTCTGTTTTGGGATGGCTGGAAGACCCCGTACGCTTGTATGCCTGGGATTTGGGAGAGCTCGCGGCTCAGGACCGCGGGACCTGCTTAGCATCTCGTTAAATCCGTTACTGGTCGGAGCTATTCTCTTGTTTTACTGCAACCATGAACGGGAACGCAGGAGGTCTATCAGCAGGGCACGCGCTGACGGAGTAGCAAATGCGTTGCGACGTGACAATTTACAGTTGTCCACTGCCATCCGCGATATGAACAGCCATAAGGGACAGAGGGAAGGCCAATAATGGCACTTGTCACTCACGCCCCTTTGCATGATGTCATCAATCCACATCTCCCCAGATCGCAATCGTACCTCGTCGAAACGACATCCATCCAATGTCTAAAGTGAAGGTATCTTCAGCATGATTCTACAACTTCATGCCACAGCATGTTGATTTATTTGCCAGGTAACTGATATTGCTAAGGACACGTCAAAGTCTACGCTCCACGACTTCCTCAGGTGCGCAGTCGTCCAGTTTCTCTGAGATCGCGTTGGTCACTTAACTTACTCCAGCTTCTGTGGGAAGTGAGTATGCAACTATGAACTATGTGTTTGTAGTCTCATACTCTTTTAGGATCACGGACATCGACTTTCAAGAGGAGGACCAACACAAGTCTGCTATTGTCACATTCGAACGTCCTTCAGCAGCGAAGACGGCACTTATGGTGCGTCTCGGCCATCGCAAGATTACTCCCAGTTTCTAATTCATCCCACTTAGCTTGACGGTAGTAACTTGAATGGTGCTACCCTGCATGTCAGCTCCGATGCAGAACATGCGGACGAAGCTGAATCACATGAACATCCGAGTCCCGTGCATCACATCGAACAATCTGACAAGCCGCGGGCAGGGAGTAGGCCTATATTCCTGTTTAGGTCAATGCCTCACACTTAGCCGTTGGTATGTAGTCGCAGCAGAGTATCTGGCGAAAGGATATCAACTCTCCGATCATATTCTGCAGCGGGCCATCGAAATTGATAGTGAGCCTCTATCCCATACACATTCGCACAACCTTGATCGATTTCCACAGATAAGCAAGGAATCTCAAAGAAATTCCTTTCTTATATCAATGGATTAGATTCTTCGATTGGCCAGCGTGCACTGGGGCCAGAACAGACAATATCTGGCAAGGTTCAGTCTACTTTCAACCAAGCCCGCGAGCGTGCCATGAGCATAAACGAGCAGAAAGGGATATCTAAGACCGCACACGAGGTAAGGACTGTTGCAGTCGCGACTAGATCTCCTCTCATCTGCTTGCCTTTGCGCTAGTACTATTCGAAAGCACTCGCCTCGCCTGTTGGGCAGAAGGTTCTTTCCTTCTACACGAACACTTCCAAGCAGGTCTTTGACATCCATGAGGAAGCCCGTCGCATTGTCGACCAGCACAAATCACGGCGTCAGGAGGCCTCGTCCACTGCGCCTCCCACCGAGGGTTCGGGCGTGCAATCCGAACCGACTACCCAGGCGGCACCCACTGCTGCGTAATTGATGCAATAGTGATCTCATAACATTGGTACCCGTTAGTGTACAATACAATATCGAAGACTCCTGAATTGAACGAAGAGGGTTAGCGTCTGTACATAACGTTATGCTAGTGCGTCACAGGCACGACCGTCTGTCTGCTTTTGTGGTACGACGTACGCCAAGTCATTTTTCCAGCTGCCCCCCATGGGAGATCAGTCCGAGATCAAATGAGCCCTAAATGAGAGATGAATGATTATCACCGTGACAACGTCGACTGATAGTTCCCCCAACCTTATAGTCCAGGTTCAGGCCCCCCACTTTTCATATAAGGAATAGCTTCACTCCCAACTACCAAACAGTCCGCACATGTGGGAGCGGTGATGAGGATGCCGTGTGTCTGTGTACCTCGTCGCATGACGTCATGGATCACTCCCTGTACAGGGACTGAACAAAGAGGGGTAGGAATTGGGAAAAGATGCGTGAGCCAAAAGCACAGTCTACTGACTCGTGCAAAACTTTACTTGTAGTTTCTCCACGGCGACGATGCAGCGCGTGTTTGACCCACGTTCGCGACGAACCTGCGGTGGGAGGGTGACAAGTTAACATGATTGGCAACGACTCGGGCCCTGGCGCGCATCCCGAGATGAAGAACGAAAAGGTCATGCAACACATATACCTACGAAAAACTCGGCAGAGAGCTTTTCCTCCGATCGACAAGAGGTAGAATCATTACAGCAATCCCGAGCCTTGTGCTTAAATCTCTGAAAAAGAAATCCCTTGGTCCTGCAAACGCAGAGTACACACTCGCCGGGTCCTCGCAGTTACAGAGATCGTCCTCGGACATGCAGGTCCACCAGTCGGTGCTCTCTCGGGATAGCATTTTCGGTCGGGTGTTCTCTTGAATCGGCCGATACGCCGTAGGCTCCCCTATTACATGGTGATGGCTCACTATGATGCATCCAAAAGACTAAGGTAACACGGAATTCCACCGATATAGAGGGCATCCGGCCGAAGATTACTTGGACCGACAAGGATCCAGCTTCAGCTATTTCAATCATTTGAGCTCGAATCATGACACTTGTGCAATAGGAGTTATAGAATTTGGTATGGAAGATACCTGTTCTGAAGTTCTTGCGTGGTAAACGACGGTATAAATCCCATGGGGGTCTTGCTGCGTATCTCACAATACCATCTCAACTCCCGTAACCGCACGACTGAATCATCTATGCAGGTCGCTGGTCAAGCCAGTAGGGAAGATTATAGGGCGAAAGACTACAACAAAACAGCATCGTTTGTTTACTCAGAGGAATTTACGTCGCCGATACTCGGGTGTCTGGACCCCAGCGAAGGCGACCGTATCATCGACCTTGGTTGCGGAAGTGGCGAGCTGACGGTCAAAATTCAAGATGCCGTCGGTTCCACAGGTTTTGTGGTCGGCGTAGACTGCAATCAGGACATGGTCAGTCAGCCTCAGTGCTCGCAAATGCTAGCCATCTTTGTAATGTGTCATTTAGTTGGCAAAAGCATCCGAAAACGGGGTGAGGAACGTGGTGCTGTGCGATATCCAGGATCTTCACACACCTACGAACTTGATCGAGGAAAAGTCATTTGATGCGGCATTCAGCAACGCCGCTTTACATTGGTGCAAACAAAACCCCTCAGGAGTGCTGGATGGCGTCAAACGTGTCTTGAAAGATGGTGGTAGATTTATCTGCGAGATGGGCGGGTATCTCAATTGTACCGGTAGGTTTCGGCATCCCGTCTCACAAAGGTAGCTCAAGCAATGCCAGGTGTCCGCCCCTCCTTGCATCATGTCTTAAGAAAACGGGGATTAGAGCCTGAGAAGACGGACCCTTGGTACTTCCCCTCAGTGAGAGAGTACCGTAAGGTTTGTCGGTGCATCCGCGGTTTCCAACGGTTTCTCATCGTCCTCGTTAGCTCCTAGAAGATGCTGGTTTTCGAGTGAACAGCATAGCCTTAGTTCCGAGGATAACACCACTCAACGGGAATGGACTACGTGACTTTCTGCAACTTTTCGTTCGCGGGACTTGGTTGAAGGCTCTGAGCGATGAAGATGCCGCGGAGATTATGGACGAGGTTACCCAGATGTGTGCGGTGGATATGAAGGATGCAGAAGGGAATTGGTCGATGATGTATGTCAGGCTGAGATTCTCAGCAATTTTGCAATCGTGAGCCCGCCAACATCTGGCAACGCAGTACCTCCACTCGATCAAAGTGGGGCGTTGTCCTTGTGTATCATTGCCTAGTTCACAACTTACCGTAACCCTTTCAGATAAGTTAAATAATGCACTGCCCATGTTTCATGAGAAAGAGCATTAAGCCATGTATGTCTACATGCGACGGTGCTTCGTCGCCACCCAACAGGAGATTCGAAGGATCTGTTTCCGGCGTCGTTCGGTGTGTGATGGTATACGGGTCACCAACCTCGCAACGGTGGAGGTGAACCGCGACTGAACCAACAAGTCAAGTACTGTGCCTCGCCATGCTACGACCTCACAGAGTTTAAGCAACTGTACAGCTGCATTGACCAAACGAACATAAATAAACGCCCACAACTTTACGCGGTCACGTGCATGCATTCCTGGCGCATGGCGTGAATTGAACCAAGTCACTCACATTAATACTTGACGGAACTCGATAATAGGCAACGTGAATTCCTGGCCAAAGCTTCACGTCGGGAGGTCATGGAGAACTTGTCCGAAAAAGTACGCCCAGCATGGCAGACGGACGATCTCGAGGAGGAATGGGTAGAAGAAGACGATGCGTCGTATGGCACGCAATCCATTTCACTGACTGCTCCTTTGCCAGGTTTCCTGCACACCCCAGACTCAGGCAAGGATGATTCGGACTCCAGCCCGGTAGCGGGAGGTACATTCTTGATAAGAGATGACGTGCCAGCCACGGCCCTCCCCAAGACGCCAGGTCGACAGAATAAGAAAGGCAGCGGCATCAAAGACATCTTCTCCCCCCTCCCGTTGGAGAAGATGTTCGAGCCACCTTCACCACCTCCGCCTAGGCCAACTGCGCTTGCCCTCAGCGCTGCTCCCGCTGTTCCCTCGCGTTTGTCACAAGCATTCACTCCTGACGACAGTCAATCCGAGGCCGAGACTGCCGTGTTGGGCAACGTTGCTGAGCCGGACGTTCCCAAACCGCCGTCATCTTCGAATCATCTTGCGCCACCTTCGCCTAAAGTAGGCATGAACAAGTCAAATACCGAGTACCAGTTCACCTTTTCCGCCCCCCATCACTACCCCCAAGCACAAAGCACACCTGGTCATGCGAGAAGTACAGCGAACCCACCCGTGACCGATCCTAGATTGCGACTGTTCCAGCTGCAGTATGACACGTTCACTCGCGAACACCTATCTGCTATGGTAGATTCCATAGCCGTGAATACGCCATCCGGTGGGAACTCCGATGGAAATGGTTCGCCCTCGAGCATTATCCAGCAAGCCATGCTCAAAAATACGCAGACCTCCGATGACACGCCCATACGGAGCGTGAAGCGCGTGCGATTAAGCACCCCGTCAGAGATTTATGGCGAGGGTGCGGGGGAAGGTGCCACCATTGCACGGCCTAAAGTCTCTAGAATCGATTATGTTGGCGAGTCGCAGTCGCTCATGCAGAAAATCAGACAAGCTAGAGATTTCTCTACCATTTCGACAACTGCCACTGCCCAGTCGCCAGCAAGTCAGCCACCTCAGCAACCTCATGCGGTGACCAAACGAACGGTTTCAATGGCCTCTAACAGTGAGTTCCTTCACAATGTTCTGTACAAATCCAACTCTTTGTCAGACAAGGCAGATGTCAGGGACACGTTGGCACCACCGCCAACAACCGTGGACAGTGGACGTACCGCAGGTTCGTCACCGTCGACAACTGTACGCAGTATTCAATCGTCTCTCGCAATCCGACAGCAAGCGGAGGCATTTATGCAGCAAATTAAGAATGATATGAAGGGTTCAAAGAGGCTGTTCTCTGGGGATACGGAGGTCTCTCGTTATACGCACGCGGAGGATGCTTTGGAGTCTGTAGCCGACGAGTCTCACCACAGTACATGGTCAACAGCCACACGGGACAAAGAGGGTCGTAGCCGAAGAAAGTCATTCAGACTTGGGTCACCTCGCCGACCGTCTGGGTCCTCCAGACACAGTCCGCGGAGGGCTGGGCGCTCTGAATCATCATCGGAACAGAATCGCAGTTTTGTCCAAGAAATATCTAACATGTCGATTGAGGTACCGTGGCAGGCGGAGCTTCGCACTTCTGCTGCGCAAAAACAAGAGGCTACGTCCGAACCCGTACATAACATCCCAGACATCCGGGTGACGACGTCCACACTCGTATCCACCACTACCATGCACCTAGTGCCACCTGCGAATGAGCCCCATCGTTCATACCCTTCCTCTACCGCGCACTCGGGGAACAACGAAGACTTAAACCGATTCGTGTCTTCAAGCACTGCGTCGGGAACAATAGTCACGGCGAGTAGCGCGCCATCATTCGTCAAGCATGCTGGCCCTGTCCACATCACGCACATTACGCCACTAGACGTGCCGTCTTTACCGGATAGAATTGGTAAAATGGTGTACGATAAAGAGCAGATGAGGTGGACAAAGGCTTCCATTCGTGCGGTGTCCGAGGCAGATGACCATAGGGACCACTCAGCCGGTACGGATGCCGAGAGCGAGGATCCTTTCCGAGATATTGAAAGTCTGCGAGAAGAGGATTCTGGAGGGTCATATCACAGTGAGCAAGAAGCAGCCGAGGAACGAGTTGACGAGGATGGAAATGACGAAGACGAGGACCAAGTGGCGGCAGTCGACATCAGTGGATTAGAGGAGGTGGAGCAAGAATATGCTAATGACCAGGAGGAAGTTGACCTCACCTCGTTCACTTTTGATGGACCATCGGTTGCTGCGATTCGTATGGCAACTTCTGAAGAAGATGAGGTGGAAGACGAGATATCTGATTCGGACTCGGACGGTCATGATGAGGAAGTGGCAGACACAGAAGATCAAGTTGCGCCGCCCGTGTTCGAGTCGGAAGATGAACCATCGCATGATTCGCCCATTCCAAATCCCCAGCCGTTGCCAACGGAGAGGTTCAATCCCGCTATTGAGACGACACCTGTCGCGACTACTCGTAGGTCGTCCGCGTTGACAACGCCCATGCCTTCCCGATCGGCGCTGAAGAGTACAAGTGTTACCCCCGTATCTGCGATGAAAGACCCAAACCGCGATAAGTTCCGTACACCAGCGCAGAGAATCGGACATCGGCGATCCGTGAGCTTCTCGGACGGGAAACGAGATGGACCTATCAGGGGCCTGAGCACTAAGCCACACGAGAGCGACGACGATGTCGGAACGAGTGTCGCGACAAGCACGACGGCATCGCATGATCGTAGTCAATCTTCGTCTGGTTACTCGCCTTCTGCAAGGTCGAGGCGACTCGCGGAAATGATGCATATGCTCGAAATCACAGGCAAGCCATTGTTTCCTGTCGACAGCTCAGCATGATACTTACTGAGGAGCAGAGGACAGCCCTGGGTCTCCTACGAGGTCCTCTGTGTCTGGCAGGTCATCTAGCCATCAGTTACTGCCGCTGGGTAACCGTCGACCGAGCAGTCAGATGGCCGTAGTGAACTCGAGCGGCACGACTAGGCGATTGTTCTCGATGTCTCAGAAGAGCAACATCACCGAGCAAGATGGTCGTATGAATGCGACGTTCTTGACCGAGTGCTCGTTTGGACTTGCGCACGATAAACTTGTCCAGGTGATCACGGATGTGCAACCCTTTGAGCCGTACTGGGAGGAGCTACACGGTATCGATCTCTCGCGGAAGTCTCTAGAGAGTGTAGCAAGGTTGAAGGAGTTTATGCCCAAGCTGGACTCGCTGACGTTGTAGGTATTGGTAATGGTTGGACACGTGGGGGAGAGTTTGACCGCTGGCTCATTGTCGCATGGTTGACAGGAATTCGAATCGGCTGTCGTGGTTGAGTGGCATACCCGGGTCCGTGCGGACACTTTCTGTCGCCTCGAATCTGTAGGTGATCCAGGCATTAACGCTGATATTTCCGAACTCATGTTACCGGAGTTTGACAGCCGTCACCTCGTTCAGTCACTTGCAGAATCTCGAGAACTTGGATATCAGCCATAACGACATAGACTCGTTGACACGTAAGTGAGGAATGCATGAAAGGGTAACGGCGTGACTGATCCTAGGGCTGTTCGTGTTTGAAACAAAAAAGAGTTGCAATGTCTACGTCACCTCAGGGAGCTGCGAGCGGATGGCAACAAAATCACCAGCCTCGATGGCCTCCAAAAGTTAGATGGGCTGACGAAGCTGAGCGTTCAGGAAAACCTCATTCGAGAAATTGACCTCAGTTTGTACCGCTGGTAAGATTTTTTTCATCAGACCCCAAATCCATATATCTGCCACGAATTCTCATCGTTTCTGATCGGGCTCAAACCGTGTTGCCAACCCCCGTGTACCGCAGGCCCAGACTGGAAATGCTCAATCTGAGTCAGAACCGACTGTGCAAGCTTTCCGGATTGGCTGTGAGTTTGCCTGCGTTAGTTGCCTTGAACGTCGGTGCGTGTTGGTCACGAGGAATGTTCCTGAAATGATGGTGATGATCGTTCTTTTTGTGGGCGTTTGGTGCTATTTCCCATCTTACGTGCTGACCAGATGGGAATGCACTGGAACAAATCGAACCAGGAGGAACGATGCCAAGACTGCGCATTTTGCGCGCGAGCAACAATCGACTGCAGACGTTGAACGTGGCACCGTTCGGAAACGTACGCACGCTATATGTGGACAATAACTCCCTTCCTGGTCTGGTAAAGGGGGAACGCTTGGGAAAGCTGGAGAACCTTAGCATGCGAAACCAGAGTTGCCGTGACTTGTAAGTCGAGCGCTTTTATGACTGTCGGCATTTGGGAGAGGATAACGTGAATGCTGACGGGATCTTTCATCATGTGTGTACCTGAACCCTCCTTTTTTGATGCGGTGGACTGTGGGTGTGTGGATTTTGATATGCCGCGATAATGATGACGATCTGCAGTCATCTCCCCACTCGGCAGTTTCGGGACGTGAAGAGGCTGTATCTCTCTGGTGAGTTGGTCTCCAAGACGGAGTTTTGTTATGAAGGCGGTGGTGGGAAAACTGAGACGGCGCGTTCCTAGGCAACAAGCTGAAGAGTGATTTCATCGACGAGCCGTGCTACAATCTCATTTATCTCGAGGTGGCTGCGTGCAGGCTGGAGGAACTGCCACCCGGGCTGGGACGACTTGTGCCCAACCTGCGAGTGCTGAACCTCAACTACAACTTCCTGGAGGACGTGGCTGGGCTAGAAGGACTGACGAGAATGAACAGGCTAACCCTGATAGGATCTCGCTTAAAGGGAACCAAACCGCTGATCCGTGTACTTCAACGGATGCCCGAACTGGAAATGCTAGATGTGAGGTGAGCTAGTACTTCCTGATGGAGCTCCATCACGCGTCCTTCTTCCGTGGTGCGCGCCAAATTTGGGTTCACCAACCGTACCATATACTATCAGGATGGCATGCGGATGGGAGAAAAAGTTGGCAAGGGGGGGGAAAGAGAGAGGCACATTATGGCCTGCCTTTTTCGAAGCAGCATATCGGGAGTTTCCGTTGCGGATGGATCCAGTGATGAAACTTTGTTTTTTTTTTTGGTGGTGCACTTTCGGGGATGAACTTGTTACTGACCATATTTGGATATCATTCAGGATGAACCCCTGTACGCTGGGGTGGTACTTGCCCCTTTTGGTGCGGGACGTGCCTGGCGCGCTCCAACCGTCCGAAAGTGGTGAGCACGGACCAGGGATGCGACAGCGAGGAGGGGACCGTGTGGGATATGGCTGGCAGGAGCTGGATGTCAAGTTCCGTCGAGACCTGCCGGACGATGTGTATGTTGGACGACTGGCGTACAGGGGACTTGTGATGCGGGCGTGTGCTCGAATGCGGATGTTAGACGGGGTGGAGGTGACGGAGAAGGAGCGGACAAAGGCTAATCATCTGTTGCAGGGCATTCTGAGCAAGCAACAGAAGACAATCAAAGGCTCGAAGAGTAAGTCAGGGTCGGCTGGGGATTAGTGCGGGTCCCAGCGGTGTCTCGGCATCATACGTTGCATGACGACAGACTCTGTCTTAAGATGGGTTGGGTTGGGAGCGGGTCAGCTGTGATCTATACAGACTTGGACTTGTACTACGACGGGGTTTTTTTACTGGCTGGGCGTCGTTCTTCTAATGGAAGCGGCCGTGAGAAGGCTTACTTACGTACGAAATTGATGGGGAATTGAAACGATCCCGCAAGAAGCACAACGACGGAAAGGAATTCGGCATCGGAATGGGTGTTTTTTTGGCTCAGGGCAGATCTGGATCTCGTGATCTTCGGAGCGTCCACTACATACACTCGCTAACGTACGGTGCAGCATACGAGACAGACTAGTAGTAAGATGTGTTGTATGAAAAGAGGTTTTAATAGGGCGCTGGAGGCTTGGGTCGGTTCGTGGAGCGTGCCTGAGTTGGGTATATATGTATGAAGATGGCAAGTGGCGACATCTAATATGTGATGACCTCGAGCCCGGCCCTGGACGCGAATGTGTGCGAGTAATATACCCAATTTGAGGGCGAGATCTCGTCAATGGTGATGATGATAACAGTACCCGTGCTCGTTGCGATGGCTGAGGGCGAGCTTGGATCTGAGTCGAGAAAATCAAAGGGAACGCACCGATGCAGAGAAGGTGAGAAATACATTTTTTTTGGGTTTGGTCGTCGTCGGGCGTCGTGCCTCGCATGCTGGACGGAACGGGACCGAACCGGAATGCGACAGATCTGATTGGATGATGGACCGATAAATATTGGATAATATCAATATTTGCATACTCCGACTGATGATAAATATTATAATATTTATTTTTGTGTGATTTTCGGTGATTCGGGTAGGGGGTCTTGTTCGCGACCGGTAATCCTAGGTGGACAAGTAGGACACAGACATGATATGTCCGGCCATAAACGTTAAAGCTTCCCAGGAATGATAATAAACTGTTCGGTCGTGCCTTGCACCGAAGGGACCCTACCCTCGGCATAAAAGTCCCCCATCGGACTCACGCCCAGCTTTCCTCTTCGCCCCTCCCCTGGCCTACGCACTCTACCTGCACTACCCCAGCCTCTCTGCTCGTTCCCAACTGCCTTCACCCCCCATCCTGCCCGCTCAAATGATCGAGCAAGGCTCCTCCTTACTGCCCATCCATCCCTTCGAAGTCACGCAGTTCCACCTCTCGCTGTAAGTAACCATATTCTACTTTCCGTATGTACCATCATCATCCCCCCGCACCGTGCGTCCAATCGAGCCAATCGATCCGATTTCATAAGCCGCTGTCATGTCGTGTCAAGATCTCAGTTCATGTCACGTACTTCATTCCTGCAAGACTCCCTACTATACACCCACCACCCCCCTTCCCTTTGCATCACCTGTTCATCTCATAATCCCGTCTTTCTTCTCCCGTAAACCACGGTCCACTCACTTCATTCTCTCCCTCGCCCAGAATCGATCCAAAGTCTGAACCGCTTCCCACCGTGCGCGACGATTTGTCAAATTGCGCCTCTCCGGCCATTGTGTGGGTCTCCCGTGCCTTAGCAACTCCGCGACCCCGTTAATAGTTTCCCGTCCCCCATTTTTTTCTATCTTTTCCACCTTCTTCTTTCTCTATACAGTGCCTCTGACACAGACGTCGACCATCTCCAAAGACGAATGTCAACCTCCACAGCCTCCGTACCAGAGACAGAGTCCAGTATCGCCTCCCGTCCCGACAAGACCCCGTCCCAGTCATCTTCTCCACAGCCACCGACTGCTGCCATCTCCTCGGAACAACCTCAGTCCTGGAACTTCGCGGCTTCTGGTCCCCACGCTGACGATAAATCCGCCTCAGACCCCACCCTCGATACTAGCAAGGTTCAGCTGCCTTCTATCTTCACCACGTTCCAGGACCCTTTCCGAAGTGAAATCCGTCGTGCTTCCCTGCCAAGCCTTTCCGGCGACTCTACCACACATACCCGCTACAGACCTTCTCCATATCCACTCCCCAGCGCTCGTAGATCTCACATACCTATTAATCAATCTAATCTAGGGTCCTATCACTTCCCGTCCTCCTTGGATACCCAGGACGCTGCTGGCGATAAATCATCCGGACGTCCCAGACTCGACACTCACCTCACCCCCGCTTATGGTGACACTACATCTCCATACCCTCACACTTCCCTCTCCAGCTCCTCTGCATCGAACTCCCATATCCCACCCTCCACCTTTGGCTCCCCGCTCACCCCAGATCTCCGCCCCGTATCTTACATCGAAGGCGACAGTTGGTCCAATTCCCCGCCTGGTATCGCTCGCCCCAGCTCCACCCCCGGCCAACCACCTATGAGTGGCCCCGTCAAATACGACGATACCATGCGCCACTCGTCCTTCAATGGGCAGCCCCAAATGTACCCTAATACTGACCGTCTGGCTGGTCAGCAGGATCGCAGAGTATACCCCACGTCGTCGGCTCCCAAGTCAGAGGAGTGGTCCTTTGCTAATCACCAAGACTTCGTGTTGCCCCAAAGCAATCCCTATAATACTACTTCTACCTCCCATCCCAACACTCAGCAGCCTCCCGCCACAGGGCCCGCAACGCCAGTTCAACCGTCGACCTCGTCCCCGACACGTTCTCCCCAGCAACCTCCTGCTCCTTCAACGCTCGTCGATCGACCAACGAGGAAACGAGGCAAGTTGCCCAAGGAAACAACCGATTATCTGAAAGCCTGGCTGCATCGTCACTCGGACCATCCGTATCCGAGCGAAGAAGAGAAGAAACAGCTTTGCCACGCTACGGGCCTTAGTATGAGCCAAGTATCCAATTGGATGATCAACGTGCGTCCTCTCGTCCTCCGCTAACTTCCCTCTCACTGTATCTGACGCGATCTGCGCAGGCTCGTCGACGTATCCTTGCTCCCGCCCACAAAGCCGCGCAAGCTCCGACAACCTCTGCGCCCTACCCACCCCAAGGTCGCACCGTGCCACCTAGTTCAACGCTAGATCCGCTCTCTCGAAGGTCCTCTATGCCAGCAGACAGTCTTCACCTATATCACCCGATGTCTCTGCAAGGCATCGGAGCCGGCGTCGGGGGACCTTCAGTCAGCGCCCCCGATTACGTGGCATCGAGTCGCCATCTCCTGGGGGCTATGCCAGGTCGGACATCACACCAGTACAATGGAGGAGGTCCTGGGACGGTAGGGGGTGGACTGGATTTCGGCACGGCTGGGCCGAGGCTTGGAATGGGTTATGCTGGAGGCGGTGGACACAGCCATCATTCTGGTCAAGGGGGCGGCGGCGGTGGTCACTACATTCCATCTGGAGTGCCCATGTCCGCGCCTGCGTCACTTTCCCCCAGCAATCACCCGTTCGGGTCGCACCCACTGAATGGCACAGGTGGCGGCGGTAGCCATCATGGATCATCACTATATTCGCCGTCTCATTCACACGCGCCGCCACCTCTACATCATGCTTCGCACGCGCCCCATCATACTGCGCAGCATCCACCACCAATCCCACCTGGCTACCTCCAAAACGCATCCCACGCTTCCGACAGTCGATTGGCACCAGGGGATCATACGCACGGCTACTATGGTGAGACGTAAGGGTCATTATCTGGCTTTAACTAGCCGAGGCGGCAGGGCGGGTTGCGGTTGAGTCCTTGCACTCGAGTTTGTTTCTTCCCTTGTTGCTCGAACCTTATCAATGTTTGCATGGGCGACCCTTTTTCACCCGATCGCTCCATGCCCGCGGGGTGGGGGACGGATCGAAGGCGCTTAGGTGACTTGTGCGACCACGGACTTTTGCGGTAGGACCTAGGGCTCAGGGTGTTGTCTAACATCACGCGAACGGGACCGTGAGCGGAAATGAATGTAATTGCACCCGTCCCGGTCCACACCACACACGAGGGAAATGCGCAACAACAAAAAATGTGTGTCTCGCCCTGTGTAATCTATTACAATGTTAGTTATTATACTTTTTTTATTAGCTTGACCCTTCTTCGTTCGTTCTTCTAGCACTATTCGTTTGGATCGTGTACAACTAATACGAAATGCTTTATTCGGCTTTCCCTTCATCTCTGATCGATGGTGCGCCTATACGATGACCTTTCCTATGTGTGAAAGTGAGCAGCAAGGATGTTGGGCCTACCCCGTAATGAGGGGACCAACAATGACGATGCTACATGCGGTGTGCACTAAGCCATATCACGTACGTTCGCTCAGTCGAGATGGAACGGCCGTCACACTGGAAACCACAGGCGGGCGCTACCGTGTCCAGCAGAGGCTGACACCGGCCCTCACTAGCAACTCCAAAAACAGGGGCTGACCGTGCCCCTTGGCGGGCGGAGGCGGTTACTATCGGCGATGAATCGTTGCAGGTAATGGCTCACGATCGGAGCTTAGACTAAGCACGTTCCTTGGACCCCCTTCTTTCTTTTTGTTATTTCCCCCCCCCCCCCCCCCCTTTCTTGGCGGCAGCCATAAGCAGTACCTAGCCTGAAAAAGAGGCGGTCGACTCGGGCGACATGGTACTGCTCGATCACGTTCAAATCAGATTTTTTAATCACCTTTTTTATGGTCGGCTTTGATATGGGGATGCTGAGATTGCGGGGCTTCTCGATCGATCGGTCCGACCAGACAAATATTCCAAGGGTATAGATATCGTTGAGGGTCGAGTCGTCAGCCTGCGAACTGTGGTCCATCCATGCCACACTCTCTGCAGCTTACCGATATAGCACTTGGTCATCTCCCTCCGAGTTAAGTCACCGGTTTCAGTCATAAAAAATACCGATATTCACCAGATCCCCAGCTATTCCTGGAGGTTGTTTCGGCCGGCAAGGGGCAAGCGCGGACAACTCCCCGCTGAGCCAACTTGCTGTGTAGGGGCAGGCTGCTGTCTGTTCGTTCCTCTCTCTGGCTGAGGGGCTGGGCCATGCGCTGCACATGCACCCGGAACGTTCCACTGCTAGGTTCAATTGCCTGCTCGGTTGCATAGGTACTTACCGTGAGTACGGATATTGGAGTCCGTGCCTAGGGTCCGACGCAACTACTCTCGGCGTGCACCCCAATAACGTGCCAACCACTTAGTGATATTCAAATCACCGTGATCTCCTGGTGGTTAGCCGGGTGCGGACCACATCGCGATCGCCTGTCCCACATAATCCCTGGCTACCGCGTTGCCGTTCCCCACCGTTGAACCACCCGTCCGTTCTTCATGAGGCCGTGGGATTGGACAGGAATGTCGACCCTGATTTACCTTTTCCCTTACACAAACCTAAACCACAGAGTCGGGTATGAGTGTCATTGAGCCCATCAGAACGAATTAGAACATTCTTCGGTCAGTATTTTTCTGATTCTGATGTGAGGCTGTCTGATCCAACGAAAAAAAATTGACCGGGCCCCTGATGCGCCAATGATGATGCATTACAGTAATTCGGTCAAGGACAATCCTCTTTAACCTTTTCTGAAATACTTGGCCATGGTGGGGTCATCTTGATTCCGACATGCGGGGCGGCCCTGAGGATGCCCTGAAGCTTGGGTTGCTGTGTGTGTGGTCCTGAAAATTCTTACCTACGAAAATTGCTTATTGACGCCGCGAACGTGTTCTACGATTTGGCAATATCTCGTTGGCGACCTAATCAAATTTGCGAACCATACCATTTTCATGTTTGTTGCTCGACGCCGTCCCTTTCACTACCGAGAGTCGTCGATATTTGTTGTTGGCATGAAAACACTCGTCCCAGTCGAATGGTTGTGGTGGCGTCTGTGGGGTTGCCACGATGGTGCGATGCCGCGATGTTGATGTTGATGGTGTTGTGTTGCGCTGCTCACGTGCCATTTCGGTGATTCGGATGTGACCTCGGTTCGTTGGCAAACTGTTTTCGCGTGACTTGATACGTCCATATAAAGAATACCTCCTCATGATTGGCCCGCTCCTCAGATCGATCGCCCGATGCGAGCCAATCATGGAATCCTGCCCCGATTGTCATAATTTCGGGCACTTACATATGAGCTTTTTTCCTAGTGCAATATTCAAGTACTTTTACAGTGTAAGCCGGAAACGTTTCGCCTCAGGGACTTGCTGATCGAACAATGAAAGGCGGCTAGTCTTGCACTCCACCACTGCACGTTGTGATTGGCGCGATCACAAAATCCATGATGCGTTCCACTGTGCAACTCGGCCAGGAAGGGGCACACGGCATTAAACCCCTCGTTTCGCTTTCTCAATTATTATTTGAAGCGCCTTCGGATCCGGAAAGTCAGAAATGATGTCAAATGATTGGGTTTGTATCCGCAAAGGCGAAGGCTTGAGGGAGCCGAAGACCGTAGCATGCTGGATAAGTTCAGCCTGAGAATAGCCCCAAGTCGCTGGCGATATCCGCCCGCTGTTGGGCGATGTGGCATGAAGATGTTTGGGGCTTTTTCATAGCCTCACCGGCTTCTTTCCCTCCAGCCTGCTGTTCTGGACAGCCAGGCAGCACGCCAAGGGTTTTTGTTTTGTTTTGACAAATTGAGGTCGGACTTAGACTTAGCACAGCAGGATAAGTCTAAAATTAGACCTTTCGCGATCGTTCCCACGAGGTAACATTTTGACTGGCTAGATTTGGCGCGAATTTCGAGAAATTATCGGTACTCACTTTTCTTTCCAAGGGTGGACGAAGCGTTTTCTAGCTTGGCTACCAAACAAAAAGTCGCAACCATGGATATAGAGGCTTATTCTATGTGAACCGGGGTCCAATCACTGAAGTAATACCTCGAAGTATTCATACTGCTGACTCGCCCTCTTTATTTAAGGCGTCGGACTTATAAGGCACAGACATACAGAAATCCCCCGCATCGAACGTCAATAAAGGAGTTAGAAATGGACCATCGGTCCGTACTTATTTTCCAGACTATCGGAAACAATTTATCATTTTGTCAGGCCTTCAATGTCTCCGCACGTGTTTTGAGAGTCAAATGAGATAGTTGTCCATACCGTGCTCAATGGAGTGTGATACATTCAGGCGGAGTACGATCCTACGCTTTCGGCAGGCCATAAAACATGAGACGCGCCGAGCACCCGATCCCGTCTGAGTTTGCATTTAGTCGGACTTGCAAAACCTACCAAGTGGGAACTTCTGCAGCTCCGTCCCCTTTTCTTCACTTTTTTCACCGGCATTGCTTTGGCAGCATTGTGGGGTAAGCGAGAAAATTGTGTAGCTTTGACCCAAACGTTCTTGTTCTGTATCAAGTCAGCCTCGGATCCCTCTCAACTGTGGAACAGCCGACGTTGTCAAGTGCAACGCCAGTTTCGAGGTCATGGCTGTTTTAGTGCTAGCGTCTTCTTGAGGCAGCCAGGGACCGCGGACCGCGGGACGATACGCCACAAGACTCGTGGTACCTTGGACTCTCCCCGCTGGTCAATAATGCCCAGCAAGAGTTCGAAAGTCACGAGTATACTCCTGGTAGACCTGGTAACGATCTCACATCCAACCTAATAGATTGGCATCTCCTCTTACCACATCCCGACTTACTGATACTGATGCAGCATGCCCTATGCCATGCCATCATGCCATCCATGGGCTTGTCCAGCAAAGTTTTCACTCAAGCGTGTGTTTCTTTGTACGTGAATTTCGAGGTACGTCGCAACTACGGCTGCAGTATCGTTGCGATGGCTACCTGCAGGGTCCCTTGCGTGTCTCAAGTGACGGATCCCTATCACAATGGCTGTCTTTCTGCAACACATATATGGTATAGTGCCTCCCTTTCTTGATGCGTGCAGTACAAAGTAGGTTACTGGAATCTCTGCCGCAACAGGTCTGTGTTATGACAAACTTGGCGGACCCCTTGTAGGGGATCCTACCTACCGACCATGGTAAGTCTGTGAGTTTTTCGCGATTAACAGTTATCTTCTCCTGGCTGACCAATAGCAAGGCCTTCGCCTGATGGCCACTGTCAGAACGTTGCCCAGCAATATGGTAATAGGCACTCACAGCTCATTTTCCAGAATAAATTGACCCATCCGGTCCCGGGTTTGATCTTCAGAAAATGTACTAACAGCATGGGCGTTCAGAATGTAAGGTTCGACATCATCCAGCGCGCTTCTCTACATCCCTAGAGGTCTGACATGCACAATCTAACCGAGTTACTTACTGTTCACAGGGTCTGAAAGCTGGCTGGCTTCACCGAGAGCCTGAAGGCACCCGGATTATTGTTGACAGGCTGCCCAGGTGAGAAAAGCGGAAAAGGATTGTACACCGCGGCGCCACTCCAGGTGCTTACTCACATGACAAAGCACACCACGCGCTCCCGGCTCAATCTAGCCCCTGAGGCCTGACTGCCCACGAGTGGCGCGCTGCTCCCATATTAGCATGTGTTCGAGCGTTTAGTATTTCCTCTGCGTAATGATCTGAGTATGGCGCAGACGTACTCCGTCCAGGTGACGGACTGGAAAGAGTCTGCCCACCAAGAAACATTGGTATGGCGCTCCTTTTGCCATTTGGCTAGCGCATTTCGCACTCTTTGCTCCGGGGTCATCCTTTACATTACACGGCGCGAATAGCGAACTCACTTCCATTACTCTATGTAGGCATAGCCTGCTGGTCCTTTCTTGGACAGCTGTGCGACCCGTCTATCATAAATCACGAGATACCTGCTACCAGCCACCCAGCTCTCATATACCGATCAGGGTCTTTGGAGGTGGTGAAATCTTGATTATATGTAGTACCGCGTGATCGCCCGCAGCCTCAGCTCCCTGCTTGTGGGTTGTGACGCTGTGAATTCAATTCTTCTCTCCATACTTTACGGAGTCACCGGGAAATACCGTAAGTGAGTCTGTGCTTCGGAGCCATGGACGGGTTCTTTTCATCCCAGACCGCAGCTGCACCCTCAACGTTCCTCAGCATCCCATCAACAATATTCGCCCCTTCTGGAGGGGAATTTATTAGTGGCACCGCCAAATTCGCCAAGCGTTTGTAAACCTGACTCCAAGCCTAGCATCCCAAGCTGCGCGGCTTACCCACCTTGGTAGGTTGGTACCTACTCCTCGTTAAGCCGTATAAGAACCTCCTCATAAAGGGTTATGACTACGTGAAGGCCGCCGCGCATAACAATTATGAATGACCTAAGTGTGTGTCACAGGTACGCAACTTACTAAATCAGACTATTACACAAGGAGCAATTTCTCGTCAACAATGCATACAAGGGGAGGCCAGCTTATGATTAAACAACTTCCCCATTTGAGTCGTAAGGAAGCGTTCCGAGAATACTACAATCTGCATCTATGAGTTCAGGGTTGAGACAAGATATCCACAGTCAAGTGAAACGATGGATGTATTGGTCGGGGATAAACAAGTAGCGGCCGTCCACTGGGCTGATTAGCACATCCTGTACCGCTCTGGTGACAAAAAAGATGCTCAAACGGACTGGCGGTCTGATATCCAACCCAATGCATTACCTCTTGCGGTCACTAACCAGTCGTCCCTTTCTTTAAACCCTGCCGAACAAGTCTGTTCAAAGCCGAGGCGATTTGGAGGTCGCCGTGCACGCGTGACTGCAAGCGATGGGTGGCTGGGGAAGGAATGGATAGGCATCAGAAAAACCCTATCTCTCCTTGATTGCCATCCGGGAAATCCGCAGCATCTCCGGTATCGCTGAATGCCTCAACGGGTCGGATAAGAAGAGGCATCATATTAGGAAGGGGGGCGGACGTCGCAGTCGGCCCCGTGTTGGTGGGTGTGGGTGTGGCGGTAGTCGGAGGCTTGACAATCGGTCTTGCAACAATGCTAGAACATGTTAAGATGGATAAAGGAACGGGTCGAAATGAGCGTCAGCTGGGTGTTATATCACGATACCAGGCGTCCACAGAACCAGTTCCTAATCCCCGTCCCCGTCCATCCGGAACTGAAATTTAAAACGTTCTGCTTTCTCCACGATGAATCAAAACAGAGAAAAACACCGAACACGGGTTACGCAGGAGCTTCGAAAGGGAAGCACTTAAAAAGAGATAGTGCATGTGGCGCCGGAGCGGTAAATAAACCACAGGAACCACATACTCACTTGAATACCTTCTCGATAACCACGCCCTTCTCGGCCGAAAACTCGAAGTTGCGTACGAGAGTGTACAGAAAAATCTTCATCCTAGCAAACTCGAGTAAGTATCCGCTGAAGGTGAGGATTGCTAATCATCACTATGGCCACATGTCAAATGGGGAAAGTATCACGAGTGTCAACGGAAGACCACAGAAGCGCACAGAAGCAAAGGAAGTCGCTGCGTCTGCATGTCCTGATGACCAGGGGTATCATCGATAAAAAAAAACGCAACATGCGAAAGTCGCCGCAGAGGCGTCCTCGTCGCATAATGCGGTAGCCACGCCAGTGCTAGAAATAATTTTTCTGGACGACCACTTGCATAAACAAAAACGGCATGCATAACCGCATGACACCAAGGAGCTCTGGAAGTAGCATTCCCCGGGACAGTAGCACATCGTGCGAACGCAACATAGCCCCGGAACGTTGCATTTGTTGCCACCCTCCTGACCAACGCATGCCCTTCTTCTAGTACTAATTGATGAAGAAGCACTACGAGGCAGGCAGGGGCGGACCTGCGTGTGGTCAAATGGAGCTAGGGAGGAAGGCAAATACAGCCAGCAGCAGAAGGAAGGTTTGTTGCGTTCTATCGCAAACCAAAATAACGCCATCCTTAGGGCTCCCGGGAATGTGCGAAGAAAGTCAGAGTATACAAGAATACCAGCTCACTCTGCAAGGGCAAACCGATACCCGATACACCCGCGGCTGCCACCCAGGAAGGTTAACATGTTAGACCAGAGCCCATTTTTGAAACTCTCAGGGGGCGTCCGCCACCTCTCTGGCCTGTCCTCGACCGGCATCGATCTGGTCAACGACAAGACAAGGCACGGAAGTACGCACCTAAATGAGCGAGCATCCTCTCCCCAAATCCTTTTGCTCTTGTTGATCGCTTGAATCGGGACTGTTATGATATCTCCTTTATTCACCCTCACGCTATTGCATACTGCACCCCACCGATCCGTGAACGGGTTGTCGACGGGTATATCGTCCGCCTCCATCGCTACCCTCATGGTCCAGGTCACAGGTGCATGGAGCCTGAGGGCTTCACGTACGACCCAGTCGAGATGCTCAAGTTTCGCGATGTCGTCGTCGAGGGTGGGAGAGTCTCTCGGGATTGCCTGAAGGGCAGCACGCAGGCGGTGCTGGGCGGCATGATCATGCGCTAAGGCATAAAGGCACCACGTGAGTGCAGAGGCCGTCGTTTCATAACCTGCAATCAGGAACGTTGAAATTTGACAAAGGACCTCCGGGGTCGTCATGCGTTGCGAGGCGAACGAAGCCATGTTGGATTGTACTGTTTTCCATCGTTATCAAGGCAGAGCATATTGCAAAAGGTCAGCCGTGACCCACCAAGAACGCTAAGCAAGTCCCGGGGTCGAGTGTGTCTAGGGTATTCTTGTAGGCACTGGTGCGGCCCGCCCTTGCTCAATTCAAGAGCCATTGTCAATTTGCGCTCCTCAATAAGCTTAACCCCTACACGAGTGAGATGGGCTCGCGCCCGATCCATCGCTTCCGACTGCGGCCGCTGTTACGTTCGATAATTTGGCGGGAACAACCGCCCGAAAGGTGCGACTCACAAATCTGCGCAACAATGGTATCCACGTCTCAAGGATAGTGCGCAGTGCCAGTTTCCTCGCAGTGGAAAATATGAGATGGTACGCGTCGGCGAGCTCGTCATTCTTGCCAGCCAGCGCGTTAAACTGATAACCAAATCCTAATCATCGAGCGTAACGTTACATGCGCGACTTCTCGACCTAACACAATTCGGCACAAGTATATAAAAAAACGCACCAGCGAGCCCAATAGCATCAAGCGTAGCTTTGGATAACCAGGGGAGCACGTCCACCGATAGACATAGACCCTTCCGATCGTTGGCGAGATGCGTCCATCGTTCAAGTAGCTGGGCGCGATCACATCCAAAAGCGTGGAGTAATCGAACCTTGAATATAGATTAATTTGCACACGTGAGAGCGGAACGTACCTCCGCAGCCTTATCCCAAAAAATGGGGTGGAGCGTCCTGATATGTGCAGCTGTAAACGCAGGTGCCTGATAGGGGGTAACATGAGGAAGCAATGCGACATGACAACATCCCAGAGGGAAAGAGGGAACGTAGCAGCACGCAGCATTGCACACACGTGGAGGACGCCGCAGTCAAGTTACACTTTCGCGCGTGGGGTAAGATGAAAAACCACCAGACTTACGAGTATCCTGCGCTACAACGATTTTGAGATGAGAAGTGCCAGGACGCTAATAGGTAGGATGGAACGCACCTGCCTGGCATGGACGTCGCTCTCTGTGGTGAGGACACTTTCCGAGCCCGCACCCATAGCTGCTAGGTTTTCCCTGACAAAATCCGGCTTTTGAAAACGCTCCGGGTGGGCGAGGATATGTGTTATAGCCGCAAGATCCGTGGTGATGAGACGATAGCCACCGAGGAATCCCCTGTACGCGTATGTGTGGCCGTAGGTGTCTTCCCAATCAAACAGGAGGCCGGTGTTTTCTTGCTGGTACATTTCGCGTAGATTCCCGAACAAGAAAGATGGCGAAGGTGGAGAGCGCAGTGCTTTGAGAGCGGAGAAGTACTGTGTTGCGAGAAGCACGATGAGGTTCCTGAGGACGTACACGACGACCAGGATGCCGACGGCCAGACATGCCAGGAAGTGACCGTCGAGGTAGAGCATGAGCTATTAGTTGGGAGGGTACCGAGACGACGCTTCGATCAGAAGACTCGGACGTTAAATGGCGGTCTTGCCATGAAGGAGGATGTCAACAGTCACCGTGCCAGCCGGCCTGCTCCACACTCGGTTGTCTCGGGCATTGATAGCGTCCCTCCTGGCAACGAGCTACTTACCCCCCGCCCCATTATGGCGTCCAGCATAGCGCGTATGCTGGAGATTTACGACAGAATCGCGTCGCCTCTGGCCACGTCGCTGCTCGCGACGCATCCAAACCAAGTGACCTTGGACGGTCGCACACCAGATCTGTGGTCTTCATGGTTGGGCTGGGCAGCTGAGTACGATCAAGAACTTCCAAAGTGGCAGCAGCTGTTGTCGCACTACTGTCGTCCCACTGAAAGCCCCACCGAGAGTGCGAGCCTAGAAATCTCGCAGTCGGTGAGTCCATTCCAAACCAGTCTTCCAAGCATCCTACCAACGATCGTGCCTGCCAGATTCCTGCAGAACTTCGTCTCTTGATCGATACGGTACGCAATCTACAACTCTCCCGGGAATCTGCTTGTGTCCCTGTTCCAGGTTGGTTCCTGTCTACGGTGTCGCCATGTGATAACTCGCTTTTCCCTCCTCGCCAGCCTCCCATTCTCCCCGTGTAGCATCCAAGACCAGGGGGCGCTCACCCTCGTCGTTTGGAATGTCTCCCAAGAAGGAACACGAGGTCACCCGCATGGCGACATTCATCCACAACATCCTCAACCGTGATCCCCGTCGTAGAAATGCCCAGCATGTTGTTGATGTAGGATCAGGCCAGGTACGCTGGTTCCTCATGATCGGTGACCCAAGCGCAACCGTAGTCTGTATTCACATAAGGGATATCTTTCGAGGGCCCTGCAGGAACAGGGCCTCCACGTTCTTGCTGTCGACAATAACGAAAATCAAACATCTGGTGCCAACAACTGGAAAATCAAAGATGCTCTTCGAAGAGCTCATGAGCAGCGTCGCAACAATACGCAGGATGTCACGACATGCCCCTCACAGACAACTTCAGGTTCTCGTAGTAATGGATCGCTCACTCACCAGACCGTCCACATCAATCCGACAACCCTAGAAGCGGCGATAGAAAATTGGCTCCTGGCCAACGTGCCCGATACCTTTTCTTCATCTCGAGACCCCATTCCGGTCATATTTGTCGCCTTGCACGCATGCGGGTCCCTCACTGTCGACGTACTTCGTACCTTCTTATCGCAACATAATAAGGCCGAAAGTGGACGTTGGTGGGAGCCACACTCGTTGGTAGTCGTAGGTTGCTGCTACAACCTCATATCCTCCTCTGGCATGCGACTTTTTCAATCTTTGCGTCGCCGTACTCACGCGCCCGACGTGCAGACTTTCCCCTGTCAGAACCCCTACTAGCACTATTTCCACGTCCGACTCTTCCGATCGCAGCACTGCACTTAGCAACTCAGGTACCCACTCACTGGTTCAGGACGGAGAAGGCAGCCGTGCGTGCTTGTCTTGCTGTCCGAAAAGTCGTGTATAGGGCGTTGTTGCAACCTGTAATACAGCTTGCTGCTCAATGCGGGAAGGAATCGACCGATAACGAGGAGATCATGAGCCGTGAGAACGTCCAGGAGTTGACGGCGCGACTGGGCCTTGGGGAAACACTCGAGAACAGGAGATTGGGCAAGCTAAACGATGCTTCGTATACAGATTGGAGTACTTTTCTTGTCAGCGCGACAACCAAGCTTGGTATTAACGTTCATGATCTCGCTCGTCGACATTCGGAGGGACCGGGACCGGGAGACGAGCTGCCACCTTGGATTCTAAATCACGGTCACGACAGCGGCGGCGAGGAGGGCGTCTGCGAACGACTAAGGATGGAGAGTTTGTTGGAGGTCGTACACGTGTTGAGGTGCATACTCGGACCGCTAATCGAGAGCTTGATTCTGCTGGATAGGTACGAGTGGTTACGAGAGAAATTGGGAGCTGTTGGAAGAAGTCCTCCAGTGAATGACGAAGGGTGGGAACAACGGCAGAACGGGGCCATGGCAGTCGAGATGGTCAATTTATTCGACCAGGTCACTGGGAGTGGGCGGAATGTCGCACTCGTCGTGAGTCCTGCTTAACTGTCCAAACTACATCTCTCTCTGGATGTTTTACCGAAGCCCAAACGCGGTTGAAACACTAGCAAAAGCTACTTTGGGATACCGAGATTCGAAGGACGCACAAATTGTAGTACATTTGCTTCATATCTATATACTTGCAGAAGACACTTCGCCGGAGCACGCTGGCGGCGTTGGAACCGTGCGCGGTTGACGACCAAATGCGCCTTTGAAAACGCAGCAGTACCCGCTGGACCAAGGGTATCCTAGCCTTCGCACGCGGCTTCTCCTGCGAAAGTCGCTCCTAGACTTGAGACATGAAACAGAAGGGCGTGTACTTCTCCTTCGACCACCGCGTCGAGCCCCGCGAAGGTTCTTAAGCTACTTGCCCGATTCCACTCAAACACCACATTCCGATTTCCTTTCCAATCCTGACTGCAATTTTGTCCACCAAGAATGCCCCTGTACGAGCTGCTGAGAGCCTGGGGCCGTAGCTAGCGTTTAGTGTAGGTATCAGTGTAGGTGGAAGGTGTGGGATGCGAGGGAAGCTGTCTAGATCGATTTCGGACATCGAGTCAGTAGGAGTCGAGGTGTTAGAAGGTGATCCACGAGCACTCGTTGCTATCCCTGGCGACGGACACTCCTGAAAGTCTCGCAGCGACTGCAACGCTTTTAGCGGCACCGAGGAATCTCGAGGCCGTATAATATCTGACCTGGAAGGTGGGGACGGTGGGGATGTCACAGTGCCTAAGGACTCCAGGAGAGCCCAGGCGATCGATGCATGAAACCTTGGGTCTGCATAAAACTCTTTCTGGCGAAGAGACCGGAGCGTAGGGGCAAGAAGCTTGAGTATGTGGCAAAACTATGAAAGTATTGTGAGACCCTTGTCAGCAGGAGGACAGTGGACCGGTAGGTGATGAATGCGGACGGGAAATCCGGGAGGAGGAGACAGACAGATGAACAAGTAACACACCTCGACGTGCCCAGCGCCAACCTCCATCGACAGAAACGTTCGGGTACGCTCGTCATTCGTAAGCTCTGAGAAGGTTGAGAACGATGCACTGAACCTGGAATGATCATTAGGTCCGTAGGGTGCGCAAGAGAGGGAGCGGTGAACGGTGACGGAAACGCACTTACGGCGAAACCGACTCTGCAATCCTTTTCACCGCCCTCTTGAAGTCGTCCCGTTGGTGAGCGCGAAGAAAGATCGGGCGGGAAAGAGAAATGTGTAGTTCGAGTTTGGCATTCCTCCGTTTACTCCTACCCATGTTCTTACGCTCAGACTTGTCCTCGCGTTCATTCCTTTGCCCTTGCCCCTGCACGTCCTCCATTCCCGTTTCCCCAATTCCCCACAATCCTCCAACCTCCTCCTTCGCTTTGGATACCACATCGGTCACGAGGTCGTACAGCGCTTCGCCTGGACGCAGAACAAGTGGGACATACACGTACGTCGCGTACTGACCCTCGACGTGTGGAAAGCTGCGAATGCGGCCTTGGTGCTTAGTGGGGTCATCCGCCGGGAGCGGGGGTGCAAGAGAGGCCGCAAGTGGTGGAAGTTTACTGCGCGCCGTCAGTCGACTTCAAACGGAGAGAACAAAACACCTACCGCCTCTTAGTAGAAGAACCAGGTGTACTACGAATGAGTTTACCACTCGACTCCGATTCGTCCGAACTCGAGCTGGAGTACGACACGAGGCTGGTGGACGCGCGCTTCATTTGCTCGTCGCAATCGTTTCCGAGTACGTAGATATCGCACTAGTCTGGCTTGGTCGTGTGACTCCAGGATGATCTTATCGCCCACTGCCTTATCTCTGTCCGCAACCACCCACTTGGCTTGACTATGAGTATCCAGTTCATCAACAATATGAGTGCCACCGGTGGAGCTCAACCTTCACTTTTGCACTCTCACGAAAGAGGGGGTGCGGTTCATGACCACGGAGGAGAGCACGGACACACGCATGAGCAACTTGATCATCCCGGTACGTTTCCTCACTCGAAAAGTTGCATGTGTGAACCAGTTGGGTGATCAACGACCAACCCGTACTACATCATTGGCGCCGCTTTTGCGATTCCGTCACATCTTTATCTTATCCATCTTCCAGGAAAATTCTCTGAACGGGATCTCCCCGATTACTCTACGAGAAACTTTGAAGAGAGGGGATTTACCGTCGGGATCGGTGGGTGAGTTTCTGCAGTGTAATGTTAGTTTCGTGGACCTGCCACCCTGGTATGAACTAGTGGATTGAATTTTAGGCTTTTTGTTTTCCTATCTTCACTTTTTGTGTATGGGAGTCCGATGCTGATTCAATGCACCTACTTGGCCTGCATAGGCCTGTAGGTTCTGGTAAGACTGCGCTCACACTGGCATTATGCAAGAGACTACGCAAGGAATACAATATCGGTATGTAACAACATGACGGTGCCTGCTTCCATGGCCTCCGTCCCCTCCCCTAACACTGTTTCCCAAAGCTACCGTAACGAATGACATCTTTACCCGTGAAGACCAGGAATTCCTCATCCGCAACAAAGCCCTGCCTCCGTCGCGAATCCTTGCAATCGAGACTGGTGGCTGCCCTCATGCTGCCATTCGTGAAGACATAAGCGCCAACGCCGGCGCACTCGAGACTCTCCAGGCGAAGTACGGCTGCCAAATTTTATTCGTTGAGAGCGGCGGAGACAATCTCGCTGCAAACTACTCGAGGGAACTCGCCGATTATATCATTTATGTTATCGATGTTGCGGTGAGTGCCCCCTTTCGTTATTGTGTCCGGTTGACTTCTTCGCGTCCGGGAGGGCATTTACGGACAACCTGAACCCTTCGCACTTGTTTATGGCTCCCTGTAGCTGATGGCACACTCACACGGCTCAACAGGGAGGGGATAAGATTCCTCGGAAGGGCGGGCCGGGTATCTCGCAGTCCGACCTTCTCGTCATCAACAAGGTGAGCATTGGCACTTTTTTTTTGCCTTCCGTCCATCGCTTTTCTTACATTCTTCGCACCCGAAACTTAACCAAATCCGCTTCCCAATACTGGATTTTCCACCCGCGACATGGTACCCGGTACCTTTAAATGAAAAATACATAACCCGGATCACGAACCAACTTCTTCAAATGAATGCGAAACCGAATAACGGAATGGAATGGATCCGACACTAAATCGAATCAACTGGAAAAAAGATCGATATTGCAGAGTACGTTAGCGCGTCTCTCAAAGTAATGGAGCGCGATTCGAAGATAATGCGCGGGGATGGCCCAACAATTTTCACGAGTGTGAAGAATGACGAGAATATCGATGAAGTCGTCGATCTCATTCTGGCCGCTTGGAGGATGGCAGGCAGCCCCGGGAAGCCAGGTGCTATAGGTGACAGCGAAGACCCATGAAGATATGGAAGGATCAGGAAGTTTACTCTTATGTTAAATGGGGGACGCGTGACGATATGTCAAGTCGAGAATCGAGAATGTCAGAGTATTGCTTTTGTTGTTAGATGTGAAATATTGGAGTCCACATCGCTCACTCGTGGCACGGTTTTGAGTTTCGCGCGAAGGACGTTGTTCTAACACTATAATTAGGCTAGTAGTGAACCACGCGTCGACTTCGCTGCTTCTCGTAATGCCTGGATGTACATGTAATGATGGAAAGTGTCTTGTGATACGATGGTAAGTAAATGGGATCTGAAAGTGGTTTGATGAATTTGCTGAACGGTACGCGGCGGTGGAATGGATCACGTGACCGCAGTGACGGTTATGACAAGGGGTTTGGGGCATGCCACTGCCTAGAAGGACCTAACCACCCCCACCATCCAGCAAACTACACCCTACCGAAATGCAATCCACCGAAATGAAGCCCAGTAATGACAACAAACACCCATCCTATACTATCCTTCGTATCAAGCGCAAGCGCACTGACGAGCCCCTGGACGCGCTGGGTAAATTGGTTGCAACCCTTACGCTACCATGCTGCAGCCGTTGCTCACAATCCTTGTGATGAGCAGTCGTCGAGTCCCGCTCGCGAAGGAAAAAGTCACGAGGTGGAGACCTGGACGTGTTCCAGTTTGCGCAGACGGTCGAGGCTGATGCGTGGGACGATGCAAAAGCTAGGCGGAGTCTGCAGGTTCGTCACGTTGGGCCGTGTCCACAGCTCATTGGGTGTCTCTCCGTGTCGCTCATAAGAAAAACGAGCAGAGTCAGATTTCAAAATTAGCAGACTCGTACGAAAACGGGCAAGTCTCGCCAGTGCGAGAAGTGAGATCCCCGAGCGCGGGGCGCCCGAAGGAGGAAGGGAACCGTCGATACACTGTCAAAGTGGCTAAGGAAGAGACCGGAGCTACCAGTCGAAGACGACCAACTAGTCCGTAAGTGCACACACAATCCACAATGTTTTCACCCGCGCAAGACGAATCTGGAAACGCTGATGCCACCTACATCGCAGACCCAAAGTTATCTCAGCTAAAGACGCACTTCAGAATGACTTCAAAATGTATGACGCGGTGCCTGCCGACCAAGGGACTGCTATGCAACCCCTCGACTCGGAAGTGGAGAAGTTTTTGCCTATGCTTCAGGACTACCTCAGCCGTGCGGAAACATTTTTATATTCATCTGTTCCTTGCGCCAACTGCTTTCTTTGCCTAGTGAGCGAGGTGAGCCCCAAAGTTGGCAGTTCTTCCATGGGAGAAAGGGGTGCATCAGCAAAAGACGATTATGTTTGGGACGTGTTTTACAGGAGACTATACAGTCTCCATGAGTGGCAGTCACTTGCAGCGAACGTGGGCACCCTGTATGCGACTTGATGAACCGTAAGTGTGCAGAAGGTGACAAATCATGTATTAGTACTGGTCTCCCTGCTCTGTCGGACGGGGGATTTTCCAGCCCCGAGGAATCGGAAGAAGAGGACGAAGCCGATGAGGACTCTAATGGTAGCTGTTTCAGTGCTTCTCTTGTGTTAATATCACTAACTAACGCCCTCTAGCTGAGGAATACTACAAGAACGATTACCCAGACGAAGAGTCCGGAAGCGATGGATCAGATGAGGGTGACGACGGAAGCGGTTAAGTAAAAGTTCCTTCTTTCACGGCCTCATCTCATCGTAGAAGTAGATATATTCCACGAACACTCCGACCATGACGATATTCGATACGAAGATTCGAGTGATGGCGGAGACAATATCTGGCGATAACTGTTTTCACCTACATAGCATCAGGGCAAGACAATATCTCATAAACTCAACGATGGTCTTGGAAAATTGGTAATACACGTAGCTATTTTTTTTTTTTTTTGCCCTTCCCATAAACGAATAATAAACACATGAGCTCTCTCATCGATATTTCCCATCAGTGCCCACGGCTCACGCTTGATGGCGGATGTACGCTATCAGCGTAGCCTTGTGGTTTGCTTAGCTCAACCTGTCATGCTGGGGCTCAGTGGAAAACTGCAGACAGTGTCGATAACCTACTTGGTCCTCCTCCCGATCCTTCCGCCCCATGAACAGGGGTCGTTTAAACTTCAACAATCCAAAGAACAGTAGTGAGCTTAACGCGATGCCAAACAAGACGATCGTCATTCCTGCGCCAAGAAACCCAGCACCGACTGGACTTATGGGTGGTAAAGCCGCCGCACGCGCTTGTTGTGCGGCGAGGGTGAGCGCAGCGCAGCTACTAACTTCGGTGTTCTCGCATATGCTGCACCAATTCTCAGTCCCGTTTACTGCCGAGCTCTATTTGCAGATAGAAAGGCAATGCGCTGGTGAGATAACAACCAACGATATCTACCACCGCACGTACCCATAACGCATCGTAGAGCGACGTCACTTTGATGTCTCCTGTAGCGTTCATCCAGTTGTACGTAGTGAACTGGGGGTCCGATCCATTCTTGAAGTTGAAGCGGACGGTGGCTTCATTGGGATCGCCATTTGGCTGTCGAAGTTCAAACGCAACAACCGACGCGTAATCCACTGGGCGGTGCAATGGAAACCGTTATTAGCGTCAGTGTTTGGTACAGCGATTTCTCACCCCCTTGCTCCCACTTCCTAGAAACACGTCCGGGGTGGCCCGCGCAAGTTGACGGCTGGGGGTAAGACGAAGGATAAACGTACCTATGCCCGCGAGTTGTGGGTTTGCGGCAGCCACGCCCGTTATGTTGAAGAGTGACAGAAAGGGCTTGTAGGATATGGCAGTAATAAAGAGTTTGGTGGGGTTCGTGGAATCGAGGATGGCTTCGAATTCATTGAGAATGGTTGGGATGATGGCTCGACCGGCAACTACACCATAGCAGAATGATTCAGAATCAGATATGACATCAACAAGTGTCCCTAACGCACTGTTTCCGATGCCATCGGGACTCACGTCGCTGAAGACATTATACTCGTGCCAATTGGCCAGCGCATGTGCTTGAGGAAGGAAAGTCGGAGGAAGTCCAGCAGCAAAGGTTGCGTTGTGTATGGAATTGACGTTCATGTAGTCGTATATCTGGGGATACGGGACCAATCAGACAAGCCCGGTGCGAAAGATTAGATCCATAGTACATTCCACTTTTCAATACCTCATTAGCTTGGAGAAACCAGAGAAAACCGTGGTATCCTACCATGTTTTCCAGAGACGTGGACCGGCCGCCCAGGTAAGGGGGAAGAAGGCTAAGGAAAGCCGCACTCTCCGATTGCATCTTCTGGAACTCGGGAGAGTCGTAGAATGCAGTTGTGTGGGTATTAAAAGTCTACATAAAAGTAAGCCCCCGGGTTTCTTTGCAAATGACAAGAACAAGCGAACGCTGCAATTTTGAAATCCTTCGAGAGTCATGTTGTTGTTGGGATCGATGCCATGAACTGAAATAGTGGTTTCTGTAAGCCGATTGCTCTACTTGCAGCCTGAAGCACGTACTTGGCACGTACTAAGTAGACATGAAGTGGAGGTGCGTTGCACGCATGAGCCCGACTTGTGAAAGCACGATGAAATAGTTTCGGTGGCTTACTTGATAACCACTTAGAGGTGCTGTGATCACGGTCCCATCTGCAAGAGTAATGTTGTTGCTCGTCGTCGGAGGCCACAGACCTTGAGTCAATGAAACGCAGGAATCGTAGATAACACCTGCTTCGCCGCCGAGGTCTGCCTGCACAAAAACTTGGGACTGATTGAACAATCCAGTACTTAGTCCCTGGATGTATGATGGCGAAGATTCGTTTAGGTACACCGATCTCAAGTATGTCCCTAACTGGTACTCCTGTTGCTAACCATCGAGTACGCGGGGTCAACACTAACACTCATTTTTTTTAGAATGAACATACGTTTCCCAATGGTGTGATTTGGGGGGCAGTTGCTGTGTAGGTATCGGGATCCTGATAAAACCCCATGCGATCTCCATGACGGACGAGGAGCAGGACGCCTACAGGGGGGCTGTTGTCGGTCGAACCGGACATCGCTGTTATGGCTAGGACAAAGGAAAAAGGCTGTCAGCTTCTCCGGGCGCAGAGTTGTCTCCTCTCTCGGGTGTCCATACTTAAATTACCTTGCTTGCAAGGTTTCTCCAACCCCAATATTCGTGAGAACGTAGTCCCGGCAGATGCCGGTCATTACCTTGCTTGCAAGGTTTCTCCAAACCCAATAATCGTGGGAAATGGTAGTCCCGGGAGATGCCGGTTGTGTTCGCATGCCCCTTCCCAATGCCGATGCGTTACCCATGGGCACACGTACTATCTTCCTTTCCATTCACCCTGTATGCCTCGCAGAAAAACGGCGACCACTGTGGCCATCTTCCGTAATTGTGACTGCCTTTCGAGAGAGTGCGTGCCGCTTGTAGTATGTTTACCTTCGAACATTCTTATTTTGCATTCAAACATCATCAATCCCTGGGGGGGTTGCTCATCGTGTCGCAATCGGGGGACACCGCTTCTGATGCCCCTCTCACACTCCGTATCACCAACCACATGCCAACATCCTAGTCTAGTGTGAGCCGCTACGAACATTTGCAATGTTACCATCTTCCTTTGATGCCGTCTGCAGCCTAGCAATAAGGATGGTTTGTTGTCGTTGCCTTAACACGTCATAAAAAGAACAAAGCTGCTATGACTAACTGCATGTAATTTCGTTCCACCATTCCCATGTTTTCCTGTTCTGTTCTTCGAGCCGTTCGTCCTCCATCAATAATTCCTCGCAGTGCGACTTTTGAAAAATGGTAGCGTCGAAATCTCGAAGCAAACGAATATGATGTCGGCCTGTACTCCTCGACAGAGCAACATATAAATTGAAGAGGTTAAGTCCTCCTGAGGGTGGGGTTGCGATGTCCACTATGACGCATGGTAGCGTTTGTCCTTGTGATCGGTAGTCTGTGAATGCATATGCTGCTGTCATGGGAAATTGTTGGCGGCGAACAGTTCGCACGACGTTGTTTCCATTTTCCTTCACCTTTATTCGGAACGTTCTCGTGGCTGGTTCAATTGGAATGACTGACTCTTGCAGATTTGATAATTTGCTGGTGCGCGTCCGATCCATTTTCACCAAGATGAACAACGGCAATCATGCAAGGGTCTTGCCCGATGCATGTTCCAATGCACCATCGTCTTCTGGGTGGCGTACGATCCCCACAATGGTTCCCCGTGCGCCATTCGTGATATCCAGGTCCGTCTCCACGTTTTCGGTAACCATCACCTTCATCCCTTTTCGTATAAGATGATTATTACTTCAGTTTGGTGGGCAGTCATGTAATCAACAACATACCGACAAATATGTCCAGTTCATTGGGCAACTGTTGTAGGTATTTTTTGTCGGCATCCGTTGTGTTGGACATTCGCAACGCCACAGCGTAACGTTCACGTAGTGTTAATGGGCGTCCTTTAATCAAGTCTTCTGCAGTGCAACGCACCAGTCCTGTGCGTGAACGTCTGGCGAGTCCCTGTAAAACGTAGTCGTTCCACACACGCCTAACTCCATGGCGTGGAGTGACGAGAGACGCATCCGACCATGGTGTGATGTTGAAGTTAGGTTGTTCACAGGCCGGGTTTGTTAAAACTAGGGAGCGCAGCATATGCACGTGGTGTTCGTAGACTTCCCCGACCCGCAGATGACGAAGGAAATCCAACCAAGTGGGATCCTGAACACGCATTTGCTCTTTAAGAAGCACGACGGTGGTAAACGATTCGTAGATTGAACGACCGATTTGTGATTCCGTGCTGTCGCGTTCTGCGTTCGACGGATAGTACAGCGCTTCCTTGGGACTGACAGCTACTGGTGGAAACTGGTGAAAATCTCCACACATTACGACGTTGATACCACCGAAAGAGTGCGGACTAGGACTTTGCCCTTCCATCATTTTTCCTATCCCAATATGGCGTGATAATTTTGCGAGAAACGTTTTGCTCAGCATCGACATCTCGTCAATTATAAGATAGCGACGGAATTTCCACGTTTGCTGCAGTTTCTCTTTGGTGGCATCTTTCACCGTTCCTTTGTCTCCACGCGTGATTTTCGCGATGGAGTGCGTTGTTTTTCCACCTATTAACGATGCCGCTATGCCTCATCAGCAAATCAGTCACTTTTGCACAGGGCCACAGTGCCACAGTGATGTCACAGCTTACCCACAGTGCCACAGTGTCACAGTGTCACAGTGCACAGTCAGGTACAGTGTGACAATTGTGTGACATGGTAATGTCACACAGCCCACAGTCCCCCACAGGCTCCCACAGAGTGACAGGCGACACACAGTGCTACAGAGATAGGGGCTTCCCACAGATGTCACTGTACAGCCACAATGTCATAATGAGAGTTGTGGGGCTGGATCACAGGATTGTGGGAACATGCTTATCTCATCAATATGCCCAAAAATGGGTGAGAAAAATGCAAAATACTGGAAAAATTGGATGTCTCAAAAATTAAATTTCAAAGATGTCCTAATGAAAGTTGTAGTGCCTGACTAGAGGACCCCAGAGGTATGCTTATGTCATCCATCCATGCAAAAATGGTTGAGATATAGCAATATACAATTAGTGTAGTGTAGTGTACATTTTATTACCAAAAGTGTAGAGTTGTGGCGCATTTTTGATTACCTAATCAGTGTAGTGGTAGTTGTTTTGATTAGCAAAAGTGTAGTAAAGTCCGCTTTTTTGACTACCAAATAAGTATAGTGTTGATTAGTAATTGATTAGCAAGGTGTAGTGTAGATGAGTATTACCAAAAGTGTAGTAAAGTGCGCTTTTTTGACTACCAAATAAGTGTAGTGTTTTGTAATGTTTGATTAGCAAAGTGTGGTGTAGATGTGTATTACCAAAAGTGTAGCAAAAGTCCGCTTTTTTGACTACCAAATAAGTGTAGTGTTTTGTAGTGTTTTGATTAGCAAAGTGTAGTGTAGATGAGTATTACCAAAAGTGTAGTAAAGTTCGCATTTTTGACTACCAAATAAGTGTAGTGTTTTGTAGTGTTTGATTAGCAAAAGTCCGCATTTTTGACTACCAAATAAGTGTAGTGTTGTGTAGTGTTTGATTAGCAAAGTGTAGTGGAGATGAGTATTACCAAAAGTGTAGTGTTGTGGCGCTTTTTTGACTACCAAATAAATGTAGTGTTTTGTAGTGTTTGATTAGCAAAGTGTAGTGTAGCTGTGCATTACCAAAAGTGTAGTAAAGTTCGCTTTTTTGACTACCAAATAAGTGTAGTGTTGATTAGTCATTGATTAGCAAAGTGTTGTGTAGACTATTGATTAGCAAAAGTCCGCATTTTTGACTACCAAATAAGAGTAGTGTTTTGTAATGTTTGATTAGCAAAGTGTAGTGTAGTCTATTGATTAGCAAAAGTGTAGTAAAGTCCGCATTTTTGACTACCAAATAAGTGTAGTGTTTTGTGTTGTTTGATTAGCATAGTGTAGTGTAGATGAGCATTACCAAAAGTGTAGTAAAGTTCGCATTTTTGACTACCAAATAAGTGTAGTGTTTTGTAGTGTTTGATTAGCAAAGTGTTGTGTAGACTATTGATTAGCAGAAGTGTAGTAAAGTCCGCATTTTTGACTACCAAATAAGTGTAGTGTTGTGTAGTGTTTGATTAGCAAAGTGTAGTGTAGATGAGTATTACCAAAAGTGTAGTGATGTGGCGCATTTTTGACTACCAAATAAGTGTAGTGTTTTGTAGTATTTGATTAGCAAAGTGCAGTGTACATTTGTATTACCAAAAGTGTAGTGTTGATTAGTGTTTGAGTAGCTAAATGTTGTGTACACTTTTGATTACCAAAAGTGTAGTAAAGTCCGCATTTTTGACTACCAAATAAGTGTAGTGTTGATTAGTGTTTGACTAGTGAAATGTTTACACTTTTGATTACCAAAAGTGTAGTAAAAGTTCGCTTTTTTGGACTACCAAATATTTGTAGTGTGACTAAGAAATGTACAGTAGTGTTGATTAGCAAAAAAGCGTAGTGATGATTAGGATTGTTGTGTAGTGGGCACAGCCACTAGTGCCTCGAAATTTTGCAAAGTCACAAAAATACCCAAAAACGCGATATAGTGGACACCAAAACTCACGCCTTTCGCGCAAGCAGCCAAAGCCGACCAAACAATGGCCAATTCCTACTATAGGGTAGTGTATGCCACTAGCCCACTACTACCACACATTTGATTACCCACAAGTGTAGTGGTAGTAGAAAAAAGCGTAGTACTATTAGGAAAAAGCGTAGTAGTATTAGCAAAAAGGGTAGTGGTATTAGCAAGAAGGGTAGTGGTATTAGCAAAAAGCGTAGTAGGATTAGCAAAAAGTGTAGTAGTATTAGCAAAAAGCGTAGTGGTATTAGGAAAAAGCGTAGTAGTACTAGTAAAAAGCGTAGTAGTATTAGCAAAAAGTGTAGTGGTATTAGCAAAAAGCGTAGTAGTATTAGCAAAAAGTGTAGTAGGATTAGTAAAAAGTGTAGTAGTATTAGCAAAAAGCGTAGTAGTATTAGCAAAAAGTGTAGTAGTACTAGTAAAAAGCGTAGTACTATTAGCCTCTTATGTGGTAGTACTTGAATTTGAATATATTACTACTTTTGACTTGATTTCTGTTTGATGGAGTGATAAGCCTATTACTTTGAAAGTGTAGTAGTGGTATTAGCAAAAAAGGGTAGTGGTATTAGCCAAAAAAGCGTAATGGTATTAGCAAAAAAGCGTAATGGTATTAGCAAAAAAGCGTAGTACTGTACAAGTTGGTACAGGTGACTTGGACTGTACAGCACTGTAGACGGACTGTGAGGCAACTGTACAGGGGGGGACCTTGCTGTGGCACTGTGGGCACTGTACAGTGCTGTACAGCATTGTACAGCTGCAGACTAGTTTGCTGATGCTGTGTATGCAGCTTTCTCGAGTAGGTGCTGTGCTCCTAGATATTGCATTGTATCATGCGCAGAGAGGCTCCGTATGAACCATACCTTTAGCGATGAAGTATTCCGTGATGGTCTGGATCACTTTTGATTTACCTGTGCCTCCTTCCCCATGCACGAGCATGCGCAGTGGAGGTGGTTCGGAGCCTCTTAAAGTTTCGTCGACATGCCACCTAATGATGTCATAAGCACGTCTCTGATCGTCGTTTAGCATGGAAGGGTCTACTGAGCTTAGAGCAACTTCAGAGATTTCGGCATTGTCGTCCACATATTCTACTGACGCTGTTTGGGCCTCCGGTACCACATCTCCCACACATGTGACGTCCACAGGTGTTTCCCATGGCCGTGAAGCATAATTCTGCAGGGGTTCATGTTGTTGAATATCCGCCTCCATTTCATCGTGCCATTTGTGCAGGTTTTGGATGTCGTTTTCTGTGGCTACACGTAATGCGTCCTCTTCTTCATCCACGTTCGAAAGACACTGGATGTCCGAAAAAACATTGGAGAACTTTGCAGCTTCAACTGCTGAAAGACCATGCAGCTCCTCTTGCAAAGGGAATTGCGAGTGTAACAAGGTCGTTATTTCTTCTTCCGTGATGACAATTTGATTGCCTAGCAACGTAGGACCACTTTCTTCTTCGTCACCCACAACTCCTTCCTCGGAAACGGCCTGTGCAACGTCTTCTTCAATATCCTCCAAGCGACTTAGGTGGGCTGCACTTTCACATCTGTGAAAGTACTGAATGCTGGAAATGATGTCGTGAATGTGTGGAGGGGCTGATCTTAAGAACACCTGCAACGCATGTTCCCATGTCTCTGTTGTAGCTTTCAAGTCGGTATGAAGTGACCGCCAAGGTTTGAAAAGCACAAGAATACAAGCGCAATAGAAAGAGTATGTTTCAGGATCATCCTTCGCAGGGAAGTATGGCCCTACGAAATTCGGAAGTGTGTTATGGCCACGACGTCGGAGCACTCGGATTTTTTGTCCACATTTGGGATGCCCAGCCTTATATGGAACACGCTCATGACGTGGACGTCCACGACATCGGGGATGGTCATTTTCTTCCGCATCTTCATCCCTTTGTCCAGGTGCAGATTCATATGTATCCACGAAATATTGCAAGACGTTCATGGTGTCCAAAGCATCTCCACGAAAAACGTAATCGGTAACTTGGTTTTTCGTATAAAGGTGACCACTGTTATCAATTTCAACAGTCACCAGCTCTCCGTCTTGTGCGTCGTCCTGAATCAAAACATCAGTTGTTCCTCTCTGTTTCAAATGCGGTTTCATTTACTGAAAATCTCTGAGGTTCCGTGCTCATATTCCCTTCAGTTTCCTGTGGACTACGCATTACAAAAATCAGTTTGGTGGCAATTCTGCGAAGACGTGTATTCCTTACTCGGGATTACTCTCCGCATCTACTGTTCCTCCCGTCACCTCCATGTGATCCTTCTTGTCGCATCGATTCAACATGGGAAACGCATCCCTCAATTGCTTCGAGAACAGTGACCAATAAATGTTGGCATATCTGTGGGAGCAGTACGTGTCTCCACGACCCATTAAATATGTCATTACCATTGGTGCGGAAATCTCCTGCTCTCTGTTGATTGTGTTCACCAATCGGAAAATCAGAAGACGTTGGCGGTTTCGGAGATCATCGAGATAAGTAGATGTTTGGCAATGGTACACATGTCCTTTGGCCATTATGGCGGACATATTGAAATTCCTACCCTGCTTTTTGGTTTGGTACGAGGTTATGTAGAACGTGAGATTCGTTGTTGCTTTCGAGTTTGTCAACAGTTTGATGTCGTTATTGCAATGAATATTGACAGATATTGCAGGGCACCAGGTGTTCATGAGGTTAAACAGGCGCTTCATCCCCCACTCGCCTGCTTCAGTTATATAATCTTCTTCAGCACAAGGGAACGGTGCACGTCTTTTACACCGCAACCCTCCATTTTTGCTTGGGACAAGACATCGGCGAAATTCGCATGTATGAACTTGTTTGGCTCTGGCTACTTTTCTCTCCATTGATTGCACTTCCGCTTCATAGTCTGAAGCATCAGGATGTGGCGGTCGACTGTATGCAATATCGACGTTATTGGGGATAGCTTTCACCGAGTCTTGTGATTCGAAACCAGGAAGGTATGCACGAATATTTGTTCGAATGAATTGTCGCACATGATCACGGAAGTTGGGTTGGGTTAACAGATATTCGATTTCTTCATAAGTTGGAGCATTCTTCAGCCACAACAGCATATGCAGATGCAAGGATCCGCGACCCTGAGATTCCACAACTCCAAAATATCCGGCAACACGGCCAAAAATTCCCTTTTCACTTCGCACTTGATACGAGGTTACCGTTACACCAAAAAGAGTGTGCAAGATGGTGCTGATAGTGAAATGAAAAAATTCGGCCGCAGCATACGGATCGTCGGCGATGTTTTTGGCACGTACTTCTTTCCCAGGACCAATTGATGACATAAATCTATCCAGATCTATGTTTTCCCCAGCAAAAACTTGGGCGATGGGGTCGTGAAGATCGCAAGGATTGATTGTAAGCCACAGTGTCGGAGGATTCAACATTGCACAGGTAGACCAAATTTGACTGCGAAGTCTATATCGACTTTGGTCCGAACCCACTACACGTGCAGCAGTTGCTTGGACATGACGTCGAAGAAGGCATACAGCTGGATCGGAAACGAGCTTCTTTTCTTCCTCTTCCTTTTGTGTGTGACATAACTTGTCTGCTGATATAGACATCAACAAACGTGCATCTCGATCGAAGTTTTTTTGTTGCATTTGCAAACGAGCAGAGCGAAGGACCTGACGGCGCTGCAAAATCCCAAAAGACACAAAACAAAACGTCTCATGAACGCGGAATCGACGATCTTCATATTGCAGAAGCCATTTCACATGGTCAGCGAAATCGACGCGGACTTCCCGGACAGCTTCAATACCCCCTTCGCCATATGGAAAGAGTGTGGGAAAAACCCGTTCGAAGTAATTTCCTATGTCCTCCACATCTTGCGATCCTGGTTGGGGAGGAAAGTCGCTAATGGGGACGTTACCATGCCGCACTGCATAAGCCCCTTCTTTTCCCTCTCTCCACAAATTCGTCATTGCCCATTTCATTAATTCTTCTGCAGTCAACGACGTCATTTCCGTGTCCAACGTTCCCGAGACCTGTAATGGTATGACATCGGGGCCTACTCCATACAACATCACTAACACATTCATGAAGATAGGTTCTGATTACCTGCACCATTATCACCTGAATCGTCCGTGGACACTATTGTGTCAAAAATCAGTGGGAACTTTGTAGTCTTATGTCCACACCACCTACCTTCATTATCATCCAACGGTACGTATCCTTCACTTTCCTGTTCAACGACTGCTACGTCCTCATTTTGTCGTATTACTCCCATAATCTCTGCAGGTACTTCATCTTCTGGTAATGACTGCAAACGTTCCCCATCGATTTCGACCTTGCCGTAATATTTGGGATTGTTCCGTTTCAACCAATGTAGTGCCTTGAAGACTACTCGGCACCGAACACGGAACATTCCATAAATCCATTTTTGTGGAAGTGTTCCCACACCAATGAAGGTGACCGTGATAAGCGAAGCAAGAATTGCAGGGCACCGTGGCATCAATCTTCCTTCCACCATAGATGCGACCCCCTCGATGTCCAATTGGTAAGAAGTCACATTGCCATGCATTCCTCGTTGCAAGGATGATGTATCGCGGACGCCATGACTGCGTTTAGGAAACAATTTGAACATGTAAACTCGTGGATATGCTAGCGCAATGAGAAGTTGTTCTGGAAATGTCAACATCTTCAACTCCCACGGAAGATCACCTATCCATAGACCGTTTGCCAAGGAATGTCGTGGAGGCATTGTATGGGTTTGTTGTAACTCCCGTAGACAGGTTCCACATACGGTGACCATCCACCCCTCATCACTACTCCGCACTCCATTGGGATGTAGAAGCTTCCCATCAAACAACGCATGTGCCCTGTGTGCTTTCTTGGGAATAAGGGTGTTCCCATTGGGGAGATTTTTTAAAGTACGTTCTTCGACGTCATCCCCTTCACGAATGCGCCGCCGAGCACATACACCGCAAACAGTCCCTTCCACTGCACGATTCGAAGTTGCACGATAGAATTCAGAATAGCATGATTTCATCTCTTCACGTGAAAGCGTCTCCAGAAAGGTACCGTCATCCTCCTTATCTGCACTTTGCTCCTCTCCACATTCTTCCTTCAACATTTTTCTCCGCTTGTAAGGGCGCACATTTTCTCCAGCGTACACTTCCTGTGACAGCCTTCTCAGTTTTTCAACAGCAACTGAAGGCAAATTGTGCATCAGCCGAGAAACCAACAACGTCTTGCAGTGTCGCTCTGCTCGTGTTATACGGAGAATGCCACGTGCACTGCATAATAACGTCTTCAACGGTAATTTTGATAAATCATGCTCAACCTCGGAATCCATTCCAATGTGAGCACGACAACCTATTGTCATATGTCAGTCTCCAACCACATACCCTGCTCTTCATAGCGCACCGTTCTCGTTCACTATCGATGTACAGTTGAATGCCATGCACAAATTGCAAACGTAACCGGACCACATCCTAACATGCACCCCCCTCGCAACTCTCCATCGTGATCGGCGTCACTCAGATCTGTCAAAATCTACTTGCACATCTGATGGAGATAGCTACCGGTTTCATGACATTACACATACGTACGTCACATTGGCATCAACAACACATGCCCATCAACTCATAACAAATTGCCAAAGCCACCGTAACAGGCCACAAACACTTCGAACGAACGTCACTGTAACAACCCTCACCCATGTACATTACCATGTCACTACCGATTAAAAAGTACCGCCTTCAGCAATCGTCTGCAGATAAACTGACACGAAATGTGTGATTCAGCAGCGTTACACCTTACACAAGATGAAATTTACAATATCAAATGGGCATACTACCACCTTTACGGTAACAATTTCAATTGTCGAAGTCCGAGCCATGCATACATGCAATGGAGGACAGCACCTGATTAGCATCACGACAGTTGAAAGCGTAAAGTGGTAATTGCAGAGCCGTGGCTCGGCGCACTGTTTCTGCGAGAAAAAAAGTGAGCCCGTTGACGAAAACCTATCAAAAATGCACACCTTTCAAGCTTCCACTTTCTACTAAAATCCTAGGAACCACAACGAGGTCGATATTGATGAGTCTGGCTTCATCTATGGTTATCCCCCTCGTCACCTGCACCTTCACACCACGATGCCTTTGCATGGAAACTTCAACTCTCACCGTCAGCAGCACCGTTGCAAAGTGGGTAAGTGAAGTCGAACCTGAAATAAGTACTCCCTGACCCATCCTTCCGGTGTGAAAACAGAACAAGAGTACCTTTCTGTGCATGCTGAAACGCAACAATTTAAGCATAACATGAGTGCCACGTGCATGTGCATGACAGTACGCCTTCCCATGATCGGTTTCCACTGCTCTGTATATTCTCTTATTTCGTATGCCCTACACTCCTGCAGGTGCAAAACATTTCATATCTCAGCGGCTGCTGACAGCTCAATTCAAATGATCATACCATTTTTTGTCGAGATACTGATGATAGACGATGACTTGTCAGACGATCGGGACTGGGAGTACTCAATATGCCCGATGCAAAGATGGGTGGTCTCCAGCGAGCGGGAATCCTGTCTGAGATTCAAGAACAGGAGAAGAGCGCACTCAAATGTAATATAACCTTTAATGCAACAAACTCACATCATAAAGAAAATGGATAGCAGCTAAAACTTCAAAAGCATCCCTTCTGTTAGTTGTGAACATGGGAAGACCCATTCGGATTGCACTCGAAACGATCACTACATATAAAATGAGAACGTGAAAATGCACGACAAACTACATCACCAACCATCGAAACTGTCATCTTCGAGAAGAAGACCTGGCAAACAGAACACCATGTCATATGATTCGCACATCATGGCAAGAGTAATAGGGGTGTAAAGGTGCACGTGCAGCGGTCCTCGTACACGTCCTCTGCTGGTTTTCATCGGTAACTGCGATAACGTCAACATGCAGAATAAAAAATACCCCTGAACGTACCCAAAATCATAACACCACAAGGGTTATCCATGGCACGACAACGTCGGCAAATTTCCTCCACCTCTTTTAAATACCCACCAACACGATCAACACTGCTAAAAGGGATTACAGTTCAGTACGACAATCAACGTTCGACACTCAACCATAACAGGGAGTCCAACACGTGATCGAGGACATGCGACGTTCCACCACTACCAACTACCTTCCCCCTTCCAAACAGCTTCAACCAAGAGTGATCGTAAACCATTACGATAGTCCACAAACTAAATCGTTAAATCTCACACTGACATGTGAAAAAAAATAGGTCTCTGATTCGAAATCCGAAACCTGCCCTGTATATGGCTTTGCAGATCATGAATTTCACACTTGAGATCTCGGCGTAAGTGCTCATTCAAATCTGCATCGCTCCTAAAAAGTGTGGACCTCCACCCCCTCCTTGACGAAGTCTCTCCCAAAAAATGGCTTCGGACAACAGCGAGCGCGAGGAATCCGCCACTGCGTCTCCCTCCCTCACTCCGTCCACTGCATCAACATGTCCCCTCTCTCGAAGCAGAGAACAACTGCTTGCATCGGGATTGTACCTCGCCGATGACAACATCGTACACAACGTACACTGGGTGCAACAGGGCCGTTCGCACTACCTCGCAGTTCTACCAAATGAACCCTCCTCATCGGCAGCCGAACACGAACTCGCTGAGCTATCTGCTATCGTCCTCATAGACAGCAAAAACTACTGGCTTACCTCCGATGCAGGCTATCAAAGGGGCACTTGCATATGGCCACATCTATATGACGTTAAACTGTCCTGCACCGTGTCAGCTCCTCCAATGAACCCCCAAAAAACGGACTTCGCAACGGTGACGAACAACTTGCGTGTCCTCATGCAAAAAATAGCCACACCAGGATTCGAAAAAGGAAATGGATTCTTATTCCACGACAACGGCTCGCCAACTCCAACTCGTTTCAAGATCAGACACTGCCTCTTCGAGGTATGCATGCACACTTTCACTCCACTACGCTTCCCCCAACAGATACCCTACAGTGCCTTACGGACGACAACGCCAACGAAACTGTGTTAGACCTCTCCAAACTGCATAGTAAGGTTTTCCCCATCACACGTTTGTACACCAACTCATGCTTCGTCATAGACAGAGCAGACTTCCTACCAGAAAACATGGAACTAACCCACCAGCAAACACGTGACGAACTTTTCTTATTACAAAGCACGCATCGCCTCCAACCTCTCCAAGCGCGAGGACGAAACGGTAAACTCTTGTCTCCCAAGGAATACCAGTGTAATCTCGAAAATGCCGTGGTCGAACTACACTTCAACCTCTGGCACTGGCCCATTGGACCAAAAAAGGGGGGAAAAGGTACCGACTGCTACACTGCCGAAATCGTTCACATCCGCGTTCTGCAACCCCCCCCTCCCCCCGCCACCAACAGTCCTAGAAAGAGGAAAATCGCCGCTTACTTGGATCCTGAAGCAAGCGTAAGCACTTCCAAGAAAAGGGAATACTAAGTCTGCAACATCTCTGTCACACCATCCATCCCTTCTAACACGTTCATTATGCACAGGCTGTCATTGATAACAACGTCTCCGCCGTAAAGTTTCCTGGTTTTTTATATGTAAACATATCTTCCCACAATTTGCGCGTAACGTTTCCTGTACATTAGCCAAAAAGCCTATCTTACTGTCCGTGCCTCCTACTACATCTTGTTCTCGTAGCGCAAGCAAGGTATAAAGGCCGCGCTAGCGGCATTTGCCGAGTGAGCTGTCACAAACCCATAAATCGTGAGAACGTAGTCCCGGCAGATGCCGGTCATGAGCTGTCACAAACCCATAAATCGTGAGAACGTAGTCCCGGGAGATGCCGGTCATGTTTAGGCAGTTTATATTGTGTGAGCATCGTACATATGTCAACTACATCGTGCCGTAGTTTGCTGCCACCAATCACGAGTTTTGTAGTTGGCTTCCTCCAAGCGCTCATCCTCCATCAGTAGCTCGTTGCAATGTGATTTGTGAAAGAGGTTGTCGTCAAAGTCACGTAACAGACATATGTGTGATCTTCCACGACTTCTGGAAAGTGCAATGTATAGATTAAATAAATTAAGACCACCGGTGGGCGGCGTGGCAATGTTGATTATGACACTTGTGAGGGTTTGCCCTTGGGATCTGTAGTCGGTGAACGCATACGCAGGTGTCATAGGAAATTGCCGGCGCCGCACTGATCGTATGGTCTGCTTTCCGTCCTGGTTGAGTTTGATACGGAAAGTCGTTGTGGCCGGTTCTATTGGAATAATGCTGTTTTCAAGATTTGTCAGAGTGCTTGTCCGTGTCCGATCCATTTTCACGAGGATGTATAATGGAAGTCATTCAAGGATGACCGGATTTTTCTCCTGGGAAATTGCTGTTTCTTCTGGATGACAGATTATCCCAATCACCGTTCCACGCGCTCCATTGGTGATGTCTAGGTCCGTTTCCACGTTTTCGGTAACCATGACTTTCATTCCTGTGTACCGCATTATGATGTCAGTAGTTACAATGCAGGAGACGTACCCAAGCATATGTCGATGTCGTTTGGCAGTTGTTGGACGTAACGCCTGTCTGTATCACTGCTACTCGACATTCTCAGTGCGACCGCGTAACGTTCCGCTGCTGATAGACTGCGACCCTTGATAGTGTCCTCTGCTGAGCACCGCACGAGGGCACATTTCAGCAGTCGGGCGTGATTCTCCAAAGCGAAATCGTTCCACAGACGCCTGACACCATGTCGGGGGGTTACCAGTGAAACGTCTTTCCATGTTTCCGACTGGAAATTGGGTCGTTTGCAAGTGGGATTGGTTAATACTAGGGAGCGCAGCATTTGTACATGTTCTTCTTGTACTTCACCCTTTCGTAAATGCCGCAGGAAATCCAGCCACTCTGGATCTTGCACCCGTACTTGTTCTTTGAGTGTCACTGTGGTGTTGAATTCTTCGTAGATAGATCTTCCGATTTGGGAGTCCGCGGAGTCTCGTTGTGCGTTACTTGGAAAGTAAAGTGCCTCCGCCGGACCGACAGCTACTGGAGGGAATTGATGAAAATCTCCGCAGATAATGACATTGATACCTCCGAAGCTATGGGAACTAGGAGGTGAGTTCTCCGACATCGTCCCAATTCCAATGTTGCGCGATAGTTTCGCAAGAAATGACTTGCTTAGCATGGACATCTCGTCAATAATAAGATACCGCACAAACTTCCAAAACTTTTGAAGTTTTTCTCGCGTTCCATCCTTTACGATATTGTTGTCTTTGCGCGTAATCATGGCGATGGAGTGTGTTGTCTTTCCACCTATTAATGACGCCGCTACACCTGTGTACGCAGCCTTAACAAGCATGTATTCCACACCTATGACACCGTTAAAAACGTTACAGTCTCTGCAGTTTAGAAAACTTTACCTTTCGCTGTAAAATAATCTGCAATGGTTTGAATGACCTTGGACTTACCGGTCCCCCCCTCACCATGAATAATCATACGCAATGGAGGCGGAATGTGACCAGCCAAGGTCTGATCCAGGTGCCAAGTAACTATGTCCAAGGCGCGTCTCTGGTCCTCCTTCAGCTCGGATGGATCAATAGATGTGAGAGCAGATTCCGCGCATTCAGATGCCTGTTCGACGTATTGCACCAACACACTGCTATCATCTGCATGGACATTCTGCAGATGCTGTATGTCTGCTCCTATGTCGGTATTTGGGGGTGGGATTATCGTTTCGGGGTTTCTTCGAACAATGTCAGCTTGCATTTGTGCTTGCCATATATCCTGATTTCGTAAATCGGTTTCCATCGCGATGCGAAGGTGTGCGTTATGCGGGAATGAACACGTGCTATTCTGCATCTCCGGGAATACTTTTGCGAATTTGGCAGCCTCCACAGCAGATAGACCATGCAGTTCCTCTTGCAATGGGATTTGTGTTTTCAACAGATTGTTTATAGCATCTTCGGTGACAATGACACGGTTCCCTATGACAGTTGCAGAGCACTCCGCCTCTTCGATTTCATCATGAATTCCGTCTTCGTTAGGTACGATGTTATCGTCTTGTGAACGATTATCTTTGGCAGCTGCTTCACAATGGTAGAAATATTGTATGCTGGACATGATGTCAACAACATTTGAATCTGCACAGCTCACGAATTCCCCATACGCTTCTTGCCAAGTTTGTGATGGTGTTTTCAAGTTGGTAAGTACCGACCACCATGGTTTTAAGAGAAGCAGAATGCACGCGCAATAAAAAGAGTACGTGTCCGGATCATCGTTTTGGGGAAAATAAGGGCCCACGAAATTGGGCAGTGTATTGTGTCCGCGGCGCCGTAGGACTCTGGTCTTTTGTCCGTATTTGGGATGCCCTGCTTTGTATTGCATGCGTGCGTGACATGGACGTCCACGACCTATGTATTGTTGAGAGCGTCCACCGATTTCCCCTTCTTCATCTTTCATATCTGTTTCATACGTATCCATGAAAAAATGCAGAACATTCATATTCTCCGCAGCGTCTCCACGGAAAATATAATCAGTGACTTGGTTGCGGGAGTACAGTCGACCACAATTATCGACTTCCAATGTCACGATGTCATCGTCATTCTGCAAAGCACTAATCAACCCAAAAAATGGTGAGTTTGATGTTGAATATTCACTGTGCTGTTAACGGTTTCATCGACACTAAAAGACGTTTGCCACCTCAACACTGTCATACCTGACAAAACGTTTGCACTTACCACTCCTTGCTTTTCATGATCTCCGCGCTATCGTGTACGTCAATCCCTGTTCTGAAGATCGGAAACACGTCTTTTAACTGCCTTGCAGATGCAGACCAGTAGATGTTCGTATATCGATGAGAACAGTATGTGTCGCCCCAATCCATCAAATAAGACATGACCATCGGTGCTGATAGTTCCTGTTCTCTATTGATAGTATTGACCAGTCAGAAAATTAAAAGTCGCTGCCGATTGCGAAGATCGTCGAGATACGTAGAGGACTGCATATGGTACGCAAATCCTTTAGCCATGACTGCGGACATGTTGAAGTTCTTTCCCTGTTTTTTAGTTTGATACGATGTGATATAGTACGCCAAATTCATGGTGGCCTTGGAATTCATCAACAATTTGATGTCGTTGTTGCATCGTGCATTGATCGATATTGCCGGAGACCATGCATTCATGTATTCGTAACGACGTTTGGCTCCCCAATCCCCGGACTCTGTAATGTAGTCCGTCTCCGATCGAGCAAAGGGTGCGCACCTTTTGCATTTCAAAGCACCTGTTTTACTTGGAATGAGACAACGTCGAAATTCACAGGTATGAACTTGCTTTGCTCGGCAAACTTTTTTTTCCAGCAAACAGAGCTGATCTTCATAATCAGGTGCAGCAGGGTTCGGTGGGCGGGCATATGCGACCTCCACATCGTTTTTGATGTTTTTTATGGTTTCGGAGGATTCGAATCCCGGAAGGTACGCGCAAATATTGTTGTGGATGAAGGTCCGCACTTTTTCTCGAAATTGTGGTTTGGTTAGAAGACGTTCCATGACATCATATGTAGGTGCATTCTTCAGCCAAATCAGCATGTGCAAATGCAACGAACCCCGGCCTTGTGATTCCACCACTCCAAAGTACCCCGATAATGGACCAAAAATGCCGACGTCTGCATGTATCTGATAGTTGGTGACAGAGATTCCGAAGAGCGTCTGCAGAATGGTTGATATCAGGAAGTGAAAGAATTTGGCGGCAGCATAGGGATCATTGGCCACATTTCTGGCGCGAGTTTCTTTGCTTGGCCCTATGGAACACATCAAGTTATCCATGTCAATGTTCTCTCCAGCAAAAACTTGTGCAATCGGATCGTGAAGATCACAAGGATTAATGGTTATCCACAAGCTCGGTGGGTTCAACATAACGGAGGTCGACCAAATTTGACTGCGAAGTTGATAGCGACTTTGGTCAGACCCGACTACACGACCAGCTGTTGCTTGGATATGACGACGAAGAAGCCGGACAGCAGGATCCGAAATTTTTTGTCGACGTTGTCATGCACCAAAGGTGTTTGGCGACGTGAGCATGGACTCGGAAGCTGAATGATGAAGAACGGAGAAGCCTAGCCCTAATGCAAAGAATGACTGATATTGCCAGCAGTCATCCATCGCACAAGAACCATCCTTAACGTTAGGGAAGAAACCGCTCGAGCGCCCGAAAAAAACTTTTTGAGCGCTAGTTTATGGCATTCCGATTTTTCGAATATCTCCGTCAATTTTAAAGATATCGACACCATTCCCACGCTCACAGGAAGCTCTCGACCACGCCATCCTGCCTACCAAATTTGGTAACGATCCGCGCACTCCACGATTTTCTGCATCATTTCTACCAACGAACGCCCATTTCGCCAATATTTATCGTAATGGCCACCTCCTCGACTGTCTCTTCGCTCGTGTCCTTTGCTAGGGAGAATAACTACGAGTACCTGCCAGGAATCCCCACTAGCTCTCGCCCCAAAGCCTCCTGGTTCATCCCTCCCTCGTCCATGACCTCCCATCCTATCGCTCTGGGACAGCGCGTTCTTCTCGTCAGTCTGACGTCGAGGAAGACGTTCTTTGGTCGCCTCAAGTCTGTCGTCAGGCTTGAGAGGTCTTATGTGGTTGTTTCGGTCTCTCCAGTCGAAAAGGATTATGGATTTTTCCTTCCTGCCCCCTGCAACGTCTATCTCTCAATCTCGTCTTTCGTTCTCCCAAAATTGTGACAGCTGCAGTACCAACTACTCTCATCTACTCTATCTGATCGCATTCATGACGATTTTGAGGCACTTCTCCCTGCCCTCATTGGAGAAGACGGCCCCTCCTCCTCCTCATGCCCTCCAGAGCACTAGTTGCACCTGGTACAGGTCGCTTTGCAGAGAGGAGAGAGGGGGGGAAAGTTGCGAAATCCTAAGCCCTGACTACCCTGGAGACCCCCAAAATTGGCCCCTGGCAGAAATCCCCACAGTTCTTCTTTCGGACGCGCAGCATATCGCCGCAATGAATCTGGATCTCAGATCTAGGAGTCAGAGTGACTCATTTGCAGTCATACCCCTTATTCAGCAGTGACCAGTGCGCTTACTCATCCCCCTTTCTGTCGCATTATTCATCCGTTCCTTAATGACTCATTCTATTTCAAATGATTTGTGATATTCTTCGTCATGCTGACTGATTTTACTTACCAATCGCTTACTGTCCTTACTCAGCCTTGCTCAGCCTTACCAATCCTTTACCAATCCTCTTACCAATCGCTTACAAACCCCTTACAAAGTGTTTCCCTCTATTTACTTCAGGCTGCGCTACCTTTTGTATATAAGTACCAATACGTCGCAGCAAGTAGCACACACATACAAGCAAGTAGCCCCCCCTGCATAGGATACCGTCCCCTTTGTAGAGAGACTATTGCCCAATCATTATCGACGTTATCTGCCTTATTGTCGTCGCTTTAAGGCCCTTCATTATCTTCTTTATCCTTGCAGTATCTGAGGCTCCATTAAGGGTCTATTTACTGTCATTCTTCATCACTTTACGTCGCTTCTAGGCTCCGAGTAGCCTATATAACTTCGCTTTTTCTCAGTCTCCCCCTGCTCCCCTCTCGTCAGGAGCACCTTCCCTTCTGCCCTAGTCGTCTAGGTGTGCAGAACCCCTCCCCCACTTCGCTGTAACCGATCCCTCGAGCCAAAGTCCGTGAAGGTAAACCACCAACTCGGCAATTGTCTTTGTGTTGGGTTTTTTGGTGTTTTCGCCATAGATCCACACGTCGACTCACAACGTTCTTCTTCTTCCTGTGCACGCTGCAGTTTTTGAGGCGTAATAGTCATCAAAATTCGTGCGTCCCAGTCAAAGTTTTCACGTTGCATTTGCAATCGAGCTGAACGAAGGACCTGTCGTCGCTGCAGAATCCCGAATGCAACGAAACAGAATGTTTCGTGGATATGAAATCGTCGATCATGATATTGCAGAAGCCACTTTACATGGTCTGCAAAATCAACAGCGACCGGTCGAACGACTTCAATTCCTCCCTCTCCATATGGAAACAACACTGGAAATACTCGTTCAAAGAAGTTTCCTTCTCCCACGCCAGCAGATGTGTCGTCCCCTGCTTTACTTGCTCGAACGCCGAAATCAGAAAGTGGTTGTTTGCCATGTCGAACAGCATACGCTCCCTCTTTTTTATCCCTCCATAAATTTGAGAATGCCCATTTTGTTAGCTCTGCAGCTGTCAACGTCGTCATTTCCATGTCCAATGTACCAGACACTTGCAAAGGAATAACGTCCGGAGCTAGTTCCCATAAGTACGTTCCACATTTTATCATTTTTCATCTTACCGGTGCATTCTTCCTCGTCCACCTCCAATGTCACTAACCGAACATTCCATAAGTTGCCCATAGCAATCAAAAAGCTTTCTCACCTTCGTTTTCATCAATAGGAACATAACCATCAGACTCCTGATCCAATATTCCTGTATCCTCACTTTGACGAATAACTGCACTTATTTCTGAAGGGACGTCGTCTTCTGGCAGTGACTGCAGCCGGTCAGGCGAAATGTCCAACTTCCCATAATACTTTGGATTGTTCTCTTTCAACCACAACAGCGCTCTCCAAACGGCCGGGCAGCGAACGCGAAAGATGGCGTGGATCCATTTTTTCGGTAAGGTTCCTACTCCGATAAATGAAACTGTGATAAGAGATGCCAGTATCGCAGGGGGGCGTGGCATCAACGATCCTTTCACCATATCCGAAATGCCTTCTATACTCAGTTCGTACGTCGTAACATTTCCGCGCATTCCTCGCTGCAACGCAGATACATCGCGCACGCCATGGGATCGTTTTGGAAATAACTTGAACACGTACACCCGAGGATACGCCAGTGCCACGAGAAGTTGCTCCGGAAAAGTCAACGATTTCAAAACCCAAGGTATTTCCCCTAGCCACAAATTATTCGCCAATGAATGTCAAGGTGGTAGGTCCCTTTGGTGCTTCAACTCCGCCAAACACGTTCCACACACACTAACCCGCCAATTGTCATCAACGCGTCGAACACCGCTGGGTTCCAGGAGTTTGCCATTGAATAGATTATGAGCATGGTGCATTTTCTTCGGCACGAGTCGGTGCACATTTGGGAGGTCTTGCAAGAATAAATGTTGCACCGCATCCGTCTCTTTCATATGTTCACGTGCGCAGACTGCACATGTCGAAACAGCAAGAGCCGCATTCGAGGTTGCATTGAAAAAGTGATGATAACGCTTGTACCTTTCTTCGTGAGATAGCTCATCCAAAAACGTATGTTCGTCCTCCTCTTCGTTGGACACATTTTCGCAGTATGATATGGGATTCTCGTTAACATTCTTCTTTCTCCGTTTGCGAAGACATGGTCTCTCATCGCAGAACAGGCTTTCCGAAAGATCACAGAGTCTTTTTAATTGATCTATAGGAAGATCTTTCAACAGCCGTGAAACCAGTAGACTCTTGCAATGGCGTTCAGCACGGGTTACTCGCATAAACACACGAGCACTGCTTAGCAATGTTTTGAAAGGTAACTTGGAGATATCTCTCTGCGAATTCCACAGCATCTCATCATCTCTGTTTTCGTTTCTAGTGAACTTAACGTCACTACACTCTAGTTAACGAGGCCTGCAAAACGTACCCTGTGTCTTTTTCTTCCGTCTGTTTCCGTTTCCCCAGGACTGATAACGTCGTCTCTGATCCCAAGTCTTGCATGTGCTTGTTCATTCCAACGCAGCGTTCAGAAAAACGAGGGGGATGCACCAAAGTCTCTGTATGTAGACAGCCCAACGACACGATGTCTTCTGCGTCATCGAAGCTATTCTCCGATAACTAATTGGTTTCCCTGCTAACAGTCCAGCGACTCTGAATCAGTCACCCCTGACAAGGCACTGTTCTCATGACAACATCATGCACCCTCCTGTGCGTTGACAACGGAGTGAAACATGGAAGACTGCTCCTACATGCTCTTCAAAATATAAGGACCACTCCTCCGTGTTCGACGTCCACAACATCTTTTTAGGTGTTCTGATCCTCGGTAATTGTAGAGAATAATCTCTCCATACCACCGTGCACACCACAGGTTCACATCTTTACTGCTAACAAAACAGACTCTATGGAGGTCTTCGCACCCATGCACTTTCAGCATGACGCTGATTTACTACATTGATGACAATCTTCGTTGGCGCTATTCTCAGATGTACGTACAGATATTGCAAATAACCTCCATGATCTCAAACACCCGCAATCCTGTCAACAGATTCCCCCGTCCTCACATTCTGAAAACGGCAACTACCCACCAGTTACGTGAACGCGTACGTTCATGACATGTCCACAACCTCACTCTGAACATACTTCCTCCACAGATAACAGCTCCGAACGCACGTGACGGACATCTGAAATCTGAGGTATTTTAAAAACCACGAAAATGTCGTTCATAATCTCAAACACCGTCCATCTCCTGGTGTAATCCTGTCAACAGATTCCCACGTCCTCACATTCTCAAAACTACAATTACCCACCAGTCACGCCTCGCACTGAACATACCTGCTCCACAGATAACAATTCGCAATGCCCATGATGCATGTCTCAAATCGCAGGTATTTCACAAACCACAAAGATGTCACAGGTGTTCAGAAAAAATATAATTTTCAAAACACATCTCCGACATCTGAAAGGTAGCGCGTAAGGCACCGCGATGGATATGGTTCCAAAACCAGGATGACTACAACGTACAATCTGAGACTATCGCTGACAATTCGCGTCTCACCCTCCATAAGAAATAACCAGCACAGCGAAAGACATGAACACGTCACGGATTTGGTCAGTCTTGCTGACCTCAACTACGCACCAGTCACGAGAACGCGTACGTTCATGAGGCTGTGGTTAAACCGCGACGGATACCATAGGTCACATATGATCTAAATCACCGAGGATTCGCATCTCACCCTCCATAACAAATAACCCTCACAGCGAAAGAGATAAACACGTAACAGAATTTGTCAGTCTTGCTGACCTCCCCTTCAACCCTCACCGTGTCAAACGACGTTGAACACTTCCTACCGTCCACCTCTTTCCAACACACGCCCCGTCAAAACGCAAAATGCCACAGGGTGTTCTGATTTCTGGTATGAAATATCTTCGTGAACTCAAATGAGCAATCATCACTACTCATGTCACACAGTAAACTACCAAGATCAACCGCCACGTCTCACAGTCTTCATTATGAGGGACATTACCATCCGGGAGGCGCAAAGTCTGTACAACGATATCGTGACCATGCCCAAATACTTACTCGAATACGGGGACGTGAAAAGTGAGTGCCTCACAGATCTTTCCTTACCTGTTCAGCGACGATTCATTGCAGAAGTTATTGGATGCGCAGCCACTCTTCACTCCCCACTCTATGCGTTCAACGACGAAGATGCGGAAGAAATACTTTCCGTGATCGAAACTATGCAGCCCTCCCACTTCGAGAGCATCTGAATTCTGATTAGGAATATCGGTAATCGCTCATGTTTTTCCGAAACATGTACAATACGAAAATATTTTCCAATGCGACCTCACTGAACCGTCACCCCTCCTGATGATTTCTTTTTCCTTTTTTCTTCCTTCCGAAATGGTAACACATAGCGTGTGTATGCAAAAAGTACGAAAGCAACGATCCAAACACATTTTAATTTTCAAACCCAATCGCTTCCCACTTCGCGCTGTAGGGAGTCCATACTCCCTAGGGCTGAATATCATAACCATATATCAGCTTCCCTATCGCCCTAGCCAGTCCCTGCAGGTCCACCGTCCGTCGGAAAGGTCGCCGCCGCTCCACTCTCGGCTATCTCGGCTACCACGAGCGCTTCCTTCGCTTACCTACGCTGCCGCCACCTAATCGGGAAGTAACCCCTATCACCGACACTCGTCACCGCTACAAGTCACCGCTAGCCCCTGTCCTCGACCCCTAGTCATCATCCGCCCCCTATCTGCGTCGGCCTTCAGCCCTCCACATGCCTATCAAGTGTCTACTGACCATCGGCAGTCTACCCCATCACTTGTGACGTCGGCTACTCGGTACCTGTAGCCCGACTCGAGACACCGACACTCACCGCCGCCAGTAGTACCGCCGCACCGCACCAGACCGCCCCCAAGAGTCCCCGCAGTGTCGGCCAGTAGTCCAGAGACCTTAGGCACATCCCCCTTCGCTGCTTTACCCTTTCCTTGGCTTTCCTTTACCTACCTTTCGTACCTACTACCTGTAGTGCCTTACTGCGGCACCTTTCTGTCACTTTTTTTTCTGACATATGACATCTCCGAAATTCGCCGAAATATTCCTTTGTGACAGCCTCCTCTACGATACATAACACTGCTGTACTTAGGAAAAATATACCCACTTTTCTGGCGTCACCATCTGTGTGTCTGAGAGTCCCCTTGAGTCCCCAGAGTCGATTTCTTGCGTATCTTCGAGTCTTTTGAGTCCCTCTTGCATCCACAGAGTCCCCCACCGAGTTCTACCGCCATATTCGTGACCGCTTCGAGTTATAAAAATTATCTGCTGCCTTCAGAGTCATCCCTTTGAGTCTACGAGTTCCCCAACAGCCCACACGAGTCCCACATCGCCACCTTTCAAGTTCTAAGCCCCAAGAGCTTCCAGCCACCAACACCAGTCCTCTTCCGCCTCCCTGTGGCGGCAATTCGAGTTCTACCCCGCCAGCACCCTTCCGACGCAGGGAAACCTTCCCCTTCGCCGCCTAGTCACTCCCTCTACTTCCTTTCCGACTCACGACCCCTTGGGACGAGCCTAGGCCTAGCCTACAGCTTTCCCCCCTTTCCCCCTTGCGCTCTCACAAGAAGAGTTGCCCACATCGTTTTGGAGCCCACCGCGAGGGGTCTTCAGATCTGGAAAGGAGATCTCTCCGACCTACCCGTCAAAGAACCGAACTCGAAGAGCTCTTAGAGCCCTTCCGCCGCCTTTCTATTTCGTCTTCTGATCTATTTGTGCCGACTACTGTGTAAGGTTGAGTTGCCTTAAGTCACACCCGTGAACTGTACCGTATGGTATTCGCAGTGTAAATTTTAAGACAGTGATGTCCTTAAGTCACTACGACAATTTTTATATACTAGACATGCAGGCATGTGATACCGGAGTATCACATGCCTGCAGATGATTACAGACATTCTAAATTAGGGCACGGCCCCTAACACCCTCCCCCTGTAGAGCCGACCTAGGCTCGTAAGACGAGAAGAAAAGAAAAAGAAAAGAAAAAGGAAAAGGAAAAAGAAAAAGAATAGGGAAGACCCTATGTACATTCACGCGAGATGTTGAATCTCGCAGCACTACTAATCCGAGGGTTACGCCTCATTTCAGTAATGCAGAGCAAGGTACGAAAGGTGTTGAACCCTTCGTACCACAACTCGAACTGAGGGGTTACGCCCTCGAAAAGACGATCCAGCACCCGATGTAGCGTCCCTTCTACATCGGAGCCGGCTCGTCCCTCATCTCGCCCTCCTCGGGCTCGTCATTTTGTTCGGGAGTCCTCTCCCGCGAAATTCGACCTTCCACCCCCAAGTAGTTGGGCAGGTCATAGATAACTACAGCGGAGCAGAAGTCCCTAACGATAGGGAGCTCTGCGTCGCTGATTGTGCGGGCCTCGTAGGCCGCAATGCGCTCGGTAGCAATCCCGAGGGCCCTAGCCTGGCGCTCGACCCACTCCTTCGAGCGGTTCTCCTTCAATACTGGAGGGTCGTTGATTGCCGCCCTCAGAAGATCGAGCGCTGTAGGCGCGGCGAAGCCCCGACTACGAGAAATAAGGTATATTGAGGGTTCGAGGGCGAGGGGAAGTTTCGAGAGAGTAGTCGAGGGTTCGAAGAGCTGTAGGAAAGGTTCGGGAGGGGTTCGACGGGTCATAGGAAGGTGTTCGAGAGCGGAGATGGGAGGTTTAGAGGGTTCGAGGGGAGTCTCGAGGGGTCGAGGAGTCGAGAGGGACTTAGGTGCGAGAGGGGAAGTGGCGGGAGATGCCGGGCGCTGACTAAGCCCGCGCCGTGCATAAGACGCATGTAGAACACGATGGAAAAAGAAATTCAACCACCATCGTTGAGCTGTGCAGTAGGCCGGATTCGAAGTCTCGAAGTGTTCTATTCTCTACTCTACTACTGTTGAGACTCGAGAGGTATACTTTTAACCTTCTGTGCTAGGTTTCGAGGAGCCCCTTTGGGACGAAACTACATACTCGCATATTCCTTGTCTGTGCCCTAGATTCTGGGCTACCCTACTTTCAGACTCTTCATCTGGAGCCCACCGCGAGGGGCTTCTTTTGGAAATCTGGCACACAGGTATCCTCTTCGTCGTACTGCAGCTCGCGCCGCCGAAGAAGAAAGGCAAAGGAGATTGACAGAGCACCACGAGGCAGGACCAGCGACTGCCACGAGACACGCAGAACCATCATCCCCAGCAAGCGACGCACTTCCGTTTCCACCTACAGCTTCGCCAACACAAGTTCCACTACCGCCTTCAGTCGCTTCAGCGTCGCCGCGCGTCAGTACTCGTATCGCATCCCTTGCAGTTCCACCGGCTACTCCGAACCTTTCCGAGTCACAGTTCTCCGCTTACAGATCACCATCTCCTCTGATACCGTCTTCACCCGAGGAAGAAATCAACTCGGCCGAAGAAGCGGACCGGATCTTACGAAACTCGTTATCTCCACTTTCTTCCTTATCCGAAACGACCGCGCTAGGGTCTGCACCCCCACGCTTGCAAACACCATCTCCGTTACGTCTACGTAGTACACGAGACACTATGGCTAACTCTCGAGGCTACTTGCCTCCGCGATATCCAGAGAGTGGGCTCGCTTCTCCTAGACTGGCCGAGCGAAGGGAGTCGCCATTGAGAAGATACTCGCCTGTCCAGCCGGCCGTGAGAGCCTTGTGGGCTGACCTCGAGGAGGAAGAAGAAAGAGAAGAGGTCGTTGAGAGGGCCTCATCGAGGCGCGAAAGGAGATCGCCGCTCCTCGCGGATCACCAGGCACAAGGCCAGCCATCACCTCGAAGGGAAGAACCTCTGTACCCATTTCCAGTGCGTCGAGCGGAAATCGAGGCAAGATTGGCTGCAGCAGATGTGGGAAGGAGGCTGGCCCTCCAGTTGGAAGATCGTGGACGCCCGCAAGCTCGCGCGGGAATCGTAGTTCGAGAATACCCTGTCGAGCGACCTCGGTCTCCTCCTAGAAGGCGCTCGCAGGAAGGACAGTTGCCACAGCGCGAACCCACGCCTCCTCGGTATCCAAGAACTATCCCTCTAGATAACCCCGAATACGAAAGACCACCTCCACGTTACCACCCTCGTGCGAGACCTTTGTCTCATGATAGGCCTACGTACGGGAGGGGCGGCGAACGTGATGAATATCTTGATCTACGAAGGCCGAGGGGCGAGGAGGAACGACCACGAGTAGTGAGGAGAGAAGAAGCGTACCCCGAGCCGATTCATCGCCAGAGATCGGAGCCTACCGAGACGATCAGAAGGGGCCTCGAGGCCCTGGGTAGGCCGCAGAGAGAGGCTGAGCCGCCAAGAGCACGCCACGTCGAGAGGGCACTTGGGAGAAGAGAATCGGAGGCTAATGCGGTACTGGAGATGTTAGGCAGAGGGGCCGTGAACTCGAGAGCACCCGAACCTCTGGAAGGGATGCCTCTTCGAGGGTCGGCGAAAGCGCCGAAGTTCTCTGGCAAAGCGCAGGACCTCGTGGATTATTTGCACATAATACAGTTCTTATGCCAAGGAGCAGGATGCAGGAGAGAGCGGGAGTGGGTTAAATGGGCGTGCTGGTACCTCGACAGGGAGACAGCGACTCTTTGGAAGGCCATCGCAGACGAAGAGGCGAACGACTGGAACGCCTTCGTCACGAGCCTCGTCGCAATGTACCCGGGAGCGTCGAGATTGGAGAGGACCTTCGTGAAACAGGACCTGCGCGACTTAGTAGAGGCGCAGGTGAGAAAGGACATCGAGACCGAAGAAGATCTCGGCGAGTACTATCGCAAATACACCGAGATCGCACGCTACCTCGTCGAGAGGAGGAAGATTACCTCGGACGACTTCGACAGTCACTTCCTCGAAGGTCTCGACCCTGAGCTTACGCAAGAGGTTCTGTCGAACCTGAAGTGCCGCTACGGAATTCGCCGTCGTGACGACCCGTGGCCTCTGGACTGTGTCATGGAGGAGTTGAAGTTTCTGCTGGAAGATAGGTTTAAGACGACGAGGACTAAGGCTGCGAAGAGGGGAGTTGTACGGCTTTCGGCAGGCGAAGAAGCCACTCGAGTCGCGCAGGAGTTGGCTCAGAGGCAGCCACAAGTTCGAGCCGAAGCAGCCGCGCAGCAAGCCGCCGTGGGGAACCCCGAAGCCGGTAACCAGTTCGTGGGTCGAGCGAATCCGGCGGGGCGAATCTGCTTCTTCTGTTTCAATGCCGGGCACCAGGTCTCGTTTTGTCAGCAGCGGATGACTTATCTGAGAGAAGGGAAGTGTCAGGTCGTTAATGGGCAGCTATGCTTCCTGGACGGCACGCCGATTCGTCGGACGAACGGGTCGTTGAAGGAGGAGATCGATCGTTGGTTGACCGAGCATGGCGCTGCCGAGGGAAGAGCAGCAGGGGAAGCAGCAGCCCCGAGACCCGAAGCAGGCGCCCAGGGAGCTCACATTTTCATGGTCGAAGACCAAGAGCCGCACTTGGTGTCAGCGCAGATGGCGACCACGGCGAGAATCGAAGAGGTAGTATCAGGTGATGAGGGGGACGAGGAAACGCTCGAGTACGCCTTGGCCGTCAATGAGAAAGACAAGCCCCAGCGCAGGCAGAAGTTCGACGGCGTCGTAATATCGAACGCACCTCCGAAGGCTCAAGGCGCGAACCCAGCACCGTCGACGTCGAAGGAAGCGCCCTCGAAGGGGAAAGAGAGGCAGGGGGCGAGGCCTACGAATGCGCCGAACGACTCTCGAGCAGGGTCAGGTACTTCGGGCTTCCACTACGGGTCCGCGGCGGACATCCCAGACATCGAGAAGAAGATCGTCAATATGGCGCTCGATGTGGTGGTCCCAGTACCCTTTCGAGACCTCGTCGCCCTCAAGTCAGTTCAGAGAAGCTTCCGGGAATACACGGCAGTTAAGAGGGTGTCGGGTGAAGGGACTGCTGCCGGCGCGCTAGCCGCTGTCGAGACCGAGGGTGACAAGGAAGAGGAAGAAAGGGTCGAGCCGGCGGTCGACGATGCACAAGTCGCGAGTGTTGAGTGCGAGGGTGACGAGCCCGAGATCCAGAGGCTGACTACGATGCCGCTAACCTTCGTACCTGTCGAGGTCGCGGGGCAGGTCGTGCTCGAAGGTATCTTGGACAGTGGGTCGCAGATCGTCGCGCTGCGAAAGGAGATTGCCGAGGTGCTTCGCCTCCCTATCGAGAAGGATGGTAGTATCACAATGGAGACAGCAAATAAGGGGAGAGAAGCTACCGAGGGGGTCATCAGCGACTGCGAGATCGACTTCGGGGGAGTGACAGTGTGCGTGCCGGTTCAAGTCGTCAAGAATGCGGCTTTCGATATTCTTCTCGGACGACCCTTCTCGTGCGCTCTTCGAGCGAAGACCGAGGACTTCCCCAACGGCGACCAGAAGGTCGAAATCACCGATCCACGTTCGGGGAAGCGTATCGTGGTAACCCCTCGTCAACAAGGTCGATACGTGAAGGCGCCGCACTTTCATGACCCGGTCGCGCAAGCTGAGTATCATCGTCGTATGGGGCATCGACTGAAATCTGTGAAGGACGTGAGGAAAGAGATGGGTTTTTAGATGTCGTCAGGGAATCGAATCGCCACCGAGGAGACGTGAGATTGGGACTGGCCGCCCCTGTAACGCTGGGTTATCTGGCTCAGCCTATAGCGGTGTACAGTGACGAATGGACTGTATATGACGATAGCCGAAGTTCGATTACACACGATCGTGTAAATATTCCGTCATCGAAGCCAGACTTAGAGGCGTCGAGCGACCTAGAGCGGGAAAGAAGAAACGAGGACGTGGAGTCGAAGAACTTTTCGAAGAGGTTCGGATCAATGGAGCAGTTACCGAAAGGGGTTCGAGAAGGAGGAACAGGGGATCCGAAGGTGGAGGCCAGGACACGAGGGCAGGTCGAGGGCCACGAGGATGATCGGATCAGGATGGACCATCGGAGAGTTGAGGAGAAGGAGTGGGGGGGCGCGTGCACCCCATTCGTGATTCGAGAGGAGGACGCCGTGTCCTCGGGTTTATTTTTGAGTTCGTATGTGGTCCAATCGCTGACTGATACCTCGCAGGACGAATGTCCCGTGATCCGAGCTTTCAAGTATAAGCCGGTAGCGAAGAAGGTTCGCCCCGTGGCGACCGATACCCCTGCAGAGTTTAGAGTGGAGAGGAGGATGGTAGGAGATCCGTTGGCCGACTTACCGAAGTTACCAGTCCATCCCCCCGAGTGGGAGCCGGGAACGAGGTTGACGAAGGAAAGGGGGGAGAAGTTCGACTGGGACCCAGGAGGATTTCTTTGGCCCGAGGAGCTGAAGCTCGTCAAGTGGCTCGTTCGAGCTCACGAGACGGCTTTCGCTTGGGACGCGAGTGAGCGAGGGACGTTTAGAGAAGACATCTTCCCTCCCCTCAAGATCCCGACCATACCCCACAAGCCGTGGGTGTATAGAAATATTCCGATACCACCGGCAATCTACTCGGATGTCGTGGAGATCATTAAGGAGAAGATCGCGGCTGGAGTCTACGAACCTTCGACGTCCTCGTATAGATCGAGATGGTTCTGTGTGGTGAAGAAGGATGGGAAATCGCTACGTCTCGTTCACGACCTCCAACCGTTGAACGCGGTCTCGATCCAGGACTCAGCAGTACCCCCGCACGTCGATAGTATCGCGGAAGCCTTCGCCGGCCACGCAGTATTTGGCATGTACGATCTGATGGTGGGGTACGACCATCGCGTCATTCACGAGGACTATCGCGACCTCACGACGTTCCAAACGCCAATCGGGACGTTCCGGCTGACGAAGCTGCCCATGGGGTACACGAATGCGGTGCAAGTCTTTCACGGGGATGTCTCGTTTACCTTGCAGGACGAGACCCCTGAGGTCACCATGCCGTTCATTGACGACATACCTGTCAAGGGACCGAGGACACGTTACCCGAAGGAGGATGGCACTTACGAGACCATCGAGGGTAATCCGGGGATTCGAAGATTCATCTGGGAGCATCTCGAGAATACCAATCGGGTGCTTCAGCGCATCAAGTATGTCGGGGGCACTGTCTCCGCGAAGAAATTCGTGGTCGCGGCACCTTCGATCGTGGTCGTGGGGCACAAGGTGTCCTTCGAAGGGCGAATTCCAGATGAGTCAAAGGTTCAGAAAATTCGTGACTGGCCTTACTGCACCAACGTTACAGAAGTTCGTGGGTTCCTCGGACTGTGCAGTTACTGCCGAATCTTCATCAAGGACTTCGCGAAGAGGGCGAGGCCTCTAATCGAGCTAACGAAGAAGGGGACGTTCTTCAGGTTCGACGAGGAACACGAGGAGGCTATGGACGATTTGAAGAACGCTCTCGTGCATTCGCCGGCTCTTCGGCCCATCGACTATAAGTCGGGTCGAAGGGTGATATTAGCGGTCGATACGTCTCATATCGCGGTTGGGTACTTACTGTTGCAGATCGGTGAAGATGGCAAGCGGTATCCTTCGAGGTACGGCTCGATTGCTCTCAATGAGCGAGAGAGTCGGTACAGTCAGGCGAAGCTCGAGCTCTTCGGGCTCTTCCGAGCCTTGCGAGACGTTCGGAGCCATATCTTCGGAGTCAAGGACCTGGCAGTCGAGGTCGATGCGAAGTACATCAAGGGGATGATCAACAATCCCGACCTTCAGCCGAATGCGTCGATCAACCGCTGGATCGCGGGTATTCTTCTCTTCGAATTCGAGCTGATCCACGTACCCGCAGAACGGCACAAGGGCCCAGATGGGTTATCGAGGCGACCCCGAGCCGACGAAGATCCGGATGAGGAGGACGACTACGAGGACTGGATCGACGAAGCAGGAGCCTTCGCAATCGAAGCGCTCAACCCGCAACGAGGGGGGAAGCCCGAGTCTTACTTCGGACAGTGGGGCTCGAGCCGACCAACCTACGGGGATGTGTTTGAGGAGAGGGGGGAGGAGAGTGAGAAGATGAGGGGGTTCGTGGCAGTCCAGGTGGAGTCTTCGGAAGATGAGGGGACAGATGCTGCGCCTGACGTCGAGATTCCTAGGTCACCACGGGAGAAGGAAAAGGACGAGAGGCTAGAGCTCGTGCGGCGACTGCTCGAGGCCAGCGAGCGTCCCCCGGGGCTCACCGACCCGCAGTTCGAGTCTCTGATACGATACGCCACCAGGTTCTTTGTCAAGGATGGCGAACTCTGGCATCGAGATCCAAAGGGGAAACACCAACGAGTTCCGCCCTTCGAGAGGAGGTTAGAGCTGTTGAAGCAGGCGCACGACGGCCTGGGCCATAAAGGCGCGTTCTCCACTAAAATGAGACTCTTGATCAGTTTCTGGTGGCCGTCTATTAGCGCAGACGTACACTGGTATGTTCGGACGTGCCACGAGTGTCAAATTCGAAGGATGGACAAGCTGCATATTCCCCCGGTCGTGGCCATGCCCGAGCCGCTGTTCTACAAGGCGTACATGGACTCGATGAACCTACCGAAGTCGAGCGGGTTCAAGTATATTGTCCAAGCTAGGTGTTCCCTTACTTCGTACCCCGAGTGGCAGATGCTGCGATCCGAGACAGGTAAAGCCCTCGGGAAATTTATCTTCGAGCAGATTCTGTGTCGGTGGGGCGCGGTAGGCGAGATCGTGACCGACAACGGATCAGCCTTCGTGCAAGCTCTCGACTTCTTGGCGAAGACCTACAAGATCAACCACATACGGATCTCGCCTTATAATTCGCAGGCGAACGGGATCGTGGAGAGGCGGCATCTTACCGTTCGAGAGGCGCTAGTCAAGACTTGCCAAGGGGACATGTCGAAGTGGTCGAACCACGCGGCCTATGTGTTCTGGGCCGAAAGGGTGACGATAGCGAAGTCCACGAAGCTATCTCCGTACCAGATGGTACACGGGGTAGAGCCGCGGCTCCCCTTCGACTTTGCCGAGGCGACCTTCCTCACGAACTGGGATGAGGATAAGTATTCGACCGAGTCGTTGATCGCTCACCGTTGTAGGCAGCTCGAAAGAAGAAAGGAAGATCTGGAGAAGGTTCGAGATCAGGTGTATGCGGCTCGATGTCGATCTGCAAAGGAGTTCGAGGCTAGAGTGAAGCGCTCGATAAGGCAGTACGAGTTCGAGCCTTGCGATCTTGTGCTGGTTCGGAACACGAGGATCGAGAAAGAGCTCGATCGGAAGACCAAGCCTCGATACTTAGGGCCGATGGTCGTGCTAAGGAAGACTCGAGGAGGAGCATACCTCCTCGCCGAGCTCGACGGCTCTATTTCTCGTCTTCGATACGCAGCCTTTCGCTTACTGCCTTACTTCTCTAGGTCACGAGTTGAGATATCGATCTTCGAACTCACAGGTCGAACCGAGGAAGAGCTGCTCGAGATCGAGCGCGAGTCAATAGACGATCTAGCGGGTCGAGAAGAGAATTACGTAGATGAGGATGAAGGGGACGAACCAGGTGAGGGTGTCTAGAGCTTCCTTCGTATATAAACGCGTGTCGTATCTTCGTTCGAAGACGGCGCCGACCTTCGATGAAATCAAAAAAAAAAAAAAAAAAAAAAAAAAAAATTCTGATTCATATTCACACTTCGTAACATCGCGAGGAGACCAGATCGATTGCACTGACGAAACTTTGTAGATACAAGAAAAGCGAAGCTGTTGAAGCTTCGCGCGACGGACGTGCAAGTAATAAGGAGGCATCGATGATAGCAAGAACTTTCTATTCACGCGCGGCGCTTACCCTGACCCTTCGACGACGAACCTTGATTCTCGAGACTTCGAACGAAGTCGTTGGCAGCTGCCACGACGACGTCTCGAAAAGCGGATGCGACGGCGACGCAAGAGTGGCAGCTCGAGGGAGCGGGGGAGTCGTTCGAAGCGGGAGAACTGGAAGGGGTTGGGGATTCCACACGGACCCTCTTCTTCGATCGAGTGACGACCGTGGACGCAGACTCGGGTTTAGTTGAGGGTCCGGCTTCGAGCTGGCTCTCGACGAACTTACGGCCCTTGATGAGCGCCCTGGAGCGGGCTCGCCCTTCGAACGTGTCTTGCTGGTAAAGGGCAGATGGTAAGCGGGGTAAGTAAACCGAAGAGAGACGAGAGAGGGACTTACGTAGAGGGAGCACACCGAGTGCCGCCCTTTGCATCGAGCGCACTTGATGCCATTCACCCCGGTACAAACGGCCTTGCCCTCGGTACAGGTGGAACAGGGGACGGGTGGGTAGACCGGGCATCCGTCGTCCTTCGATTCGCGAGAGACGAGCTCGAGACGGCAGTTCGGCCCATACATGCGCCACTCCATTTCAGCGTCGGGGCGCGCTCCAGATCGGGGATCGGTCAGTTGAGCGCGGGAAACGAGAGGAGAGTCGGCTGGGATCGAGCGGGCAGGAGTCGAAACGGGGGGAGTGCCGGGAGCCCGAGGTTCGACCCTCTCATCGTGTTCGAGGGCGGTCTCGTGGGTAGCAGGGGCGCGAACGGGGGAAGTCGACGGGGTGAGAGTGGAGGTCGATGAGAGGCGGGAAGGGGTTTGTGAAGGAGGGGGACCGCGGGAAGTTGAGTCGTCAGCAGGGGAGGTCGGCGCCTCACCCATCAGGACGTCCCGGGGTGCGAAGGGGTCGGTAGCGCTTTCAGTGGGTAGGCGCTCGGTGGTACCGGGTGCGGCGTCCTCCACGGGCGCGTCGGGCGGGGTGACAGCGGGGGAGGTAGGAGCTTGAAGGGGTGGGGGAGTCGTCGAGCGAGCGGACGTGCTCGACGAACGGATGAAGGCCTGCAAGAAAAGAGAAAAGAAAGGCGTGGTTAGTAGACGAAAGGAAAGGAGAGGGGACGAAAAACGTACCTGGAGGGCGGCCAGCCCTTCTTCGCTGTCCGGGGCGACCCCCATCGATGCTGACAGCTCTCTGAGGAGAGCGCGGGCGCGGTCGGGGTCGGCTACGGGCGACGACGGGGGCTGGGGCTGGGGGATCTCGTTGGGGGCGGCCATCGTGCACGGGAGAGAGTGGGAGAGAGAGGGAAGAGTGGGGGGGGAGAACGAGTCGAGTGCAGTCTTGCGGGAACAGATGTGGCTGTGAAACAAATCAACGATCACGCTATATCTGGAAGTGATTGCCCGCAGGTCCAAACGCACGAGAGGATGGCGCTCGATAACGACAATAGAAGTTCTATTCGACTCACGAAGACACTAGAAACAATTCTTTTCTTTCCCTCTTGCGTGTATCTAAGAGTCTGACTAGTTTCCATAGGTACCTGAGGCGCTTCGAAGCTTCGAAAGCAACACCCGAGCCTCGAAGGTTGACCCGACGGCTCTACGGGGCTCTCGGGCTCGAGTCGACATCCCTACACGGTGGTCCAAGCTGAAACGAAGGGTAACGAAGCCTGTCCCAGGGCTACGAACACGTTACGAGACCTTCGAAGCCACCTTCGAAACTTCGTGCCAGCTTCGAGCGAACCTTCGACCAAGCGGAACGTGATACGACGACCGAGGACGGTCGTAATCTAAAACCCCCATCGGATGTAGGCGCGGCGAAGCCCCGACTACGAGAAATAAGGTATATTGAGGGTTCGAGGGCGAGGGGAAGTTTCGAGAGAGTAGTCGAGGGTTCGAAGAGCTGTAGGAAAGGTTCGGGAGGGGTTCGACGGGTCATAGGAAGGTGTTCGAGAGCGGAGATGGGAGGTTTAGAGGGTTCGAGGGGAGTCTCGAGGGGTCGAGGAGTCGAGAGGGACTTAGGTGCGAGAGGGGAAGTGGCGGGAGATGCCGGGCGCTGACTAAGCCCGCGCCGTGCATAAGACGCATGTAGAACACGATGGAAAAAGAAATTCAACCACCATCGTTGAGCTGTGCAGTAGGCCGGATTCGAAGTCTCGAAGTGTTCTATTCTCTACTCTACTACTGTTGAGACTCGAGAGGTATACTTTTAACCTTCTGTGCTAGGTTTCGAGGAGCCCCTTTGGGACGAAACTACATACTCGCATATTCCTTGTCTGTGCCCTAGATTCTGGGCTACCCTACTTTCAGACTCTTCAGCGCGGCTCGCACGTTGGGGTCTCGTTCCCCCCCATTATCGACAGCGCGGGTAATGTACTCTCTACCCGCCCTCCTGGCCCAAACGAGGGCATCGTCGGCATCGTGAGGAGTGATGCCATTAGCCGCGAGGTATGCGGCGATATCAGCCATACCGGCTGAGCGAGTGAACTCCCCTTCCCAGGGGACACGGGTACCATCACGAGGGGCCACCTCGGCACATTCCAGAAGGGCTCTGTAGCGACCCTTCGCTGCAAGGAGACGAACTAGCTCCCGGAACCAGACCATCCGGTCATAGCTCCCTCTGGGGACTGGAGCCAGTCGTTCGTAGAGGAGGAATCCTCGTACTAATTGTGCTGTGGGAGGACTGATTTCCCACTCGTCGTCATCGGGGCGCTCACTGACACCTAGCGCCCCAGGGAACATTCTCGAGAGCTCGGAGCTCTCATCTGAACCGTTGTACCCATTCTGGTACTCGTGGATAAATTTAACCCAGTCAGCGACTGGGGCTTCGAGGCTCGGAGCCTCTCGTGGTAGTTCGGGGATCCCCCCTTTTCCCTTCTTTCCGGAGGTTCGACCTCCTCCTCTAGGATTAAACGCTCGACCCCTTGGAGGGGGTCGTTCTTGATGAGCAGGGGCTTGGGGGACCCCAGGGTTTTCGACCATCAGGCGGTCGCAGAGAGGCACGATGGGTCTCTGACCCATCTCTGGCAAAGGAGCGGCGGGTTGACCCCCTATCCGCTGTTGTAAGGCCGGCTGTCCACCGGCGGGTTGTAATGCGAGGGCTTCTCCCTCCCTCCTTGCCCTTTCCTTGTCTCGTAGCGCCTCTCTCCTCTGGCGCGCTTTCTGGGAGGCCCAAACAGGCGGCCTCCATTCTTTAAGTGCGAGGTTCATGACCTCGTTCGTGACCAACCTGCACTTCTTCCACAGATTGATGTAGGTGATCAGCTCCTGCGCCCTACGGACGCAAGGAGCGTTCTCCTCAGGTTCATCGTACGCTTCGGCATACAGCTTGCGGATTTCCTCCGCGGTGTTAATGAGTCTAATGGGACCCATTATCCCCCTGTCCCATCTGGTAACCGATGCGACGAGATTTCCTCGTCTGAGGGGAACAGGAGGGGGGGTCCCCTGGCGAATGTTGGCGAGGGCGGCGCCAAGCCTCTCATCATCGTAGGCGTAGAGGTTGTCGTTGATCCTCACAAAGAGGATCGACCTCACGCCATCCCTGCCTTGCCCAAGGACGCGTACTCTGTACGGGTTCTCTTCTCCCGTAAATTCAGGGAAGAGTGTTCCCTGAGAGGCGGTATCGACGACCATAGGAGTGTCGTCATCGTAACATTGTTGAACGGAGGTATCTTCCTCCATGGCGGTAAATTCGTAATCAGGCGCTGCCTGATGGGTATCGTCGTCGAGCTGCTTCGCCTTGCCCTTTCTCGACACTACAGGTTCAACCTGCGACGCAGGTTTAGCCTGTACCCTCCCCCTTGAAGAAGAAGAGGGCTGTGGTGCCGGTGGAGGCGGCAGCCTGGAGGAACTAGCCTCCGCGTTTGATGAATAAGTACGCCCCCCCAGGGAGGCGACACGAGCGCGTTCGAAGTCACGCGCAGCTTGCTCAACCGTAGTGGGAGCGGGGATGGTGGGGGTAGGTTCGCGTTGAAGATCATCGATCTTCCGGAGGGCACGACGGAGGTCGTAGGAGGTGTCCTCGAGATCACGCTCGAGACGGCTGATACGACGACGTAGGTCGTCGTAAGGGGTACGTTTGATGAGACGCGCGGTCTCATCAGCCAAAGTAACGATAGCAGGCATGATACCTGCGTCGGACAAGGCCATGCCTTGGGAGAGATGAAGCGCGTAAGACGCGCACTGGTCACAAGCGCCGTGATGGCGCAATAAAGGAAACTGGGGGTGGCATTCCCAGTACGGGCAGGAACGTTTGTCCCGGCGGGGCTCATACTCGAGGGACGACGAGCGTGAGGGTGATCGTGGCCGCTTCTGGCCACTGCTGACCGTACGCAGACTGCGTCGGTCGACGGGGGACGGGGAGTACGAACGTGATGGCGAGCCATCGTGAGGCGCGTCGGAACGCGCGGGGGATCTGCCTCGCCGGGGCGAGGGAGATCGGGACGGGGTGGGGCTAATAGAGCCTTGTGGGCTCGGGGGTTCTCTGCGACGGTGATCGCGGTGGGACATTGTATCTACTAGAACGTTATGAGCGTTAGAGAAAAAGAAAAAGAAGAAGAAGAAGACGGAGTATTGTAAAAAGAAAATCACGTGATCAGTAAAGCTAATGCACGTGAAACGGTGAAAATGTGATCGGAGGAAAGTATATACTCTAATTAAATTTGGTAACTATGCTGTGCTCGAGGCCGACGGTATTATTGACGGTATTATTTTTATTTTTATCTTTTGTTTGTTTTTATTTTTGTTTTTTTCTGACTTGTCCGTTTGCTTCCGGTAGTAGTCTCCCGACTACGTTTAACCACTTAGTGGTTACCGTACGCCTACGCGTACTATTTCGCCCTTCGGGGCAACTGGCGTATACTTTGTACGCCCTGGAGCTCGAGGTACCTGTCGAGGGCCTCAAGCTCCTTACAATTAGACACCGGCTCCCATGTCGTGTCTCCGAGGTTCCATCTCACAAGGAACTCTACCTTGTTATTCGTCCACCGGTGAGCCGTTATCTCATCTACTAACCACTCCTCTTCGTCGGTCATACCGACATCGTAGAACGCGTGCGCGTCGCGCCTCGGGAACAGAACATCATCGTTCTGTTCGTATCTACGCAATAACCCGACGTGGAACGTTGGGTGTATGCGCCGCTGGCGCAATTGTTCTGGCAGGTCCAGAGTGTAGGTGTCGTTCGCGCTGTCACAGCGCAACACTTTCATCGGACCGATGAATTTGGGCACGAGCTTTCGTGCACGTCCCTTCGGAACGCTCAAGTTTTGAGTAGAGAGGTAGACGAGGTCCCCTTCTCGAAGGCTGAAGCCTTCCTTTCTTTTCTTATTCGCATGGTACGTCTGTACTACCCTGCTTTCAATGATGGCGTCATGGGCCATCTCAAGATTTTCTAACGCTTGTTTTACGAAGGTCTTCACCCCTGGTGCCGTTGAGGGCGTCCCCCCTCTGACTCGTTGCATCACCTCGGGCATGTACCCGTAATTTAATTCGAAGGGTGCGAACCCTGTCGAGCTACTTATGCTTGAGTTGATCGCGAACTCGACCATTGGCATCTTCGATGTCCAATCCGTCTGGTCTGGTCGGACCATGGCTCGTAGCATCTGCGCTACATTCCTTATCGCTCGTTCAGACGCTCCGTCTGTTTGTGGATGGAACGCCGTCGACATTAGGAGCTTCGCTCCCAACATTCTGTGCGTTTTGCGCCAGAAAGTCGACGTGAACTTCGCGTCTCGATCTGAGACTATCGTCTCTGGTAGTCCGTGTAGTCGGACGACTTCCCGTATGAACATCCCCGCGAGCTCTGACGCTCGTATCGTCGTAGTCACCGGTACTAGGTGTACCATCGACGTTAGACGGCACAGGACCACCCACAGGTAGTCGTGCCCGTCGCTCGGTGGGAAGGGTCCCACAAAGTCCATTGCTATCGACCCCCAGGGTCTTCGCGGCACAGGCAGACTGTGCAATAGACCCTTCGGTCGTTGATTGTCGTTCTTTGTCGTCTGACATATCGGACATGTTCGACAAAACTTGTCCACCTCCCGGCCGAGTTTCGGCCACCAATACCATCTGCGGATATAATCCGCTGTCCTCTGGGATCCAAAATGTCCCAGCGTCCTGTGCGCTTGATCGATTACCCTGGCGATAGTATCATCGCCGTCGTACTTTGCATGGGGAAGGCATAGCACCTTCTCTCCTCCACGATTTCTCGTGTATAGAAGGCCATCTTCCCCTTCGAACTGAGGATAGTGTGACGGCTGTGCCATCACTTTCGCGAGTACAGGATCGCTTCTATATCCTGCGCGGATAGCGTTCAGGAAGCCTGGTGCTTCTCCAAATATTATTGGGAAGGCTTTAGAGGCCTCGGCAGATTCGAGTATCGTAGGGTCTTCCTGCGCACTTGCGCTAGGGGATTCCTTGTTACTCTGATCTGCGGCTGAGGCCATCTCTTTAGCCTCTTCATATCTTTTCTCGACCTTTTCCTTCAACCGGCCACTCTTCCGAGGGGTATCTCCCTCTCTCATCGCTGATAACTTCAGCTCTCGCCACCTGTCTTGAGGGAGGTCGTCCCCCTCTGGGTCCAAACGTATATCTGCGTCGGCCCATTCGACTTCATCATCGGAGGCTACGTCCCCTCCTTCTTGCTCGTAGTAACGAGAAAGGCAATCCGCTACGCGGTTCTCCGTGCCTTTTGCATAGACGATGTTTGCGTCGAATCGTGACATGTAGTCCAACCAGCGGACTTGTCGGCTCGACAGTTTTCGTTGGGTTTTGAGGTACCCCAACGCCTCATGATCGGTGACGATCGTAAACTTGAAGCCGAGGAGTTTATCCTCCCACTTCAAGAGCGCTTCGATTATTGCGAGAGTTTCTCGCTCGAACGTTCGATAATTCTGTTGAGCATCGCTCAACTTTTTCGACATAAATCCTGCTGGTCGGCAGGTTTTCCAGTCGGGCCCCTGCCCGTACAACGCACCTACTCCATAGAGTGATGCATCACACACGAGCCATATTGGCTCTTCCTTCCGCGGATCAATAGGCCGCAGGATCGGATACTTGCACGCAAGATCCTTGATCACTTGGAAGCATCTGTCGTGGATTTCCCTCCACTGAAACGGATGTTCGTTCCGTTGTATACCAGTCAGGGGCGTAGTATACGCCGATATGTCTGGCATAAACTGTGCTAGATACTCCACTAGTCCTACGAACCTTTGGACTTCGTTTAGGCTCTTCGGAGTCCTCCAGCTCCTGATTCGAGACATCTTGTCTCTATCGGCGTGGACGCCCTTAGCGTCTATGATGTGCCCTAGGCAGTCCAACTTTTCTGCATAAAGGTCGCACTTCTCCTTCTCAAGGTAGAAGTCGGCCTTTTCCAGTGTTTCAAACACTATTCTGAGGTGTCGCTCGTGATCCTCAATTGTGTCGCTAAAGATGAATATATCATCGAGATAGACGTACACAAAACGTCCTATGTGATCTCTGAAGATCACTGTCATAAGGCGTTGAAACGTCGCAGGGGCGTTACAATCTCCCTGCTGCATTACTTGACTTAAAAAAGTCCCATATATCGTCGAGAAGGCCGTCTTCCAGACGTCTTCGGGTTCTATACGAACTTGTTCGTATGCGTTTGATAAGTCGATCTTTGAGCGATACTTCGCTCGTGCTACGTCCATTCGTATCTGGTCCTGATCCGGGAAGGGGGTGACGTCCTTCACAGTATTTTCGTTTCTCTTGCGGCAGTCAATGACTGTCCGCAGCTTTCCATTTTTCTTCGGGATGCATAGCATCGGAGCAGCCTGTGGGACGCTTTTCAGCACCCACCATTCTGCGTCCGTATATAGTCGGATTTTATCCGACAACTGTTGTTTAAGCGCGTCAGCGCACCGTGGCAGGTGGTACGCGTACTGCTTCCTTTCGTCTATCAGGGGGATCCTGTGGTTTACCTCCCGTAGTGGGGGCAGTTTCGGGATCACCCCGCTAAGCCTGTGCTTATACCGTTCGAACCATTGGTTCCGTAACTGAGGTATATCCTCATTGCTCAACAATTTTTTTGGCTTTATTATTGCGAGATGTTCCTCGCTTTTCGTTGAGCCCCTTGGCTCTTTTACTCTATCGGATCCCCTCCCCCCTTTTGAGCCCTCGCGAGACTGAGGCCTCGCAGGGCGCGAGAGTCAATGCTTAGGACGGGTTTTACCCGTCATCAGAGCCTCAGGCTCTGTGAGGAGAGGCACGCACTCAGCTGCTATCTGTATCGTTTTCTCTGCGAAATTTAAAATCGCTTTAGTTTGTCTTAGGAAGGGGATTCCTATTATACAATCGTAGCGATCAATATTCGCTACATCGAAGTATAATTCCACTTCATAATTTCCAATGCGTAATGTGGATATTCCACCATGAGTAATCTTCGACCGGCTGCCTATGCAGCCTAATTGCAGCGTCAGCTGCTGTTCGAGGGGAAAAACCCTCATCTTCGTGACCTTGGCGAATGCCGGGCTCACGAAGTTACCCGTACTCCCGGTGTCTATCATCGTATACGCGGTACATCCGTTAATTACGCTCTGCAACGTTGCGCACGTCCGCAATTCAGGACTTATTTTGGGACGGGATCCCACCACATTATTTGTATGCATAGCATACCGAAACGATCGTGTCAGTGACTTTGTCACCGGCTCGATCTTTGCAGTGAGATCCATTGCTGCCAACCGTGCGGTATGACGATATTGTCCTTCGTCGTTCGTGATAATCACATCACCGTGGGGGGTCACCACTATCATATCGTCGGGATATATTCCGACACGGCGATTAGTTTCAGTGGTTCGTTGGAGGCGAACCTCCATTGTTTCCAGTGCTCTTCGCACTTCTGGGGCCACGCCACTGCGTTCCCCCAGTATTTCTAATATATCTGCGATCGTCTGAAGCCTGTCGGCTTCCAAGGACCGTATCCGGTCTGCCATGGTTCGCATCGCATAACGCGTGCGATCCATGTTCATTCCGTGTCCCTCCATTTGCGCTCGGTCGCAATCTTCCCAGCCGTGGTCGTACTCTCTACGAGCTAATTGCTCTGGGTATCGCAACGCTACGTTCAGCGTAGTATCTCCGTCGATTGCCGACTCGGATACGTGCTCTATTCTCTGAGCACATTCTCGGCATGTAGGTTCTTCATGGATTGCACCGTAGATGGGAGACCAAATCCATCGATTTCTCGTAGACATAGTATCTACCGCGCTATTAAATTCTATGGCATCCTCCATTTGGGAGTCCATATCTTCGTCTGTTATCCTCAGAGACGCACTCCACAGAGGTCCCCCTGTACCTCCCATTACCGATGGTTGATATTCCATCGTATTGTCTCGGTTGATCCATACCTTACCCCACAGGGTATTTACTATCACCATGTCGGGGTAAATCCCGACGTTACTTTCCGACATGCTTTGGCGGCGTATGTCAAATATGGCATTGTCCAGATGCTCTTGTAGTTCTTGACTGCGTCCTGGCAGATGTCGCACGTCCTCTCGTGCCAATATCATTTGTCGTAGGGCGTTCATACGATAGCCCTCGCGGACTCTGAGATGGAACGCCATCGTCTGCAACGCAGCCCGTACGTGATTCGTACTACCATTCGCATCCGAGAGTCGTATGCGGTTTCCTTCTCCTACCCCTCTGTGGTATTCACGCCTAGCGTGTTCTTCCGGTACATTAAGTGCTCGTGCAAGGGACTCATCCCTACTAAGTAGCCCTTCCGCTACATGGTCGACTCGATGTCGACATTCATCGCACGTCCCTTCGTGCACTGCTCCATAAGTTCCGGACCATTCCCACTTTTCCTCCTGAGGTTCTTCTTCGTAGGAGCTTCCTTCATTTGCATCTGGGAAATCACTTCCCGCCTCGGAGACCTGGTCTCCTTTTGACGAGTCTTCGTCATCATGTACAATGCGCATCATAGCGCAAGTTACCTCCTCATCGGAAGCAACAGCTTCGTCTTCTTCGTGTATAGCACCGAAGTATGCGACGGGCTCGTCGTCGTCGTCAATCTCTGAGTACATTTCGTACTCGTCGACGATTTCCACTTCGTCACAGTGTGATCCTTCCTCGTGATCACTAGATTCGTTGTGACCGGGTTCACCTTCAACGATTTTTCCCTCGTCGGGTTCCTCCGACTGATCTTTTGCGAGGGTATCGCGTCCCTCTTCCTCTTGGACGTCTACAGCGTATAGCCGCGGCTTAACCGCCGCTTTGTTCTTGTCCTTTCGAGGATGAGGGCAATCTGGGGCCATATGGCCCACCTCCGAGCAGTTGAAGCACGTAATCCCTGGCATGAACCTTCGGGGCTGCCGTCCTTTCTGCTGCGAGTCGTCTCGCTCTTTATGATGGTACTTATGGTCACCATCCTTACGGTGGAACTGTCCACCCTTCCTTCCAGCATCAGCGCCCTTTGGCGCAAAATTCGCCTTACGTCGATATAACGTATTTCCCTTCTGGAAGTACTTATAATTGTCCTTATTCATGGAGCTACCTGCGCTCCTGTTTCCATGTGGGTGTGAGCCACTTCGTCCCTGGGAGGTCTTCCCTCCAGAGCCGGCGTGGCTCGTTCTCATATGCATATTCACTGCTTTCTGCGCAGTTTCCATGCGCCTTACTTCTTCGAGGATCTCCTCGATCGTTGAATGCTCTGCGGATATTCCGCGAGCTTCGAATATCGATTTAATTATAGAGTGCGGTAGCCCCCGCAGGAACTTCCTCCTGAACGAGTAGTCGTCCGGAGGCTGCACCATTCGGTGCGCACGACGCTTCAAGTCGTTATAATACGCAAGGGCTCCCTTGTCATATTCGAACCTCGTTCGATCATACTTGTCGGCAGCGTTCTGCGCCGACGCCTCGTGGACAAATCGCTTGAATAGTCCACATATGAGTTCTTCGAAGGTCCAGTGATGTACTTGTCGATTCGGGGAGTCGACCTCTTGGTCATACCATTGGGAGGCTAGACCCTCCAAGTACAACCCAGTGTACAATACGCGATCTTCATCGCGATCAGGGCCGGTGACCTTGAATGTACGAAAGTACTTTAATATCTGGCCCAGCCAGTCGTCGAACTTATCCAGGTCATCCTGGCCTCCGTACTTCCCGGGCTTAGGCGGGTTCATCGCCTTCACTTCAGGTCCAACCTGTCCCGTCGGTAGCCCGACTTGTTCCCAGATACGCTGTGCGTATTTGTTTTGCATGAAATCCATGTACCTCGTATTACCTGGGGTGAATCCCCTCAGATAGTTCGGTCGGTTTCCCTGGACGACACGTCGTCCCCCAACTATGGGGATTCTCCCATACCCTCGAGGATCGTCATCGTCCTCTTCGTCCGGATCATCACCGCCAGGGGGACCACCCCCAGGGAATCCCTGACCAGGGAAGTTTCCCCCATAGTTATTTCCTTCGGGAGGGCCGCCTCCATCTTCATTTCGGCCGTACCGAATCTCGGCCGCTTCATCTCGATCATTTCCTCCAGGGGTATTATCCCTGTTTCCTCCGGCAGCGTTTCTGGCTGCAATAGTGCGATCTCGAGCCATCTGGTGGAGTATCGCAGCCCCCCGCTCGTTTCCAAACATCTGTCGGATTATATCCGAGTCTCGCCTCGAGAAGTATGCAGGGCGATCTGGCATGTTAGGGGCGAATCCACCCCTTCTGCCGAGAGCATCAGTCCTTTCGAATGGGAGGTTTTCCCTCCTTACTGGCATTCCTGGCCAGAAATGAGGGATTGTCCCCTCTCTCTTAATCGTAGGTTCGACATCCAGAGTAGTCGTCCTGCTCGCACTCTTGGCGGCGAGTGCCCGCCTATACCTCTCTAATTCTTCTGCGTGATGCACGCCGGGGTTCACCCCGTGATTGTCGAAACCTTCGGGGCCATACCCGTATTCCAGCCATTGTTGCTGCAGATTCTCGAGAAAGTCATTCATAGCCTCGAAGGCCATGCGAGGGTCGATTGGGGCATCCCTCTCACTCGTCTCTCTCCTCGAAGGCTCTTCGCCTTCTTCAAATATCTCAATTGGAGGACTCTGAGTCCTTCGTACTAACACGGGGTCGGAAGACATTCGTGAGTTATCTAGCTCAGTGCGCTGAGGAGTAAGGGGACTCATCGAGTCTCTGGCTGCCTCATTCCCCTCTCTCGCAGCTCGTTCGATGCTGCTCCCCAAAGTCGTTGAGGTATTCAACCCTCCGGGCATATGCGCACCCGGCGCTACAGATCCAGGCTGTCTGGCGCTCGTCTCTTGGGAGGCGCTTCCGGCCGGCGGCTGCCTGTCCTCCGTGTTCCCATCATTTCTTTGGACCTCGGATGGTCCCTTTTGCTTTCGACGACTATTGTCGTCTAGAGGGGGATCCCCTCCGTCGGGCGGCTTGCTCTGGCCCGACTTTACTGCGCGAGCATATGCGCGGGTAGCCGTGCGGCTCATTGCGAATACTTTGACGAGAGTTCAAAAAATTGTAAGGTTGAGTTGCCTTAAGTCACACCCGCGAACTGTACCGTATGGTATTCGCAGTGTAAATTTTAAGACAGTGATGTCCTTAAGTCACTACGACAATTTTTATATACTAGACATGCAGGCATGTGATACCGGAGTATCACATGCCTGCAGATGATTACAGACATTCTAAATTAGGGCACGGCCCCTAACATACTGATACCAGAGAAATTTCAGAGCTTCATTCATCAGATACCGAGTTACACCTTGAAGAATCCCTTCCCGTTCCAGATCCGCCATCTCCATCGTTCCTCAACATCCCAGGCGGCTTTGAAATCAATGAATCCTTCATTCCGCCGCCAGACCGCCAAGAGTTATCCCCCCTCACTGAGCTTGCGTCTACACCATCCCCGTCTACTTCAGCATTCGCCGCCGAGCAGCTTCTGATACCAACAGAGTCCACCTCCTTATCCCACACCGCCTTGCCGCCGCTTATTCGAATCCCACCGTGTATACCGACCCTGACACCGATTTCAGTTCATAACCCCACCCCACACCAATCGTCTACAGTACTACCAACCATGTCCGCTCCCACTCATCGAGAGATGCCGCTTCGGGGTTCTAACAAAGCCCCCAAGTTCTCAGGCAAAACTGAAGATATCTGCGCTTACTTCAAGGACGTCGACCAAATCTGCACAGACGCAGGTATTACCGACGAGAAACAGAAAATCAAATGGGCCATCCGATATGCCGACTGCAACGAGTCGGAACTATGGTCCTCACTAGACGCAATACGAACAGGAGACTGGGATAACTTCATAGCGGAGGTTTTGAGCTTGTATCCGGGCGCCGACGTGCAAGGCCGTCAGTACACCAAAGCCGACCTCGAAACCCTCCTCCATCACCAAGTCCAAAAGCCCATGTCGTCCCTTGAGGACCTCGGCAAATATGTTCGGGAATTCCGCCACATCGTCGCCCTGATCAATAAGAAGAAAAAGCTCACTGCAGACGTCATCAACGAAAAGTTCTTAGAAGGATTCCCGCCTCGATTCCGCAACTCTCTAGCTACCCGCCTCCAGCTCAAAGATCTCGACCATGACGTTGACGAGCCCTGGCCCTTCGACGAGATCTACAAACAAGTGACCTATCTCCTGAGCGGCGCTCGTCGAAACATAGCCCAAGTCGACAGTTCGGCTCTATTCCCAGAGTCCTACTCCCAGCCCACTGCCCCGCCGACTATCCTAAAACGAGAATATGTGCAGACCGCTGACCAGCCGCCAGCAGCCCGTCAGACGCAGCCCCAAGACCAACAATACCGCTGCCCCTTCGACCCACAATGCTTCTTCTGTGGGAGTACCGATGGTCACAGGACCGCCGAGTGCGAACTGTGCCAGGAATACGTCCGCCAAGGCAAATGCGTGTTGATAGGCAGAAAAGTGTTTATGAAGGACGGCTCTGACATTCCTAGGTCGGCCGCAGGCAGGAACTTCAAGGAAAAGATCGACAACTTCTTAGCTCTCAGGGAGTCTATCATGGCGTCGGCCAACCTAGTCTCCATTCAGTCCCCTGCTGCCGCCTCGTCGTCAAGAGGGCGTGACACGCCGCTGCACCTCGTCAACACCATGTTTTTCGGCTCTGGAGACTCCGCCGAATTTCAAGTTGAAGTGCACCCTTCGTCGTACCTCGTAGACCAGGAGATAGAAGACAACGCTGATGAAGAAGACAAACGAGCCCTTGCTAGAGCTTATGCTCAAGTCGAGGAGGTCAAAAATGCCATCAAGAGAAAGAAACCTGCCCGCTTCGATGGAGTAGAGATACCAGTCCACCACCCCCGCAATGCCGCCGCATCTAACCCTGCCCCAGTCAACAACCAACCATCGGCTTCGTCCTCTAAGAACCAACCCCCACAGACCGACAACGTTGCTTCGTCCATGCCACAGCCTAGAATCAACGCCGCCGAAACTTCTAACCCGAAGCCGCAGACTAACACCACTCCCCAGTTTCATTACCAGAGCGGCTTCGATGAGGCCGCCGCCACCAAGCGGCTTGTGTCCCAAGTCTTAGGGGCTAAGATTGAAGTCTCTACTCAGGATCTCCTCGCGGTCAGCCCCGAAATTAGAAAGCAAATCAAGGAGATGGCTATGACGAAGAAGATCGCCATCGGGAGCCTCGAGACCGCGTCTGAAACCTCGTCCTCGTCGACCTGGGCATCCTATGAACAGTACCTCATCAGGGACACCGAAGGCAAATGCGTCGGTCTAGCCACCGCTCCTCTTAGGGCGGTCGATGGAATACTAATGGACAAACTTCGAGTTGAGTGTATCCTCGACAGCGGCTGCCAGGTGGTAGCCCTTAGGTGCGAGTTGTGGGAGGCCTTGGGCGCTCCCCTATGTTCCGACATGTGTATGACCTTAGAGGCGGCTAACCAGTCTAAAGAAAGTACCCTAGGCGTCATCGAGAATGCTTCCCTCTGCATCGGTCCTGTAGAGGCGCACCTCCAGATCCAAGTCGTCGACAGAGCTCCCTTCGACCTCCTCCTAGGCCGCCCATTCTTTTGTCTACTCAGCAGTATCCTTCGAGACTTCCCAGACGGTGAACAATCCCTCGAAATTCGCGACCCCAATACGGGGCGGCAATTACTCATACCGACTCAACCTCGCCACCACCTGCATCACCAGCCCCGCTTTGTCAACTCTGAAGACGAAGCCAAGTACTTCTCCCGCCAAGAGTACCGCCGCCACTTAGAAGGAGCCGAACAGGGTTTTTAATGACGGTCAAGGACTCGCCAGGAGGGCGAGGAGACCATGAAGAAGTAGTATCCGTGTGTTCTCTCTATGTTTCAGATCCCCCTTCGTCGCCGCCAGATTTTACTTTACCTTGTTCCACAGACTCTAAAGAAAGCGCCGCCGCTGCGTATCTTCTCGACTATACCACTTCTAGTACGCCTTCCCTTGATCCTTTCGATGCTAGCTTCGTTTCTCCCAAAGATCCATTCTTATTCTCTACTGGTACTACCCTTTCGCCGCTGACACTTTCTGCGCTTCGATCCACCTTCGAATTCGACCCAGTTTACCATGTTTTAAAATACAAGCCTGTAGCGAAGAAGGTTCGGCCTGTCCCGACTGCGATGCCCGTCGAGTTTCGGGTTGACCGCCGGGAGGTCAGCGACCCTCTCGCAGATCTACCTGTATTACCATACCACCCCCCTCCATTCGTTCCAGGCTCTAGATTCACGGTGGCAAGGGCGGAAGAGCTCGATCTCGATCCCGCCAAGTTCCTCTGGCCGGCAGAACTCGACCTCGTTCGATGGCTAGTTCGTACCCATGAGGCCGCCTTCGCCTGGGAGACCGCCGAGCGGGGAACCTTCCGCGAAGACATGTTCCCACCGCTGAAGATCCCAACCCTGCCCCACAAACCTTGGGTCGAACGAAATATCCCTATCCTGCCAGCTATCTTTCGAGATGTCGTCCAAATCATCAAAGAGAAAATCGCCGCCGGTGTCTACGAGCCTTCGACCTCTTCATACCGCTCCAAGTGGTTCTGCGTCGTCAAGAAAGACGGGAAATCATTGCGCCTCGTACATGACCTGCAGCCACTAAATGCCATCTCCATTCAGGATTCAGCGGTCCCCCCTTTCGTCGACTCAATTGCCGAAGCCTTCGCCTGCCATTCTGTGTACGGCATCTTAGATCTTATGGTCGGCTACGACCACCGAACCATCCACGACGATTACCGCGACTTAACCACCTTCCAAACCCCTATCGGCACCCTCCGCCTTACGAAACTTCCCATGGGGTATACTAACGCCGTCCAGATCTTCCATGGAGATGTCTGCTGGATCCTTAAAGACGAGATACCTGAAGTTACCATCCCCTTCATCGACGACTGCCCTATTAAGGGGCCGAGATCACGCTACCAACTCGCCGACGGCACCTACGAAACGATCCCACAGAATGGCGGCATACGTCGGTTCATTTGGGAACACCTACAGAACACTAACCGCGTCCTCCACTGCCTCCGACATGCAGGTGCCACTGTCTCCGCCAAGAAATGTGTCATCGCCGCCCCATCTATAGTGGTCGTCGGCCACAAAGTTTCGTATGAGGGAAGGATTCCTGACGAGACTAAAGTACAGAAAATTAAAGATTGGCCCTACTGCACTAACGTCACTGAAGTCAGGGGCTTCTTAGGTCTATGCTCATATTGCCGCATTTTCATCAAAGACTTCGCTAAGCATGCCCGCCCGCTCGTAGAACTAACCAAGAAAGACGTCCCCTTCGAGTTCACCGACGAGCACCGTGCAGCAATGGAGTATCTCAAGACCGCCATCATTTCGTCTCCCGCCCTTCGGTCCATCGACTACAATTCGGACTGTCCTGTCATCCTCGCCGTCAACACTTCCAACATCACCGTCGGCTACATCCTTATGCAAGAAGACGAGGGCGGCAAACAATTTCCCGCCCGATTCGGCTCCATTACCCTCAACGACCGAGAGCGGCGGTACAGCCAAGCTAAACTAGAACTATTCGGTCTCTTTCGAGCTCTACACGACGTGCGGCTATACATTTTCGGCGTACGAAACTTAGTCGTCAAAGTGGATGCCAGGTATATTAAGGGTATGATAAACAATCCTGACCTTCAGCCTAACGCGACCATCAACTGATGGATCGCCGGTATCCTTCTTTTCGACTTCAAACTCGTCCACGTACCCGCTGCCAAGCATGCCGCCCCTGATGGGCTGTCTAGGAGACCGAAGGCCGAAGAAGATCCGGAAGTAGACGAAGAAGAGTACGAGGATTGGGTAGATGAGTGTGGAGCCTTTGCCGTCGACCTTTTGAATCGTCGGGAGCCCAAGACTCACCTTCTATGTCCCCCAGATATACCGCCGACAGAATACTACTCATATGCCGACGTACCCCAGGACGTAGCCGTCTTCACCGCCACCAAGTCGCCGCCCGACACCGCTGACACCGAAATACCACGAACTGATAAGGCTAGGCTGAGAGATGAGAGGTTAGAAGTGGTGAGGGAGTTTTTGGAGACGAAGAAGCCGCCAGATGGATTAGAGGAGAAGGAGATAGAAAGCCTGGTGCAACTCGCCTCCCGATACTTCGTAAAGGGAGGAGAACTGTGGAGGAAGGAACCCCAAGGCTGCCATCAGCTAGTGGTCCGCCGCCACAAGTGGCTTAGCATCATCCGCCAGGCCCACGACGAGCTGGGCCATAAGGGTATCTTCTCTACTCGTATGCGCCTACTGACACGATTCTGGTGGCCCATGCTAGAGCAGGACGTTCGCTGGTACATCAGGACGTGCCATGAATGCCAGATCCGCCGCCTCGATCGAGTCCACATTCCCCCTGTCGTCGCCATACCCGAACCGCTATTCTACAAAGCCTATGTCGACACCTTCATCATGCCGAAGTCGAATGGGTACCGCTATGTCACTCAAGCCCACTGCTCTCTAACGAGCTACCCCGAGTGGGCCATGCTCCGCTCCGAAACCGGCAAGTCGGTCGGCAAGTTCTTATTTGAGCAGATCCTATGCCGATGGGGGGCGGTGGGCGAAATAGTCACCGACAACGGCGCCCCCTATGTGCTGGCTCTCGACTGGCTTTCGAAAACTTACGGTATCCGACATATTCGCATCTCCCCTTATAACTCACAAGCAAATGGTATTGTCGAGCGGCGGCACTTCGATGTTAGAGAAGCAATGGTGAAGAGTTGTGAGGGAGAGGCATCTAAGTGGTCGGAAGTAGCGCCAACGGTCTTCTGGGCAGAAAGGGTCACCGTACACAAAGCTATGGGTCTCTCTCCATATTATATGGCTCACGGTGTCCACCCTAGACTTCCTTTCGACCTCGCCGAGGCCACCTTCTTAGCCCCCTTCGAGGCCGACACATATTCCACCACCGACCTTATAGCCAACCGAGCCTGACAACTCCAGAAGCGGTGTCACGCACCAAAGGTGTTTGGCGACGTGAGCATGGACTCGGAAGCTGAATGATGAAGAACGGAGAAGCCTAGCCCTAATGCGAAGAATGACTGATATTGCCAGCAGTCATCCATCGCACAAGAACCATCCTTAACGTTAGGGAAGAAACCGCTCGAGCGCCCGAAAAAAAACTTTTTGAGCACTAGTTTACGGCATTCCGATTTTTCGAATATCTCCGTCAATTTTAAAGATATCGACACCATTCCCACGCTCACAGGAAGCTCTCGACCACGCCATCCTGCCTACCAAATTTGGTAACGATCCGCGCACTCCACGATTTTCTGCATCATTTCTACCAACGAACGCCCATTTCGCCAATATTTATCGTAATGGCCACCTCCTCGACTGTCTCTTCGCTCGTGTCCTTTGCTAGGGAGAATAACTACGAGTACCTGCCAGGAATCCCCACTAGCTCTCGCCCCGAAGCCTCCTGGTTCATCCCTCCCTCGTCCATGACCTCCCATCCTATCGCTCTGGGACAGCGCGTTCTTCTCGTCAGTCTGACGTCGAGGAAGACGTTCTTTGGTCGCCTCAAGTCTGTCGTCAGGCTTGAGAGGTCTTATGTGGTTGTTTCGGTCTCTCCAGTCGAAAAGGATTATGGATTTTTCCTTCCTGCCCCCTGCAACGTCTATCTCTCAATCTCGTCTTTCGTTCTCCCAAAATTGTGACAGCTGCAGTACCAACTACTCTCATCTACTCTATCTGATCGCATTCATGACGATTTTGAGGCACTTCTCCCTGCCCTCATTGGAGAAGATGGCCCCTCCTCCTCCTCATGCCCTCCAGAGCACTAGTTGCACCTGGTACAGGTCGCTTTGCAGAGAGGAGAGAGGGGGGAAAGTTGCGAAATCCTAAGCCCTGACTACCCTGGAGACCCCCAAAGTTGGCCCCTGGCAGAAATCCCCACAGTTCTTCTTTCGGACGCGCAGCATATCGCCCCAATGAATCTGGATCTCAGATCTAGGAGTCAGAGTGACTCATTTGCAGTCATACCCCTTATTCAGCAGTGACCAGTGCGCTTACTCATCCCCCTTTCTGTCGCATTATTCATCCATTCCTTAATGACTCATTCTATTTCAAATGATTTGTGATATTCTTCGTCATGCTGACTGATTTTACTTACCAATCGCTTACTGTCCTTACTCAGCCTTGCTCAGCCTTACCAATCCTTTACCAATCCTCTTACCAATCGCTTACAAACCCCTTACAAAGTGTTTCCCTCTATTTACTTCAGGCTGCGCTACCTTTTGTATATAAGTACCAATACGTCGCAGCACACAATACAAGCAAGTAGCCCCCCTGCATAGGATACCGTCCCCTTTGTAGAGAGACTATTGCCCAATCATTATCGACGTTATCTGCCTTATTGTCGTCGCTTTAAGGCCCTTCATTATCTTCTTTATCCTTGCAGTATCTGAGGCTCCATTAAGGGTCTATTTACTGTCATTCTTCATCACTTTACGTCGCTTCTAGGCTCCGAGTAGCCTATATAACTTCGCTTTTTCTCAGTCTCCCCCTGCTCCCCTCTCGTCAGGAGCACCTTCCCTTCTGCCCTAGTCGTCTAGGTGTGCAGAACCCCTCCCCCACTTCGCTGTAACCGATCCCTCGAGCCAAAGTCCGTGAAGGTAAACCACCAACTCGGCAATTGTCTTTGTGTTGGGTTTTTTGGTGTTTTCGCCATAGATCCACACGTCAACTCACAGCAGCCTGACGATCTCACTGCCATACATGACCGAGTCCTCAAAGCCTGCTTTGCATCGGCCAAAGACTTCGTGGCCCGCTTCGAGAAAACCATACATGACTTCGACTTCGAGCCAGGAGCTCTCGTGCTCGTCCACAACTCCCGCATCGAGAAGGAACTCGACCGCAAGACTAAGCCGCGCTACCTAGGTCCTATGGTAGTAGTGCGTTGGACCAAGGGTGGCTCGTATCTCCTAGCAGAACTCGATGGCGCGGTATCAAAGTTTCGCTTCGCCGCCTTCCGACTCTTCCCCTATTTCCCCCGCAACGAGTCTCGCATCGAGGTCACCCAACTAGTGGGCCTTGACAACGCCGCCATCGACCAACTCGAAGACGACTCCCTTCCCGACCCAGACCTCACTGGCATCCTTAGGGATGAGTCAGATGAGTGACATACCCTTCCATTCCATTTCTTTTCTTTCTGTTTCTTTTATCTCTCGAATACCCTTCACAGACTCTCTGTACATACGAAAACCCCAAAAACAAACCTACAACTCGAAAAGACCATAAAACCGAAAACCGCTGAAGAGAATGAAATAAAGTGAGGCTGGGATGAGTGAAGTCTGAGAGGGGGGAATTCTCCCCAAGGGGCTTCTATAGCCTGGCAGGGAACCTGTCTGAGGGACGTCTTGGGCTGTCTGAGGCTGTCTAGACACAGCAGAAGGCACTCGAGGCCTTCTCGAACCTGAACTCAATACTCGAAACTCGTTACTTGACTCCGAACACGACTTGTTACTTCTGTAAGTAGTTACAGTGAAGTGTAGGTGCGAGCGGGCTTATGTAAGCTACTCACGTGCCTAAACTCGAAGCTAAGTAAAGTCTAAAGTAAAAGAATAAAAACAAAAGAAAAGAAAACAAAAGAGTAAAGTAAAAGTAAAAGCTATAAAATAAAAGGAATATCATAGTGGGGAGTACTCACTCCCTACATCCGCGGGTCACTTGAGAATTCAACCGTCCTCGGTTGCGAACCGGCAGCATGAGCTCGAAGGCACCAACAGGTGGAGGTGGCAGGGAAACTCGCCGAAGGACGACGGCTGTGCAAAACATCACGAAACCCGTGGAGACGGTGAAGAGAAGTGTAGGGAGGACACAGGAAAAGAAATCGAATGAATACGCGCACCCCATCCCGAGATATCAGCAAAACCAGCCCAAGACTCCTCGCCGCACGAAAATCCATATTTCTCGACAAGGGCTGCACGAATCGCGACACGAGGTATACCATTTGAAAGCGCTGATCGAGTAGTACCTTGTCCCAAAAAGGCGAAAGGCGAGGTGAAGAACTGAGGGAGATCCGACGTGAACAGTGCATAGGGCAGCAAGAGGGGCGAGAAGAGGAAGCTGTGGAGCAACGACCGCCAGGGTAATCGATACGAAATCGCAGGGTGTGGTAGAGGGCACCTAGGATGAGATGGAAAAAAAGGAACTAAACCGATTGGCCCATCCGGTCTCGAGATATCTGCCGATCCATCTCCTACTCCTCTGTACACGAAGAACTCCCATAACTCCGGAACCAATGAGCACGTCCCCATTAAAAGGGCATCACCGGGTAGCTGTAAGCAAGCAGAATCACCATGCGGGAAAGCGAGAGGCTCGACGCGAAAACGAGTGCGATATGCGATCTTGACCTCGTCACCCTGCTCAGACACGAAAACTCAAATAACTCCACAACGGCGAATGCGCACGTGACGTCTCGAATATCGTCTGGTAGATGTCATCTAGGGGATCCACGTCTGAAAGAAGCGAACGATTCGGCGCGGAATTGCATGAGTTACGGCCTGAGCAAGGTAGGAGCCAGGAGGGCGGCATCGCATCGGTGAGGAACCGCTAGGTGGAATGCTATGAAACTTCGGGAGGTGATAGCGACGTGCGAGGAGAGTTGGGAGAACGTGGAAACAAGGGAAACGGCGCACCCAATCCTGAGATATCTGCCAAACTGTCTCGTACCCCTCTGTATGCTGAGAAAACCCATATCTCCGCAACGAACAAGTGCCAAGCCATGAAGAAGGCATCACCAGGTAGCCACTAACATGTGGAATCACCATATAAAAAAGCGAGAGGCTCAACACAAAAATGAGCGAGATACGCGAACCCGACCTCGCCACCCCGTCCAAACCCAAAAACTCGAATAAGTCCAGAACCACGAAAGCGCGCGCAACGTCTTGTATATCGTCTGGTAGATATCGTCTAGTAGGTTCACGTCTGAGAAAAGCGAACAATTCGGGCGAGAACTGCGCGAGTTAGGTTCTAAACGGGGTAGGAGGTAGGAGGACGGCATCGTGTTGGTGAGGAACCGCTCGATGGGATTCCGCGAAACTTCAGGGGGTGGTCGAGGGATGCATAGGGACTTGGGAGAACGTGGAAACACGGAAAACGGCGCACCCAATCCAGAGATATCCCAAATTTTGTCCTAAAAACCCTTTCTCCAGAGAATGGCCGATATCTTCAGATATACTGGGCCGAATGCGACGAAAGATACACCGTTCGAAAGGTCTAGTCGAGTAGAGCTGGAATCCCGGTTTACGAGAGGGACAGGTCTGGGGCAGTCGAGATATCGCGTTGACGGCGTCGGGGTGATGGGGATGTGCAGGGAACTTCCAAGAACGATATATTCATAAAAAAAAACATAGAATATGATACCCAACAAGCCGACGCAGCCCTACATCAACTCAGTACCACCTTCTCGAGGGCTGGGGAGTGCGACTGCGGCTGCGCGACCTTCTCGAGGATGCCAGTGCATGACTACTGGGCCTGTAGGACGAGCGAGTACTGTAGATACTCGAGACAGCAAGTCTGTTGACTAGCTCACTGGTGAGCTCTTCCAGTTCTGATTCGTCTTTTGAGAGGGTTCGTAGGTGCGAGGATGCAAGCTGAGGGGCAGGCGGCGGCGAGTGGCGGTAATGGTAGTCGCGGGAATGAGAATGGCGGCTGTAGGACCCACTCGAATACGAATCTATGTACCTATGACTGCGGCTTGGTGGATCTTCGAGGTGCAAACAGGAACGCGAGTGCAGGCGGCCATGGCCGCGAGAACGAGAGCGAGATTGAGGCCTACCGCGAGAGTGTCTTGTAGGTAGAGGGTGAGAAGGTGAACGAGGGCGGCACAATGAGACATCACTCGAGCTCGAGGATGCGCTGGGTGCTCGAATAGGATAACTCGGCCCTTCCATTGAGAGTGGTGCACACAATGGTCGTTCTGAGGGGGTGGTAGGGTGCACTGACAAGCGGGGGGTGCGGGACAGTGCCAGTGAAACCATATGGGCCTGCGGCTCTAGGCAACCCACATCCTCCAAGGGCAGCCTGCCTGGACTCGAAGGAGGATTTCGAATATCCTTAGGCCGGTTTCCTGGATCCCAGCGGTCCACGCGGTCCTTGAGAGTGCGCCCGGGAACTTCTCGCGGTATCTCTTGTCCTGTAGGGAGTACGACACGACCTTTTACTATTAGACATTTTCCCGCGGCCACATACTCCTTGCACGAATCACAATTTGCTCGAGTATGACCTTTCTGGCCACAGAAAAAGCAGAACGGGTATATTTTGCGAGGTGAGCGACCAGCAGAGGTGGGTGGTGGCTGCACGAACGAACTACTTGCCTCTCGAAGGCCTCCATGACTCTCGAGAAGAGATTTCGCTGCAGTGGCGAGCTTGATTATGTCATCGAGGAACCTTCGAAGGTCCTCGGGGCGCCGAAGGAAGCTCGAGGCTTCGGGAGAACCACAACTCGGGCATTCTTGGCCGAGCATGACGTCGGAGGGAACTCGAGTGATTATAGAGATATAGGAGTGAGTACTTCGAGAGAAAATATGAGCACGAAAGCGAGACCGAGGCTGGAAACTGCGAGAATGCGACTGAAACCGAGGATACGAGACCTAAAACTGCAAGGACGAGACTGAATAAGACGAGAAAAACGATACCAGGCTAAGACAGAAGCCCCTCGCGGTGGGCTCCAGATGAAGAGAATGAAATAAAGTGAGGCTGGGATGAGTGAAGTCTGAGAGGGGGGAATTCTCCCCAAGGGGCTTCTATAGCCTGGCAGGGAACCTGTCTGAGGGACGTCTTGGGCTGTCTGAGGCTGTCTAGACACAGCAGAAGGCACTCGAGGCCTTCTCGAACCTGAACTCAATACTCGAAACTCGTTACTTGACTCCGAACACGACTTGTTACTTCTGTAAGTAGTTACAGTGAAGTGTAGGTGCGAGCGGGCTTATGTAAGCTACTCACGTGCCTAAACTCGAAGCTAAGTAAAGTCTAAAGTAAAAGAATAAAAACAAAAGAAAAGAAAACAAAAGAGTAAAGTAAAAGTAAAAGCTATAAAATAAAAGGAATATCATAGTGGGGAGTACTCACTCCCTACACCGCTACTTAGTTTCCTTTCTCTGTCTTCGTACCTATACTCACCACTCCTCTTACTTACATAAAAAAGACCCGCCGCCGACACAGAAAACCGAAAAGAAAAATAAAGAAAAGTTTCTCCCTTGTTCCCTTTCTCTCTTACCTTGCTTCATTCGATTTTAAAGACTCACCGCCGCAATTCTTAGACTCTCTACTTACCTGCTCCCCGCCACCTTCGATACCTTAGTTTTACCTTACTCTTGACCGCCCCACCTCGACACTGAGGACACAGGCCCAGACAAGTGCATTCGACCGCCACCTAAACACAAGACTGCGAGACTTCTACACAAAAATTCTAAAATTACTGGCGCGCCCCGAAGTTGTCCCGCCGCCACTCCTCGAGCCTCCGAAGGTCCCTTCTAGCCCGCTGATGGACCACGTTCAACTGGCCCAGCCCCGCGTGGAGATCGGCTATGATCGCCCCAGACCACTCGATCGTACCTTTGAGGGCCACCAGCCGCGTGTCGTACTGTGCCAGTGCCTCTTGAGGACTGCCATACGGAGTCCACCGAGCACCTGGAATGCTAGGGGCTCGACCGAAAGCCCCTTCTTCGTTCTGGTCATCCTCCCATGGACCTTCGACGTCGACCGAGTCCTCGGGGCCAGCACCGTCTGTCTTCTTTGGCACTTCGACCGCCAAGCCGCCAGTACCGACACCAGTCTCTCCAGGCTCACCTACAACGCGTTCTTCAACTCTGGGAGAGTCGGGAGCAGGAGTGTTACCTGCACTAGAAGGAAGGAAGAGGGGGAGATGGGATACCGACGGTGTAAGAGGGGGAGGACCGGGTGCTCAATGAGGAACCGACTGACTTGCTGCTTGAGCCTTGATGCGGATCCTAGGTTTAGGGAGTGCCGACGAGGAGGGAGCATTGGGGAGTGCCGACGAAGAGGGAGCATCTGGAGGCACCGCCGAAGTCTTGGCCTTCTTGCTGATCGAGGCCGACGGGGCTGGGGTGTCGGTGTTCTTCCGCTACGTCCCCTGGTTACCTCTGTGCACTTTAGAGTCTCGACGACTTACCTTCTTGCCAGTCTTACTAGCCTTGTCACATCGTTTCTTCCCCACATGGCAGGCAGTGCACACCGCCCCAGGAGCACCTTCTTTCCACTCACATCGGATCCCCTGAGTCTTGCACCGCCCACACGCCTCTGAATCATCCTGCGCCGCTGAGACCGCCACCGCTGGAGGGTCACACGACCTCTGGGTAGCCTCACCGACGGGTTCTGTTTGACTTGGGGGTGGTGCAGCGACCTCTGCCTCACCCATAGCGTCTAGGTCGATGACGCTGCTTTCTCCACCTGCAGGCTGTTCCTAAGTCGCGAAAAGGTCGTCAGAACGTGCAGGTAAAGCGAACGAAAGAGAGATACGCACCGGGTTACCCTCGTTCCCCTTGGCAGCTGCCTTCTCGATCTGCCGCCGAGACCGCCTGGTCTCACCGCCCACCTGCGAGCTACTAACTGCTACCTGGGCGGCCTGAGCCTTCGACTTTCTGGCGCGTGGGGGAAACCGGTCCCGAAGGGGTGCCAGCGTCAGGAACGCCTCAGTGAGCGCCTGCTCAGTTTCTTCTGGATATTTCGGCGCCTCAGTACTGTGGTCATACGCGAACTGCCGCAGACTCTCTATGTTTTCCTGCCCGCTGTAGGGAGAGTATCCTCCCTACTAGGGTATTTGTTATATTTCATGCTTTCTACTTGTGTTTTTGTTTTTCTCTTTACCTTACTACTTTCTTTTACTTAGTATTTGTCCGCATTTTGGCTTACATAAGCTAGGACTCGCACTTAGAGGTGTGCTGTACATACTTAGAATAATAATAGACGCACTACACCAGACGAAAAGTAAGACGGAAATCCGAGACCGAGGGCTCGGAATATTGGTTTTCCCTTCGTTAGACGCTTACCAGACGTTATCTCGACCCTCCTTGGACCTTTTGGGCGTGTTCTCACTCTTTTCACCACTCTCTGACCCTCTACCAGCAACTCTTGCCCCCTCGGGTCGAACTAAGACCCACCAATCCAAAGGGAGATCCTCTAGGCCACTCCCCCCACCTTCCTTTATCATTCTTTTCATCTGGAGCCCACCGCGAGGGGGCTGTGTTGCTTGGTAACCCCCTTCCCCTCCTACCCTCGACATCGCACACGCGATATCTCGAGATCCAACGCGCCAAACCTCTCGCTTTTCGAGATCCTGGTTCTACTCGACGAGCCCTTTCGGAAGATACCTTTTTCGACGCGTACGCTTTCGTGGTTCCAGAGATATCGCGCATTTTGTGGAGAAAGGTGCAGTAGGACGAAATCTGGTATAACTCGGGATTGGGTGCGCCAATCCTCTCATTTCTTCGATCTCCCAGCGCCCCCAGACTCCCTCTACGACGTCCCCGAGTTTCGTGGTGCTCGGCCTAGCGATTGTCCAGCAACGCGCTACTGTTCCCCCACCCTCCCAGCTACACACGCGTTTTCTCGAGAACCGTCGCGCGTCTCCTCTCGCAAACTTCGGGTATAGTAGAGCCTGTCGAGAGCTTCCGGAAGGTGCCTTTTCCGTCGCGTCTACATCACTACTTCTGGAGATATCGCGATTTTCGTGCTAAAAGGTGGTATTGGACCATTTCGCAAATATCTCAGGATTGGGTGATCGGTTTCTCGTATTTCCTCGTTCTCCCACTTCCTGTAGGCCCCTGCTACCAGGCCCGAAGTCTCGTACCATTTCGCCCATCGGTTCTCCTCCAACGCACTGCCGTCCTCCCCCCTTGCCACAGCTGAGCTCCCTGGCCCCACCCCTCGCATTTTCGAGCCGTAGGAATCCCTTCCCCACCCCTTACAGTCGATTTAAGGCCCTTTTGAGACCTCCCCAGTCCCTTCGAGATCCCAGATGTTTCGAGATCCCCAGACGAACCCCGAGCCCTTTTCGAGACGTATTCGAGACAGTCAATCGTTAGACGCACCCGCATTCATTTACAGACGTAATACAGACGATATTCATCAATTTCCTTGCGCATTTTTTGGCAGTCGAGTGAGGCTGCAATTTGAGTATCGAGCGCTCGAGTCACACAGCGGTGACTATTTCGGTTTTCAGTGGTCGAAACCACTTCGAGACGAATATCCGAGACACCCCCACCCTCTCCTTAGACGTTCGAGGTCGCATCGAGGCGATCCCACCCTTCGTTTTCCCCTTCAAGGCTATTCACAGACACGAGGGTGTCTGTGGCTCGTTCTGTGCTCTACTATCACCCATAGTTGGTTCATTGTGAAATATAGATTCGTTTTCAGTTGTGGAGCCATTTCTCAGGATGGAAAATAGGTATCGAAGGTCTCGAGGCAAAGTCAGCAGCCCTCGAGCATTTTCAGGTTACATGCGAGTCTCGAGCAGCCCTCAGCCTCGCTCCGACACCCTCTCAGGTGGTTTGTCATATAAGGGACCATTTATTCGAGACGAGACAGAAAAGGGAGTATGGTATGATCCCCTTCCAGGTTATACTTGGGTCTATCGAACTTCGAGCGACGTTTCGAGTACCCCCTTGTCCTCGCCCTCGATCACCTACCAGTCGAGTGCCCCTGTGCAGGAGTGCTCTCGGTCTTATTCTAGAAGACACTCCCAGGGAAGCTCGAGCACGAAGCCCACCTCACATTCCCCCTTCGAGGTCGCCCCTCGAACTTCGAAGTATCACCCCCACTCACCTGGGCTTGCTTTGAGCAGCTCATCCCCTCTCGAAGTCACTCATGCAGGCTCGAGGCACCCTGTTCCTCCAGGTTGGTGTGCCTCGCACAGGCAGGCTGGTGACTCGCCCTCAAACCAGCTTCGTAGCTCGAGAGAAGATCGACACCTGTGTTTGCAACCATCTCATGGTCTCGGTTTGCCCTCGAATCGGTATCTTCGACCCCATGAGTCTTCAGTTGCCCCTTCGAACATCTCCCCTCGCCTCAAAATACCCTCGAGACCCCTCTCGAAGCCCTCCCCTCGTCTCGAGACTCGTTCGAAGTGCCCCTCGCATCTCGAGTTACCCCAGGGAAGTTCGTTTTTACTTCAAGAAGCCTCGACTTCGACATCGAGGCCTTCCCCTGCCTCATTCGAGTCGCGTTCAAGAGCGTCAAGTGGGTTGTCACCCCTTCGAGGGTATGCAGGTTCGAGCGAGGCATCCCCTGGCCTTCGAGAGGCATCGAGGCACCGAGTTCCCCCTCGAGGGTTTTCTTTTTGCTTCTTCTGTGGTCGTGAAGGGCACATTCGAGTGAAGTGCAAGGTCTGTACTTCATATCTAGCAGCGGGGAGGTGTAAATTGGTTCGAGGTCGAGTCGTGCTCCCCACAGGTGAGGAGATCCCTCGAGAGGCTCTCGGGCGCACTCTACAAGCTCGGTTGGACTTCTGGGCCCTCGCTCGTGGCCCAGGAGGTTTTGTTGACCAGGTACCACCCCCTCCTTTGAGTTCGAAGTCATTCCAACCCCCCTCATCCCTTCGAGTCGACCCCAAGCCTACTGCCGAGCACACTTTGAGTTCGAGAGTGAGCCAGTCCCCTTCGAAAGTAAGCCAGGCCCCTTCGAGTGCCTCCAAGACCCTCGATAGGAAGCCTCGAGCCCTCGAGGTGAGCCCGAGTCGAATCCCGAGACCGGTTAGAACCTCTCGAAGGTCCCCTTCCCCCTCTCCTGTCCCCTCGAGTCACTCCCCTCCCCCAAGTCGCATTCCGAGGCCTGTCGAGCCTCGAGGTATGTCTCGCCTTCGATCCCTGCTATGCTCGAGGAGCCCCCAGCTTCGAAGCCAGTCCCTCGCACACCCTCAATCCCCTTCGCTGTCGTTCTGGCTCCCACTTGTACAGGCTCTGGTGCAGGTTCTTGCTCAGCAGTAGGTTGTCTCCCCTTCGAGTCGCCTTCGAGACCTTCGAGAGACCCTCGAACCCCTTCGAACCCCTTCGAGGCTGCTTCGAGCCATCCCCGAGCCACCTTCTGCCTTCGAAAATCTTCGGTTTACCTTCGAGCTGCCTCCCCCATCAGCTGAGTAGTGGTTTTTGTTTCTTTTTCATGGTCTCTTTCGTTTCGAGTTCGCATTTTTTGAGTTTCTACTTAGAGTTTGGTTTCGAGGATGATACCCCTCCCCTCGCTTTATGAGATATCTTGGTATGTGTTGACTGGGGACAGTCAGTATTTAAAGCCACCCTCGGATGTAGGGAGAGTATCCTCCCTACTAGGGTATTTGTTATATTTCATGCTTTCTACTTGTGTTTTTGTTTTTCTCTTTACCTTACTACTTTCTTTTACTTAGTATTTGTCCGCATTTTGGCTTACATAAGCTAGGACTCGCACTTAGAGGTGTGCTGTACATACTTAGAATAATAATAGACGCACTACACCAGACGAAAAGTAAGACGGAAATCCGAGACCGAGGGCTCGGAATATTGGTTTTCCCTTCGTTAGACGCTTACCAGACGTTATCTCGACCCTCCTTGGACCTTTTGGGCGTGTTCTCACTCTTTTCACCACTCTCTGACCCTCTACCAGCAACTCTTGCCCCCTCGGGTCGAACTAAGACCCACCAATCCAAAGGGAGATCCTCTAGGCCACTCCCCCCACCTTCCTTTATCATTCTTTTCACCGCCCCTCTGAGATCGCGAACCAAAAAGTAACAAGAGAGACTTACTGACACCTCGTAGTATCTGTCCATCCACTCCCGCGCCTCGTCGTCTGTGGCCGCCTCGTCCGGGATCTCACTCATCAGGGCAGCCAGCTTAGCCATGTGGGTGGCCCACATTTTCGGGACGAGCTTGCGAGAGGCGTCAGGCGAGAGGTCCCTCGGCTGCTGGACCTCGGAATTCCTAAGGGTGGGGCGCTGAGACGTCGAGGGGGACATGTTGTGTTTGCAGTTGCGGCGAGTAGCGGTGGTGAAGGGACTTAGAGAAAGAAAAGATGAAGTGGCGGCGACTTGTTTGGTATGTTTGGCAACCCTTTGTTGATGCAGAAGCATTTTTGCCACAGCACGTGACCGAGGTCCCCGTCCCGCTTGCCATTGTTCCGAGCACAGCCACCTGTCAACGGAATCTCGTCACCGATCCGTGTCACCGAGCACCCCTGACCGAGGACGGTCAGTATTCGAAGACCCCGGGAGGTGTAGGGAGTCCATACTCCCTAGGGCTGAATATCATAACCATATATCAGCTTCCCTATCGCCCTAGCCAGTCCCCGCAGGTCCACCGTCCGTTGGAAAGGTCGCCGCCGCTCCACTCTCGGCTATCTCGGCTACCACGAGCGCTTCCTTCGCTTACCTACGCCGCCGCCACCTAATCGGGAAGTAACCCCTATCACCGACACTCGTCACCGCTACAAGTCACCGCTAGCCCCTGTCCTCGACCCCTAGTCATCATCCGCCCCCTATCTGCGTCGGCCTTCGGCCCTCCACATGCCTATCAAGTGTCTACTGACCATCGGCAGTCTACCCCGTCACTTGTGACGTCGGCTACTCAGTACCTGTAGCCCGACTCGAGACACCGACGCTCACCGCCGCCAGTAGTACCGCCACACCGCACCAGACCGCCCCCAAGAGTCCCCGCAGCGTCGGCCAGTAGTCCAGAGACCTTAGGCACGTCCCCCTTCGCCGCTTTACCCTTTCCTTGGCTTTCCTTTACCTACCTTTCGTACCTACTACCTGTAGTGCCTTACTGCGGCACCTTTCTGTCACTTTTTTTTCTGACATATGACATCTCCGAAATTCGCCGAAATATTCCTTTGTGACAGCCTCCTCTACGATACATAACACTGCTGTACTTAGGAAAAATATACCCACTTTTCTGGCGTCACCATCTGTGTGTCTGAGAGTCCCCTTGAGTCCCCAGAGTCGATTTCTTGTGTATTTTCGAGTCTTTTGAGTCCCTCTTGCGTCCACAGAGTCCCCCACCGAGTTCTACCGCCATATTCGTGACTGCTTCGAGTTATAAAAATTATCTGCTGCCTTCAGAGTCATCCCTTCGAGTCTACGAGTTCCCCAACAGCCCACACGAGTCCCACATCGCCGCCTTTCGAGTTCTAAGCCCCGAGAGCTTCCAGCCGCCAACACCAGTCCTCTTCCGCCTCCCTGTGGCGGCAATTCGAGTTCTACCCTGCCAGCACCCTTCCGATGCAGGGAAACCTTCCCCTTCGCTGCCTAGTCACTCCCTCTACTTCCTTTCCGACTCACGACCCCTTGGGACGAGCCTAGGCCTAGCCTACAGCTTTCCCCCCTTTCCCCCTTGCGCTCTCATAAGAAGAGTTGCCCACAGCACTTAACATTGACAACAGACTACATCCCCCTCCCCCCGCCCCCACCGATCTGCAACCTTCCAACTGCATGGACAACGCAACTGGGGTTATGATCATGGGTATGTTTGCAACCGTCACCCATTCGTTTACCACACACACACACACACAATCAGTGACCAATGAACACGACGATGAGCATCTACGAGCGCCGCTGCACATCCACATTTACTCGCCCATCACTCTGGCGACGATGTGTCAATCGTATGACATGGTCTTCTGCTTACCCAGCATTCTACTGGAAGATGACAGCTTTGATGGTCAGTGACAAATTCTTAAAGACATTCCAATCTCATATTACATGAAGTCATTGTTTCATGTGCAATCACAACCGGTTTGCCTATGTTTACCGCTAACAGAAGAGATGCTTTCGAGGTAGTGGAAGCCATCCACTTCATTTACAACACCGATTTGCTACGTTAGTGAGGACGTGTGTGTCGTCCTACATTCCTGTAACTACATCGGACACGAACAAACTTGAAAGACGACTCATCCACATCAACACCGAAAGGCACCTCTGATCATTTCCAACCGTATCCACAGTTCAACGACGCCAAGTGTCCGTTACGCCGCCAATCAATCGATCACCTTTCGCCTTACACCGACCCAAAACAAACCCATGGTCCACCCCTAATCGCCTGGAAAACGTCTTCCCCTTTCCCACTTCCCCTTCTCAGCTTCCATATATACTCCGTGCATACTACCCCACACCCCACCGCCGATCAATCGATCACACCAAACCTTACACCAAAAATCAATATCGTCTCCTCCGTGACGCCACAATGCCCATTCATGGTCCGTCGTCATTACACATGCAAGACACACACACACCCCAATCCTTTTCGTCCTCCTTCACCACTGACCACCATCAAAATGACGGAAGGCGTACTCATCGCAGGTACGACAATTCACCACCATGCCCTGACGTCCACACTCACAACATACAGTACAATGTCACCGGCAACGCTGAAGGGTTGACTGATAGGGACCTAGGGGATTTACCTGAGGTCTCCTGTGGTGAAAGAAGGGGTCAGTTTGACCCAAGGGGACTGGAGTTGCTTGGTAGGGAGTCAATGAGCAGGGAAAAGAGACTTGGAAACGCGCCCTAGAACCCAGGGATAGTCGAGATAACGTCTAGAGGGACTCTGATAAGGGAGGAATGATGATCCGAGGCTCCGGCCTTCGAATTCCGTCTTACTCTGTCTTTGTTAAAGTGGCTGTTATTATTCTAAGTATGTACAGTACAATGTAAGTACGAGTCTGGCTTACATAAGCCAAACTCGTCCAAACACTAAGTAAAAAGATAGAATAAAAATATGGAAACAAAAAACTAAGTAAAGACAAAGAAATATAGTAAATCCCATGGTAGGGAGGATGCCTTCCCTACAACGCGTCGTCCAAACTGAAGTTGTGAGGGAAGTAAACTTCGACGAAGCCAAAATGATGTGCGATCACGTTTTTCAAGTTCCTAAATCCTTGATAGACAGAGGTGACCTGAAACGTACGTATTTTCAACCCAAAGCATTCACCACCCACAATACTTTCAGAACTCGTACGCACCGCTGCCACTAATCGATGGGCACTGTATGCTGCCACAAAGGACAACGCCGATCAGCTGTTATCCTTCATTGACACTCTTCGACCCTCTGATTTTGATTCTTAAAATACTGGAAACGTGTTCTGTGATGAGCAAATTAGCGTAGTATGCCACAGTTCTCCGTCAAGTAGCACCTGCTTTGCACAATGCCATTACGTCTGGTCTTTGAAACAATACGGCAACTATCACAATAACGTCGACCGACCACTCCATGTTGATCGATCTGATCAAAGGCAACTGAAACACCCCTCTTTAAAATAATTCTGTCATCGTAGTCAGCCTATAAAAGGGTCAGCAATTTCTACATACTCTTACGGACATCGCCTTTCCGTCCTGAATCTCCCACGATGCAGCCCAAAGTCGCGCAATCCACTGCCACCCCTTCCTGCGTTTCTTCCCCTGCCTCCTCCCAGACCGACGACGTCGCTTCCGAATCCCAACCCACATCCTCCGCTCTATTACGCTGCAAAAATCAACTATCCACATCGGGATACTACCTCGCCGACGACGACGTCATCAACAACGTACGATGGATCAAACAAGGACATTGCGATTTCCTCGCCGTCAACGACAGCAACAACGACACCCAAAGAGAGATGGCTGTTTTATCTGCCATTGTGCACATCAGTAGCAACGACTATTGGCTGACGTCCGACGGTGGATATCGCAAGGGATCGTCCATCACCTCCAGACTCTGCGACGTCAAACCATCCTGCACCGTTAGCGAACCTTCAATGCCTCCCGTGAACGACTTTGCTAATGTAATCAAAAACCTTCGTGCTATCGTTATGAAATGCGCCACCCCGGGCTACAAACAAGGCAAAGGTTTCTTTTTTTACGACAATTCCACCACCAACCCCTCCCGATTCAAAGTACGTCACAAATTATTCGAGGTATGCATTGTTCATTACTTTCGTCCCCTACCCACGTCACATTCTACAGCGACTCGAACACGAGAACGCTGAGAAAACCGTCTTCGAATCATCCAATGCCCCCGGTATGGGAATCAATCACACTGCACTCATGGCGTCATTAACCCTATCCACAGAATGTTACGACTTCTTACCGCAGAACTGGTATCTAACTCACGAAGAAACGCGAGAGGAACTATACTTATTGGAAAGGACGCACAAACTGCGACTGCTTCCAGCTTATGACGTAAACGGCCATCTTATTCCACCCGCCGCGTACCAACGATCTCTGGAGAACGCCGTGGTCGAACTTCATTTCAACCTTTGCCACTGGCCCATAGCGTCCAAAGCTGGCGCTGCAGCTTTCGATTCTTACACCGCTGACATCGTCTTCATTCGCGTCCTCGTTCCCCCCCCTCCTCCCATTAACAATGACTTTCAGCAAAAGCGTAAAATATCGTTTTTCGTCGACCCCGACGCCGCTGTTGCACCCCCCCGAAAGAAGAAGAAATAGACCGTAATCACAGCAACACTATACAGGTACGCATAAAAGCGTTACCCTCTTCGCCCTCCTAACAACCAAAAATGTCCTTAGAATAGCGTCAGATTCTACATGTCATTTTCTCTCTGTCTGCGTACCGGCCTGTACAATAACCTCAGAATCTCCCTATCGCTTTCTCTCATTAGTCTCCGTACCGGTCTCTTCCCTCAGAGTCTCCGTGATGCTTTCTCTCATCAGTCTCAGTACCGGTCTCTACTCGCATTGTACAATACAGTAGCCTCAGAGTCTATACTTTCACATCCTAATGTCGAAGTGATTCGCAACACCTCTCTGCAAGCAAGGTTAAAGGCCGCCCTCAGGCGGCATTTCCCGAGTACGGTGAGTACTTGGAATGCTCAGTCCAGTTGCCCCTTACGTGGAGCACCAATGTCTTATCTTTCGTACGTACCTGAAGATTAGGCGGGCCCTATCACAGAGATATAGTCTATCGAGATGTCCGATCGACCGACGACGGACAAGTGACGACGCTACACATGCACAACGCGGTCAGCAGAATTAGGCCAAGTCCTAACTGTTGAACGAAACTTGATCAAATAACCTGTCAACAAACAGCCTGCGGGCAGAACTTAATGTTTCAAGAAAACCCCAAGTTAAATCTAGGTTTGGGTATGCAAACATTAAGCTTTACCTCCAGACTAAACAGTTTCTTATATCTGGAGTTTCGCACAACATTTAGGACGGGTCTAAGTTCTGCCGACTGCGTTGTGACACGCAGTTGGTTTTGGTACTTGTATGGGACGGCTACCTGCCCCGAGTTCCTTCCTACCCAGATGAACAGGGGAAAATATTTCCGATTGGCTGTGCAGGAATTCAGTACTCAATCCTGGGTGGATTTGAGCCTGAATTAGCCTACGTCGTGCCAAGGCACGGGAGATAAATACATCCAAACATATTGCGTGATAGGCTCTTGTCGCCCTTTGCCTTCGGAGGCTTTTTGTCGATGAAGTATGTCTGCCAGAGTCCGAAGGGTCCAGGAGTCGGAAATGCACCAAACTCCCATGGCTTGGGCATTCTGGCTTGGAAACGTGGAGACGTCGGACTGTTCGGGGAAGTCATCTCTGAGTGTGGGTGAGCATGTGTCGCTGTTTGTGAAACAAAACCCGACCTCTTCTAGTTATCTATTACATTTCCAACCTCAAGTCCAATCGCACGCTATTTCGTCGCATATCGCCGCTTGTTATCGACGAATAGAGTGGTTGGTTGTACCAATTTTGTTGCCAGATGGTGCCCATATGCGTGGAAAGTCGCTGCACTCCGGTGGCGGTCTAGTCTTTGCAGGGTCGTGAGTGTGACGCGGTAACGAAAAATGGCTTTCTAATTGCAAGCCGGCAATTACCAGAGCATACCTTGTCAGTGGTTCCAGTAGCTCGGATACGCGGGGCTGATACCACGCATCGATTTGTCAAGTGCTCCAGCTCGTGGCGTGCTAGACCGACCGAGCGGTACGGGTGTTGATTTAAATGAGACCCCACAGGAAGGTACCTTCTTTGATTGTGCGGTGTGGCAGCCCAACCATCTCTGTGACAACCCTTGGAGAAAGAGCGTGCCAGCGACACGCCGCATCGGACTGGTATTTCCGACCAGCTACAGCAGGAACTGCAACTGACCTCAAAATAGACACCTGCAGCCGATTTAGAGTGCTGGCGTCTCTCACACTGAGGGTCACACGACAACAAAGTACCAGGGAATCTCCTTGATTCACCGTTCAAACAAATAACGGTAAATAATCTCTGGTCTACTTTATTAGTACGTGCAGGATCTGGCCGAGGAGGGGACCCTCCTACACCTACTTACACGGTTGCTGCATGGGCTTCAGTGCCAAGATGTCGCGCGAGGTCGTTAAATCTACCTTTCGTTCACGTGCTCGAACTGTCTTCACAGTCTGCGGTAGCATCTACGTTGCCCTACTACTGCTCCTGACTATCCCTTCGATCCAGACACAGTAAGTGATGCTTCATCTGCTTCATTACGTCGTTTTAAGAATTATAACCCCATTCAGTGCATTATTCATGAACGTTATCAAGCTCCCCCTCTTCGCACAGTATGACAATCCCGAGCATTACGGGATGGCACGTAAGTAGTGATCAGTTTTTCGTTGTCCGCGATGGTGTTATGGGCCCATTGATGCGGTGAGACGTGAAAGACGCTAAGGTGTTTTTCCTGAATAGCTGGCAAGGTGGCCAATATCAAGATAGTCACCCCAGATAATCATACACTTGGTGCATGGTTTATTCTTTCTGACAACGTCTATCAGTCTATGCCTTTCCCCCCGCCGCCCGACGCGGCAGAAAATGCTGTGCACGAAGCCTTGACCTCACAGCCTACCATTCTCTTTCTTCACGGAAACACTGCCACGCGCGCTTTCTACGTGCGCGTTCGTCAATACTCCGGTTTCTCATCTCGTGTGCGTGCCAACGTACTTGCGATAGATTATCGGGGTTTTGCCGACAGCGAAGGTACGCCCAGCGAAAGTGGTCTGACCATCGACAGCCGTGCTGCGTGGGACTGGCTCATCGCCAATGGTGCCAAACCTGAAGACATCGTTATCGTCGGTCATAGCCTCGGCACAGCAGTCGCTTCAAAGCTCGCAGTATCCTTGGCTGAGGATGGCACCCACTTTAAAGGGTTAGCCCTTTTATCCCCCTTCTCATCTCTACATGCTGTTGTGGATACTTACTGCGTGTTCGGGTTTCTTCCCGTCATGCTGCCCCTGACCATGGTACCTGGGGCGGCTGGTATGTCTGATTGCTAAGCGTGCTGCCCCCATTATTCATCTTCAACACATCCAGATCTTTTCAAGTCCTTCCTCCGCCACGAGTTCAATACATTGTCCATCATCTCGGTAGGCCTCCACCTTTCATACTTGTGACAATGCTGACCCCCGATCAGAGAGTCGAAGCGCCCCTGCTCATACTTCACTCGGAGAATGATTGGGATATCCCGCACTGGCATTCGGACGCGATCTTTGATACCCTGTTAGAGCCGTACCTAACCCCCGTTGCCTCCCTTCCTCGTAACGTCACCTTGTGGTCAACCGAAGAGTGGAGTGAGTACGAAGGGCAGTTGACTCTGCGTAGCAGGGAGCGCGAGTCGTTGGTCACTCGGACACATATCCATAATTTCGGTGACATGCACGAGTTCGAGAGCTCGGGAAAGAAGATCGTGTTAGTGAAGGCTCTCACTGGGTGGCATGAGCCTGGGACGATCGAGGGTGTACAGGATACCATTCGTCATGTATTCGCTTTTGCTTGACCGTTTTCACGGTGTTGGCAGGTTCGTCCGGCCAAATAAAAATCAGATGTACATCACTACTGTTCCCGCGTGTTCTGCACGAGTTGAAAGTTGATCGACGGAGTGATCAGAGACATATATTCTAAATGACATGTCTGTCCGTTTGAAATACCCAGCGGCGTCTTGCTATCTTGTGGTAGTATGTATACTTAGCAGGCGGAGTTCGCTGATCTGGCGGTCATAAACAACTTCTGGTATCGTCTACAATTGCTTCCGTCAGCATGATAATGATGCTATAGCGTGGCCATGCTAGACAGGTGAGTTCTGGAGTGCCAAGGGTGAGAACCCTGGGTTGTTATAGTTCATTCGGTCATTTCTCGTATTTACGAGAGTGGGATTCTGACGAGGCCCCTTGTGGATTCGAATTGCTTTCTTTTTCCGATCACAAGAAGGGAAGGTGAAGACTAGTATTGCCACATAACCTGTATTGTAACTCTCGGAAACAGTAAGCCATGGAGGGAATACTAATCAATAACTGGTTTGTCCTCAAAGGTCAATAAGCCGTACAACGATGTGATTTGATCGCCCTATGGAACGTAACCTTTGTCAGGGCCCCAAAACAGGAACTAGAGTCAAATCTCACTTTGCGTTCGATAGTATCGATCACATCTCGCAGGTGGTCAGCAACCATATGGCGCTTCGTGGCTTGCGTTGCACAATCCATGGACCGGTACTCTTCCGCCAGTTCGCGATAAATTCTGCGACGGAGTTGGCTTGGATTTATGTCTCCACTGGACGCATCGGAAAGAACTTACTCTTTGTAGTGCGTAAATTCATCTTCAAGCTCCCGCACGACTCTGGCGAGCACAGTTTGAGGAGGGATATCGCTAGGTCTTAGGGCACCGCCATTCCGATCCATCCGTTCAATGATTTCTTCAATGTTTGGAATGTCTTCCACTGGTGCGTTGTCGTCATGTCGTGGGGGACGTCGAGCCCCGGCCACTTCACCTGCATCTGATCGATCGTTGTTTTCTGGTCTTTCATTTTCAGGAGGTTCGCGAATGTTTCGTTTTCCATCGTCCGTCTGGGCGTGACATTGTGAGCGACGGTCTTTACACACATGACATGCTTTAGTGTGACGGCGCGGCGAGGAGAAAAACAAGTGCTCCAGGTCCGCACTAATGCGGGGGAAGGGGGGATTCGGTTTTGCATCATCGGCCTTAAGTTTGCTCTCCTTTCGTCGCGTTTTTGAATTTTGACTTGGTTGGTCCTTGGCTACTGGCAATGATGGTTCCGCGGTGGATTTGATAATAGGCGCTAACTCATCTTCCTCCCCAACTGGTTGCCCAAAGCCTCGCCGTCGGGAAGGCGAGCTTGAAGTGCAGTCTTTCGGGTGAGAGAGTGCAGGGGACACCATATCTTGAGTGATACCAGCTGACGAAGCAGAGGTATCCGGAGACCGCGGGCGGTGTTCCTCCAGATCTGCCGAGCTTGGATTGACCACATCGGGGTCGATGAATCGGAGTGCAGATGCTATGCGGGGTCGGTCAGTAAAGGCGGGGGATGCAGGTCGACTTCGACTAAGGTGCTGAGAGGTCTCCGAGACTGATCTCCGGAGTGAAGGAACAGGTGTACATGGACGCGATATACGGTTGGGCGACGGACTTTCGCCGGCGGGCTCTACTTCGAACTCTTCAGACCGCTCCGTATCGGCCGCGGACCCTACATCGTCATCTTGTTCCTCCCCTGTGCTCTCTCTTGCTTGACGTCTTTCATTGAGGCCCTCTTCGACAACCCCTCGAAGGACCTCAATCTCTCCAGCAAGTCGCTCCATCTCATTTCTGAGTTGGTTGATTTCCTCCGTTTTCTCGGCTAACGAGAGAGCGTCTGATTCGCGCAGACGGCGGAGATCTTCCAGCAGCTGTTGCTGAATGGAGAGGTCGGAAGTGACACGGGCAAGGTGGGTCCTCAGTGTGGATATGAGTGATTCGAGTGCTGATAAACTGTGAAATTCCAATCACGGTGATGCATAGACCAGTCTACCTTTCTTTTCCTCCACGACTTCAAAGTATTTGGATGCTGCTTGATCAGCCTCTTTGGTTTTCTTCTCCTTACCCTTGGCACGCGAAGTCGAAAGGCCGGGAAGGCGACCGCTGACATCGATTGCATCCTGAGACTCTAAAATCCGAGTTCGTTCCCTCACCACGTCTCGTTTGCATTGCTCAAGCTCATACTCCAACTCCCTGACACGTCGTCTGGCGATGCTGTTTTCATTCTCCAGATGTGATAGTCGAATCTGGAGTGCATTCAGGGAAGCGACAAGGCGAGCTGGCAAAGCTGTTGGAATGTGCATTTTCAGATGTGAATATGGAACACCCTACCTTCAAGTTCTCTGGAACCGAGTCCGCGGACAGCGTAACGATCCATTATAGCTTTCGCAGGAGAAACGACAGCATTTGTTAGTCCGGTAACATCAGGCAGATGGACTCGCCCTCGGGTCGCCTTCTTGGATGCGCGACTAACGTGGTTCAGATCGCCACTCACGTCTGCTACACTTGCATGCGGGACATCCCTTTGACGAGAATGTGAAGGTGGATGAGGTGCGTGTTCATTGTCAACAACAAAGTCAGCCTGGGAGAGGTCTTGAGCATGGCGAGCGTCCCTTGTAAGTCCTCGTGCCATTTTTGTGAAACTGGGAGTTGCAAGAGACGGTGTGGGAGGCTGGACATTGACATGAGGCTGAACGGCTGCAGGTTGAGAAGCGTGTCTCCGAATTGGAGTCGCGGTAGTGTCAAAAGAAACGGTGGGGATTTTTCTCGCTCGTGGTGTCATGCTCCGGCGAGACGAGTCCGCATATCGACGCGAGGTGTCCTGAGTTCCTCCAGGAGACTGAAAAGTTGATTGAAGTGAGCGCGGGCGTCGTGGGGAGAACCCTACGCGCTGCAAGGTTTCAGCGAGCTTTGGGCGGGAGATCTCTTGTGACCTATCAGTTTCCTCTGAAGCGGATAAATCATGAGCTCTCCTTGGGGAGCGCAAACGAGCGGCAAGGGAAGCAGCATCGGCCGTGTCCATTCCAGCCATGATATCCTGAAGGGGACGATCGGGATCATACTCTGCACCACTAACGCTGGGTTCCCTTCGTTGATTGCGCCCTAGACCGGCGGTGATCGTGACGGCGCTGGCGTGATGTGCAGCGGTAGAAATAGTTTCAGCACCGTAAGGACTGATGCCGTCGTCGTCGTGGATAGACCACGGGTGAATGTGACTGTGGCCATCGTAATCCAGGTTTTCGCGCGAGTGTTGATCGAAAGATGTAAAACCGGGGAACGGGGACGGCGCAGAGTAATGACGTGGATATTCTACAGACTCATTGTCACCGGTTGGTTCGTCGGGGACAGATGATAGATGAAATGATAGATCGGTGTTTTGCAGGTTGTGCTCGAGTTGAATGCGACGCTGTTCGAGTTCGTCGCCTTGAATGCTAAAGTCAAAGTGCGATGACTTTCTAGACATCAGGTGTCGCGAAACAGGTAAAGAAAATAACAAGACAGCGAGGCAAAAAGACGGACAAGCAGGCCACACGGGCGACGTCGGACTTGCAAACCAGACTGGCTGCTGGCTACAACACGTCCCTACGCGTCTGTCACGTGATCGCTCATGCAGGCGTGGGGGTCACCTTCCTCGTTTGGTGATAATCGTCGAGACCACTCCAGCCGCATCTGCTTTTGCTGACCTCGGTCATGGAAACTCAGACACACAAAGCCCACCGGCCTGGCACTAAGACCGAGAAAAAGACAAAAGGACGAGGTAAACAATCCGGATTTAACGAAAAAGTAGCGTACGGTGGTCCTGTGTTCTCCCAGCTTGCTCAAGCTTTCCCTAGGCCTTCGCCCCGAAGTCTGGCAGACGTGCAGAGCGAGAAGGACGAAGGAATGTCGAGCGCGAGCAGACTCGTTTACATGTTCCCCTTGTTGATCGCACTCCGGATGACGTTCCTCCGCCCGTGATTGTCGCCATAGTAGGGCCTTCCGGAGTCGGCAAAACCACTCTACTCAAAAGCCTTGTTCGCCGATACTCGAAGCAAACGCTACAGGAGGCTAAGGGCCCTATTACGGTGGTTGGCGGCAAAAAACGACGATTGACGTTCATTGAATGTAGTAATGACCTCAATTCAATGATCGACATTGGCAAAATTGCCGACCTGGTTCTTCTGATGATCGATGGGTCATACGGATTCGAAATGGTGCGCAAGGGCTCGCGTGTGGTTACTCAACCTGAATCTGCCTACAGGATACATTCGAGTTCCTCAATATCTTACAGGCGCACGGTTTCCCCAAAGTCATTGGCGTCCTTACACATCTCGATCTCATAAAAAAGCAATCCACTTTGAAATCTACCAAGAAGACTATCAAGAAACGTTTCTGGACAGAGATATACCAGGGTGCAAAGCTCTTTTACCTCTCTGGTGTCCTCAATGGGCGGTATCCTGACACCGAAATCCTGAACCTTTCCCGCTTCATCAGTGTTATGAAATTCCGGCCTCTCATATTTCGTAATAGCCACCCTTACCTCCTGGCTGATCGTATCGAAGACCTTACACCTCGAGAAACTATACGTGCATCGAAGGGTAAATGCGATCGCACTGTCACATTGTACGGGTATCTCCGGGGCACCAATCTTCGACAAAGCACCAAAGTGCACATACCTGGCGTGGGCGACATGTCCATAACATCCGTCAAAATATTGGGAGACCCTTGTCCGCTACCTGATGCGGATTCTGAGAAGCGGCGGAAGCTCAGTGAGAAGAAGAAACTCCTCGTACATGCACCGATGAGTGATGTTGGAGGCGTCATATATGACAAAGATGCTGTGTGGATCAACGTTCCCGGGAACTTCACTCGTGGAACCACTGACGGTAAGATGTCAGTTCTTCATGCCTGAACCCAACGTGACCTTTTCCAGTTCCACTAGGCGAGGGAGAAAAAATGGTCCTGGACCTTCAGGATGTCGACGCTACGTTGGCGGATACGGTTTCCCGCAGCCAGATAAAACTGCTGGGATCCTCATCGACGCCGCTGACGGTTGAAGCCCATGAAGATGAAGAAGACCACGAGAGTCTTGCAAACGATGTAGAAGTGGATGAAGAGGGAACCGATGGGTCCGAGGAAGAAGATCATTCGGTTGAAGATAAGGATGAAGGGATTACGGATGAAGATGAGTCAGATTCAGGATTAGACCCTGGACTGGGCGATCGCGGTCGTATTTCATCGCGTAAAGTGATGAGACCTATTTCCGGACCCTCGGAGAGGGAGCGAGGAGGAGCTGATGTCGCTTTTGCCGACAGCGACTCTGATCTTGGTGATGGTGATGAAGAATGGGATGATAGGGGTAACTCCCCTCCATTGGATCTGGAGGACGACTCGGGAGACTTATCAGGCGAAATTGATGGCACTGATGGAGATAAGGTTGCAGGTCCTGCGTGGAAGGAGAACCTGTCCGTTAAGGCCGCTGCTGCGTTTGCTGAACACGCTCGACGGAAGCGAAGAAAGGATTGGATGGGATCAATATATTCGAGCCATCTTACTCCCCGCCAAGTTGTCAATGGCGAAGGCGAAGTTTCCCATGAAGAAGACCCCTCAGACATCGACGATTTCTTCCGTCGAAAAGAAACATTTGGACAGAAGGATGACGAACTTGACAGAACGAAGGACATTTTGTCGCTCGAAAGTCTTCGAGAATGGGAGAACCAGGCCACATTAGATTCTCTACGTTCTGCATTCATCACCGGCCACCATGTTCCTGCAGATGGTGTCGTAACGGAAGATGAGGACGGAACGGAGGGTGGTGACTTTGAGGATCTGGAGGCTGACGAGTCGAGGCAACCACCTCCACCTCAGGATATTGAAGCCACTCGAGCTGCAGAACTCGCTGCTAAAAAGGCGGAACTTAAACGCAAATTTGATGAACAGTACGACGACCCAGAGGCTGCCAAGATGGACTTTTACGACGAAAAGAAGGAAGAGATCAACCGTCAGCTACAAATCAATCGTGCTGAATTCGAAGGGATTGATGCAGAAGCGCGCGCACTGGTGGAAGGCTATCGGCCAGGTTCCTACGTTCGTATCGAGCTCTCGAATGTCCCTTGCGAGATGATAGAGCATTTTGACCCGCACTATCCTATCATTGTTGGAGGGCTGCTTCCTTCGGAAGAACGATTTGGATACCTTCAAGTTCGCATCAAGCGGCATCGATGGTTTACCAAGATTCTGAAAACTAACGACCCTCTGATCTTCTCCCTGGGCTGGAGACGCTTTCAGACAGTGCCCATCTACTCATTAGACGACCATTCCATTCGAATGCGGATGCTCAAGTATACTCCCGAGCACATGCACTGTTACGCCACGTTTTACGGACCGGTGTCTCTACCGAATACTGGCTTTTGTACCTTTAACAGTCTCGATGGCCAGACTTCCATGTTCAGGGTGTCGGCCACTGGTGTGGTGCTTGATGTTGATCGCTCCACCAAGATTGTCAAGAAACTGAAGCTTACTGGTGTTCCATTCAAGATATTCAAGAATACAGCATTTATAAAGGACATGTTCAATAGTGCCCTTGAGGTTGCCAAATTTGAGGGTGCCCATGTTCGGACCGTCTCCGGCATCCGGGGGCAAGTGAAGAAAGCGTTATCCAAGCCAGATGGAGCTTTCCGAGCTACATTTGAGGACAAGGTACTCATGAGTGGTGCGTTCACTCTCCCTTCTTTTCCGAAAACCCTGAAAAGTGGCTGACAGAGTTTCTGCAGACATCGTCTTTTTACGAGCGTGGTACTCCATTCAACCCCGCAAGTTCTACAATCCTGTAACTTCGTTACTGTTGTCCGATAAGGGACGGTGGTCCGGGATGCGTCTGACGGGTGAGGTGAGGAAAGAACAGGGCCTCAAAACGCCTCTCGCTGTCAATTCAACGTACAAGACTATTGAGCGGGCACCACGCCGTTTCAACGCGCTCAAGGTGCCTAAGAAGTTGCAAGCTGCTCTGCCATACGCCTCCAAACCAAGGGCAATGAAACCTCAGAGCGAAAAGACCTATATGGCGCGGCGCGCCGTCGTCATGGAACCAGAGGAGAAGAAGGCGGTCGCACTTATGCAGCAGATCCGGGCGTTGCGGAAAGATCAAGTGGTGAGGAGGAGGGAGAAACAGAGTGAGAGAAAGGCTGCACATCGTAAGAAGGCAGAGAAAGAGGAGGCATTAAGGGCAGATAAGGAAAAGGAGAAGAGAAAGGAGATCATGAGGGTTGCTGGACTCAAAAGCAGGCAGGAGATGGAACCAGACGAGGGCCGACCGAAGAAGAGGAGAAAGACGTAGACTTTGGTAGTGTCACTGTAGACAACTCACTGGAGTGACGTGCTGTAACGTCACGCCTGGAAGCGGAGACTCCTTCCCAATTTGACCGACTGACAGGCAGCTGCAGGACTGGTTCACCAACGCGGCGGCAAGATTGTCTTCGACTTGGTCGAGGCCGTCCGCGCAGATGAACGGAAATCAGTGGCATTCGAGTGGTCAACCGCAGGACATCTCATCCCGTCGCCGGGTACAACAGCATGGACACGCTCCTGACACGGCCTACCTCGCCCATGGTCTGTTCGCTACATACCCTGCAGCTTCGACCATTCCATCAGCGCACGGTAAGTTTTCATGGTTTCCAGTTGACAGCGACTTAGCTGATCTCATGTAGTCGCCCGACATATGAACAACTTATCCATTGCTGAACCTCCCCCAACCTATATGCATGCGAACCAGAACAATCCTTATGTTGCTCAGTACCACTCGTACCACCAACCTGCTTCACCATTCGCCGAGTATTCACACGAACTTGCTTACTTGTCTAATCCTTCAGTTCCTGCCTCTCACTCTGCATATTGGCAGGCCACCAGGGATGAGTCTGCAAAACTACTATCATATGGACCACCGTACGTCGACCTTTCGCTGCGTTATTATATGATACCCATCCCTTGTCCATAGCATGAACCAGTCCAGCTACGTTCCTCCAACGCAGTGGAGTCGAAACGCTCCCGCCTCATCATTCCAGGCTCCCGCTCTAGCCAATTCTCTACTTCAACGGTTCAATCCTACCTCAGCTTACCCAACTCCTCCCCCACCCGGGATACGTGCTTCTTCTTCTTCCCTCGCTTTCGCCCTTGGTAATCCAAATAAGAAAGTCAGTGAGCGCGTCTACAAACCTGAGGAGTCCGGCCCCTTTGTCAAAGATTTCCTCAACCGCTCTGCCCAACTCATTGAGAGCAAACCTCTACCGCCCGCCTCACCTATGCCTAGTAAAGATACTTTGAACATCGATTCGCGATCCCACCCTTTAAATCCGCCTTCACTCCCGCTTGCTGAAGGTTCTACGACCCCAAGGAAACGCAAATCTCCGGAGGACGTCAGCACGCCTTCCCCTAAGCGCATACAAACATACGCCTCCGAGCGGTCGACGCCCAGCACAAGGACCGTTAGTACAACGCCGTCGAAGGAGTCCAAAACCCCAAGACACGTGCTGGCTTACGTCAACGTTCCTCCCCCATCGTGGAAAACGCCGTCAGGAAAACAGTCGAGATCTGGCGAGCATGCTGGTTCAGATTATTCAGATGATAACGATGAGCACCGGCATAATGTACAGGCCTCCGTCAAGACATCCGCTCGCCGAACGGGTGACAGAGATGAGCGTGGTATATTCGTTAATCATCCACGTAACTCAAGCTAACATCCACAGCAGCTCCGCTGGAAAAGCTTACCACATTGATTGAAGATATATTTGAAGCCGAAGATTCCGTGCCTGTCGACATTCAGGCTGCAGATTTACCGAAGGAATTCTTCTCCCCTCTCACAAGCGATTGCAACTATCCTCAGCTTCAGCACAATCTCATACGTAAACTGACCAAGTATATCAGTCAGCTTGCCCATCCGCCCAAGAGATCCAGGCGTCCTGCCCGAGAAATCGCTTTAAATGGCCACGGAGCAAAGCTAAGGGAGACACTCGGTGATATTGAGAGTTCAATTCTTTCGCGGTTAATGAAGATCCTCGAGCGTAGTATCAAGGAGGGAGAGGAGCTGGACCCTTTTCATACCTCACTACCTTCTCCAACGGAGAAGAGTCTCAAGCACATGGCAGTCGACGGCGCGGATGGCGAAGCACATCAAGATACCTCTCAAGTGTCGTCGCATCAACACTTGACCGATTCGGACGTGCGTACCCTTGCTGCCCAACTAGAAATTGCTAGAGATAGTGTCTTGGCCGCTGAATGCTGTATTGCTCTGTTGAGTGGGGAGGGGCTAACCAAGCAAGTGGGTAACAACTATATGATATCTGTGACCTCTATCTTATGCTATTCCTAAAGCTGTACTCGGAAGAACTGATCACTACGTGCCTCAGCACCATCAAGAATCAGTTGACGATGATTGTTTACCCATTTGTTGAGGGCTCGGGAATAGGCACATCTGCTTCACCCCAACTGCATTGTCTTCACCGATACACCCATGCTGGTACTGGTGACTTGCGTAGACTACTGAGCGAGCTCTTCCAGGCTCTCTCTGCTGCGCTTCCACGTGTCAACTCTCTTTTCAGCGCAGACGGCCTGATCATGTCGGATGCGATTATCATACAGGCCGTCTATATTGCCATAGGGCCGTTCTTTGTTGTTGAATCACCCCAGGAAGGAGACACGAAGGGCAAAAAAGAGAATGCTGTACTGAGCACCCTCGGTAGCAGCGCTATCAGGGGTTTACGGCTTGACGCCCTTTCGATCATCCGCAGCGTAAGACAATCCTGGGAGATCGATGTGAAAATCGCTCATCAATTTCCAGGTATTTGCAAACCACGAAGACCAACGCTCTTGGATCATTGAAGAAATCTTGACATCTCTGATAAAGTTGTCCAACAGCCACAAGAAAGCTGGGCAGTTCCGGTTTGTTTGTTTTTTCGAATCGGCATGGTAGTTGGCATTTGATACCGTCTTACTGCAGTTTGCGAGATGGGCGGTCAATACGAACGGTTTCAGCGTTGTTGTTGCAACTGGTTCAGACATCAGCCCGGGACGTTCGAATAGCCGCACGGAAAATTGCGAAAGCCCGTCACAGTCATGCTCTTCGACGACAAGACAGTCTACACGATACAGCTCAAGATAATATGTTCGACGAACATGACACTAAAGTGAAGACATTTCATCGAGGCAAAGTCTCCGTACTGATAGCTGGACAGGAAATTCAGCTGTATATGTCTGGTCTCGAGTCTGCTACTACAGCTGCAAAGACTATTATTCTTTTCTTGACCCAAAGGCGCAGTATAATTTATCTGTAAATATTCCAGATCCTGATTTTAGGCGCAGGTCCGGCAAGGGCAAGCAGACAAAGAACTCCAATGAAGCGGAGTATCGTGTCATTCTAGATAACCTTATCTCCGACTTACTCGTCGTCCTTTACTGGCCGGAGTGGCCTGCGGCGAGTCTCATTTTGAGTGTCATCTGCAAGTTCATGGTATGTTCTGTTTACTGCACATAGGAATTAGGGAAAATTACAAACTTCTCTCTTGAGGTTACCTCACTGGACGATGTAAAGACCAGCCAGCAGGCGGATACCAATGCGGCCAAGACTATTGCATTAGACCATTTGGGTGTTATTGCAGCACGTCTACGTACCAGTGCCCTCAGAGTCCGACAGCGTGGTGGAAAACATCCTGTTCTTCCATTGGACGAGGTATTAGTACCTTCGCGTGCTGCCTCGACACCACCTCAGCGTGTTTTATAGATTGTGTCCTCGGAGAGCATCGAGAACTTTGAAAAGCTGTTGGCCCGACACGAAGCTATCTCCAGTCATCTTTTGAAACGCTCCTCGGATGATCAGGCATACGAGGCGAGTTAAAAAGTCGCTACGCTATTATAAAGCTGATGGACTGCAGAGTGCTCGAGAGTTGACAGCTGCTCTATGGGGCAATGAGCTTGCGTCAGCTCTGCGGGCACTGCAAAATACCCTGCACAATCGAGAAAGAGGTGAAAACCCGCGGAATGAATCAACCGCGGCGTTCTGCGCGCGGCTTCAGAAAGCATTGAGTAGTTTGTGGCAAGACCATTCGAGTGACGTATTCGACGTTGGGTAAGCATACTAATGTGAGGCATGCTCCTCTCTTACTACCTTCTCCAAGCTCGCAAGAGGAAGCTGCTCGTTGCGACCTATTAGCAGAAGAAGTTGGAACTGTCCAGGGCCTCATGAATTCCTTTGGACCGATATTAAACGTTGTCCTGATGGCACTTGACGCGCCACCTGTATTCATGCGCACGAAGGCACTCCGAGCGCTTGGCCAGATCGTGACCAGTGATTCTACTATCCTTTCAATGGTAAGCGGACGTGGTGGATGTATTATAGTACTCAAATAGCCGCCAGGCAAATGTCCGTCGTGCAATTGAGAGTCACTTATTGGATTCGTCCGCTGCGGTCCGAGACGCAGCTGTCGAGCTGATCGGCAGGTATATGGTCGAATCACCAGAGGTTGCTGGCGATTATTACTCAAGAATTGCTGATCGAATAGCTGTACGTGTTTCCTCTCACTCAGTCAGGAATCTTTTTCTTTAATTGTTTGCTTAGGACACTGGTCTCGGAGTGCGCAAGCGGGTTATCAAACTCCTCAAGCAATATTACGGTGTTACTGAGGACATGAACCGTCGCATCGATATAAGCACGAAACTTGTGCTACGAATGCTGGACGAGGATGAAACAGTGAGGGACCTCTCCGTTAAAACTATAGAGGAGCTTTGGTTTCAAAGTTCGGCTTTGCAAGCCCCCCCTCCTAAATCAAGGTTGTACTCTACCACCACTCAGCTACAAGATAAGGCAGCGTTACTAGGCAAGGTATCTGTGATTATGGGCGTGTCTGCTTTCTTCAAGGACAGGCAATCGCCTCTCGAGGATATGTTGCACAAAATCATTGCAAACCAGACTGCGCATGAGCTACCACTGATGCACACAAAGTATTCTGAAATTTGCGAAGCGCTAATTGACGGTCTTGTGGATGCTTCTGATCTACCAGGCTTCGTAAGTGATATTTCCCCGAAGTCGGATTATTGCCACTCATTCTACCATCGCAGACCGTACCGTCTTGCGTCAGGACACTGTACCTCTTTGCAACAGCTCACCCGTCCGTCCTGTCTGGAAGCAATGCATCGACACTCCTTCCATATTTGAAAAATCCGACGTCGGTACGCCGTGCTCAATGCTTTGTCTCCGTTCCAGATGGTTACACATGTTTCAGACTGACGAGCTCGTCATATCCGACTATTTACTAAGGGTATTCCGCATATCCATCCCTCACATGCCCAAAACAGCAGTGAAATTTGGCCAAGACTTGCAGCTAGTCCTCCAACCTATGATTGTCAAGCCGTCCAACGTCGGCGGAGTGGTGGTGCGTCTATTCTATCCTTCAGACAACAACCATGTAATTTTCTGGACAGTGCCTGCAAGAAAGCGTTGCTTGCATGTGCGGGTGTGTGCAACATCTCACACACGATTTTCATCGGCTGGTTGCACTCTTAAAGTCTTGCAACGGTTTGGTTTTTCTCATTGAAGTACATTCATGAAATTGAAATCCATCTGCAGCCCGATTACAGCAGGCTATTTCTCGCGAAAACGAAGCAATGACCCCAGTCGAGATAAGAACTTTGTCGATCCTTATCTTCATTGTGGCTCTGTTAGGGGAGCACTGTGACTTCGATAAACTTCGTGCAGAGCGGACTGGTCTGTCGTGACTCTGCTAGTGTGCAATCCAGGTCTAATTATATCACAGAATTCGCATCGGAGCTGAACAGCGTCTCAGAGGTGAGCAACCTGCACTATAGTCGAAAATTACTTGTTTGATGGGCACGCTAGGGACCTACCGTGGAACACATCTACAGTAGCCTTCTAGCACTCTATGCGAAATATACGGACTCAGGTCTCAAAGGGCGCATCCTGCAGTGCCTGGGTACCTCTTACGGATATATCGCAAAGTCATCTTCTCACTAATTTCCAGGTTTCCTGTTTCGTGCTCGGCCAACGCTAATGACGCTGGATCAGTCAGCTGGAATTATGGATGCTATCTTTGCGTCACCCGATGAAGAGAGTCGCGGGCGTCTACTCAGAATCTTGCAAGACTTCCTGGTTTCCGAGGCCGCAAAGCATGCCGAACAGCAGAAAGGTTGATTCCGCTTATTGATGTGAGTTGGCTGCTCTCACCATTATTTGTAGGATCTGGCGAAGTCAAAATCGATGACGGCGTGGATATGGCACATCTCGTTGGAAACACGGACGACTTCGCTGATTCGGGGTAGGTGCCCGACATACCCATTTTACGCTGTTCATCCCATCTCAAGTGGTTTTGCAGCGTCAGCTCTGCCGTCGTGCAGCGATATCTGACCCATATCCTCAACGCAGCCCTCTCCCCGAACCCTCAGATACAAGCTGCGGCCTTGGAAATTCTGACCTTTACCGTGAAACAAGGTTTAGCTCACCCATTACAGGTCCGTATCGTCGACTATCGTTCTCACCCCTGACATGGAACCATTCCTAGTCCATCCCTGTTATCGTTGCGCTGGAGACAAGTCCCATCATTGGTACAAGTGCCCGAGCGAGTGCTTTGCATGCCACCCTATACAGCAAGCACATGTCTCTGCTGAATGCTCGGTTCATCGTCAGTGCAAGGCAGTCATATGAGTATCAGAAGACAATATCACCAAACAATGTACAAGGTATGTTGCTTGATATGCGCACTGTTCGCAAGGTCACGTTACCGTTCAACGTAGGCTACCGCATGCACCCAGAGCCGACCGCACTGCTACAGCGATGGTATTCGTTAGTCCGTGAGAAGAGAACACCACGACAAGACTTCCTGAAGGCTTTGGTGAAGTCCTTCGACATTCCTCCATCGTTGAAGTCGACACAGGTTAGTGCATCGGTAACATACCCCTCACTTTCCATCTTACCAAGCACGGACACAAGAACGACATCGACTTCGCTCGCTACATGGCCGAAAATTTTGCCACGCTGGACTACAAGACCCAGGAAGAAGTACTGACAGTCATCAAGCACCTTACATCTATTCTATCCACGTCCGGGATGCAAGTCATTGATGTGGTATCTCCGTCTCACCTCCTCACCCAACTGCATGAGCCCCAACCCCAGTCTCGTCCTGATGACTCCACAGCAGTATGTATACCCAATGCATCCTAGACAGCGACTCACGTGTCTCGAACCAATAGCTCATGCCATTGGACACGGCCGGCCTCGATGTAGATGTGATGAGAACATCCGTGGTCATCGGCATAGTCATGCTGCTTAAGACATACTTGAAAGCGTTGTATGGATTATCAGAGGAGTATGCCGCGGCTATCACTTTGCCATAGGTCACTTACGTTTTCTTCCTGTCGCAGAAAATGTAGTAAATTTGTTTCTGGCAAGAAGAGCGCGATTGGCGACAAACCAGCTACCAAACGACACGCGCACCCAATTTCCTGGGATCGTCTGCCGTTCGCGACGATGCCTCTCATACTCCCGGAGGACCTAGTGAAGCATAGAACAACTGTATAGATTCTTCCCAGTTTCCCCTCATCGTGTTGCTAACGTTGCGTGTGCAGTTCCTTCATATTTGGAATGAAGATGGGGTAGCCCCGGAACCGGAAGATGCCCTAGATTAATGTACATGCACTGCTTGCCTCTCATCTGCATATCCTTATTTCTCTCCATCACTGAGATACTGTAGAGCACCCTGTCAATAGCCTTGTAATGAACTGCACTCCTTATGTCAATGTAATGACTCCTTGTCCTTCTACAAATGCAACTGGTCCTTTTGGCATCACCTTGACTACCTTGAGAGCTTCGCTATCTAAGCACGGCTCATCCTCGAAAACCCATGGCAAGTCACCTCCGTACACTGCTGGTAGGTCCTCGGCGGCGATCAAGTGACGGAGAAAGTCACCTGGGTTCTTGCCCAACACATGAATCTTCCGCCGAGTGCCTTCATCAAACCAACCCTGACAGTTTCTCCTCAGGACTGTTGGATACAAAAATCGGCCGTACGGTACCTTGATCCAACCCCAAATCGTAGGGAAGAACGCAGGGGAATTAATTATGACTGTGGTATCCAGCGTTTCCGGGTAGTGCGCTGTGGCCATGGTGGATGCCTGCTGTAGATGGCTTCGCAATGCCCACATCGCCGATAATGAGACATTCTCCAAGTCTATGATCGAAACGACAGAGGACACTGGGGTGGGAGGTTCATGAGGCAGATAGTTGCACAACGGGAGGACGAAGCGTGTCATCGTCTCATGCAAGACGATGCTAGGTTACGTTAGGTGACCCCATTGACTGTCGCATATGATGATTTCGCGACATACATACGCTGATAACGTCGTTCAGGAGATAAGGCATCTAATTCTTTGCGGAGAGACTCGTCTAGAGATGCTAATCGAAAGACGTATAGCGGAAGACCACGCTGAGGGAAGAAGCGGTTAACTAGAGAGCTACGATATGACAAGGAGTAACTGGAGAAACACCTTGTCTCTTCGACCAGTCCAGCGAGGATAAAATCTTCTGGCTGATTCCACCTCGTCAGGACTGAAAGACTTGTAGAGATTATCGATGTCGTGTTGTTTCCTCCAGGCTTCCGAGTCCGCGAACTTCTTCTGTGCATTGGTTATATTATATTGACGTGCTCGCAGAAAGCGCCTTGTGTAGGGGTGAGACAAGTGTCAGCTAGTCAGGCTATCCATCTACGGTTGGGACAATAGGCGTACATGAGCGTCGTATCGTCATGGGACGCCTGTGCATGGTGGTGCGTTGGGGGCCGGTACAGACCATCGCTAGCAAGCCTGCTTTTGAAGGCCTCGAGCACGGGATCGTTGACTCCATTCTGACCTCGATCGCTGTGAACAGACACACTTGACTGACCGGTCATTCTCTGCCAAGTTGCAGTGCTGAGTTGACTGGTGCCCGGCTCCACTGCAGGGTGATAAAGTCTGATTGCCCAGGCTAATCATCTCATGCACCGTAATGACCCGATTGAAATACAGTACGGATGGATGACAGATAGCCTCGGAGAAACGGAAGTAAAACAATTCATCGTGCTACGTCATCTGACGACCTGGAATACCACGGAACCGTGAATGAATTCATGAATGCTTCATCGATCACAAGGATTCCACCTCTTGGCGAAGTGATTCCAGACATTGTTGCTCCCGTTTGTCCATGAACAACATCAGGGTCCCAAACCTTTGAACTCTCATGAGGGCTGTCAAGTAATCCCGTACGGCACTACCGGTAAGCGGACTGCAAACCGCCTGGAAAGTGTGCAGGATCGATTTAAGTAAGTCAGGTTCCAAGGACGCCTGAAACAAAGCAGGAAGAGACGACGGAGGGATGATCTAAAATACAACCAAGATGTCTCATTGAAGGATCTCGTTGGACGTTTGTCACTTACACACATCAGCTTCCACCGAGCCTCGTCGGTTTCCAAAGAGTTCCATGATTTAGTGAAATCGAAAAGTGTCATCGGTGGCCGTACAGGTGCAATGTCTGCCTTTCCCGACGTTGGTTCGCGAGAAGCTTCGCTCGTTCTTCTTGTGATAATAGTATGGTTCCCAGACGGTCGGAATATGCCACCACTGACTCGAACGCCCTTGGATTCTCGAGCTTGTTTGGCATCTGTAAACGTTTGAGGCTTACGAGGTGGCTGCTCTTTCGTTTCTTGCGTAGTCTCAGGCGTCAGATGTCTGGATGACACTGGTTGTAGCAAAGGCTCGTCCTTCATCGCTGGTGGCTTGTCTGCCTCCGGCTCGACGATTTCGATCGGTACCCGACGGCGTCTCGCCTTGGAGAAATCATTTGCACCCACGCACGACGAGAAGAGTGATTAGATTCTTACCACCGGCTTAGCTTTCATCTCCCGTAACGCCTTTTCCAGATCGGCAAGTTCGTTCTTTACGGGTACGTTTGAGGGTTCCAACCTGAGGGCATCGTTGAAGTCTATGAGGGATGATTTCACCCCCGAGTGTGCAGTACATGAACAGAGACGCGCACCTTGGCGGGCACCGTCGATGTTGCCCAAAGGTCGTCTAGCCTGTCCCCTTCTGAAGAGCGCCTTCACATTACTTGGATTCAACGACAGGACTTTGGTGCAGTCTCTTTCAGCATCTTCATTTCTAGGGGCGTAGAGATAATGGGTCGTGGTAGAGTGTGTGAGGAGACAAAAAACGTACTTGCCTAGTTTCAGATACGCGGCAGCACGGTTCAGGTAGAAAGTTGGATCATTCCCATCTGCAAGGATGGCGGTAGTATAATGGCCAATCGCAGTGGGATAGTCGCCAGCTTTGAAGGCCTCGTTACCCTGGACGTGTCAATGAGGCACATGCCTCGGGAAGTCTCCTGGGAATGAATTAGAATACCTTCTCCTTCGCCAACTTGGCTGATTCTGACACCATTTAGTCGTATGTGATGGCTTCAAACTTTCAAGAAATGAATTTAAGGAAGTGCCGAAACCTGCCACGAGGCTGTTGTTGGTCCTCCGAGTTATACACCAACTCCCACCATCGATCGGTAGAAGGTTCAAGTAAACAACCCGAACCCGTGCCAACTCACCGGCTCTGCTGGAGGTCCGAGCGTCTCTGAAAATTGGATTACGCCATAGTACTCACTGTTGATTCAATAGCTTCCGCGCAACTTCACCAGCAACCCAATAGCTGCTGTAATTCTCTCATTCGCGCTTTTTTACCCACTGCACTGTTCAGCCGATTGGAGCAGCCCGCGGCCCCACACTTCCTCGGGAGATTTACAAGAAATGAACATATACAAAAGGATGAGCTCCGGGACCCCTACCGCCACCATTCCTCCTCGTATGTGTCAGAATGTGCCCGGAGAACAGGTATCTTTCTCTTATGCTTGACTCCGCAGCCTCTGTTAGCAAACCCGTGCCGTCGCTGCCATCGCCGCTTCTTATCCATTCGTTAGGGGATGAAAACAGGTCTGTCCTCAGCATGATGGCTGATGCTGAGCACATATATGCCGGGGGACAATGCCAAGACATATCTGTAGGTTGCCAACGAGTGCTATTGATTTGTCGTATGCATGTTCGGCCCCGTAGGTCTGGTCAAAGCGAACATGCACCCTCAAGACAAGTCTACGAGGTCATACAGGTAGCATACTCGCTTTAGAGCTTGCCGAAGAGAAGCGGTGGTTGTTTAGTGCTTCAGGTAGGCTGTTCTACTTTCAGACATGTCTAACCTTCATTGCCGATTGCAGGTGATAGTACAGTTAGGGTGCGCGGTATGCAATCACCAGACTGGCTCGGGGTCTGAGAATTCACCAGATATGGTCCACGGCAAATTTCGAACAGATCTACATCCTGTATCCTTACCTGGAAACAGGGGCAGGTGATTTGTTTTCACTGGCTTGGAACTCCAGTCTACAAATCGTATATATCGGTTGTCAAAACACCTCCCTTCAGTGGTTCCGATTTACCGAGGAGCAAATTGGTCAGCAAATAAAAGAATCCGGCTCTGGCGTATCAACACCCACACGCAAGGTTCACAAGTTCTTTGACAGCTACCCTCAATACACTCACAAGCCTGCTGACCGCTTTGCGAACAATTTTGGCTCGCTCTCACCTCCCCCATTGTCGCGGGACACGTCAGCGAATCCTGCCCTTGCTTTTGATATTCCGGCATCGAACGTCATAGACTCTGCGCACTATGGTTATGTCTACTGCATGGCAATCATACCATCTTCTAGAACAGACACCGATGAGATCCATTCAGAACCTGGCAGGTATCATCAACTTCTGACAGGTAGCGGTGACGAGACGGTCAAGGTGTGTTATATGATATTGTATCGCAATTCCTACCTATCCTCTTCCGCCTGTAGTTGTGGAACTGCATGTCATCCGGACCCAAACTTCTTCATACCTTCGAATGTTCTCATGGGGCCGTCCTATCACTTGCAGTCAGAAACGACACCGTCTTTGCTGGATGTCAGGACGGCTATGTCAAAGTTTTCGACCTGGAAACGAAGACGCTTGTGCGCACGATCATAGTGCAGGAAGTAAGAGTCCTTATTGCAGGACCCAGTAGACGAAGCTTATTCTTTCTCAGAATGTTGATATCCTGTCATTGTCGATGTTGCATTCAGATCTATTTACCTGTTCTGCCAACGGTCAAGTCCAGGTGAGCCCAGTTCCCGACTGAATTTGGTTGTGGTTGCCAATGATGACGTAGCGTTGGTCTCCTTCTTTCAACTGCACGTCGTCATGGAAAGCCCACGATGGGATAGTACTTTCTTCTGTCATTACTCGGTCTACCGAAGCGAATGGTTTCGTGTTAGTGACTGGCGCAAACGATGGCTTTGTCAAGGTATGTCCTCTCGTTAGATATTGTGCGTTATGCCGATATTGGTCAGATTTGGGACATGGCAGCACCTGAAGTCAGCGACAACGAAATGCACGTCGAGCATAGCTTTGCGCACCTGAATGGCGATGATGATCATGGTGTGTATGGTTCGTCGTCATCGTCTTGCTAATATCATGTTTGCTATAGACACCCTGACCTATGCACTATCTACATTTGTCTCGATTCCAAGTATAAGTTCGGATCCGCTGCATCGCGAAGATTGTCGGCAAGCTGCCATCTGGCTCAAAAAATGTCTTCATCAACTTGGAGCAGAGTCTACGCTTGTGAGAAATAAGGATCCTTGTTTAGTAACGTCGAAGAGTGACATTATCCTCCGTAGCTACCCACTTGCGAAATGGGGAATCCTCTCGTCTTGGCAACTTTTCAAGGTACTCAAGGAGAGCAACCCAAACCCAGGATACTCTTCTATGGGTGAATAAACGCCAAGGAAGCATCCTCCAGAATTTAGCACTTACCCCCGGGGTTTCCCAGGCATTACGATGTTGTCTCAGCACCGAGGGATGGCTGGAATTCGGATCCCTTCACGGTCCTTGGTCGCAATGGATACTTGTACGGGCGCGGGGTAACGGACAATAAGGGTCCGATAATCGCTATCGCTTGTGCAGCTGCCGAACTTCTCAGAAGGCGAGCCCTTGGCGTGGACCTGGTCTTCCTGATAGAAGGTGAGGAGGAAGTAGGTAGCACCGGGTTCGTGGATACCGTGCGAAAACACAAGGTTCTCCTTTGTTGTCTCCTTCCCATTGCACTGTCACTTATTCTCACCAGGCGCAGATAGGAAGAATTGACGCAATCCTTTTAAGGTTTGAGCCGTTCCTTCGTGTGTAATGTTGTCTGTGCCTTTACAAATGACAGTAATTCTACGTGGATAACCGAGTATCCACCATGTATTACTTATGGCTTGCGAGGCGTCGTCCACGCAACGGTAGCGGTACGTACCTACGTTGTACACGATATCTGACAGTGAACCCGTGTTTATAGATCTCAAGTGGAGCCCCGGACCAGCATTCTGGAGTTGAAGGTGGTGCCGTTGTTGAACCGATGCTAGACATGTATGCCATAAACTGCGTGTGCCGGCCCCCATTTCATTCCGTTCCAGGATTCGCCTACTTGCAACACTAACAGATACTCGGAAGAAAGTGGCCATCCCCGGATTTTGTTCGTAGTCGATATCTTATTCACATGTCCAGCCGAGACTCATTCGAACCATAGATGAAAGTGTTCGGCAGCAAACGGAGGACGAAAAGCAACTGTATGCACTCTTGTCTCAGGTCACAGGAAGCCCGGGCTCCGTCTTATCGTCAAGGTGGCGAGAACCATCCCTCACTGTGCATAATCTTGATGTGTCGGGACCCGGCAGTAGGTTTGCATTCGTTTTGACAACCAGCAATGGGTGACGCATATATGTAGACTCCACTGTCATTCCAGGCACGGTTACGGCCCAGGTTTCTCTGCGTATCGTACCCGATCAGGACCTGGAGAGTGTATCCCGATCCCTCGTATCGCATTTGCAAGCTTCTTTCAATTCTTTCCAGTCTCCCAATACATTATCGGTTGGTTTTCCATCGCACCAAGGGCGAATAGCATCCTTGACGTCTAAATACAGGTTACGATTGAGCGTACCGCCGACTGGTGGCTTGGAGAATTGAACGATCCGTTATTCATTGCACTTGAATCTGCTGTTCACGAAGAATGGGGAGTACAACCACTCAGAATACGGGAAGGCGGGGTAAGTTCTCTACCTTTTCTCTAACGAGTGGCTTCCAATCAAAACGGCACTAGTCTATCCCCTCTATACCCAACCTAGAGAAGGAGTTCGGCTGTAGGGCGCTTCACCTTCCTCTTGGTCAAAGCATGGTACATCTTTACTGCTCGGTTGACGTGAAAGAGCGGTAACCAATTGTCATTAATATAGGATCGAGCGCATCTACCTAACGAACGCATTTCTCTGGCGAACCTCCGGCGCGGGAAGTCGGTTGTCGAACGCTTTTTGGCTAAAGTCGCCAATGCGGACGTGTTGTGTGTGCGGCGTTGACGCCCCGTACGATCTCAATCGCCGGACGGAACAGAATGCATTGTATAATAGTGCACGCAGTGGTGTTTCGTTGTCGGTTAGATACCTATTGAAATAACTGCATAAACTCGTCTGTGGGGGGAGTAGGTACTGTGTTCTCCTACCAGTAAGGTGATCACACCTTAGATTAGGGCGCAGACTACGTCGCACACCAGCCCCCGCAAAAGATGTCTCCCTCCGTGGATCAGCTGGCTATTCTCTGGTATCCTCCCGCATATGACATTCGTGTTGAGAAGGTTTCCGTCCCGAGGTGGGTTGGCTCAAATAATGGGCAGCCAAGGGGGGGGGGGGGGGGGGCAGCCCGTATGCAATGCTCAACGTCAACGGCGTATTCCATCCTTCTCCGGTCGTTCCACCCGAATATTTTTACCTTTCATTCACGCTAAAACCAACAGAGTCAAGCATCCAGATGACGCGATTGTCAAAGTCAAAGTGAGTCGGACGGCGCTGTTCAGAATTCACGATTGTTATCGTAGCAGCTAGCTGGATTATGCGGAAGTGATCTGCACCTTTATCGTGGAACTGAGGGGATAACAGAACCGTAAGTTGTTCGATGGAGTCCCTCAACTTCGTCATAGGAACCAACGTTCAACATCAGTTGCATTTGCGGGCACGAATTTGTCGGAGAGATCGTAGAGCTGGGCTCGAGTTTTCAACCGTCGGTACCGCGTGACCGCCCTAGTCTCTATTCTACCCTCAAGGTTGGCGACAGAGTCATCTCTCCCTTCACAGTCTCATGTGGGGAATGCCAGTAGGTGTAATTGGATGCTGATATCACATCTGGAGGCCTCATGCACGGCGATAAATCACTGTTTTAGCTTCTGTCGAGTTGGTTTCACCTGCAGATGTGTGGAGAGTCGCCTCTTCGGAACGCCAAACACTCCTGGAGGACAGGCACAGTATGTTCGCGTCCCGAAGGCTGGCGGGACACTATACAGTCTGGACGAGGCCTTGGCTGCTCATACAGCTCAAGAACATGAGGCGCAACGTTCCATTCCAAGGCTTGCCGACTCCGCGCTGCTCTTGCTTTGCGACATTCTTCCTACCGGTGTGTTTGCGGCCTTCCAAGCCTTGAACCACCCCAAAACTCTTCCAATGATGAAATCTCAACCATATCCCCATAGTTCCGCCCTGATCACCCCGAAAGGCGTCCTTGCTCCAAGTCTGCACCGTCCACAGGATACAATCCTTCTGATCGCCGTTATCGGGCTTGGGCCTGTCGGAGTGGTGAGTTTATCATCCATGAATGAACTCAGTATAGGATTTGAAAATTTGTAGTGTGCCTGCGTCGCCATGCTTGATATCCTTCATGCAAAAGGCTTGAACTTCAGACTAGTCGCAATTGACCCTATCGAAGCGAGACGTAGCAAGATGGCAAGCATTTATTCGAAATTGTCGCGGGATCAGGAGAGGGGTTACCTAGAGGTCGCCAGCATTGAGGATTCCAAGTGCATTATGTTTGAATGGAGTAGCGGTGTTGGTTGTAACGTTGTTTTAGAGGTGAATGTTCGCAATCCTGTGATCACAGTTGAGGTTGACAAAAGTAGGTCGTTGGAAACAGCAGTGCGTTGTCACTTGCGTACGAACTCGTGAGACCCTTTGGTTGCATTAGTGTCTGTAGGAGCGCATTCCGACTCTGCAGGTCCCATTACTGGTCGAGAGCTCTACGACAAGAACGTCTCACTCGATTTTGGCAGGTGTCCAGTCCGGGCGATGTTCCCGATGGCACTGGACCTACTTGTACGCAGACAGGATATATTCGGCGACGTAGGAGGAGAAGTAAGCTTGGTCGACAAGGTTGTGGGATTCAGTGAAGCGGCGACGACTGTACCAAGAGTTTGATAAAGGGAAGTGTGGAAAGGTTTTGTTCGACCCGTGGAAGTGAGGGGTGACGCGTATGTCACGCTCCACGTGATCTCGTCACACTTGTCCATTACCGTACTTCCATGTCCAAACTCCAAAGCTGCTTCGTCGACCAGTGACAGCGCATCGCCGGAAACACTTGCGCTTTGCAGTACAGTCAGTTTGGTGCACGGAACTTGCGTTCACTCACACAAATTACTGGTTGGTGTGAGCCAGTGCCACGAGAATGTACATCAAGACTCTGACGATCCAGGGGTTCAAGTCCTGTATGTTCAACCCTGTCCTAGGCGAGATGATATTTATGCAATCGCAGACCGTGACCAGACGCAGATTGAGCCCTTTTCTCCGAAACATAACGTGGTCGTTGGTAGGAATGGCTCTGGGAAGAGTAACTTCTTTGCCGGTGTGTTAACACCCTCCGTGTGCGTGGCACATTCAGCGTATTTATTGAGATTCATTGCTTAGCGATTCGCTTTGTGCTGTCTGATGCATATACGTCTATGACACGAGAAGAAAGACAAGCGTTGCTACATGAGGGTGTATCTGTGACCACTACGTTGTCTGCGTTCGGTACGGTTGATTTGTGCCCTCTAGCAATCCGAAATCCGCTTATTGGTTTCCAAGTTGAGATCGTCTTCGACAATTCTGATAATAGATTCCCTACTGGACGAGATGAGGTTATTCTGCGGAGAACCATCGGATTGAAGAAAGACGAGTACAGTCTCGACAAGAAAAGTGCTAGCAAGGCAGACGTCATGAACCTCCTTGAAAGTGCCGGCTTTAGCAAGTCAAACCCATACTACATAGTACCACAGGGCCGAGTATGTCCAATCAATCTTTCCGGGGCAGACACTAATCAGGCTCTGGCAGATTACAGCTCTGACGAACGCCAAGGATCACGAACGGCTGGCACTATTAAAAGAGGTGGCGGGCACTAAAGTTTACGAGCAACGGCGTACGGAATCTCTTCGCATTATGGCCGAAACCGACGCAAAACGAACCAAAATCAACGAGCTCTTAGATTATATCGAGTCCCGGCTGACGGAGTTGGAAGAAGAAAAAGAGGAGCTACGTGAATTTCAGGAAAAAGACAAGGAGCGTCGTTGTCTGGAGTATGCCCTCTATCAACGCGAACTTGAGGAAGTTGGCGAAGCCTTAGAGGAGATTGAGGAAGAGAGGAGAGGAGAAGTCCACGGAGCAAACGTCCGACGCGAACTATATGAAAGTCGCGAGAAGGAGATACAAGTTTGTACTTTCCTCCGCCTTACCCCATTCAACGGCTGAAACATCGCCTAGCGCCTCGAGCAAAAAATTTCGCAGACGAAGCATGCGTTGTCTACTTCTACAATTACTCGACAAGATGCGCAAGCGGAACTCACCGACCTTATCCGTGCGCGCACGGAGCTGGAGTGCATCGTCGCTGATCTCCAGTCTGCCGGGACACAAGAAAGTGGTCGACGCGCAGAGCTCGAAAGCGAGATTGCGGCAACTGAGCAGCAGATCTCTGCGAAGGAACGTGATTTGGCAGCAATAATACCGCAATGGAATGACTGCCGCGCACGAGAAGTTGCCGAAAAGCGTAAAATGGAGCAAGCTAAAGCCCAACTCAATGCTCTCTTTGCTAAGCAGGGTCGTGTGAAGCGGTTCCGGACAAAGGCTGAGCGCGACAATTATCTTCACCAAGAAATAGCCTCGCTGGAGTCATACCAAAAGAATCGTGTTTCGGTTTTCGAATCCACAAGGAACGATCTGAGCTCGACGCGAGACGGATTATCCGAAGTTACGCGTCGATTGGAAAATGTCCAAGGCACTGTAGAAGATGGGAAGAAGCGCGTGCGGGATTTGGGTGAACAACTCTCGGAGTTGAGAGATAAGCAAAGTGACCTAAGCGAACGGCGTAAGGAGTTGTGGCGGGAAGATTCCAAGCTAGACGGTTTGCTCGGGCATGCAGCAGATGAGCTAAAATCTGCAGAGCGGAATTTGGCGTCTATGATGGACAAGGTCTGCACTTGCTCACGCATACCATTTCAAGCGATTTACTCCAGAGACAGGATACTGGTTCAGGCCTTCGAGCTGTCGATAAAATCGCTGAAAGACATAACCTTGAAGGGGTATATGGACCGTTGTACCGGCTCCTGGACATTCCCGATCCTACATTTAACACTGCAGTTGAGCTTACAGCCGGTAACAGGTGATCCTTCCTCCGTTTTATCCGGTCGTCAAAGCTTACCACTCGTCTAGTCTGTTTCACGTCGTCGTCGATACCGATGAGACCGCCAGCAAGGTTCTCGATATCATGCTGAAAGAAAAGACTGGCAGAGTGACATTTATGCCCCTCAATCGTCTGAAGCCCAAGGCTACGACCCTTCCTCCGAATCAAGATGCGCTTCCTCTTCTCGAAAAGATTCGGTTTGATGCGACGCATCAAAAAGCTTTTCAGCAGGTGTTCGGAAAGACATGGGTATGCCGCGATTTGATAGTTGCCGCGGCCTATGTCAAAAGTCATGGTGTCAACACCATTACGCTAGACGGCGATAAAGTTGATAGGAAAGGTGCGTTGACTGGTGGATACTACGATCTCCGGCGGTCTCGTATCGAGGCAATCAAGAATGTCGCTTCGTGGAAAGCCAAATACGACGCTGACAAGAAACGGTCGGAGGAGGTGAAGTCTGCCATTACGACGACTGATCAAGAGATCACGAGGATCACCGGCAAGATCCAAGTGTTGACGATTCAGCAGGCCCAGGCACGCGAATCTAGGGAAAGCTCCCTCCAGGATTGGAATTCTCTTAACAGAGAACGAGAGCGACTCGAAGCGCGTTTGCTCGCTCTTGAAAGTGAGATAAACGAGCTCGAGACAGAACTGAGTGGCATTTCGGCCCGTTTGCAAGGCTACCGCGACGAGTTATCCACCCCTCTTACTCAGACGCTGACTGATGAGGAGGCACGCATGATGGACAGTCTTGGGGTTGAAGTCGAGGAGCGTAGGCGACAAGTACTCGACCTCGTCAAGGCCCGAACGGAGGTCAGTGCCATATCTCCATGTGCTACTTTTCTGATAGTGTTGCTCCATAGCTGGATGGCCGGAAAAACTTGTTGGAGATTGAGCTCAACGAAGGCCTACGTCGCAGGCACAGAGAATTGCAAGCAAAGCTAGAGAGGTTGGGTGAAACGGACAGTGAAGAGGGTGGCTCGAAGCAGAGCTTGGAATCTCGGCTTCGTGAGCTGAAATCACTGAGTGCTTCTATAAATGCAGCAACCAAGAGATCGCATGGTATGCTTGTTCACCTTCTGCTCATGTGGTTATTCACTAATCTTTTTACAGATGCTGATAAAGAATACGAGAGGCTCACTAGCGAGTGGCAGGAACTTCGATCGACCCTGGAGAAAGCCCAACAACAACAATCTGAAGATAGTCGCAGCGTTACGAAACTACAGAAGAACACCGAACGCTACCTGGCGAAGAAGCAAATGCTGTCAGCACGGAAGGACGAGTGTAATCGTAACATCCGCGATCTCGGGGTGTTACCTGAGGAAGCCTTTGAAAAGTACACCAACGAGAAACTGGATAGGGTAATTGTTTGTGATACACAAGGAAAGAACGTGTACTTACTAGCTGTTCCGATAGCTTGTCAAAAAACTTCATACGGTCAACGATGGCCTGAAAAAGTTTGCTCATGTGAACAAGAAGGCTTTTGAACAGTATAATTCCTTCACGAAACAACGTGACCAACTCCTTCAACGTCGAGAAGATTTGGACAAGTCTGCAACCTCCATCGAGGAATTGGTCCACGTTCTTGACCAACGAAAAGACGAAGCTATAGAGCGCACTTTTAAGCAGGTAGCAAGCAATTTTGAGGAGGTGTTTGATAAGCTGGTGCCGGCGGGCCGAGGCAGGTTAATTATACAGCGTCGTATTGACCAGGTCAGTAGGATGTGCCTCTGGTGCGGATCGAATGGCTCACAGACGCGAAGGACGACGAAGCAATGGATGAAGCAGATGACACTCAGCAGAGTTCAATCGACAACTACACGGGTGTCGCAATTAAGGTATGACCAACTCCATGGCAGAGCAGTTTGGTTGACTGGCTGGCTCCTCAGGTGTCGTTCAATTCGAAAGTCGACGAGGGGTTGCGAATACAGCAACTATCCGGTGGACAGAAGTCGCTGGTGGCCCTCGCACTGGGTACTTGTATTGGTTTCTCCAGCAGGACCCCGCTGACCGCGTATATAGTATTCGCAATACAGAAGTGCGACCCGGCTCCGTTCTATCTGTTCGATGAGGTAGGCGTACTGCAGGAATCCAGCTCGCGATGACGCAATTAACGTTTGATGCTCAGATTGACGCGAATCTCGACGCTCAGTATCGTACTGCGGTGGCAAGTGGGTATCCTCTATGACATGCCTCGTATACGTGTATCCTCATCGTGATCTCCAGACATGATCAGCTCACTCTCTGACACAGCACAATTTATCACCACTACTTTCCGTCCTGAGATGCTAGTCACGGCGGATAAATTCTATGGTGTTTTGTTTAACAACCAAAAGGTTAGCACGATCAGGAGCATAAAGCGCGAGGAAGCCATGGAGTTTGTAGATCAGGAGGCTCAACCTCAGTGATAGTCTAGGTTCCGTTGTCGGTGTTTAGTTCATGTACTTGTACCCGCTGTACTACTACATATCTCTGCAACACGCAGCACAGCCACATTTCCCTTCTCGGCATTACCCGTATCTGTCAGACCCCACTTCACGACCCATCCACATCGACGAGCAAGGCCGTATAACATCAAGGTAAGCCCACCACTCTATTTCAGTGAGACGAAGCCGAGGACGTCCACGCTTGTTCTCGTTGAAAAATGTTGTGAAATGGGGTACAATCCACCCGAGTTATGATGGATGGCTCGGGATGAGGTCGGATGGCGTATAGAGTTAGATCGTGTGGAGCGCTCAGTGAAGTCGCTGGAGTTTCGGCTTCGTCTGGCGAGGAAAACTTCGTGCTTACCAGGCACTGACGTTGTTTCTCTCTTAGACTCATCCATGGCCACTACGAAGACGGCGAAGGGTAAGGCAGCAGGTACGCACATACCCTGATGTTGAACCACGTCGATCGTTGAATATTCCTCAGCATCCACAAAAGCTGGGGGGAAGGATGCCAAGGCCAAGGCCGCCAAAAAGGCGGCGCTGCAAGGCGTGCACTCACAAGCTCAACGCAAGCCACGCTTCTCCGTTACTTTCCGCCGACCAAAGACTCTAAGACTCGCTCGTAATCCAAAATACCCGCGGAAATCTATTCCTCATGTGCCGCGGATGGACGAGTACCGGACTATCGTATCGTGCGTTTACCGATGATTTGTCGCCGCTGTGCTGGTTGGTCTGATGACTACGTGCGGGGTTGGTAGACCATTGAACACGGAATCAGCTATGAAGAAAATTGAGGAGCACAACACGCTGGTGTTCATTGTGGACATCCGGTCGAACAAGCGCCAAATCAAGGATGCTGTGAAGAAGTTATACGATGTCCAGGCAGCGAAAATCAACACTCTCATCCGGTGAGTGTCAACCCCATATTCTGATTCCAGGATGGCATCGATTGAGTTGTTGTATATAGGCCGGACGGTAAAAAGAAGGCATATGTGCGTCTTACGTCTGACCACGATGCACTCGACGTTGCAAACAAGGTGCGTGTCATCTGATTGGAATCGAAATGATCGATCGACTCAAATCACGATGATGTCCGTGCAGATTGGGTTCATCTAAGCCGGGTTGCACCGTCGCTCTCTTTACTGTTTTCTAATAGTATTACACGTCTGCTATGTCCCCCATGCTGCAATGCGAGATAAGCGCCCATTCGTGGTTCAGCACTTTCAAAAATTCGTGTTCACTCGTTGAGAAAGAAATGAGAGCAAGAGAGCAATACGGAATGAAAAGAGCGCTGGTGTGCTGGCTGCGGGTTGTTGGCAGGGCGATGGAGGGGCTTTCACCGTGTGAGACGACGATCGGACGTTTCATTTTGGGCTGTCGAGTTTGCGACATTTCCATCCTTCCACTCGTTTTCGTGTCTCCCGTGTCCTTTTATTTCTTGTACTTCTGGGTATTCGCAACGACGACAGCGACGTCCGTCGACAGCTGCGGTCCCAGTGGTATCCGTTTTTTTTTTGGTCGTGCAGTCTAAGTCGTTGCTCTCCGGAGCGAACACCCCCCCACGCTCGTTCATCCGCCCTCCTTGCAAACAGATATCACCCCGCAACTCCAACAAAAAGTTCTATGTACCTATCGACGGGCTACCTGCTCGTCCTTGCAGCCGTTGCAGCTCTTGTCGCCATCCCAACCAACGCGTCCCACTCATCCACCACCTTCTCTCACGCGAGGAGGTCCTTGCTGAGGAACAGACAGCCTTCTACTGGCGTTCTCGGTGGTCTAGGTGGTACAGTCGGTAAGATTTGTTTCGTTTTCACCCGCATCTTTTCAACTGACTGGTCACGCTGATCGCGTCTCGCAGGCTCGCTGGGTGGTGATCTTGGAGGCGTGGTGGGTGGCCTTGGAGGTCAACTTGGACTTGATCCACCCCCCTCTTCCACCACCACCGCCACGACGACGACGAAGGCGGTCACCTCGTCATCAAGTATCACTACTCAGTCCAAAGCGACCGCGACTGCGTCGAGCCAGCCAGCAGCATCCGCCACTACCACGCAGTGTTCCGGCCTTCTGGGTCTGGGAGTTGGTTGCCCGGCTTCATCGTCAACACCTACACAGGCATCCTCTAGTGGTCAGCAGACTCAATCAAGCAGCGGCTTGCTCCCATCTGTTGTTGGCCCGGTTACCAGTGCAGTGCTTGAACCCGTTACTAGTGCATTACTTCCTTCATCTAGTGGACAATCTAGCAACGGATTGCTCCCGACGTCTGTACTTAAGACTGTTACCAGTGCGGTGGTTGGACCTGCTACCAGTGCAGTACTTGGACCCGCTACTAGTGCAGTAGTTGGACCCGCTACCAGTGCAGTACTTGGACCTGCTACCAGTGCAGTGGTTGGACCCGCTACCAGTGCAGTACTTGGACCCGCTACCAGTGCAGTACTTGGACCCGCTACCAGTGCAGTACTTGGACCTGCCACCAGTGCAGTAGTTGGACCTGCTACCAGTGCATTACATCCCTCCTCTAGTGGACAATCGAGCAGCGGCTTACTCCCGACGTCTGTACTTGGGCCCGCCACAAGCGCAGTGCTTGGACCTGCTACCAGTGCGTTACTTCCCTCCTCCAGTGGACAATCAAGCAATGGCTTGCTCCCGACGTCTGCACTTGGGCCAGTCACAAGCGCATTACTTCCCTCATCTAGCGGACAATCAAGCAATGGCTTGCTCCCCACGTCCGCGATTGGGCCTGTCACGAGCGCATTATTGCCCTCCTATAGTGGACAATCAAGCGATGGCTTGCTCCCAACGTCTGCCGTTGGCCCTGTCACCAGCGCATTACTTCCCTCTGCGAGTGATCAATCAAGCAATGGCTGGCTCCCGACGTCTGCGATCGGACCCGTCACCAGTGCATTACTTCCCTCCGCCAGTGGCCAATCAAGCGATGGCCTGCTCCCGACGTCTGTCATTGGCCCTGTCACCAGCGCATTGCTTCCCACTGTGACCTCTAATAGTGAACTACCCTTCTCCTCGCTCCTCTCAGATATATCCTCTGTTCTCCCCAGCAGTCTCCCAACGACAGTACCATCTGTCGAACTCACAAGTACTCCGTACGTAAATCTCCCACCACCTTGTTGTGAGACGTTCACCTGCTTTTCAATCCTTACAGTGCAACACCCACAAGCTCCGGCCCAGTCCCGACCACAATAAGCTTCCCACCTAATAACTCCATGACTCAGGCGAGCAGCCAACCGACCACCGTCACTAATACAAATTATATATACCTTACGAGTGTGACATCGCTGCTGCTCGACACGGCAACCCAAACCTCGACTGTGTTCTTGTCCAACCCTGACCAAGCAGGTACAACGTTGACGGTCGCTTCAGCTGCTTCTACTAGTTCGCCTTCAGCTGCTCCCCTCCCTAGTGGTTTGCCCAGCGTTATTTTACCTCAACCACAGCTCAATCTCAGCCTGGTTCCAACTGATTACACACTCATCAATGTTCTGTTCAACAGATCGTTGAACTGGGAGTGGGTAGCAACAAATGCTGACTCGCCAGGGCAGATTTTCGAATATTTCCCTGAAGTCATTGCGACTGCTCTGGGCATTGAGGGTAGGCGTCTGCTTTATATCGAAATCGCGATTCTGACGTCTGCCGTAGCTTCACAAGTGATGAATTACGACCTGATTGTGTACGAGCCGTCTACCTACACTGGCCCGCAGGACGTCGAAGAACTGGAAACGATATGGCAGGGGTATATTTCCAGTGACAAAGTGAACACGCTCGCCAGCTTAATCGCCGACCAAAAGTCCGTGTTCTACACCGGACAGAGCGGAAGTATACCCACGACGCTAGCGGCTTGCGTTGACCCCAGCTTAGCCTTGGACGCGATCGCGGGTCCTGCACCAGGAGGAAGCTCGTCCAGTGGCTCGGGGGGATCCAATTCCCGTGAAGATGCTATCATAGGTGTCGTCAGTTCCCTTGGAACCATCGCACTCGCGATTATCGGCTACGTTGTCTACCGCTCTTACAAGCGTCGCCGGGAAACCGCGCACAGACCTTTGGCGGAGGTGGCTGGTGTGCGCCCGGAGGGGCAAGAGTTCGATCGCGATAGCGTTGGCGGGCAAAGAAGGCGAAGCTTCTATTATGCTGAAGACAGTTTACGCGGCTATCAAAGCGTACACCCGGAGGAGGAAACATTTGATCACCATGCCTCCACCATGAGAGAACGTCGTCCTGTTATCCCAGCAACGATCTCGACGCCAATCCTACGAGAGAGCACCATGAATTGGTGATACGTCGCTTCCTTGTCAATCGGTCCATCACCAATTCCCGCACGTTGCCTTGGTTCGTTGTCGTCCAGGGCTAGCTCGTTGTCATCATTGCATTTTAGTTTCCGACAAACAATTGGTGCTATCTTTATTTTCACGTTTTCTTTTTTTGAGATTCTCCTGAATATATCCCCTTACTTTTTCTCCTTGATTTCGTCTACGACCGGGTCCAATTATTTGACTGCCTCGGCGGTATTCGTAGCCGCGTAGTTAGGTTGCTACGGGGTCTGGTCCGTTGGTGCATAGGTTGGTCGGCTGGCCGGCAGAGGCCACTCTTCGAACACCTGCTACTCAGTTCCCTTAATATGATACACCACGGGCTGGCCTGCTTCAGGTTGTACCTTCTCTCTTCGTGCATCGCTTACTACCGTTCTAGTAGTAAGTTATTTCCTACCCCTTTCTTTGCGTTATATACCGGTGGTTAGACGTTCGAAATTGGGCCAAAGCTTGCAGTTCGATTTTTGGTATCTTAAATTTCGTCCAACATTTGCTTTGTGTAATAGGGACAGGGGCATTTGGTTTTTCTGGCTTGTGGTACCCATTAGCAGAGTAACAGTTTGTCGTATTTATTTTCTGCCTATACCCGAGTAGATTTAGAAGTGTTCTACGGTATAAAACACACGAAGGGGTAGTTCTCAACGGCGAGGTAGCGTTATTACTACTCACCGTTGTCCGCTATCGCGAGCGGAATTGCCACTGTGCGGGGCATGCCTGGCAAGACCCCGCGTTACGATGAATGTGCTGCTATGCCGAGGAAGCAGTCTTCTTCCTCGATACGGGTTCGATTTTACCATATCGCGGCTGTGATGACACACGCTTGATGATATGGAATCAACGCACTTACCACAATTACGGCTTTTTTGTCTGGTCAACAAAAAGGCATGCATCGACGTCGGAAGTGCTGGTCAGATTCTGCCTGGTATTACTGCCAGAGTTGAAAGGAGTGACAAAACCTCGAGGCGCTGAGTTTGATTGCCTGGTGAACTCCTTGTGAAGACACCGACACTGTCACTGCGGTATGCCGGAAATCCCGTAGCGTACTAGCGGCCTAAATATTACTCGTTCCTTGCCAATAATGTTGGAGTACCGGGCGACCGAAGATGATTACTGTGCTGTATCCTATCTAACCGTGTCATAGTTGCCTTCGCACCGAGGACCAATTAAAATGAATAGGCAGGGAGAGGTATTCGCGGTCGACCCACTCAAGGTCTTTGTTTACTGTCATCTTTCTCTGTATCAGGCTTTCAATGCTGATGGCTACTTATAGGAGACGTTGAAAGGGATGTATCCTCGACATCGGGCGTGCGTTGTGGGCGTCCCAGATGAGTTTAGCGGAGAACTTCCTATGGCCTTTGTTGTTCGCCGTTACTGAGTCGAAGCAGGTAAGACTTACAGTAAAGAGGGCGCAAGATCCCGGTGTTGGGCATGGATTAAAACGGTCGATCGTCAAGGTACGCTCACTAATAATGACCTTTTCTGACAACAGACTTATTACGCTCTGCTAGCACGTAGCTCATCACAAAGCTGGGTACAAGCGATTGGACAGTCAGTTAGTACCTCGTGAAATTGCGAAGCTCTGCAGTGATTGCCTGTGTGATCGATCTTATCTTATCGCAGTAGTGCTGGGACTGATTGGAACGATCGAGAAAGTGTATACGCGTTCATGCACGACATACGTATTTGCACGCACTCCGCTTGTTTCATACCTCGAGTCTCCACGATTACTACTTCAGAATTGCTGAATGTCTACATTAGTGCAGTTATACGTCTACGACCTCAGCAATGGCTTGGCTCAACAGTTGTCCGCGCAGCTGACGGGACGGCAGTTCGACGGTATATGGTCGGCCAGCTTTCTTAGACGCCATCTTTACAATTCTGACAACTCTGGTGCTCTTTTCAAGGCACACGTCCGTGGTGGCCTTTGGCAAGGAGGTCTTCTATGGGCAAGGCATTAGCATTACACCTCCGGGCGGGTCTCATGTACGCAGACGTCCTCTCTCCACTCTTGAGGCCATCTTTCCTGACTCACCGTCAGCTGGGGCAGCCGACCAGAATTGTCGAGATGGGAGAAACTGCTATAGATGAGGATACGTTCGAGCAATACATCTCGGAAATGCGTCACGAATTCACCGCAGAGAAGGCAAGTGAGGCACTCTCTATCATGTGTAGTCATTGTATTCTTAATGCCGTCCCCAGTACCATTTACTAGGTGAGGCATGGGCCTACTCAGACTAGCCCGACCGTTTCTGAGACGGTTTTCCGCAGATTTTAACTGTAATACTTTCAGTAACGAGTGCATCGCATTCCTTACGGGGGGTAACATACCAGACTACATCAAATGTAACTTTAAGTTTCGCATGAATACCAGAGAGAGCTAACACGACCTATTAGCTCTCCCAATGGACTTCCTCTCGACGCCATTTGGGGCGGCTCTCCGACCCAGCATAGATGCTATGTACCGCCGCGGTGCACCTGTAGGGCTTCCCACTCCGCCCCCGGAAGCCACTCGTGCCGCTGCACAAGTTTCTCCAAATCCCGCTCTCGCTACTGGCCTACTCGAGGCTATCGCAGCACGTGCTGCTTCTAGTGGTCCCACAGGATCGTACATCCCTACACCTGCACCAACCTCTCCATCTACCCCTGACACTGCCGGCGTCAAGAGCTGCGCCGATCCCACGTCCTTTCAGTCCATTTTAAAGGACAACCGCGCTGTCATCGCATTTTTCACGAGCGAAACCTGCGGACCTTGTCGTGTGATTGAGCCCGTGTTTCAAAACCTTGCTCAGCAGAAAACCAGGATGAACGGAGGTGTTGCATTCGTGAAGGTGGAATTGGGGGTTGGTGCTGGTGCTGCTATTGCCGGTCAATATGGAGTACGTGCGACACCCACCTTCATCTTTTTCTTAGACGGCAGGAAGGCAAGTGTGTACATGTAAAGCAAGAACGGGAGTTGTTCTTATTGCGATGTTACGCCCCGCAGACAAACGAACTCAGAGGAGCCAATGCACCCGAATTACGAACTCAAGCCGACCTACTCATTTACGAGGCTTATCCACGTAAGTCTGCGTCGGACCGTTGGAGTTCAATTTGTTTCCGTTCGATAGACTTACTCGGCCCATGTTTAGCACATCCTCACAAATCAGCTTCTTTCCCGGCCATCGACTCTATATCTCTTAAGCCCATACTTTTCACCCAGATACCTAATCTGGATACCCTACTATCCAAGCTCAACGAGTTCATCGACTCCGCGTCACCATGGACTGGTGTAGTCAGTCAGGTGCAGGTTAAGGAGGCACTATCGAAGACAGTCATCCCGTTTCTCAAAGCTTCTTCCTGTACACCACCACCTCCTCAGCCACCGACGGCACCATTCGACCACTGGCCAGCTCTCGCGTCGAGCTTGGTGTCAAACTTGACAGTTGGAAATCTATTTCCACTTGCCGACATTTGGCGGATTGCACTTCTCAACCCCAAATTCTCTGAGTGGAGCGCCGCCGAGAGGGGTCCACAGAACCCATTGAATGTGCTGCTGTCTAAAGCCCTCGAATCAAAGGATGTTCCCCGAAACTACCTACTTACCGTCCTCCGAATGCTTGCGAATGCTTTCTCTAGTGCTAATTTGGCGCGAGTGTGCATTACTTCCACGCGGAATGACCTTACGGCAGTGCTAGTATTATCTTTGCTGCATGAGAATACGGCAGTTAGGTCGGCCGCAGCAAGCTTGGCTTTCAACGTTGCAGCCTACCTCCAGAAGCACAGGTTGGACAAGATAGAGTCGCATGGCAATATAGACCCTGAGGATGAAGATCTAGACTGGGAACTCGAAGTAATTAGCGCCCTCCTCGAGGCAATTGGGCGAGAGAACGCCAGTGAAGATATAGGTATGATGGGCCTCATATAACATGCGCTGTGATTTTGACCTGCTTCGGATGGCAGTTCATCGTCTAGTTGCATCGTTGGCTCTCCTGTTGCGATTCTCACCCCACATTGGAGACCTGATTCCTCTCATGGAGGTATTGCAGTCACGTAGTATCTTGACAGGAAAGTTACAGAAGGGCGATGGTGGCGTCACACAGGTGGAGATACGCAAGTTGGTTACAGAAGTTGCGGAGAAGCTCTGTCCTTAGATGTACGTAGCGTCGAGACTGGGGTCAAGATTTTAATCACGCGCCACTTGCCTCATGACCGGCTAAGCTCAAATAGCATGACTTTTACCACTGACATCGATGTTTTTTGCTTTCTTTTTCCAGCCCGGTCTTTGTCTTCCCAGTCTCCACGACCGACACGGCCATTGGCCATTTCATATCCCCTCTAACTCCATCTCATAACAGATCTGTGAGTTGGCGTTGTGGGAGCGTGGTTCTTTCATACTCCACACTCTCCTAGACCCTCGAATTTCGGACCTCATCGACGCATGCTGAGATCGTTAAACAGCCTGGCCCATCGCCCGTCGCGTGTGCGGGTATGTCGAGCTCCGCTCGTACGATCTAGAGTCAGCCTAATCCTTTCACAGCTCACAAACCACATGGCATCTCGTTCCCTGAAGTCTTCTTCAGTTCATAGATCGCAGCATCAAGCCCCGGAAGGTTATTCCGTAGACACATCGGCCGGGAACATGTTACGTTTCCAGGCCTCATTACCCCGTCTTCCAGTGCCGCCCCTCTCGTCGACAATTCACAAATACCTTGAAACCGTGAAACCACATTTGTCTGAGGAGGAGTACACCAGTACGCAAACAAAGGCAAATGCTTTTCTGAATTCGCCACAGGCAGTCGAGCTTCAAGCACGCCTAGAGGCACGCGCAGCGGACCCTTCTATAACTAATTGGCTTGCAGACTGGTGGAATGAGCTGGCTTACATGGGGTATCGCGATCCCGTGGTAGTTAATGTCAGCTACTTTTACGTTCACATCAACGATCGGAAGATGCACGACCCTGCGAAGAGAGCAGCTAGCTTCATCAAGGCCATGCTTCCTTTCAGACACCTAGTCGAGTCGTGGGTCTCCCACTTACCTTGAGGTTCAGAGCAGGCGTCCCTTACGACCGGATTGCTACAGAAAGGAACTTGAACCTGACAGGGTCAAAGGAACTCCACTCTGCATGGACTCCTACAAGTGGCTGTAAGAAACTGATGAGTGCTTTTCTCAAGATATTCGTGCTGAAGGCGTTGGGACAGCTTTCATTCAAGTCGCTATCCTGTCAAACCATCGGACAACGTTAGAAAATTCGACCCAGTGACCCACAACCACGTCGTGTTTGTGCGAAAGAACAAGTTCTTCGAAGTGCCGTTGGCGACCGTGGAAGGCATGGAGCTCAGTGCTGCTGAACTGGAAGTGTGAGTAATGTGGATATTGAACTTTGACTCCTGTGAAGTTAACCTTGCTGTGCACGCAGTCAGATTGAGCGTGTGATTCGGCTAGCAGGATCAGAAAGCGGTGTGCCTGTGGGGGCATTGACAGGCGAGAACCGTGACGTTTGGGCAGATGTAAGTAGCCAGAAACGTCGAAAGGGATCCCAAGTTGACTTCGCTCATGTGCTCCAACTGCAGGCGCGTGAAGCCCTCTTGGCTGCCTCGCCTCTGAATGTTAAGTCACTTGAACGCATCGAATCCGCTGCAATAGTAGTGTGTTTGGATGACACCAGACCTGTCACTCGAGAACACATTTCATGGGCTTGTTGGGTAGGAAATGGCCGCAACCGGTTTTATGATAAACATCAATGTGGGTGAAATCTGGCTTGCGTGTGCGAAGGAAGCTGACAGCTTATAGTAATCGTGTTCGATAACGGGCGTTCTGGTTTCCTCGGCGAACATTCATGTATGGATGGCACTCCAACCCTTCGCTTCAATGAGTTCATGTTAGCAAGCCTTGCTGCGAACAAGGTTGACCTCGGACCATCACGTACCGCTTCTACAGGCACAGACCTTCCACAGCCAGTAGAACTGAAGTTCGAGTTAGACGCGAGGTGCATGACCTACGTCGATGAGGCGTGCAAGCATTTCGACGAACTCGTGGGAAAGCATGACATGGAGGTAATCATATTCCTTTCGTTATTTGGCATATGAAACCCACGAGGCTTATCATCACAGGTGTTACACTACGAAGGTTATGGCAAAGACTTGATGAAGAAGTTCAGGGTGTCACCGGATGCATGGGTACAACTAGTCAAGCAGCTTGCATTCCACAAGATGTTCAACCGCCCTGGCGTCACGTATGAGAGTTGCCAAACGCGCAAGTACCAACGAGGCAGGACGGAGGTCATAAGAAGCGCTAGTTGCGAGAGTAAAGCATGGGCAGAGGCTATGCTGGACCCTGACGAAACGGTAAGTGGAGGCACCCTTGATCACGAGGACCCTCGTGTGGCGCGCTTCTCAATGACGTTCCTTTCAAAATGATCTGATGTATATTCCATCAAGGACGAGAATAGGGGTGTGCTGTTCCGGCGTGCCGTTGGACGTCACCTTCAGTATGCGGCATGGGCCGCTGATGGACAAGGTGTTGATAGACACTTACTCGGTCTTAAGAAGATGCTTCGGGAAGGTGAACCGATACCCGACATTTATTCCGATCAGGCATTCGGAAAGACTAGCCACTGGGAATTATCTACTTCTCAGCTCTCTTCTAAGTTTATCGACGGATGGGGTTACGGAGAAGGTGACGATTATGTTGGGCCTGCGCCGTTCGTAAGAAAGCGACTGACCGTGTAATAGTTGTGCCCGACGGCTACGGCCTTTCTTACTCGATTGGTGATCACTACATTCGCTGGACGATCACGTCGTTGAAGAAGAAAACTGCGGTGTTGAAGCATTACCTTGCGGAAGCTGCTACCGAGACCCGATTCATGCTTGAAGGGGCACTCGCCGCTGAGAAGAAGCGTGTTGACAGTCGCGGAAAGGCAGAACTGTGACGCACCGTACTTCATCGTCTATTAGTTGGTAATTCAACATGATATACTTATTGTTGAGAGAACGCTATAGTAGCACTACCAGCTGTGGAGCTCCGGCGCTATCGGTGTGGAGTGTTGTCATCATTGCTGGATAAGGTGTACAGTGCACACTTGCCAGACCAAGTGAAGCCGTTGGCGTGCCGAGGGATCTCTGCTGGCACTCTTGCCGACCAAGTCCGATCGGGCAAGAGCCTGGCCTGAGGGGATGTAACGTTCTTGTGATGACAGATAACTCGTCCTCTCGAGGGCAAGCAATCCGTTGGCCAGTCCTGAAACATCCGGGGTTTTCCCTGTGGTAGTTTCCTCAGAACGGCACTCAAACAAATGTCCCGTTGCCAGTCGCACTGCTATTCCCATGGAGGGGACGGCGGGCCCTTACCCGCGGTGCGATCGAATGAGCGCCGTGGCTTACAGACGAGGTTTTACCCGATTGGATCGTAAATCCTGTGTTGCAGCGAGGGACTCATCGCGGACTGCGAAACTGCTTGATAGTGAGTAGATTTGAATGTGGGGGGTTGCAAGGGTGGTTCTACCCGCACATGGCCGAATTCCTCTCACAAATGTTGTCCATTTCTTTCGGATGATAGGGTCGCGATTGAATAGATGTGCGAAGGCTGCAGGGGTCGGCCGCCATGGATCGATGACCCCATTTCCGTACGTGGACCGGTCAGCAGATCAAGTGGCAGGATGTGCCATGCAGCCTGTTTGCAGTCGTCCACTGGACAGTACCTCGTGGACTGGCAGTATACGATGCTGCTTGTCGTAGGCTGTAGTAGACTAATTTTACACTGTCACATTATGTTGCCGTAAGCGTTTGAGTGGGGGTGGCTCCCATATAATAATAATCTGTCCGTCCGCTCGCATCGGGTTTCTCTCTCACTCTCTCACCAAACGCTACAGCATCTCTCACCGGACCACCAGCCAACTCGAGGGTTCTGCCAAGTAACAATACAACCATGAACACCGATACCGCCTCCAACTCGTCCGTGCGTGCGTGCAAACGCGCCAGGAACACCCTCGAATCAGCACAGGACACTAATCACAACGCGCACACGACCCCTGAGGAACGTACACACCCATCTAACAGAAAAGCTCACAACAAAAAACAACCTCTCTCCTGTGCAGAGTGTCGCAGGCACGCACATTCTTATTTCTCAGCTCTCACCCTTGCTAAAGCCCGAATCTCTCAGGTTGAAGCTCAAAGTACATCCACTCGCAGAACTCAGGTTGTGCACGTCATTGACCCAGTGTTTCTTTAGTGCGATCGAGTGTTCCCGTGTCAATCATGCTCGAAGCGTGGGTGTGCCGAAATATGTCCAGACGGTGCGTCCATTCATCAGATCCTCATCCGCATTATTAATCTCGTCTGATACATTGTTCCCATCCTCCCAGGTGCCCTCACGTCGGGAAAAGGGAGCAGGTCAGTTGGCACTCTCTGTACCTCTCCCCATGTCTCAACCATTTCAGATTCATACTCGCCAACACCGAACAACTCCACGCAAAGATCATACAGATGAGCGATCGCATAAGGCAACTAGAAGAGGCACTGGGCAGCCTCCAGACAGAGTGTGCCAAGGAACCTCACCCTCTTTTGCATCAGGACCTGCTACGGATCAAAAATTCACTCGAGCTTTATAGCTCGCAGGCGCCCACATCCCAACTCCCTCACATAGACTCTCCACAGCATCCACCCACCAACGACAGACGCCGGCACTCCATACCAGACACCGGTCTTTCCCGGAAATCAGAGGTGGGTCTCATATGGTCACTTTCTTCCCATATTCACGTACCGCCTAGGAGGCAAGCTCGACAGGGGACGTAGTACTGGATGACTCGTGCCTTTGCCCACAAATCGAGAAACTTAGTCAAACGTTCCCTTATCCATGCCTGCCAAACTATTTCATGCGCGAAAGCATCCACAGAATGCTGCCACCTCGCCGGGAGGCAGAGTATCTTTGCACTCAGGCCCGTCTCAATGCTCTTTGGCAGTAAGTTCTCGGTTTTTGCTTGACATAACATCTCGTCATCTTTACTAGGTACAATTTAGACCCAAGCGAGATCTGGCTCCCAAATCTGGTGCATCACGTATACACCACCCCGGTGAAGGAGCTTTCCTTCCGCAGACTTTCCTTACTATTCATTATGATGGCGATGGGTACCCTCGTCGACCTCAATCAACAAAATGACTCTCCCAAGGCCGAACTCTACCATCACCTTGCCCGAGCTTCTCTTTGCGAGATGAATCTGATGGACGAGCCAAGTCTAGACCTCCTGCAGACTTTAGTGCGTTTTCTCTGCCCCCAATGCGTGATGCCAGCATGTTCTCATGAGATCACAGTTTTATATGATTTGGTACCTCTTAATATTTTCGGACAAAAGCCAAGCAGTCGCATATGCGTGGAGTATCATGGGTCTTGCAGTGAAGTTAATGCAAAGCGTGAGCCCCACGTCTGTTCCGTATCCGTCCAATATAACTCGATTTCCAGCTAGGACTACGTGCGTGAAGTAGGTCGTTGGCGTGACGTCACTTGATTACTGAGGTTTTGCAGATCGTGACAGCAACAAAGGGAAGGTCATTCCGGAAGAGTCCCAGCGCAGAAGGATGCTTCTTTGGGAGCTTCTTAGCCTGGACGCACGTTTGGTGTGCAATTTGATTGCAGCTCTTTGAATTCTTTCTGAATGTGCTTGCCCAGGCTCTCTCCCTCGGTCGACCCCCTTCGATCTGCTTGGATCATGTAGACTGCCTACGACCCTCTTATTCCGTCCCAGAAATGCACAGTGTTGGTGGATCTCAGTCATGTGCGTTTTAGGATACCTTCCAGAAATTTAGGACTCAAGGTCGAGGCTGCTTAGATCACGAATGGAAGCATGGGTTCTTCCTAGAGGGCTTAACACCTGTGTTGAATGCAGCGATATCTGCCCAGCACCAGCCTTACTCGAGGATTCTCGCAGTAGATAACGATGTTCGCAACTACCGCGTGCCCCCGACGCTCGACATTTTCAATCAAAGAGATACACCTACCAATCGGCAGTTGGGTATGCAGCAAGTCCTGGTATCCAGTGGCCGCGAAATAGGTTCTTATCGCACTTTCGGATCGAGTTTGTGATCTGGCTTACCTAACCATTGACAGTCCTTCTCCAACTCCATAGGAACTTCTTCACTGAAGCCCTCAACACTTACGATGCCTTCTCCTATCGACACAGACTGGCGCCGTCTGTCGTGGCAACCTATCTAAGTGCTACCCGTCTTATCGCCACGCTGAAAATCTTGGAAGAGCGAGAGCCACAATTGAGCAAGCGCTTCATGTGTTTTTGGTTCAATGCATTCTCTGGTGCTGTAAGTAACTGGAATGAAATTTGTTGGTTCCACTAACGTTAAGTGCAGGTTGCTTTATCCCTGATAGTATCTCGAACTCCATTTCTCAGCTTGGCGCCGTTGGCTCTCCAAGAACTCGGCACAGTATACCGCTTATTTGCAAAAGTTGCGCAGCAGTGTCCGAAAGTGGATCAGGCATTGGTAGCTTGTTTTCTTTTCTTTTGTTCTACAGGAATTATTCAATGGTTCCTATATTCTAGCCCCTTCTGAGAAAGATTGCTGAGAAGGCTCGACGATCTTATTTCCAATGGCGGAGCGTAGCAGATGTCGGCTGGTCCTCGATGGAAGTTGACGAAGACGAGGTATCCCCTCCCTTGAAAGTTATTCAAATGTCCTTGAACGACGGACTGGCCTCGTTCGATGCCACCCATCCTGACCTGCTACGATGCCTACAAGAAATAGAGATGCGACCTTGTCCCTCCTTGCATGACCTTCCGACTTTTACGTCACAGACTCCACCTCCCTCAGCTACATGCGACGATCCTGACATGCGTTCAGAGCAGTCTACCGCCGGGGAATTGTCGGCGAATATGTTGGCTCTCGCGTTAGGGCGCGACACAGATCTTGCTTCAGTGAAACATATACCTGATTCTGGGACGTCTGGTGATGGACCTCAGAGGGTAGGAACCCACACTTTTAACTTTGACTTTGGTGCCTTGGCTTCCAACGTGGAAAACCAGAGCAATACGTACATGTCATGGTTTTGACGACGTACTTCCACTCCTATTGTAACTACCTTGTACTTGTGTCGTATACGTACCAGTGCCACCAATACCGATGAGGCGATTACATAATCCCTATTTTCACACCGGAAAGGAGACCCCAAACAACAAGGCGTCCGAAGGACAAACGTCGAGGGCGTGTATTGTGGCCCATCTCCACCGCCAACGATTCAACATGTCTCGAATACGAGAAGTCTGGGCACCTAATCTTGAAGCCGAAATGCGCACCATTGGAGACATCATAGATAAATATCCATACGTTGCAATGGTACTCGCCACAGCACACATATCTCTGTCCAGCTCCGTTGATCTTTGTCCACCGTATAGGATACCGAATTTCCTGGTGTCGTAGCGAGGCCAATCGGTACCTTCAAGACGTCTTCAGATTATCATTACCAGACTATGCGGTGTAATGTGGATCTGCTCAAAATCATTCAGATAGGAATCACTCTGGCAGACGAGGACGGGAACTTCTCCCAGGACGGCATGACGTGGCAATTCAACTTCAAATTTAGCATCAGGTACGAGAGCCGTACTATACACGTGCCGTATCAGCGTGCTAACGGATCGTCATTGCTAGTGAAGACATGTACGCGCCGGAGTCGATCGAACTCCTCCAAAAGTCGGGCTTTGACTTTCAAAGACACGAAGAAATGGGAATAACGCCAAACGATTTTGCAGCGCTATTCATAAGTTCGGGGTTGGTGCTGAATACGGAGGTTAAGTGGATATCATTTCATAGGTGAGGCATGTTCCACCGCAGCATTCTCACCTAATTGCGCATTTTGGTGACGCGTATGTACACTTTTGTCATCGAACATCTTGTTTATCCGAATTCACAGTGGTTATGACTTTGGCTATCTGGTCAAGCTATTGTCCGGCGAATCTCTGCCCACATCAGAGGACCTATTTTTTGAGCTTCTACGCGTCTGGTTTCCCAGCTGTTACGATGTCAAGTTCATGATGCGCGCCTCCAAATCACTCAAAGGAGGTTTACAAGATCTTGCGAATGATCTTGGTGTGCGTGACTCGTTTTACTTCTCTGCAGCCTAATGACCATTGAGTAGGTCCAGCGGATAGGGACATCCCATCAAGCCGGCTCGGACTCTCTACTAACGGCTTCGACTTTTTTCAAGATGAAAGAAGTGTACTTCAATGACGCGCTAGATGATGCGGAGTATAATGGCAAACTGTACGGTCTGGGCCAAACCTTTTCGATTCCAAACGGTATCACCGATCCTACAAGAGGAGGTGCAACAATCGCAGAGCGCGAGGATAGAAGTGTACCGAGGGATACGCGGAGTCAAACGCCTGGTCCAAGCACCACCAATGGCGTTCAAAGCCAAGGTGCTATCTTGGGTGTCGGCGTGCCCCTTCCGGCCCCCGCGCTAGGCGGCGCATTGCCCACACCGCTCCCGTCAGGCACGTCATACGGCCCCATGGCAGCCAATGGTCCGTATATACGTACAGCTATCGGTGTTGGGGGGAGATGACCTGCAGCTCTGCTATTTTATCTGTGTTCGGTCGGACATTTAGTGTGTTTTGTGTAATTATTCAGTGTATTCAGACCTTTTTTTGTGTTCGTCTGCTGAAGTTCATCGGTGGGCAGAAAGGTACCTGCGGTGGCGTGGGCTCTCCCCTCATTTCAACAGTATGAGGCGCCCCTCACCTTCCGTTTTACAGGTTACATTCGACTTGGCTGTCCTTCGCGTGCGGACTGAATGTATATGCCAGTCTGTCTAGCCAGTGTTCCATCTCAGTGGCGCTGACCTGCCGCCAGTCACGATGGAACACTACGAGAATTGTGTAGGCAGAGAAGTGTGGCATGACAATTCGCGAAGACTGCGATGTGAAGTTACAGGCCACACAACAATTGATTCCTGAGGATCGCCGTCGCAGTCATCCATCGCAAGAATACCGACACTACATTGTTCTACAAGAATCAAGGTTCGTCGACGGTATTCGTTGCGTGGACCCGCGACGACGATGCAGAGGAACAAGTTGCGTGCTGACCATGCGCATCCAGCACCGAAAGTCTCATTGTGTCCAGGGGGGAGGGGGGGGCTTGGACTACCTGGTAATTTGCCCACTTTGGTTTTATAGGGGGATTCACCTCTGCGGTTCTATTTTTTTTTCTTTCTTCATCTGGTCCCCTTTTTCAATTTCTATCCACACCGTGCAGCGGTGGTTTCCTCAATGCAGGGTCCGTGACATAGCCATCAGGTTAATTCTGACCATCTTGGTCCATCCGATCTAGAACACCACCGGCCACCGTTTGCGAAGCCTCCAGAACGATGTGGACGTGTACGCACTTCATGCATGGCGTCCACTGACGATCAATAGGCCGGCTTCGGAACTTCGTGGAGATGCGCAGATGCAGGGACATTCCTAAGGCATGGTTAGACCTGTTCTTCCCCCGTCTGTCGCGGGCCTATAGCCTAAAGCGTGTTTTCAGTGTGCGCTGTCACACCGGCAGTGGAGGTGAACACGTCCCCCCTGCCCTCATTCACGAGTTGACCGATGCTTATTACTAGGATGCTATTGCAAAATGTGAAGCCTGCCAGCCGTGCTGAGAAGACGGCACTTCAAAGGTCAACGGTACATGCCTAACCGTATCCCTAAGCCACAGACGATCACTTTAGAACCCGATGAAGAGCTGAGATTCCGTTCGGAAGGAAAAAAACATTTTGATGCATTCTGCCACTCGAAGTCCAGATCACAAATCAAAGGCATTACTTCCGGTCTGTTTCGACACAACGTGCTCTCACCAGATCGAAGTAGCCGAGTCTCACCCATTGGGAATAGTACGTTAGGGTGTACCCTATGATTTTGTCCGTAGACTGATATATTAAGCGTTCCCTCGAGAAGGGGAGTGGCGGTGGCCGGTAGGCTGACCAATGGCTCCGAGAACCAGGTAAGTGGGAACCGCAACGTGTCTGGTCCATCTTTACATGACAAGGACAGGATCCGACTGGAACTTGCGAAGAGGGACCGTATGACAGCCCCGGCCTCCTGTCACAGTCATCTTCCTAAAGGACTTGACCCACCATGGCGACGTGCCGAACTCAACAAACTCATAAAAGATAACAGACCTTTGACTTTCCCTGAAGTTATACCACGCCGTCTTGCACGAGACATTGCAGTATCCCGGGGTGCCCTCTCCTCGAATGCTATTTTCACCATATCGTTATCGCTGGCTCTTATCACGCATGTATAATACGTCTGCGTGCCTCACTGCCTCTCACTGCCCGCTAATGTAACCTTTAAGGATTCCCCTTGAGAATGGGTTCCTGAGAATTGATAAAACAGCTGTCCGGCAGCTGCCGGTGTGTATGGCCATACCACGGAAGTTACAGCGTTCCAAGTTTCCGGTATGGCGGCGATTCAGTGAACGTGTTCCACCTACATAGCAGTCGACGAATATATGTAGATTGAAGCTAGAATCTGATGCTAACTGCATCCGAGCCCGCTACATACGGACGAATCAGGTGGTAAGCATTAGTGTGCCATTGTCCCCTCCCGCATGGATTCCTGCCGCGTATGTTGTCAGCTGATAACTGTAAATCGTTTTTCTCTTAAGCCCGGCCCTTGCAGGTTGTTTACGAGAATGGGACACGCGAAATGAAGGCTCTCACGGCAGCTAGCCAACTTTACATCATGCAACGGGTGATCTCCGTCAAATAAACAAGACCCCAATAATTAATTGTCCACCTAGTTCGTGCCAGCATCACTCAGTAACTCCGTCTTCACGGAGTCGCACACACAGAGACACGCATTTGATTGCCCGCAAACATCTTTTTCTCTCAGTGCATGTGTGCCCTGGATTTCTTTGGCATCGACTCAGAACCGATCACTTTCTGTTAGGTGCCAGCTCAAAGCGTACCCCCGAGGTCATTCAGATTCTACCTTCATAGCTCTGACCACCCTGTGGCACCCAGATCATAAGCATTTTGCTCTCGGCAATACCAGTCCCTTCATTCAACTAGACGATTCGGGTACACGAGGACGGCAATGCAAAAAATAGTACTAAAGTCGCAAGAGATCTGTCAACGTGCGAACGCTCTGCGAGATTCACAGGACTCCTTTCAAGCCTCCATTGAGGTCTCCGGCTCTACATCAACATAGTGATTAGTGAAATGTGCCGTCTTGCTCATGCGTCCAGACACTTGTGTGCCTCCGCACAACCGTCACGGACGTGTGCACAGAAACGCATTTCTCCACTAACCTGAAACGTCCACTGGGTTCAACTGGACTGGTTGGAGAGGGACGGAGGAGCTGGTTCCCCGACCAATTCATGCATCCGAACGCAGGCGACGTCAGGTTTCTGGCGTATCATAAATGGATGGCACTACAGTGGTACATCCTGATCTTTAATTGATTGCCTTCAATGGTCTTATGAAACTACACTCTTGCACGCTTACGATCAGGTAATCACCGCGATTATAACAATGCACTAAGACCTATCAGGTTGAAGGGGGAGAATGGCATTGTAGGTGAACTGTCATCTTAACCTCCCACAGCATACGGACGTACGACATGATCCCTCGATCAGACCGTGCTTTCTCCCATGGAAGACCCCTCGAGTCGCGGTGAGGTTGAACACTTTGACTTCAATAAGTGGAACATCATACTCACGCCACATATCCACACGCGGTCGGAAAGGAAATGAGGAATTCTTCGTTGCGCGTGAGTTGTCATCACTTACAATAAAAATAATACCCTCGAACGGGATGTGGTACGTAAAAGCGTCTGAATATACCTCATCTAGGAGTGCAGAATTCTGCAGACACTTCCTAAAGCTTGACGTCCAGTAGATAACACCAAGGAATTCAAGAATGCTGGAACCGGCGCTGTTAACGGCGTTGTGGCGGTCCCGGTAGGTTCCTCGATATCACTTCCTTAACTACACTGCAACGGGAAAACGTTGAGGGAACTTTCCCATCCACGCAGAAGAATTTTAGCTTCTCGCAAAGCCGCTTGGAGCTGTGCTAATACTCTGATTGTGTATCCAGGTTAGTGAAGCTGTTTTATCAAGAGGCAAATGCACACGTCGTGAGCGTCATCTGCACATATGTCGATGTGCTCCACCTGGAGGGATTTGCAGATCCTAAATGCATGATCGGCGGGTCGGCTTCACTGCCACGTTCACGATATATCTGGAGCTACCCGGCGCAAGGAGTCTTTAGTTGGCAGCAGCAATGGTCATCAAGTTATGCGTTGAGTCCTATTTTCGGATCTGAAAGGGGCTGGCAGACGGACGACTCCAGCATGCGCTGCCGAAGCACTCAAAATTATATACGTCACCTTCCCTCCAAAGCCGGGGGCTAGGGAGTTGTGACAACCTATTTTCTGCTATTCGAGTTACGCCTCTGTTAACATCTCCTTGGTTCTACATATGTACCAAGTGTCTCTGAGTGTTGTAAGCAGGAGACATTTGTGTTGTAATGGTCCATCGCGCATCACCCGCAAGTTATGTAACATCTACCACTTGTCGAAGGCCGATTCATAGGACAGGATTCATCTCGTATAGCGTGATCAGAAAAGTAGTAGTACAAAGTTATTTACTTTACTACATCCCCCGACTAGCAGATTCGTCTCCTACGTAGAAGATATTGTACACATGGTGAATGACGAAACGTTAACAGTCGTGACTTTATCCAACAGTTCGTGAGAAAGCCGAAAAAGTTCATGCAACGTCACGAAAGGATTAGGGAGGTCCTATAAAGCTAATGGTAATGGTCCGGTGCTTACAACTGGCATCACAAAACAAAAACGAGTGATGCCAGTACAAGGCCAATTGACAGGCCATGTGAGCTAGGAACATACTTGGACCCGGCTGCATTTGTTTGCGTTGACGAAGCCGCCGCCTGGGGTGCTACCGAGGTGGACGTCGAAGAAGACGCCGGGGAAGACGTTCCAGAAGCCGAAACGGTGATAGCAGAGGTGCTAGTTACCGTCACCACAGGGACTGAAGATTGTCCCGCGGGTGGGGCTGAGTTGGGTGATCCACTCGAAGACGTAGATGACGACGAAGGCGTCGTCGGCGTCACGGCAGGGGGTGACGTCGCGGTCGTTGGCGTGCCGGACGAAGCGCCATTTGTAATCGTGAATTGAGGGCTAGCATTACCGGAGTCACCGAAAACTATTAAAATGGTGTTACCCACTAACAGAACTCGAAGAACGGAGCTACTCACGAACTACGATGTAGTTATTGCCGGTTGGGACACTCGGAACCGTGATCTGCGCCTGTCCGGCCGAATAACTAAGGTTCGTAGCAAGAGGCGACTCTGTGAGGAAGTGCAGTTACATAGGACTGCTTTGGGCGGATTCGTCGGACTGGTACTTACGCAACATAAGATTCTCGCTGTCGTTGGCCACGTATCCCAGGACCAACATCCCTTCGGGGTTGGTGATGTTGGTCGGCAAATTAGCAGTGCTCCTACGGGCAGTACAAATGTATCAGTTCGCCGGAAGGGAATCTAGTCACGAGCACCTTTGCTTACCAGGTTACTGTCTGCGTGGTACCGACATTCCAGACAGTACTCGCGGTTGGGCTCGTGATGGGCGGAGCTACCACGTCCCTCGCGGGCAATGGCGCAGTGAGCACACATGAGACTAAAGAGAACAACGACAAGGCGAGAGTTGTGAACATCGTTGATGATCCCTTTCGTGCACTGTACGTCTGCCTACTGTTTGGGAGAGCACGGAGCGTCGCCAAAGGGACGTTGGCATGGTTGGAGTTGGGTCCGGTTAAGTATGGGACCCCAAGACGTGGGAACGTTGACTGGCGTTATATAATAACCTGTCATATGAGTTGGCAGCGGTACTAATGGGAAGATGTGACGATTGCAAGGGGGGGAGGGGGGCACCAATGCTTTAATATTTGTAGTACGTAGTAGGTGCTATCAGTGCCAGCTTAATGATGCATCGTTCTTCTACCATCACATGAGCGGGTGCGTTATTGTCGTTACATTGATGCTTCTTGATAACGCAACATAGGGCGCCAATCATGGGGATCACTGCTCGAGTGAAAACGAAACCACAACTAGAGGTATCTGGTCGATCCGACGACCTAGAAACTTCCCTCGACTGGCGGAACCGTGTTTCCTGTGTTTCCAGTTTGTTCGTTTAAATACCACGTAGTGGAACGTGTCGAGATTCGACCGATAACGGAGATGAGTTTGGCCGTAATATTTCACACGGGCAGTTGTTCATGTCGGGTCCAGGCTAATATATAATTGAATTCCGCGAATTCAATACCCAAGTGTTATCTTGTTCTAGCCCATGGTACACGAGTGTACATGAGACCCTTATCACAATTGGTCCGAGCAGCTTCTGCTGTTGCATGCAGCTGACCGTTGTTTTCGGACTGATCTACTACCGCAAGTCACGACGTTTGGAGGCTCGGCGTTCGTGGTACTTCGTCACCTCGCTCAAATTTGCGACGAGGCATCCAAACTAGATCGAAGACCCTGACTCGCACGCTTCCAACGAATGATCCTACGAACTCGCATGCGGTTAATTACCTCTGTCACGCTCCAAGACCCCGTTTTAGATTAAGGGTTCCGCCCAGCAACTGTTGGAGCCTACATGTGCACATCGAGGAGTGGGTCATGCTTCTCGTATTTAATGTCTGCCCTGTGATCTGGCTCTTCAGCACTTCAGGGCCGTCCACTTCAATGCCCAGCATGTCGCAACAAACCCTACCGCCCAGAACAGATGTCCGATCGAAAGGGAGGAGGGGGACAACAGTTTGCCACTGCTTTGCCTCATGGACCAAGGCAAGGTCTGTAGCATCGATACGAGATGCGAGACCGGTTTTACCATCACATCCAAAAGCCGCCTTTGCAAACCCCAGTCACCAAGCGCTAGGATCGAAACGATAAAGGATTTAATCAATATTGTGGAAGACGACCAGGCTCTCCCAAGAAGCGTACCAGAAGTTCCCTCCACTCCGGTTCCGCTCTAACCTGGAAGACGCTAACCCCAAGACTTGCCAAGATGAACAGATCGAGGTAGTGAATGTATGTATTCTCGACGTTGTTGCTTATGGCAACGCGGATTCTATGTTGTTGTCGTATTCGCGCAACAACCCGTGTTCGCAGACCTAGCGGAACAGTGCGTGTGCCATCCTCACAAGGCCTACCCGTCATATACAGGTTGATTTGCGGTGGGCACGTTTTCAAAGAAAGAACCTCCATTTGGTTCTTTGATGTCATCCACTCCTCGACGGAAAACATCCCGAGCCAAGTTGCAAGGCCGACTGTCACTCGTTCATGTTCAGCGGTTCCCTGCTCCAATCCATTTCTCACATTGGCCCTATGACTTCTGGTTCCACATCCACATCGAGATTGTAGTCCACTGCGGGCCTTGGAAAGTATAAGAATTTCTGCGGTGTTCTTGAGGTTCTACCCAAGCTGCGGAAACAACAACGGACAGACCAGGATGGTCAAGTGCCTTTACAAACAACTTGAAGCTGTCACCCGGTGCCTCAGCCTCGACGGAGGTGAAAGTGGCTTCTTGAGCAAAAGCTGGGCGGATCGAGATCCTTTCAAGTGGAACTCGAGGTACAGAGATTCCTCACTGGCGATCTGGATCTCGCAGTTCCTTTCCCACTCGGACTTGAGTCTTAACCCAGTCTAGTCGAGACAAACCATTCCGATGGCTTTGTCAATTTCCATCCACGCCAGTATGATCGTGACACCTACCTCGAGGCTCTCATGGACAAGCCGTGAGGCACGGCGCACAGATCAGTTTGATGCTCAGGGAAGCGGGCTTTGGTGTTGCTGGTGATATGAAGTGCTTCTTTAAGGGACCTTGAGCTCTTCTCGCGAATTGACTGGTTGTAGGTATAGTTACCCGGTAAGAAGTGGACCAGATCATTTGAGTATAAAATACTTGTCCAGGTGCATGGCACAGTCTGCGGAATGATCATGCATCATGGCCCATGTGATAATGTAATACTTACAAAGGTAACAGAACGCCTCCATCACCATGCAGTTGTCGTCTGCCACAGCTAAACGCATATTGAATGGGTCGCTGTCGGCATGAATGATTTTCTCAACAAAGACAATCATACGGTGCACATACTAGGTGGACGTTTCAAAAGCGAAGACATTTCTTTGGTATGGTGTCACCACTTAGCCATTATGAGTCATGACTGAGAGGTTGGTGCAAGGATCTGGGAAGGACCATACGAGGCCTTCGGACCAGGGCTGCGACCCCCATGTTTAACGCTTTACGCGACGGATACTTGCTTGGCACCAGCGAGTAGGCGACGTCGTAATATGGTACCAACGCGAGGGAGGATAATGAACGTGATGCATATGAGATGGAATTTGTCCCAAAACGTCAAGTAGCCAGGACGTCTGGGAGTAACTAGGTTTCCATCCCTTCGACTCTGAGTAGAACTCCATTTAAATACCCTAGGCGAGTCGATGGGGCCAGAACCAATAGGGTTGCAAAACGTACCATCGAAGAGGTCAGGAACCCAAATATCGCATTGGAAGTCTTTGCAACTCTCTTATAATGAGTCTCGTATTCACCAGTGGAAGACCAAACGCGTCTGAGAGTGGGACCACCCAATGGAGCGGCAATACTGGGTTTCGAAGGTGTACGTTCCGAGGGAGGTGCTGGCGCGAAATAAGCGTTTGTTCCATTAACTTTGACAGCAGAAGCATGTGTTGGCTCGCCGACGAGGATCGAACCGTCAAGAGAGCTCACATGGCAGTGGTTGGGTAGGCTGGGGAGGCCGGTCGGCATCAACACACCTAGTGAGTATTGTATCCTAACTTGCCGGCAAGTTGCGGGGAGCGCGACTCGTGTTTACAGCGCATGACAGTAGCGTCAAGTGATGCTGGACGACAACCGACAGCTTCAAGCGTCAGGAGGTCAATAACATCGATGGTTCGTCACCTCGTCCCGAAATGCATCAGGCCTTCGCCGAGACGTAAGCTGCCACATGACGTTCAGCGTTTCAGCTCTGACATGGTCAGGTGGTGTATGTCTGCTGCGTTTTAGCAGGGGAACACCAACCGCAGCCAGAAATCTTTCACTGTCCGCAGCAGTACGCCATACACCGGAGAGTCATGCCTATCTGTGGGTGCTTTCTTTCTATGGACGTCAGGCCTACCAGAGCATATGACGACGGCTCCTGCGCTGCGGCATGTCCCTAGTGGAAAAGGAGGCAAAGCCAAATTGATTTTTCGTTTTTGCACTTTATCTTATGTTATCCCCCTCAGGGCATGTCAAGAAATGCTGCGATCAAGCACCAGTTCGGGGTTCGGACTGCGCAAGCAACGCACCCGCCCTGATACCAGTCTTCTCATTGATTTGATATAAAATCGAAATGCTCCATATTTGCTCGACTTCTTCCATCCTGTCATGGCCAGCCTCACCACAGAGCGCCTCCTGCTATGCCCGTACACAAAGGCTGATTTGGACGATCTCATGAGTCTCTGCAGCGACCCGCTCGTCCAGCCTCTCGTCATCCACGACGACGTGGCACCTCGTAGTCCGAAGTTCCGGGACAGGCTTCATCGTAGCATGGAACGCGCAGCCTTCGCTGTTATCATCAGACTTAGGAGCACTGGCGAGTTTATGGGACAGGCGATGATCACCGTCACAGATACCAAGGAGTTTCTCGAGGGCAGTTTTGCCATATGTCTCCTGCCCAGATTCTGGAACAATGGCTATGGCACCGAGGCGACACACTATATGATCGATTACTCGTTCAGGTGGTTCGACCTTCGAAGAATCTCGTTAATGGTACTGTCCAGTAATCTGAGGGCCATAACGGTTTACCAAAAAATGTAAGTGAACGTATATGACTCCAGATTGCACGTTTCATGCCTCATTCGCGCTGGACAGAGGCTTCAGGATTGAGGGGAGAAAATGGCGGTTTCGATGGATGAGCGGACGCTGGGATGATATCTTCCTCATGTGTATGCCATATGAAGAGTGGGCTGCCAGGGAGTCGCAGTGGACCTTTGGTACCGACGCTATCTATCATCATATCCGTCCTTGTTCACTGTGTTCGCCCGTCTTCCAACCTGATTACTATCTCCATTCCGATTACTTTCAGTGACAAGAAAATATATACTACAGTGTGCGACCTGGTGTCGCATGTACACTAAGAGCAACCCATCACGAGTGCCTTCAAACATCTACGAAATAGTCCACCAAAGATTCCTGAATATCCCTTATTTTGCCAGCAGTCGCTATCAGCGTTTGTTCCTTACACCACGGCATGGCTTCCAGTAGGCCAGGTGTCGGCATATCTCGTTCCATGAGTGTCTTCAACATGCTCTCTGCGAGCATGAGCTTCCCTTCCACGTCAGGATATTGCAGCAGCACGCCTTGCCTGCCCATTTCCATCATCGATTTCCACAGCCCTGCCCATGTCTGATTGCACCGTACCGCAGCGGCACCCATGCACCTAGGACTATGAGTGAATGGCGGAGGTTCATTTGGGAGTCGTTCCCAAAGTCTTCCGAGAGTATAATGTCCAGAAAGCAACCGGATAATCTGCGCCCGCGTGAGATGCCCGTCTGCATCCCAGACTTCGCGTCCCTGCAGCAACATGGCGTAATAAGCCCGTCCGAGGAGAGCGCGCAAGTTGAGTCGTTCGGCTACGTTGATAGCGAGGGAAATGTCTTTGCCGGAGGCAATGCGCCTTCTCCACCTCTGCGTAGCGGCCTCCAGTAGATCACGTTGTTCGCAAAGGGAAGCTAGTTCCGTGAGTTGCTCTAGCGTTGGTCCATCCACTTCTTTGTTGCTCGGAGGATGCATCGGGCGAGTGTATATTTGCGTCAGAGCATTTAGTGACCACGCTTCTATAGACCGAAACTCGTACTTGTGAGATATGCGAGCAAGGTTGAACAGCTGCAATGGGTTTGCTTCGGGAGTCAATGCCACGGAGAGTTCGTGGGGCCTGGACACGACACGGATTTCAGTAAACTTCCACCACTCTAGCTAAGTAGGAACAGGGGAGGGTGACCGAACGGAGTGAAATGTATACGTACAGGGAGTACAAAGCCCACAATAATGCCCGGAACTGATCAGCGGTATCACCCTGCAGCCTAATCGGGTTGTCGTCGTTTTCGCCCTCAGGTCCGACAGTGGTTACGGCCGAATTGCCAGATACATGGGAGCTTGAACGCAGGTCAGAGTCGAGGGAAAACATGCTGTCGAAGGTAGAGGCATCTTTGGTCAGCGTCGATCGGTGAACCTGGTAGGGACAAAAAAGCATAGGGGCTGAGATGTTTGAATTGTCATTCGGTCAGAAGGAAGTGCCCTGACCTTGAATAGTGTGTTCTCGACAAGCAGTACGGTGTTGCCGTCTGCTATGTAATACGTCGAGTCACGAGAAGGTATTGGGATAGACAAATGCAACTGGAGCTTGGGCGTCGATGGACTGACTTCCCCTGAGTGCGACATGAAGGAGCCCGCAAATACGTCTGCCGAGAGATGAGCCATTGCCACAGGTTAGCAGTCTCGTTGGAGTCGGACTCGCGGCGTAGTGAAAAAGGCACAAGTCAAGTTAGCTTCCGTTCGTCATGAAGGAAAGTTGAACATTCTCAAGCGCCAGGTCAAAAACATCATCCGAACGGTAGTTTATAGCTCGCGAACGGACAGAGTTCAAACGCTTGGCTGGTATTTCTGTACATCATGCGCGAAGGTATATACAAGTCGTATCACATGTGGACGGCCTGACCGTAGCCAAATGCCATCCAGATGACCGTCGAAATACGAAAAGAATAAGCGAATAAGGAACAAGATGGGCGTTGCAGATGCGAAGGTAAGAAGGTCGAAGAGACAGAGACAGAGACAAATGAGGGTGCGGGCGACAGCTAGGATAGCAAAGACAACCAGACGAATGCAATAATGTCCGAGTATTCGGTTCAAAGCCAGAGATGCAGAGTTCTAGCCAAGAATACATGTGTGGCGGGAAAAGCATAGTCGTAAATCATAGGTGTTACATACATGGTTGGAATGTAGGCTCGCCGCATACAAAAGTGCAACGGAGATCGTCTCCTGTGATTGACATATACAGTGGTGCATCATGCAATTGAGAATGCGAGGGTGATGGTATCATCATGATTCAAGTGCCTTGAGCTCTTGAACGAGCCGCTGTGTAGTATAACATGAGCGGGTAACATGCAGACGACGGAGCAGTACCCACCTCAGCTTCCTTGGCCAGGTTCTCCGCATCGATAACGCCAGATTGCTTCCCGAGTTTTATGCCATACTCTAGCAATTGTTTCATATAGTATGGATTGATGATAGTCTCGTCGCTCGCGAGCGATGGTTTCGCCGACGGCACTTCGGCTATTTCACGTCGGTCAAATGGTTATATGCGTGTAGCGGTGTACAATGCTCACGTTCTCGCAGTGCCAACCACTCCTGCTCCAAAAGTTCTGGGATAGTTGCCCTTTCCTTCGGATTCCGGGCCAAACAACTCCGCATGCCGCGGATGACATCAGCCCTAACATGGCGTTTCAGATGTTCGAGCTTTTTGCGTTCCCCATTCTTGTTGACCACGCTGGGCACACTATACTCGGGGAAGTCGATAACGTGAGCGAGATCGGGAATAGCTTTCATTTTTTGGTATACCGAAAGGTGCTGAAAAGGTGGCTGTCCGTAGACCATCTGGTAAAGAATGCATCCAAGTGACCAAACGTCGCTTGGTCGGCCGACCTTCAGGCGTCGCATGCCATCAGGCAGTTCGATAGCCTCTGGAGACATATAGTTGACTGTACCAATCTTCACACACGAGCTTCAGGCTAAAGATGATAGAAAAATAGAAGAGTAATATACCTGATGATCTCGTTGAATATTGGTAGTGTCATTGGCGATAGCATTTGCAATTCCAAAGTCAATTAATTTCAGCTGGCCTCGAACGAGCACGAAGTTCGCGGGTTTCAAGTCCGAATGCACGATTTTCTCCTCGTGTATTACGTGCACAGCTTGCAGCATCTGTATCGGGTATTTGGTACAATGGATAACAGCACAACAGGCGGGAAGCATACCTGTTGCCAGTAATATGATACCCAAACCATGTTCAACGGCTCTTTCTGCTGCTCTTGCAGCAGTTTTGCCAAATCCACTTCGCCGCACTCCATCACGAGCATCAGGTGCCCTTTCGTTCCCCCTGGACCTGCCTTCACCTCCGAGTCAAACAGCTGAATGATCCTGTTGTTGCCCTCAAGCCGCTTCAACAGAGCAATTTCATTCATGTAACCCTTCATCGTCTCTGCATCTGTTTTGTCGAGCGACACGCGCTTGATGGCAAATATTTCATTCGCCGCGTTCATCACCCGATAGACACGCGAAGACCCTCCCTTGCCGATTAGGTCAAGTCGAGCATAAACTTTCTTGTTCACGCAGATATTGTGGTTCCGTACGGGCACTGGTGGCGGAGCTGATACTGCAGTAGCTGCTGATGATGGTGGGGGCGGCGCTGGTCTCATCCGCTCTTTCGGGGCTCCCTTTGCTTCCGATTCGCTGTCAACGCGTTCGTCACCAGCAGCCCACGTCTTTCCGTTCGGTTGCACACCTGCTCCTGGTGGGGGAACGAGTGCACCACTAGTTGTGGGTGGTTCAGGAGCAGTCGGGCTACGACGGTGGTATGCTTGTCCCTGCGCACTGGACACAGGAGGTTGGGCTTGGACAGAGGGTACAGGTTGCTGCTGGGAGAGGAGTGACCTTGTTTTGGGAGATAACCGGCCAGGTATGTGTTCGATCGCTGTAGGAGAAGGAACATTGGGTAGATCGTTCGCAGGTGTGCGAATGGTATCCGAGTCCCGTCTTTGGTGCGTCTGCGGGCGTAAGTGTGCTGCCTGGAACATATGCGTAGGAGAAGGGGATTGGCGCGGGTGTTGGGCGAGCAAATCTTTAGGAATATCTTCTGCTTGGCGCCTCGCGTATTCTTGCGGATAATCTGGGAGTACAAAACGGTAACAGAGTGCTCCAGAAACCTAAGCGAAGCTCGCATACCTTCCTGGTCAGTTGTCATGCGTCTTGCGCGTGGTGCCGCGTTGAGACCCAGGCTTGACCCAGGTCTCACGGCATATTGGCTTTGGCTGGTCGGAAGAATGGATTGTGGTGAATGACGTTCCTCACCTTGGTGTCATGGTTAGCATGTCAGCCAAGGACGAGAACAAGTCTGATTTACCAGCAGCAGCATCGCTCAGGCTTGCCGAGCGCCTTGGGCGGGTATTGTTGGATTGAGTGAGCGCAGGAGCATAATTACGATGACGAAGTTGACTGTTCAGAGGCTGTGGCTCATCACCAGCTGAGTAGTCACTGCATGAGTTGGATCCCGTTGGTCGTCGTCGGGTGCACATACCAAGGTCAGTATCCTCTCCCGCGTATTCTCCGCCAGCTTCATTCTCGCTTCCCTCATGTTCGCTGATCTTGTCGAACGTGCTAACGGCTGCCCCGTACTTCGTGCCCATCAAAATTCGACCTGCACGGTTCGGTCCCGGCATGATTTGTCGGCCAGGCTGTAATGGCGGGCGAGACGCGCCCACTGCGCCAGAAGCCATGGATCCGTACGCGCGAGTGGGAAGTCCGGAAATAGCACGACCGTCCACCTGGCTGAGGGAAGCAGATCGACCAACCAACCTAGGTGATGTTCGTCTCGCAGCATTGTCGGACATCCCGTCGCCACTATCTGATGATAAGATGATGTTTTCTTTCTCTTCTTGTGCACGCGAGTCCCACTCCCCGGGAACGCGGAGCAAGTCATCGCGTTCTTCGATGTGTTGTTCACGGTAGTCGTCCAGAGGAATGCGCTGTGGTCTACCGAGTTTACGGTTAGTACCACGGAGTCCGGTAGATACTGGTGCTCGGAGGGCAGTTTGTGCGGCTGGCGTCAGGACCGCAGGGCCAGATGCGACTCGTTGGAAGGACCGCAGGGAAGCTCCGGTGGTTACTGATGGGGGTCTGTGCTGAAGCTGATCAGGTGGAGCGGAGTAGGCGCCATCTGACTGGGAGAGTGAGTTACGAGGGGGGGCTGGGGAGTTGAGGAGAATAGGCGAAGGGGGTTTAACGTAGGCATACGATACTGAAGAGCCGGGTGGTGAAGAGGGCTTGTTAATGAGGGGAGCGTCCAGTAGTATCTCGTGGGGCGTAGGCGGAGTAGAGTCGTTGGAACGCGAGGAGCCTTTCGAAATGCGAACATAGTTGCCAGCGGAATCCAGTTCATAGTCGAAGGAGAGTTCAATGATGGACGAGTCATCGGAGGGTGAGGTGGAAGATTGCCGGGGAATCTTCAGAGCATCTACGGCGCTGGCTGGGGGTGTCCGTGGAGGAGAGACACGACGCTCGCCGAGTGTGGGCGAGACAGAGCTGGAAGGAAACATCATAATGGATTTCAAATCTTTGGATTGACCCGTCACCGAATCGAGAAAGAAAGAAAGTTCCGATGGCACGAACCCCGACACTGGCGCGACGGCGACGAAGAGACGACCGATGCGCTTGTCTTTGTCCAGCTCGAAACTCGAACAGACACGAGGCAGACGCGTGGTCACGTGCACTGTTCTAATTGTTCAGAGCGTGTCGACCTTTTATTTCCCACGGTCATAGCGTACATTCCATTACATAATCAGACGGCTACACAGAAGAAAAACGAAAAAACCACCATAGCGCATAAAAACATCACAATCAACAAGCATTTGGCAATGCGGACAAGTAGTTGGGGTACAACCTAGGCACTGACTGCGCCTGCTGCGCGACCGAGTTCGTCTCTTTCTGGGGAGGAAGCAGGCACCTCTGCGGTGGGTTGCTGTTCTGCAGCGCCTTCGCCCGGTTCCCCTCCGGTCTTCTTTTGGGATTCTTGCATCTTCTCGAGTTCCTTCGTAACAAACTTGGCATGTGCACTGTAGTTCATCGTAGCGCTCAGTACACCTCTGTGATGACGTGTCAGAAAAACGCCGAGTTTGTAGGCCATGTGGTCCGATTATACCTGACGATGCCTCCGCTGTCAATAACAAAGGTGGTGCGTGCATTTGTCAAACCGAGCATTCCTCTTCCGACTTGGAAGGCATTGTGGGCGACATGCTCTTGGTCGCTCAGAACTGGGTACTGGAACGGAGGGCAAAGGTAGATTAACAATGACTGTTCGAATATCCCAGAAGTATCGCCCGGCTCACGGAAAGGCGGTTCTTTTGAACAAAAGACTTTTGCTTTTCCACCGGGTCAGCGCTGATCCCAACTACTTGAACGTCTGAGCGCTTGAATATCTCATTCTCTGGCAAACGAGCCATTGATGTCATTCTCTCTGAACCCCTGTCTGACAAGCAAACGCCCACCCGCCAGTGCATCACGAAACTGACAAGCTTCACGAGTACAACCGAACGTTCCTGTGTGTGCATGAGACATGTATCAGGGAAATAGACAGCCTGCGAATGTTTGTACCAGACTGAGGGTAGAAGAAAACTGCTATAGGCTTATCCACTCGCCTGCCCTCTTGTTCTGGTGGGAACTTGAACGAGTTCCCGTTCGCATCAGGTAGCGTGAAAGACGGTGCTTCTTTACCGATGAGAGGATGAGGTGCCATGATGGATTGCCTGCCGACGTCTGAACTACGACGTCAGGATTTGAGCGAGTCCCGGATCTTTTGCAGCAAAACCAGGATTCCATAATTGGGATGTACTACCCACATGCAAAAACCGGCGACAACGAACCTCGCCAATATTTTATCAGGACGACAGTCAAAATAAAGCGAATGACGAGGGGAACATGTATGACGACCGCCAAACATTGGGAAGGTCAGTTATGACTTGCATTACATCCTGACAAGCGTTTGTCTGGATACCACGGAGAACCATGCATGACATGGACAAGCGGCTGGGAGCCTGCACAAGACCCGACACAACGAACGATTGTCTTCACGTACGAAAGAGACCGCAACGTTCGTGCGAGACGTGGCGTTCTGCTTGCGTCTGTGTCGAGTTCCGCGATATCGGTCAAAGTGTTCCCACAGCGCGAGATAAAACGTGGGGATACTAGTCGGGCCAGTAAGGTAACTGGATCGGCGATGCCAATCACAGACCCATCGAGACAATCACCCGGTTGTCGCGTGCGTTGAGATGGGCGATAGCATTAAGACAACATCGAAGGATCATTACTACGGTCGTATATGGGGTAAATTGTGCAAATGCAACATCTGGAATCAAGGTTTTGGTACACCCATCGCCTCTGAGGGAATTAAAAAAACTGTCAGTTTCAGTTGTACAGGACGTACTGGCAGAACAGACCTGCATTGAGTTCTGCAAAGCGCTGCCCAACACGTTCCGAGTGCTTCAAGAACTTGTCAGCACAATTAAGAACACATTGTTCCTGAAAATGTCGTCTAAACATGCAGAGTGAATGGGCGACATAGGTCAACGTGCCTCTTTGGAGGACAGTGCCTTGCTGGTGAAGTCATTACAGCACGACGTGAAGCACCTCTCTACGAGACCAGAATACAGACGCAAGAAGTCTTGCATCTGGAATATGCATCAGCTTGACACTAATAAAAAAAAAGAAGGTCAGGGCCACACGAACCTGTTTCTTCTCTATGATTTTTGTCATGTGAGCCTGCTCTGCTGGATTAAGCTGTGAGAGATCCATGGTGGTGTGTGTGCAAAGCAGCGGTGAGAAATGGTCACTGTCAGTTTGACTGGACGACAAGCGCCACCTGGGCGGTATCGCCGTTGCCGGCCGGGCCGTGACCGTCACTTGACGATGACTCGGAGTATGGCTTGAAGGACTAGTTTCCCAAGTCTTTACTCCCTTGGTGACACTAAGCTCCAAGGAAGTTCCCATTCGAGGATACTGCTCCAAATCATTTACTTTGCAAATATTCGCCAAAAAGTATATAGGGTGAATCGTGGAAGGCAGTAAGTTTTTCTATCCTACTGCCACCGTCTTCAACAGGCCCCCTCACCTGTCTCTCATTACACAGTGGATCTCTCTATGGCTCTCCCATACAAAGAGGCCCTTCAACGGCTTGAAAACAGACGTGTTAAGGCAACACGTCCATTAATCCCGCCACAGATCCTTCAGGAAGATCTACCATTGTCAGTTGTGTCTGCCTTCCGTATACAGTCGTTGACTGTGTAGTAGGACGTTCCTCGCAGCGCACACAGTCCTTGAGGGTCGTCGAGTTACAGAACAAATCCTCAGGGGCAACGATGACCGCTTAATGGTTGTTGTTGGGTGTGCAATAATATTGTAGCATTTACGTGCACCGGCTCACAGACTATCGAATAGGCCCTGCTCCGTGCACAACGTCGATGCTGCCATCGAGTACGCAAAGCTACTGAAGCAATACGCGGACAGTGCAAAAGACGATCTCCATATCGTCATGCGCGTCTATTTTGAGAAGCCGCGCACAACTCTGGGTTGGAAAGGCTTGATTAATGACCCGTGAGTCTTCTCTAGTTTTATTTCTATTTTATTTCCCCGATTAACCAAATTAACCGATTCCTTGAATAGTGATATGAACGAAAGTTACCAAATAAACAAAGGACTCCGTCTTGCTCGTTCTCTCTTGCTAGACATAGCCAAGCTTGGCTTGCCAGCCGGTTGCGAATTTTTGGATACAATCAGTCCTCAGTTCACCGCTGATCTTGTCACCTGGGGCGCGATCGGTGCACGCACCACCGAATCGCAGGTGCATCGGGAGCTTACCTCGGGACTTTCAATGCCTACGGGTTTCAAAAACTCTACCGACGGTTCGGTGAGCATCGCGATTGATGCTTGCCGCGCAGCTCGGAGTGGCCATGTCTTCTTCAGTGTTGGCAAGGAAGGTTTGAGCAGTATCGTAGAAACAGATGTCAGTGACCGAGGCTCCATGTCACAACGCACATCGGAACTGAAATTTTGCGTTAGGGAAACCCCGACGTGCACGTTATACTCAGGGGAGGGTCAAAAGGTCCCAACTATGCCGCTGAATTTGTTCGCGATTGCGGGCAGAAACTGCGCAAGGCTGACCTCCCCGTGAAAATCATGGTGCGACACATCTTTGTTCTTAGTAAGGCCTCGTTTCCTCATTTTCGGCTCAGATAGATTGCAGTCACGGAAACAGTCAGAAGCAGCACAGGAAACAGTTGGAAGTCGTGGAGGACATTGTAAGGGGATCTCTACTGACCTCACTCGAATCACTTACTTAGCGCGGCATAGGTTCAGCAACTTAGTTCGGGCGACACCTCCACAGCCATCATGGGAGTTATGCTCGAATCCAATCTTGTCGAGGGTCGACAGGATATACCTCCCAGTGGCCCAGCTGGATTGAAATATGGCCAGTCCGTGACCGATGCGTGCCTGTCCTGGGAGATGACTGTTCCTGCTCTTGATCGCTTGCGGCAAGGAGTCCAAGCTCGCAGAGAGCTTCTCGCGCGGTCTGCTAAGGAGTACGACTCGGTGACGAGCGGCGTGAAAGAGCTGAAGCTCAACGGCGGAGCCAACGGGGTGCACGTCAACGGCGCTACTATCTAACATATGTCTGCGAGTAAGGGTACAAGAGATAGATCCACGCTCTGTATGATGCTCTGTGTGTTTGTATCCATAGCCACTCTATGAACTGGTCCGATGCCAAGTACCTATTTGGCAAAAACGGTCTTAGGGTCCACTGGGATTCGGCTTTATGTTTGCCGGCACTAACGTCATGGCACAGGCTTCATGTCGACAAGAAAAAAAATTACAGAGCTCGATGGTTACGACCATCGCTCGTTCCGAGGACCGCAGCTACGAGCCCCAGTGTTTGAGGGAACCAGCTCGAGCTCTGCCGAGAACACAGTACTATCCTACAATTACAGGTGGCCCACATTATGGCCATCGGGGAACGCGTCAACGCACTCACTTTCCCTTCCGATGCCACCCTCATGGTACGCCTGACTGTTCCCGAGTTTCCACGCGCAGTTTACATGTTGACGACCACTAGGTTTCAGCGCTCGAGCTATGGATACTCGCCGAAGGTTTCCGTGCCATCGCGCCGAGTGCACAAAGCTGTCGATGGCAGTTTCCCGCAACTGAGCTTGTGAAGTCAGCCTGCTTTTTTGCTGCATGGTTCTTTGAAGGAACATGCGAAGCAGGATCATTTCGTGCGGTACCGACTGAGGAACAGGCATTGGATGACTTCGCCTCGTTACCTGAGACCGTTAATCGCAGTGACCCCCCACACCTGCAGACGCGTTCAACTACGAATTCTTGGAGCCTTGCGGACGCGCGATCGGTGGTGATAGTTATTATCACCAGTGTCATATGCGCGTTTCGCACCTTAATTGTATGTTTTGACGTGCACTCCATTCCCTTCCGGCTGCTGAAGTATTCCCATAGGACTCCTGGAGTCGGGAAACCGCGGACCTGGTGACTTTCTACCTCAACATTCCTTTGACCAATCTATGCATACTGTCGACACTGCGCACGTTTTTAAACCGCACATTCCCAGCCTCATTCTGGCATGCCGCTGTTATTCAGGTAACACGACGCTTAGTTAATTAGAGGTGCAGTAAGATACTGATGGCTTACTGAACCTAGTTTTCTGGGCTGTTCATTCTAAGAGTGTGTAAATTCATAGAATTTTTTTCACCAAGCACTAACAAGCTACCTGTACAATTGATAGTTCGACCATGAACATGCGTCACCATGGTCCCTGTTGTTGACGTTGGCCCTTTGCAACTCTGCATTCTTTTCTCTCATAGACATGGTTCGTAGTTACGATGCCCCTCCATTTACGCATCTCATGGGTCCTTGTTGGCAGCTTAATAGGCTTCATCAATCCAGGACGATATACCTTATCAACGGCAGCATTTTCGCTTTCTCATGCATCATATTTCTGGTTCTTTCTATCTTCCAAACATTTCCTACACAGGAATGTCTCGGCAGCCTCACACCGGCGAATATCTCCTTACTGGTAGCTGAAGTAGGCAGGGACACTACAGCCATATATATAGTGCATCGTGGGTGCGATCGTTTCCCCTTGATAGACTTGCATTTCTCATATTTTGGCAGGGTATGATGCTGTAATACAAGGAATCTCGACTTCCTTGGCCTCGACAATCCTAATTACGTGTATTGCGCTACGGTTCTACCAAGCTTCATCTGCTTTCGTCGGCTGTTTCATCATGGCTATTGCTTGCATTATTTACCTGCATAATTTCTGGAAAGCATCAGAAGCATGGCGTGAGGATTCAACCCGGGTACATGCTTCGAGTTCGCATGTAATGATTGTTTGCTGAATTATCGTTGCAGAGAAGTCGGGTAGTCATTCCGGTACTAGCTTTTATGTTATTTCTCGCTTCTGGCTATACCCTCGCGGGTCACTGGACTGCTGGTTTCTCACCGGTTACGCCTTCGAACGGTGGTCATCTCGGAGATATTGGAAACACTCGGCAGTGTATACCAAAGCAATCACCTTCCCACTTGTTCTCACCATTACTGGGCAACTACTCACATTTTGACAACATCCTCCTTATAGTATTCTTCAGCCACGCCCGATACGATGCTAACCTGGATTACCACAAAGAAGTTTATTCGAGCTACTTCCCAAATGCAAGTGTCCCTGAGCGCGGGTAACGAACACGCAGGGCTGACTGCAAGTTTCTAGATACTTTACATCGGACCTGCCACTCGTGAAGATGCGGGATTCACCCATTCCTATGATGTCTACGTGGATTCGTATCAGTCAGATGAAGATATCAGTGACCCGTGGAATTATAAAATGGCAGGACGGGTGCGTGGGCACGTACTCGTGATGGCCGACTTGCCGCAAAACTGACTGATACGGGTGAAGATGGCACACCATATGCTCTACACCGCATTAAAAGACAATGAATGCTTTGAAGGATATTTATGGGCACCGTTCGACACGTTGCTCAATGTCCCTCGCCTCCAGCAGTTCAATCAAAGCCTTTTTTGGTACCATTCTCCGTGGGGACAACCTGTCCCAAATCCAGCATTCGGTGATATGTACCATGAAGCAACATTAGACAGGAGCCGACATGCTCCTGTGGCCAACATCTCCCCTGATCCATCCCTGAATCTCACGGAGAGTTGGAGAGGATGGGGTCTAGACTGGTGGTAAGTGAGCCACGACCCTCACCCCACGAAGCGAGATTGATTTCTTGTGCATTTATGGCTTTGCAGGTGGGGGTGAGTGCAGTTGCCTTACCAAAATTAAAGCATATCCAGAATTATCGATCCTGGTGCTTATTATTGCCTGCCTTCTAGTGATCCACACGTAGGAATCTCAGAGTGCATGGGAGCTTTTCGCAAAGTGCCCTCGCGCCTTCGTGAAAATCTGGCTGCCCTCACGGACGGCGAGACACGGCTTATAGGCGGATCAGCCGATACTATGTACATACCGGGTCGCCACCGTGAACTTTTCATGGAAGTGCTGGAACTCTTCCTCGAAACAAATTGCTTCCTGGAAATTGCCACTCCAACCACCCTGCACCTTGTGGTGCCCCCTGGGGAGCCTATACAATACGTTGACCACGTGAGTTATCATCTTATCGCCCTCTTTCCTGCCGGCGATCATTATACGGACGCTAACTCGATGGAAACCTCACAAGTGGTGGATATATCAGCCCCCGTTCAATGCGTCCTTCGTGCGGCAGAAATGGGCGGAGGGATTCGAGGTCGACACTTTCCACACCTTCCACTGGGGCGAGCGCGGGAGTGACGGGATATGGAAGGGCGATCATCATCACGTCGACGACATACGAAACCTTCTGCAAGAGTCCGCGAACCGACAAGACATCGCCTTCCCCGTCTTCACAGAACTACCGTCATGAATTCTTCGCGCCACGTGTCTGCGACCTATGGCCACTGCGTTGGTTCCCCACGTATGTATGGGGCAACTGTAGTATGATGGGCGATATTTCGGTTCGGTTGAATCCCTGATCACAAAGACAACAGGCGCAGTGCTACCGGCTCTCTTCATGTTAGGAACCAGATACGAACGTACATATGCATGATTGTCCTTCGCTAACAGGTAGCATAACCGGCGACGAATGCGAGCGACGTATGTACAGAGACGTCATGGAACGTGGAGTCTGTCACGCAAGTGCCAAAAGAGCTCTTGTTCGTGATTGGGTCTGAACCCATTGCAACTTGCGATAACCACTCTTGTAAGGGTTTGATTCGGCGTTGTAGTGTCAGTGTAGCGAACGCGAGCGGTCAGTGCGTCTACCAGCGCGTCGCCCGAAAACTGCTGACAGGACACGAGCCTCAGGGTCTCCAGTTGGGGCAGCCGGACGCGCATTGCCTGTGGGTGTCCACCTAACTCTCCCTCTCCTCCACCAATTGGTACGGGCTTCAAAAGTCGGATGACCTTATCAGACATATCAGATCCGACAATGGCAAAGTGCTTGAGATACGGGAGCCTGTCAAAAACCCAACTGAAATCTTTGGTCCGCATGTCTGAAAGGCCCATGTCAAGGATTTCAAGAGGGGGGTTTGAACGTGAAATGAGCTTCCGTATTCCCATGCCTGTGTGATGATCACTTGACGGTGACTGTGAGAAATCCCGTGCTTCGTCGTCGCTGTCTCCAGGTTCTGTTATGTGGTAGCTGTCCAGGAAGAAATCCATGTTCAACTGCTGCAGATGCAGTGCACGGAGTGCAGGAAGATGCAGGTGGGATAGGACACTTCTCTGGATACACGCCGAGTCCAAGATAAGAGTGTGTAAGCGAGGTAGCGCGACGACAGGAGGAGAGGCGGTCAAAACGCCCTCCTCATAACAAACGCCGCGAAAAGAAAAACGCTCGAGGTTTGGGCACCATTGAAGGAAGCTCAGTAAATCGGGTGACCGTACGGCATGTGCAAGGCAGCCTTCCACGATATCAATAGAGGTAAAGTGCAATGGATTGAGCGACCCCGGCAACGGGAGGTAGGATACTGCGATCTCCATAGACACCCGGCCAATAGTACTCACTCTGCAAGAGAAGAAGGAGGCATTGTCGGCACCGAGATTTGTATCCTCTGTCACCGGCGTCCGTAGCTGCACGTCCAAATGTTGGAGCACCAGGTGCTCCGAGGACTGAAACAAGGTAGTTGGGGAATTCTTCCACACTGTATGGCCCCCGGAAGTTATGTTGCAGTCCCTCCAGCGGTGTATGTGAGGGAGAAAGTAAGAGACGATTGGTAGGAGAGCCTCACAGTCGGCCAAATCGATGTGCACGTCGAACGGCAAAGGAAATGAACGGGTAATCCATAGCTCTGCCTGGGAGCGTATGGAAGAAATGGACCGCGACAACGTGCTGACGACGATAAGCTGCCATACATGAGGCGACGAGATGCAAACCTCCCTCCACCGCCTGCAGACGGTGCCCAAGTCGAGTGGCGTGAACGACCCGCCAGACCGACCACAGAGCACGAATACCTGAATGAGAAGCTCCGTTGGGAGGCGTGAAAATGGTCCTTCCAGCGCTGCAGCAGGGTTGTCGCCGCCTTCCGAGTAAGTCATCGAAAAAGATTGCAGCGCCCTGCCAAAGGTCGTCGTCGTCACCGAGTTCGGGTGAATGTGACAAATTCACCGGTGGCAACAGTGACTTGACCAAATATTATTCGAAACTTCGACGTCGACGTTCACAAGTCAGCCAGTACGATTCGTTTGCGAGGTGAACTGGCATGCTACGGCGACGTTGGGCTCATGGAGAGAAAGTACTCAAGGACCTTCCGCATTTCTCAAGCTTGCGACGTGACATTCAAAAGGGAATCACTGTAGACTACGCTAGGAGTTGTTTCAGGGTTTCTTCCCAGCCAAAGGCCAACAGTGCTGTGGGCGCCAGGTGCGTCAGAGCAACCTGCAACTTGCAAGGGCGGATCGAAACAACTAACTCCGTACCTAAGTTTGAGATGAAATGAGGGTCTGTAGATGTGATCGAAACAAGACGGCTCTACACACGATGCAACCACAAGTTGTGAGGTCCAAAGGAAATGAAAACATGAAAGTCGTGAAGTCGTGAAATTATAATACAGTAAACGGAGGTGAACGACAGACCGTGTTCCGTGGCTGAATGCAGTCACTTGTATACAGTAGCCAGCGGGTACCACCACCAACCACATTGCTATCCCATCTTGCTGTGTGGTAAACACATGGTATGAACGGCTACATCTCATGCAATCTCTGGAATTGGCTTCCCGGAAGGGTGGGAAGGGAATCTTGGGCCGTAATATGGTTGGTGTGCATTTGAAGATGGCGTGGGCGATGTTTCGAAGGCTGGTGAATAGCCTTGTAGGTTGTTTCTTGGGGCCATGGCTGTCGTAGGCAAGCCAGAATAATCCGATGTGAACATAGGCTCTTTCAAGACGCCACCACTTCCCATTTCAGCGACTGCCTCTTGTCCGTCCGCGTGCCACCTTGTTGACGGGCCAGACAGCACACTGTGACGTGCAAGCAACCCGATGTCTGTGGGTATCACCGTGGTATGCGTGTGCTCCAAGGAAATGCCGAGTGCGACACGGATAACGATGAGGGCTGTGGCAATTCCCTGGGAAGTAGCGGGATTTTCAGAAAAAAAAATAGACAAGGGAGTAGTTAACGCGTGACACACATATACTTGAACAGCAACGGCTCCTGCAATGAAAGAGCCATAGCTCTTGACAGCAAAAAGAACGGCATAGGCCAACTGGGTAGGAAAGTAAAGTACGCCACTTTCAATGAGAAAGCCCACGGCACTGTGAGTAGCACGTCGTCTAGGGGCCTCAGAAAAGCCAAGGAGTCTATGAGGTGTACGCTGGATTCTATAAATGATGAGGGAGGTCACGATGATATTCGCACACGCCGATAACATGTAACCTGCGATGTTGAGCGAACTGGCGGCATCAATGGCGTCTGTGAACTCGAGGCGAGCAGCTGAAGCGGTACAAGCTGCAGAGAGCAGAGACAACGGTCAGTTCTAGCACGAGGACGGCGCGAGAAAGGACGAACCAAAACCACCAAGTGCTACAACGAAGGGAAAGACGATAACGACAGGAACTCGTGTCCATATCATCCAGCAACGGTAAATGAGGAAGATATTACTTAAAAAGTCAGTGACGGATGCGAGGATGTACGCCCCCATAAGGCGCAAAACCGGATTGACGCTAGACGTTCCCTTGTTGCAATGAGTGAAGCAAACCATTCGAGGCAACAAGGAGAGAAGGACGAACTATTATGACAACAAAGGAATTGAATTCCAAGGCAAAATGGGTGGTGCAACATAGAAATATAAGGCCATTCAGAATAGTGATTGGATGCGTGATATTGTTTTGGTTGCGCTTCTTGCGTTGGATGACCAGGGAAGTCAGGAAAAGAACGGCATTGGCACCTGTGTCACTGACGGTTGGCCCGCAGCATAATCGGGTCAAGTGTGAGATAAGCTACCATATAACAGAGTCTCGCAAGAGAAAGCCACACAGAAGGTGGTGATGGAGAGCGACGACATCACACGGGATGATGGTGTAGAGATGAGGGGATTCTCCCAGCCTCAAGGTAGCCCTTCAGGTTATTTAATATTGCGGGCATCGTCACATATCATGCTGGCTAGTGCGTCGACGAGACGCCCGCAAAATTAAATCCGGCTGTTCGGGTGACAAATTGTGGACTCACGACAGATTCCACTCATCCTTGCTCTCATCAACACTTGCAACGAAATGGCCCACCAATACACTCGTCTGGAAAAGACCTCTTGTAATTTCAGGTCTACTGGAGGGTTCGATGCGCTGAGATTTGTCCGTCCACGCGCATCAGAAGAGTAATCATGATCTCTTCCTTGATATGTACAAGCGTGAGTAATAATCTTGAAACCAGCCAATGGTCCGACCTTTTCCGGCTACCACTGGGAAGTGCTCACAGCAGAGAACCACGAGCGAGAAGGAGATGACGGAGTACGTCTGTGAGTACTGAGTACTGAGCCTGGAAGATGGGAAATGGTGGTGGCTAGGCCTTTGTGGAGTAGTACTTGTATCATGACACGAACCGCCACCCGCGAGTTTGCCCTTGCACCTTGCACATCTCCAGGGGGCTCTTCCATGGCAGGACTACAGCGTACACGCCCGAGGCATGCACTTTCACTGTGCATAACACCACACCCTTGGCACTTCACTCCAAATTAGCTGACGAGAGTAGCCGCCGTCAAAAGCACGCAATAGGGCAGCCCTGTGGTTCTCCTACTCTCTACTCCCACCTCCCTCTCATGAGACACTGTTATGAGCGTACATTATGAGCCTGAAAAACTTACACAAGCGGCGCTGGACCGTGGCGTCAGCCTCGACAGTCGAGTCGATCGAGACAATACATTTCGACCTCTTCACGGCGGCATGGCGGTTGTATACCGCGGTACCCTGCACCCCCAAGAAACGACGGTAGCTATCAAGTGCCTCCGTTTCTATCCCCACGGAGACGAGTCGAACATCAATGTACTGCATTTACGCTCTTTTTTTTTCTCCACATGACTGACTACCAGACTAGCATATCGTACGCGAGATACAGACTTGGATGGAACTGCAGCACGAGAACCTTGTCCCTGTGTTCGGTGTCGTAACCAAATTTGATTTCGCAGTATCGATCGTGTCCGAATGGATGGAAAAGGGAAACGCATTTGACCACGTCCAGGACGAAGCAGTCGACCCGCGGCCTCTGGTAAGTCAAGCGATGTTGGGTCCGTCGTGATGTTGATGCGGTCGGCGTTCAGCTGTTGGGGGTAGCACATGGATTGCGGTACCTCCATGATCGGGCCATCCTGCATGGTGACCTACGAAGCGTGCGTCTGTTGGCTCCAACTTGCGCCTTACGCCTGAGATCCACGTGTTAGAGAAACGTGTTGATTTCCAAGGATGGTCGCGCATTGCTAACGGACTATGGACTTTCACCCCTCGTTGACACCTCTTTCTCTATGACGGCCGCCGCACCTATCCGCCCAACCGTAAGATGGCTAGCTCCAGAACAAATTGATGGTTATGGTAAAGTGACTACCCAAGCGGATGTTTGGGCCTTTGGGATAACTGCTCTGGTACACGTGCAAATAGCGTTTGGGAACCTTCTCCACTTGACACGTGTTGCCACAGGAGTTGTTCACCCGCAAACCACCACACCACGACATCCCTGATACTAGGAAGGTCATATTACGCATTTTGGATGGACCTCCCACTCGGCCAACTGACCAGTCCACCTGCTCCCGATTGACGGATGATTGGTGGGAGCTCTGCTCTCTATGCTGGAAAGATGAATCGTCACGTCCTCCCATCTCTGATATCGTCAGTAAAATTGAATCGGCAATGGTGTGTACATTCGATGGATTTTCTTATGTCATCTTAACCGAATCCATCAGAATCCGGCACCCCGTTTCGACTTCTTCTGGTTTGTGTCACACATAGTAAGACTAGTTAGGCGATTTGGTCAGTAAACTTGTGGTTGTCTCATGTGCGCCTTCTCTACTCGAAACACCATCTTGATAGTTAGTGACCCACATCTTTACCGCGAAGTAAGTAGCGAGTGAGCGGTCCAGTTTGCTGCTGGTCGTTCGATCATAGTCTGCGCGCTGTCCTCCCCTCATTAGAAGGTCCGTTATGCATACTATACTACATCGCACGAACCTCGCCAGCATGACCTGGTGAGCCCTTCGAATCCCTCGCTCAAACCTACGTCGCAACTAGCTCGCTAACATAAAGTCGACATACCCTGTTCTCTTTCCCATCCCAGGCATAATTTACGAGTGGTGAACTGACCCCAATCTACTCGACATCGAACACCAACGCTCTAACCTCGATGCTCTGCCTCTCGGGAGCGTCTTTGGGGCTCGTTTCATCTTCGAAAGCCGAGTGAGGCGTCAAACGTGCCTTACCGATGTCTGAGTCGGCACACTTAATCAATGTCACCTCGTCAGGGGTCTGGTCAGACAAGTAGTACCACTTGTGGTTCGGATTATGTCGGACTCCGAACGTTGATCCCTCGCGAGTCGCATAAATATGGCGGGTTGCGACAAGGTCCTTCTCGGGATCAAGCGAACGGTAATCAGCGACCGCTAAAGGATTGTGGGCTACTGAATTCTCAATGGGTCTGTTTTCATATAAGTGGATCAGTAAAGGGCCACTGGGCGAAGGAAGATCAGGAGACTAACCTCCAGGCATTTATAATCCGGTATCGGCCTTTCAACAGACGTTCGGCTTCGTCACCAAGGTGGAGACGGACTCGTTCCTCCGCCGCCGTGAACGTCTGATCGACATGGACGCGCTGCTAACCATGATATGAGTTCCCGTTTATAGGTTAATAACTGTTGCGACATACCACGGGGACACGCCGAGGGGTTGTAGTGCCGTTGCTGGCGGTAACTTTCTCGTGCTGGGTGGGATGCCTACGGACGGTATGATCGAAGATGAATACCCTTTTCGCAGCGGCATATTTCTTCAAGATTTCCTCGATTTCTGGATAATAAACCTTCCTAATCTCTTCCTCGTCTTCGAAGAGCTTGACGGCGCTGGGGTAATTGACATATTGGAAACCGGTAACATCAAGGCCTACGGTGTCCTCTTTACCCCTGACGTCGTGAATGACGACCGGGCGGACATCCGGTCCAACATTTGTCCCAGGTGTACCAGCCGGTGGTTCGCTCACATAGTTATACGGTGGTTCGTCGGTCAGAAGTCTGAAGTAGTTGAGGGTCGTGTGGACGTCGCGAGGAGCATGAACTTTGATGGTCATGATGGTCGTGGATATGGGATAGGGCGACGACGATTCTAAGATCGGCCGGGCATTCCAATGGGCCTTTTATATTGAAGGGGGTCATGGGTTCAGCGTCTTGGTAATGGCAGACGATGACCAAGAACCGTGTATTGGCGCAAGCAATTGAAGGAGTGGCGTGCTCCAGCTCAGTCAGCAGCAGAGGAACCCGAGATTATTCACCAACTCGACCACTGAAACCGACGCTATCCGTGCGTCGGCGTGCGGTTGAGCAATACCGTGGTTGCATACCTTGAGTACGCAACGCATGAGGCGAGGTAGTATAATCTGGCATTCCAAAGTCATCTGCAGTGACTACGTCCTCAGAATTGCGAAGAAATGCAGGATGGTCCAGTCATCGATATAATACAATCCCAATGGCGTTTTCAAGATCGCCAAAGTCCGTCGGAAGTGTTGCGTACGTTACCGCTAGGCGTTAACACGTGCGTGCGTTTTGCACACCAGAGGTGTTAGGGGCTGGACCAGGCCTGAACAACTTGTCCATAACTGTAGCAAACAGGGAGAGCGCTCTCTCCGTACTATAAATGAATCTTCCTTCCTCCGGACTCACCACTCCTGCGTAATTTCACTATCCACGTCCACAAACACTCCAAATAGTACGTGAGTGTCGATTATACGAGTGTTTCCAATGCAGCCGACCCCTTTTGCTGGTGTGGTGGTTAGCCACCTCATCTAATCATACTATGACTGAGAAGCCGCCCCGAAAGACCAGTCAGTGGTGGTAACCCTGTATGTGCCTGCTGTCGGTCTAAATCCAATCTGTAGAATCATCTGGTGGGGGTGTAAAGAAGCTCAGCGCTTTTAACAAGTTCATGCAGTCGGAAATGGCACGCCTGAAGGAAACAGAACCCAACATGCCCCATCAGCAGAGGTAAGGGATTGTCGTGCTTGCGTGCATCCTTTGAACTGACTATTTTTGCCGATAGATTCAAGCTGGCCGCTACCAATTGGAAGAATGCCAAAGAGAAGACAGCCACTGCATGATGATGTTCAGCGTGTTTCATTGTCGGCTTTGAATCCTATCCCACACCTTGTACTTATCGCAGGTCACGATTTTGTTTCTCTCACCGTGTGTCGAATCTCGACGCCATGATATCTTTATCGATGAACGACATGTAACTGTACGTTACATGCCCTTTTGCTGTTCGTGTCGGTTCGTTCACATCCTATATCGTCCAAGTTGGTCTAACCAATTCTGTTGGCTTCACTGTATCGTGACGTTGTGCTTGTTATCCGTTATCACTTTCCTGGTCAGTCGCAATGTTTCACAAGGTCAAGTAGCGCTGCGGGCTAGCCGAATCTTTACTCTCCCGTCCCCTAATGGACTAAACTCGAAGTGGTGTTGTATTTGTGCTTATCCAGGTCATTCCCGTGTCCATAACGTGGACTGTCTGCAACATTTACTGTAACAATGTGGATAAAAGGATTGCGTACAAGGTTGGGATGTTCAGCCATTTTCGTTTTGATTTCTCTTTATGTTGGTGAACTGACTGATGGGAATTTGTAGGGGTCGCAGACGTGAGCACCAACTCGTCGGAACATGATCACCTTTATCCGAATGGACCAAATGGTGTTAGTACGCTAAAAACAAAGTGCGGCATATGTGTAACGCAAGCGGAACGGTCTTTGTTAATATCTAAGCATAATGCATACCTACCGGTAACGAGGACGGCCTGCGTGCACTCGGATACATTCCACAAAAAAGTACGGTACTCACGTGGAGTATCATGTCACCTTTGCCCCCATTTAAAATACGTTGTATGACCTCGTGACCCCGGGCTTCAAACATCACTCTTCGACTGGTCGCTCCGCCCAATCTGCCCATTCAGTTGGCTGGATGAGTCATTCAGCTTGTTGTTCAACTCCACCAGTTTGTGTTCTTCGATGTGGACGAACACCTTATGAGACAAAAACTGTCACCGGCTATCATCGCTTTATATTAGAGAGGAATGACACTGACCTCAGGACGCACACTCGTTTGGAACCGGGTATTCTATTCAGTTCAAGTGATTATCCCTTTACTCTCACTTCCAGAAAGCAGCTTTGTACTTACTCCTCGCTGAGGACGTCCCTGGTCACAATTCTTTACCTCAGATAGTTTATCATGCTCCCAACCGCCGGGGGAATTCAACCTCGACAACAGCGAGTTAGCATGCAGGCTGGCCAATGGAAGACTGAATATTAAATGACTGTTATGTCGTTTCAGTATTCTCGACGTTGCTATTTCATTAGACTGAACCAACGCACACTCCAGTATCCTGTTCCTCACCACCTGTAAGATCCATGGAGTGTCAGATACCAGCACTTACAATCGATAGAAAGGTTACAACGTTGGTTACCGCAAACAGCGTAGGGACCAGGCCCGTTTGCATCGTCACTGGTTCAGAGAACGTTCTCATCTAGCTCAAGAAGTGGAGGGCAGATTTTCTCACTTCTGATAACAACATTACTCGTCACGGGAAAATTATCCTTTCTATTCCCCTGTCGAAGGACGGCTTAGTCCCAAAATGTATTGGCATAGGAATGCTTACTAAATGCAATATAAGAGTCGTGGCGATGATAAGGTCTGCGCAAGTAGCAATCACCAGCCGTGTGATGACAAGGGCCTTGAGCTTCTGGAACTCAACAAAATTCGGGAACATCTCCGCAGCGATGGTTGTGCCCACAGCCCCTAGCATGCCCACCGAGCCGCAAAAAACGATGGCAGATACGATGAACACCTCCCTCCGGAGAATATACACCTGCCAAGCATAAAAGAGCTGCACTGATCCACTGATGATAGCCTAACCAGATGGTCAGAACCAATGTGATTCGGAGAACTTGCGACACACCGCTATGATAGGATCTGCACACGTTGTGTTGTAAGCACGCGTCCACGCAGTATGTGAGATCAAACCAGCGTACCAGTGACAAAGACTAGAAAGTTCTGTGAGCGAAGTGATCGACTGAGTATTACGATGAGCGCCTACTCCAATTTGTCTGGGTCCACCATGACGACTCCCCTGTAGTTTTTTTTTTGTTTTGAGAAATTTCGAGTTGCCCAGTATGCGGAAAGTGAACCAACCGAAATGGTTTATAAGGAATTGCTGAGCGCATATGACGCTGAAAATCGAGCTGACAGTGTTCGCGAAAAACAGGAACGTAATCTGCAAACCAAGGAGGATGGGTACCTGGGGGGGGGGGGGGGAATTTAACAGAGTTCACTAACGAATATCTTCATCCATAACCAGTCCCTAGTATGAGGGTTGGAGCACTTTTTGGCACCGCGGTGATACACTTACGCTTTGTGAGTGGCGAAGTATACGTGAGTCTGAGCGATCATTATCCCATATAGGAGGACATTGAACGTGGCTCCGATGAAGAAGGGAAGTGGACTACAAAAAATGAAGTTTGGGCTCGGCAACGAGGATGAAGATGGGTGGGACAAGCGTACGCAAGCTGTGTTGCATTCATCCTTTTGTCAAGATGGGGACAGATCTAAGTGAGAGGATGGGCTCGAAGTTTTGTCGCTGGTCGCGGGTTATAAATGTTGTGGATGCGACTCTCGGACCTTCAAGCTTCAAGTTCATGATCATCAGAGATATACGTAGCAGAGTTTGTCTCTGCCAACCTGAGTAAGAAAAAAAGGGGAAGTAGATTGCACAAGTTGGCGTATGGTGCTTGATATGTTTGGGTGCTTTGGTGACACGTATATCGTCAAATTCGCAACGGAACGGCCGGGCTCCCGGAGCCATCACTTGCATTCTCTTGTCCTGTTCTCCATCCATATCGTCTTTCAGCCCAGAGGGTTTGTGCGTCCTCTGTGTTGATGACACAGGGGGTATGGTATGGATACAATCGGATGACGAGTCGCTGGTATCCCGCGTATCGAACATACTCCAATGCCGCCGTGGGCGAGAGGTCTCACGGAAGTCGTGGCCCTCCATTTGAAATCTTTGTCGATATGCCTGACATGGCTGATTGGTTGGCTTTAGGTTAGTCCGGAGGTTAGCAATTCGATGATGGTATGTACATACAAGTGCCGCGTGTATTTGCCCTCCTGACGGTCATGGGTCGTGGGCGCTATTTTGGGAGTCGATCTACATGTCATCTTTACGGTTCAGCAGCTGCTGCTCGACCTGGTTCAAATGCAAACGGATGCAACTCAGATCCAGCAATTCTCAAACGGGAAATCGACCATCGAATCAGGTCTGAACAACCCTACGCTGAAGCTTCCCTCACATTGTCAAACTTACCGCAAAGGTAGAATACTGTAGCAGCGAAAAACCCACCAACTAACGGAGTTGATAGGCACTACAGTTTCATTTTCTCCTTCGTCAGCCGAAGCGCAAGGAGGTGGTCGAAGACTCCAACCTGGGAATTATGACCCCTAACTCCATCTGAGCAGGGGATGCTGAGTGGAGAGCAACCACTGGGAAATGACGAGGACGGAGATGATGATATACGAAGTTATTTCGAGGCATGAACGGCTTGAACGCTCAATAACACGTGTAGCGATGCTGCACGGGAGCCTGGCATCATTCGCGTTGTAGGATTCGACGACCGGAAAGTATTATGCACTCTCTGACGATAACGAAATCCACTGGATTGCCATTGGTGGTGGGATCGTTCTGTATTGAACTTGGCCGTCGTTTAATTTCCACTGAATCTCGTAAAGCGGCGTGCCCTGAAACAAAGGTTGAACGGTTTGACAAGAACCCTGACTGGCGTCTGGAGGATAAGGCCGAGGTATGGCAGATTTTTTCAAGCAGAATGGGAAGAATCCTACTCAAGCATTCAGCAATCGACCGTAGATTTGACACGTCGTGACCAAGTTGGTCAACTATAGGCGGAGATAACTCTTTGCATTTAATTAGGCCGTACCTGACCCATCACCCAGTAAAGATGTTCCAAATGGGCAGTACCGGATGACGACGACGAACGTCCCACTATGGCACTTGGCTAGAAGCTTATTTAGGCTCTCCATCCATTAAGAAGTTGGAAGTCAAAGCCACGGACCTTGGAAAACTGACGCACGACTTGACCTTGACTTGCTCGAATAGCACAAAACTTTTTCTATGCACCAGGTTTGATCGTTTTGTACCGCCGTTCACTTGTGCCAACGCTGCTGTATGGATCACCTGCAACACCAAATTGGTTCAGAGAGCTTCAAACCGCAAGTCGTTGCGGGAGCCTGGTATACATCACTATCACCCAGACCGGGTAGAGCCTACTGAGATTGGAGATGACTACAATGATTGGTGATTACCTGTCTTGTTCTTAGATGAAAGTTGTTCGCCAAGACCAACACGTACAGCACGGGTTGACCCGTGGTAGGGAATAGATAAAGATCCCCCTGTCTTGTCAGTCCACAGGTACTAGAAGTGATCCGAGTATATCCATGAATTGAGCAAAACGATCATACCCAGGCTAGTTGGGGTTATGTGCACGGCGCTGATGGGAATAAAAATGAAGGCGACGTTGCAAAAATAATGCCAAACTCGATCTCATCCGAAGAGACTGTTTGCGAGTTTGTGCACTGAAGGTGTCCAGGCGGAGGACTGAAAGTCTACTGACATGGCATCGTCATCGGATCTGGAGTGCAGCATCCTTGCCCTTGCTGCCGACAAAGTACAGGTCTTCAACTTCCTTAGAGGTGTGTATGACCTCTCGTACTCCGCCAAAACAATCTCGTTTGCTGAAGTGTTCTGACGTCCTCATGCGTTGACAGTGATACTCAGGGACAACTCCTCCATCGACGACGGCGTGACCTCTGTTCCATGGACGTTGGCCAACAAGTACTACACCGCTGACGTGCGGTTCGTTGTTGGTGAATTGTCCACGTGGACACCAGTCGGAGAGGAACTCCAGCGAATCCCGGCAGTCCTCTTTATCTGGTCTAGTGGACAGGTGTGTTGATGTGCATACTCGGACGAAGTATATATGTTCTGACTGCTGATGTCGCAAGCCTTACAGGCAACAAGCCAAGGACCTTTCTCGACAACTCTCACAGCATGCATTCGAGGTGGCCCTTGCAATTAGACTCACACCTTCGGATGAGCGTGCGCCTTCCGACCAGGAAGATCTGCAAGACGTAGATGCCTATCTGTCATCGCTTGGGTTCGAATTCGTAGATGCTGCTGATCCAGTCGGGTCTGATCGCCACGGTAGGACCAGTACACCTGCCGTTCGTTAAATTCTATTAAGGATGAGTTTCGAAGGTATCCCTGGTGTCCCTCGGATCATGGATGCTCTGGGAACTGTCATGTGGCCTTCGATGGTACAACGGACAACGCGACACGACAGTTTCGGGTATCGAGGACACACTACACTTTCAAAGTCTGATCATAACATCGCGGCCATGCTACGCGGCTTCCAACCGTTATCTCAGGGTACTGAAATGCGTAAGGAACTCGAGGAACTCGAGCGTTGGCTAGACGAGGACACGTCTGTCACCGACGCCAAAACAGGAGAGCCCACCAGTGCGCGTGATTGTAACGCGATGGACCCCTGGAACGCCGTCGTTACGCCGGGACACATCACACCACATACTTCGAGCGAGGCCAGCTCAGGCTCTCGTCCCATTACACCTCGATCCGGGTTTGACGATGACTTCACGGCCTTCGTCTCAGCTCCGTCTCCTAGCCATACTGCTACGACCCCCCCTCGTTGTTCGCTCCGGGACCAATTCCATGACACGTCTCCCCCGGGATCAACGAGTTTCAGCTCTACGTTCAGCTTTGACTCGGCTACCTCGACTCCGGTACTCGAAGGGCGCACAAGTTTCGATACCAACCTCCTTACTCCCGGGAATGCCCCATACGGTAATGGCGTGTCTTATAGGTCGCTCGGATCTGTGTCCGACTTTGGTGATATGGATGCGGATGCCTCTCCCCATGACTGTACGAGTGCCATTGAACCGAGCGAGGATGAGGACGAGGACAAAAGTGAAGATAGCGATGTAGAGTTGCCCAGCAAGGTTGAAATTGCGGAAACGTCTCGCCGTATCTTTGGCACCGCACCTGTTACCGCGTCTCCAACAGACACTGACCCTGCTGCTGCTGAGTATCAGTCGAGTCAAACTGGTTTCCTGTCTGCCGAGGACAGCAGTTTCAGCTCGTTGATGGAAAAATGTGATGGAGAAAATGAAGACGCTGGCCTTGGGAGATTTGATTTACAGGGAATATTGAATGCCTTGCAGGGGTTGAAAGAAGAGATTGGTGGTATGGCCGATGATAAGCAGAGGCGTAAGGCTGCAGCACGAGTAGCACTTGGCCTTGTCTATGGCTTGGATGCGGGAGGAGACTGTTAAGCGTACGTGGATACCCCCTCTTTGCAAGCTAGTCGGTAAGTTTATGTTGACGAACATTCTGTACCTTATTACACGCAACACGCATTTCAAGCTTCGTGACTACCTCACAGGACACGTAAAGAGAGAGAGCACGCCCACTAGTTCCAGGTCCCACAGCGCTGTTAAAGGAGACAAGTCAGACTGCATGGACACACGTGCAAAATGTATTGATCGACGTCCTCGCTTAGAAGCTTATCCTCCGCAATGCCGGATGGAGGACGCTCGGGCTCCCGGAAGCATTCATCTCGACAACTCGAAAATCTAGGTTTTTCTATGGACCCTTTGACGTAGCATCGTACCCGTGCGCAACATTTGGAGGAAACTCGGCAAGTCTTTTTGTCCACTTATCAATATCACCACCATCGTCCTAGTACGGATCCGCTGTGCCCCGGCCGTCTCAACATACGGAAAGGCGAGTACGCTGGTAAGTACTATATGGCATCTCAACACGCCATCTACATGAATCTCCTTTCAACCTACAGCACATTCTAATGCACCACCTATACCACTTTGGAAAGTTGGCATTACGCACGGTCGAACGCTGTCCACCCTCATTACACCTGGTGTATCTCCCGCCGAACATCACAGAATAGTAAGTCAGTAGTCACTTCAGACGTTTCTTGCATCACGCAACGGCCGCGAGTTTCGGAGTTGGAAGCTCAGAGGCTTCCCCGATCAGCGTATGAAGGTCTGCTGCTCGTTCAAGCTTTAGATCGTACTCCAGAAGGTGGTAGGTAGTATAGGAAATCTGCTCTTCGGTGCGTTGGCCACACGACGTGTTTCATTCAATTGCCTCGCTCTTGAGATGGGTGGCTTTTGACTGGAAAGTATAGCACTCATTTGATTCTTTTACATTCCATGTCGATGCAGACGGTGTGACAAGGATGGTATTTATGCGAGATGAATGTAGTGTTGGCTCACCTTGGGTTGGCGCCAAGAGAAGCGGGGAGCATTTCGCAGAATCACTTTCGATCGAGTACGACAAAGGGAAACATGCAATATTGGCATACAAGTGCTCATAAGAGGGTGGGGTAGCTGTGTGCAACCATCATTCTACGATGTCTACAGTCGGAAAGGGCAGAGCATGATACTATGACGCACATTCCCTCAACCACCTATCCAACGCTGTCACATAGTACTCCGGAATCCCCCTGACAGGACATGCAGTGTCCAATATGCTCGTCGATGCAAACATCCCCGCTCGCGCAAACCCATCTACGATGATGCTCCCCCACGCCAACAGCCAAGCCATCATCCACACTCTCCCAATCCACCCACCCACTTCCCTTCCCGTCATCCGCGTAAACACGTCCTCAAGGATGATGCCGACAGCCATCATCTCAAATGAGAGGAGCATGCACCACCATTCGACGTTTTGATTGAGCATGACTACCACGACATTGTGGACTATCCCGGAACCGAGAAACGACCCCAAGACGTATCCCACACGTCCGAATGCGATCCTTAGAGGCCACCCTCCGAGTACGACAAAAGTCCGCCTGAACAGCTGATGCCACCTACGGCCCCAGAAATCGCGCAACGAATCCGCTTTCCACGGTTTGTCGAATATGGGGGGCCACTGTGCAGGGTCTTGCCAAAGCACACCCACTCCGATAAGCGTAGTGATGTCATACATCATCTGCATAACAGCATAGATAGAAATTGCGACAATGACGGTGATGATACTGGATCGAACGTATCGGATCAGAGGAGGAAGTGTAGCATCAAAGATCGTGCCTCCGCTCAGAACAGTGAATGTTTCCGGCGAAAATGCGTGTACAGCAAGGTGGGTTGCACCACATAAGACACCATGGTACCATGCAGAGAGAAGGACATAGGCTGTGAACCACATGCGAGAGGTGGGACGCGTGTCTGGAGGGAAATGAACGCTCTTAGACCAGTTCCAACCAACACCACGGACGTTGGTAGAAAGGTCCAACGCGTCCATGATTATGGAGGGAGAAGAACCGGCAGGCCTGAGATGTCGCTTGAGTGGGTCTTTCAAAGATGTCCACTCGAGCGCGCGGAAGACGACGCAGAACATAACAAGCTACACGGACGCCCCGGACGCACTTGATGTTAGAAGAATGAAGCATAGCATGACTAAAAGCATACCGCGATATCAAGGTTCACCCATGTCTGCCCAGGGTCTCCACCTGTAAAATCGACGTACGCAGGGGCACGAAAAGCTAAGAGGGCAACGAGGGGGAAAAGCGCCACGCGATACATGCGCGTGCCGGGGAGAATGACCAGGAGCGCGGTGACAAGGTAAGAGAGGCAGGCTGGTAAGATGTACGCAAAGAACGTGGACGTATTGAATGGGAGCCTCTCTGACACGGGTGGGATGCGCAGGATGTCGGTGGGCAGGTTCTCGACGAACGACCAGGCCATCGTTTATCTTTTTTTTTTTTTCGTCGCAGGTATTGAAGGATGTCTAGCCGAGATGGAAGTAGGTTTACTGAGATGCGACGTCGTTGTCGGTTTTTAAGTGCAGCATCTTTGCCCTTGCCGCCGAAAAAAACACACAGGATTTCCGCTTCCTTTGAGGTCTGTGTTTCATTCACTTGTTCTGTCGGAAGCAATTTGCTGAAGTGTCAGACGTCCGGATGCGTTGACGGTGAGGACAATTGTTCGATGATTCGATCGACGACGGTGCGACTTCTGTTCCATGCAGACCGTGGCCTTCAACTACTGGAGGCAAAGGCATGGCTCCTGTATAATGCCAGAATTGAAGGAGGCTTGCGATCCCGCAAGCATTCGGCTCGACAAGTCTGGGGTGTTTTACGGGCCCTCTGGTGCGACATTTTATAGCAACCGGGAAACCTGTGGCAAGTCATCTCTGCCTGTCCACTGATCGGCCATCGTCCTAGTCTGCATCCGAGGGTCTCCTTCGTCGCTGATCTCTCTGCCCCACCATCGTCCCCTAAACTAGGAATAATTTCGCGGTGATTGACTAGCGGTAATTTTCTCCATCGTGAATCGCATCCAAAAGTCCTTGTAAACCTTCCCGACATGGAACACTTACCTGAAGCTTCACGCCACTACACTCTTCATACCACACTTCCAAAGCAACGGTGAACACTTATGATATATGAATGGTACATGGTACACGGAGTCTTGTACTTCTCGTTTTCTCAGTCACAACGGTAACCAGCAACGTCCCCAGTAAGCAAACGGGTCAACGATTCCCGCCCTCTCTCCCTCAGTCTCCACCTCCGTCACCGTCGGCCTCTGCCGCCTCTACCACGTTGGCCGTTTCGTCCCTGATGCCACCTTCAGCAAAGTTCATAATCCCAGTCATGTCCAACTTCGAAACAACGTCCTCAGCTTCCGCGACTTCCATTCCCCCAAGTACCTTGTTCACTGCCTCCAGTGTTCCCTCCTTCAGTGCCACCTTCAATGGTTCCGGGAACGACTCGAATACTTGCCAACGCATCGTCAGAGCCCGGCGGACCTCTTCGACATTGAGTCCTTCCGTGCCGGGCCCCTCGAGGCGAAGATCGTCCGGCGGTGGGCCATCTGGCACGTTGAGGCTAAGTGTCGCATTCGGATTCTCAGGGACGAGCTGTATTTGTTCCTTGTGGGTAGCTTCGGACGACGACGCAGCGGCTTCGGCGCGTCTCACGACGTGGGCATACGTATCCTCGACGTCTTTCTCGAATACGGGAATGGCCCGTTTGTCGCCTCCGATCATCCTTGATTATCAGGTCAAACCGTCAGTCAGGAAATAGGCCACATTTCGTATGTGCTACAAAACCATACTTTTGGAAGAACACGCGGACGCCATCTTTGCCGAGCTTGTCACAGTACTGGAGGAGTAAACTTTGATGCACGCATTGCTTCGCGTACTTAGCCTTGCCATCCATTTGAGCTCGGAACGCAGCTACGAGAAGCGCGTCCGACGCGCCTGGTACGAAGACTTCGCGATTCTGCTGGATGAAGGAAAAGGAGCCCTCGTAGTCTCCCAAAGGTAAGTGAGAAAACTGTGTGAGGGCAGGTGTGAGCTCTGGTAGCTCCTCGTCATCGTCATCTTCGTCGACATTAGCTTCGGCGGGCGAGGTCGGCGCTGTAGGTTGAGCAGTTGCAGAGGAAGAGGCCCCTGGGTTAAGGACCTCATAAGCAGTAGTCGTCGTCGTAGTCGTCTTCTTCTTCTTGGGAGCTTCGGATGATGCACCTTTGATCGGCGGGGGAGCAGGCTTCGGAGGAACGTACTGTTATGACGCAATGGTAAATCAACGATCTTTGTTACGCGCACAGTAACCAACCTTGTTCTCCCACCCTTCCTTGATATCTTCGCTGGTGATATGCTTCTTCTGCTCGCGTACCTCCGTCTCCAACTCCTTCTCCAATTGCTTGGTGTGCTCTAGGAGCTGTGATATATGCCGATCTAGGCAACTGAGAATGGCTTTCTCTTGTTCGTCGGTGGGAAGGACCTTGGTTTCGTCATGTATCTGTAATAGTAGAGAGAGAACCATCCCATCGTACGTGACCTGATCCTTCGCGTTCGTAGGTGGTTTGGCGGACGACGGAGATGTCTGGAGACGTTCGACTAGGTGCTGGAACAGGGGAAGACCGGACAGTGTGCGAACGTCTTCGGAGTCTTCTGCCCACTCCGTAGTCCGGGACTCATCAGCATCTGCTTCTCCCGTCAGACGCTCGCGTATCCTCCTGAGACGTGGTGCAAGCACGTCATTGCATGCGATCTCTGCCTGCAAGGCTGCGATGCGCAGCTTGCGTGCTTCCCGTTTTTCGTGTATGTCGCGCTGTTTCCATCGGATGAGAGAACGCTTGTCAACATTGGGATGTCCTTCGATGTCAGAATCGTCGGAGAGCTCTAGTTGGTCCCACTTGGAATAGTTGAGCGGCATGATGGTCAAAGGGTATCAGGTTTTTTGATTATATTAATGCAATCGATCTGGTTGCCATTCTTAATACAGAACGCCATACAACACGAATGTTCGAGAAGTCGTCATCCTGCTAGATGGTACTTGACATACTGTGTCACATATTAGTAATCAATGTCACACACACTGTGACACGATGGTACTATGATCAACTTCACAAGGCTCTATGAAGATAACAGTCGTTTGATCCTTGGTCCCAGGCGGGGACAGTTATCCGCACGCATTTTCACGATAAGAGCCCGCTTAAAACATTATTATTCCTTGAGCGGGCCCTGATATCGCGGGGGAATATTCGACACATGTAGCGCCGAACGTGGGCGTGGCCCAATCCCAGAGGACGCTCCACACACGGCGAACGTGACTTTCGAGTTTCTTACATAGGACCATTCAAAATGTATTAAGGCACAGGGGTTTTACCAGGCAACGCACTTTAATGCATCTGCAGTAGTGATCCCGACTGGGGAAGATGCCTCTTGGCACCGGGTCATGAATTGCGATGTCGTTGCCAATGAAAGGCACTGTTGTTCTCAGAGTTAGATGGCAACTCGTTGGTAACGTTCCCGCTATCCACAGCCACCTGATAGATCCATGGGAAGTGGAGACCAATGTCGAGAGTTTCGTGAGACGGTCTAGCATGCTGGTTTACTGTGATTGGCTTGGTGTGTCTCCTTAGTTCGAGAGCGGGGTTTCGGATGGTTGGTTGTCAACGTTGTCCATGGATACATAGGTAGATAGCGTGGTGCATCCTCCTAACTTATCCCATCCCCCCTTGTCGTCGTCGCGGTCGTCGCGGTTTTGAGGGAGTCGACGACGGCTTTCCGAGATGCTGTTAACCCTGACTCGTCCGCGCACGTCCAGTCTCGAGGTGGTGCCTGATGTTCCACCCAAGGGACCTATCCAACAGCTTTCATATTGTAGTCTGCCGTCGTCGTCCTCGACGTCTGACGAGTCCTCGTTGTCCCAATCGAGTTGTGATACCAGCTCAGAGGCTGTCATCTGTTCACTAGCGACTCGGCCTCCCACCCCTACGCCTCCTCGTCCGTCGCCGAGACACGCCGTTCGAAGCCATGACAGACGCCCGAAAACGGCGCCACCATCAGCTATCGGTACCAGTTTGAGTCGAGGGCCCTTCTCCGTCGAAGAGAGTAACGGTGGAGGAGGACAGCCCGTCGTGGTGAGATGTTTTGTGCAAAGTTACACTTTCTGTGGCTGATCAGTGATTTCATGCGTGGCAATTCACGGAATTTTGGTGGCCGGCGTCATCGTTTTTCTTTTTTATTTACACGTACGACGACGACGACGACCGGGCGTATGACAGGTGTTCAGACGCTGGCGAGTAGGTAGTCAACGGGGATTCGTCGCGACGCGTGTCGCCCCACCGCTGCATCCTCCGCCAACTCGGCCTCTTCCATTCCCGCCAGCTCATCATCTTCATCGTCGTCGACCAAGCTCCGGTTCACTCCACAGCAACACAGCCCACTCAAACCACGTTGCCAGTCAGCCGCCCATGCCTATCTTGCCCATCTTCCCTGCACGGGACTCCTCGTCGACCTCCTCGTCCTTCTCCACGTCGAATTCGGCGACGTTACCCCCCACTCACTCGAACGATACCACCGCCATGCTTGCAGTACCCCTCCTTCATCCGCTTGCCGCCCAACAAGGACCCCCAACCAAACGAGAACAGCCTCGACACTCCAATCAAAGCGCGCAACCCATCTCTGCTTCTTCTAATAATCCCTCGCCTCACAAACACAGGTCCAAGTTCACCCTTCCATTGATATCAGGATCATCGCATCCCGCACTCGCACTCGTTCCCTTTCCAGATCAACATACCCCATCATCGACATCCCCAGGCGCATCTTATATCCCAGTCCCGTCCTCTCCCCTTCCTTCTCCCCCTCGCTCTCTGCAGTACTCGTACGCAACACTCAGTTCGGGCACCTTCCCAGCGCCAAATACACACATCTCTCAAGATTCGCTCCCAGACTCGTCCCCTCTCACAAGCATGCACTGTGAACCACGTAGCGTGCCTTTTCGACTTCGTGGCCCCCTCGGACATCCTCTGACTGGGCTCCCCATCGCTGCCGCCGTCGAGATCCATCAACCGCCCTCATCAGTAACGCCTCGCCGAAGACCGTTTTCGGTGCACAACAAACGAGCAAAGTCTGCCCTGCGAAACTCACAATCTCCACACTCGGTTGCCTTCTCCGATGGAGAGGACGAGGACCAACGCCCAAAGGCAATTGGTGGTACGCTATTCCTTATCTGGCCCGGACGCATACTTTACTGAGTGTCATTCGACTTTCCACATACGTTCGTGACTTTGACGCCGCTTTGGGCTTCTGTTTTCACCTTCGTTGGCACACTCACAGTCCACTTGGATAAACCACGTCGCACTGATCCTGGCACGAGTTATTCCCCTTGCAGTTCGTCCGTGCTGAACCCCCACGGCGGGCTTGACTCCTCCCGACGTCGGCATCATCCGTTTCGACCAGACACCGTGCCTTACCCACGCAACTATGAACGCGCTATCTTGGATTTGTAAGTGTTTCTTGTCATTCTTGATGCCAAAAGTACCACTGTCGCCGATTTCATCTCTCCGCGTCTCATGGTCTGCCACACATACTGAACTGCTTATATAGGGATGCATGGGACACCTTATGGCTTCGGCAGGCTTGTAAGAGCGTAACTTTCCACAAGTTTGGGGACGGTGAGCAACCAGGACGCGTCCTTGATGTTGGGTGTGGGTCTGGTACATGGGTCCTCGAATGTGCATCAGCTTGGAAGGTGTGCCATTTTTCTTGTTTCAGTATCTGAAATGCAGTCCAAAAATCAACGCTTTTTACGTTTAGGGAAGCACATTCGTCGGACTCGACATTGTACCTATCCAACCCGATCTTTCGCGCTTGCCCGGCCGCCTTTCAGAACGGATATCTTGGGTCCATGCAAACTTGTACGCGCTCGCCTCCGTAGGGTCATCACACACGACTCATCTCTCGGCAGCCTCGAACGTCTACCTTTTGCCGATGAAGAGTTTGACTTCGTGTAAGTCCCGTCTTTACCCTGTTAGATTGACCCCTCATGCACCAATACACGGGACGCGGTCGTTAGTCATATCAAACGTATCGCACAGGGTGTCCCAGAGGATATGGTACGTTCATCCCTCGCCGTCCATACTGAAGTGTGTAACTGATCGGTCGCCCGTTCGACAGTGGGATAATTTGCTTGAAGTCCGTTGCTGTCACCTTTCTCCGTTCCATCACCACTGACCTCCTGGCCGTAACCAGGAGCTTGCACGGGTGATGAAACCCGGAGCAGCACTCGAGATTATCGAGGAAGACCTAAGCTTCCCTGGACGATCGCTCGACATGGACGACGCAAGTGAAAGCAAGAGCTCAGGTTCAACCATTGGGTGCGATGACAGGTGTGCAAAGAACGTGTACGTCGAGAAGGCACAAGATCCACGTAGGCCAGGCGGTCCCAGGATTTCCAACGGTCAAGGTTCCATGACCAAGACCAAGCCAGAGGATCCCCCGTTGTCATCTGCATCGTTCCCATCTTTGATTCCTTCACGGTTGGCGTCTCTGGAGGTAGGGCAGTCTTCGGTTGGCTCCAGTGACGGCCGCGGTGTGGGCAGTGAACAACCCCTATTTCCAGGCACGACCAACGGTCAGGATGCAGAGCTTCCAACGCTGTATCCTATCCAGCGGTCACGCTCTCTGACACTCACCTCCCAGCGACGGAAATCGCATCGCCCTTGGACACCGCAAACACCTGGCAACAGGAAGCGACCGGCGACAGCTAATTCAGAGCCACCTCGGAGTACGAGTCGACCCGAAAGCCAAGCCACTATGAGAGTGACTATGGCCGTAAAAGCAGCAGCATCCTCCCTTTCACTATCAGCGAAGCGGTTCAAGTCGAAGAAAGAGCATACTCCAGCGATGAGCCCTTCTGTCGCACTATCAGGGTCTTCGTGTATCTCCTCCGATTCCGTTACGATTACTGCTATCACAGCGTACCCACCCACGCCATCTCCAAATTCTTCGTCACCATATCATCACTCTACGCCGGTGCTTTCGGTGGCGTCACCTCCTCCCTTACCTCCAAAGCGAAGTATGGATGCCGCGGCTCAGGCGGTGCTTATGGAGGCGACCACGCCGCATTACTTGATGACGCCGTACCCTGGTGCGAGGATGGCTACTCCACCAAAAAACCCAGCAAGCCTGCTCTGCAAGAACAGTAAGAAGAAAAGTACTGGCTGCAGAAGACGGGAAAGGGGAGCGGGAAGCGGTGAAATCGATGGTGCAAACCTCGAGCAGGAGACTATCCCTGAGAATCCGAGGGATCATACCGTGTTGGAGACTATATACAACGAGATGCACGCGGATCGGTTTGTGAATCTGACACCGCTGAGCTTGCTGGGGAATGCGTTGGGATTGTGGTTCAAAGGTCAGTCGGGGCAGATGCGAGTGCGATGATTGTTTCTGTTGGCTGACAGAGTGTGCGGTATTGCAGATGTTCGTACCCACGAGCCGGTCGTGTTGCGGTTTCCACCCCCACCTGAAGAGCTCGATCGCAATCCGAGAGTCAGTAGAGTGATACTGTCAACTGCTGACTTGGTGCAAGGCAAATCACCGTATGCAGGTGTTGATGATGCGCAGTTCGCAGCTGCCATCTCTCCTGGAAAGGGGTCGACGCCGTCAGCACGCGAAGCAAGACGATCGGGGATGGCGACGATGAATGGACTGATGATGGACGTTGACTTGCGTACTCTGAACTTGCATCTTGCAATACGGGTGAAGGAAATTCTTGGATGCGCAGAAGCGATGTGGGATTGGGTGGTCGATTACCAAACCAAAACGAAGGAGGGTAAGCGGGAACCGAGAGGGGCGTACATCGCCATCAGTGAATTGTCCAGGACGGAGTTTGACGAACTCCTTGCTAAATTTGAGCTGTGAGTGGTTTGTTTTGTCGTTAAGGTTTCAGGTCAGGGGGTCGCGGAAGAAAAAAATACATATATTGAAAAGGAAGTCGAGATAAGAGAGCTGACGAGGTTTTTTTCTCTTTCATCCAGGGACATGGAAGAACATATGGCGTTTGGGCGCGTCCTGGAAGATCGACTTGGATGGTCGATGAAGCCCGACGCCGTTTCGCAAGAAAAACGTGCCTTTCACGACAAATGGCGTGCCTATTTGAAAAGTGCTGGGCGTGCTGGCGTAACACCCCATCCATCAACGCGGTGGAGTCGCTCTGTGCGCGCATTCGTAGCGTGGAAGCCGCCGTCGAATGCCACATAAGAAAACAGAGATCGATCCACGGGGACAATGGGGGCACGTGTTTACGCTGACGCCGAGCCGGTTGCATCATTTTTGTGGTGCAATGGAAGTCCAATCACATCGTGCAGCGGCGCACCTGTGCCGATCTAGCACTCTTGCTCTATTATCGCTCTCCTCGGTTCAGGTTGAGTTCGTCGTTGCAAAGCGGTCCAGACCTTTCCATTCGATCGTCCACCCCGGAATTCGTGAAGAACAAGCACGGCTGGATCTAAACCTTGTAAACTTAAGCTCTGAAACGGTCCCTACACCCTTCTCTCCACACCGGGCACCCCGGCTTATTCGGGACAGCCGGTCACCGTAACTGGCATTTGCCGGCCTTTGATGGCCAACCACAGTTTTGTCTATTCTTCTTGTGACTTATCCCAATTAGGATCGCGCTGCTCTCCGAGCTAACTCTATGTTATTATGCGTTCACTGCTAGCGCTGCTATGTATCCTAAATTATTCCATTCTATCAACTCACGAGACTGTATCGTTGATGCATTGATGATGATCATTCAGTGGAATTCGCCAAGGAAACGTGCCAGCCGTGGACGTTTCCACACCCTATTGGTCCAGGTCTCTCACATGGATTCGTTGCAATACCGTATCTAGAATCAGCCTAATATCGCCGATGGGGCCGGGCCGCCGCCGCCGCCGCTCCATTGAAGCATTTGCTGGACTGGATCGCCAAGTAAAAGTGGGCGAAACGCGGGACTTGCTATCGACGACCTCGATCAGGGCAAGGTCTCTCCCAATGTAGCTTTGTTCTTCCATATCTTCATCTATCGCATGATATATTGACTTGCTGCGCTCACCTACACCAGGAGGCTACACGAAACAGCGAAAGTGGAGCATGGCCATGGGCCGGAACACACGACGTCGGAGCCGTGTGTGTGCAATTGATCAGTGGCGAAATCTGAGTGCATTGCGGGTAGAATTGCCGTATCTGGGAGGGGCATATCCCTGCCATTCAATATCTCTGCATGCAAGATTCTCTCCCGTCGTCCCTCAGAGGAGGACAAGCTTGGCACGATCCAGGCGTGGTCACTTATCACCACGATTCGGCCCCTTCTTTAAGATTCTTTCTGCACGAGGGGGGCGGTGATTCTTTCGTTACGAGGGTCCGGTCCGCGTGTCGTATTGTAAACTTCAATCCCCCATTCACATGTGCACCCACAAGAACCGAAGCCTCCATTTCCCGATTCTCCTCTCTCACAGCCAAGCATCGCGGGAGCGACAACATGGCGTTGAGCCCGCCGCCGCTGCATTGCGGTGTACATGCGTCTCGTGGCGCCTACGCTACTTGCCAACTTGAGAACGAGACTTGCCTACGACGCAAGGCGATGAGTTCCGAGTATCGTAAGGTAATAATCGGTCTGTAGCGACGGATGAGGAAACTCCATGGAACATTTATCTGACTTGGCGACTCGAAACCAAGGATCGAGTCGGATTCGACAGCCACCCTCAGTTCCTAATCACTTGTAATAGTTGACAGCTTCACAGCTCCATCAAGTGTCACAGGAAGGTTGCCCGTACGATCGTGACTCCAACGTCTACGCCAAGACACTGCGGTCAGAACAGTCCATGTTCGAAGACGTTGCAACCACCCCCCACCCCTCGAACTTTGAGTGAAGCCTTTGTAAAAGGGCGGCAGACGAACCATCCTCCATTCTTACCACTATTCGGATCGAGACCGAGCCTTCTTTTTCTGAATCAAGTGACTGACTACCTCGGACTTGAGGGGCCTCGTCGGCCGTTCTTCTGGAACGCTTCGGCGTATTATGGTTCTCCGCCACAACTACTAAGTAGTAGGGGGGCCACGAGGATCGGTGTATTAGTGTTCCTTTCCATCCTCGCATAGCCTTAAAAATCTCTCAACTTGAGGCTGTACCATTGAGTATGCATCTATTTCGGAAACAAATAGAGTTTTACGGCAGACGTGTCAGGGCCACTATAGAGGCAGTGGATCGGCAAGTGAGAAAAAAGGGGCTTCCCATTGCAGGTGACAATGAATGTATGTATGTACACATATCATGTTTGCTGCGGCTGACTCTGGCATCACTGTTGTTTGACGTGTATGGTAACCAATGGAAAACCCGGCCTTATTCCGATGGAACGGTATATCAGAAACCGTGGCGCAAAGCGGTGGATAAGATTGTGTTGGGTGAAACGCATGTGTTAGCGATGATGACGGTGTGATGTGGAGAAGGACCAAGTGACCGGGTATCCAGTATACGTTTGTGTATGTCTGTTGTACGGAGTTCTGACAGGCCTAGAGGTCTTCATTGTCATCCCGCCGTGATGAGTGGTGGAAAAGTTCCCCTCCATAGCGTGGGTACGCGAGGCGACCGAAGTAGCATGGTCTAAAACGCTCGCCGCCTGGTGGTATCGCTGTTGAAAGTCCAACTGCACTCATAGCAGGTTATCGAAACCCCACTATCGGTGGTACGCCTGTTGACGTGTCATGGGGTGAACACGGACACGGAATCATCCCCCCAGCCAGCGAGTACTTCAGCATCTGACACACCGTGTGAGCCTCGAGACTCGACCAGTCCCAGCACGTCGTAGAACAACGGCAAGCGATGCCATGGAGCTACTGTCATGAGCGTAATCCCAGTCACAGTCTGATCTAGAAGGAACATTACCAGAACACGAGGCACAGGGGGCTTGGATACCGTATTTTGACACGTCGGCATTAATCGGTCGCTGCTGTGAGGCTTTACTTTGTGATATGACCCTGCGTATGGAGTCATAGATCAGTCTATGAGACGATGACGTTGTCGACTATCGTCGGGTGAGGCGAAGTCGGGGTCTCTCCTGTTCCAATCTGAGGAGCGGGGCGGGTAAAAGGGCACGCACGTTTCCCACCTGAGCGTTAGTCTGTTATCTTTCTCGCACGCCTATTTAACTAAAACGTGAACGCTTCGTCATTGCGACCATATATCCTCAGCCCTGCAAGCGTTCATGTCAGTGAAAACCGGGGGTACACTGCTCGAGCAGGAAACTGACAAAAACGGTTTCTTCTGTCAAACAATCGAAACACCCTTCCGGTAGTGGAACGAACCAAAAAGACTGAGATTGGGAGAGCGAGATTGATATAGATCTTTAAGGGTTCTACGCTGAAGAACCAAAACTTCGAACGGCCTGTCGTCATATTCGTCAGTCACAACCGCCGAAGAAACCCTCTTATGTACGACGATGACCGGTGGGCGATGAACGAAAAAGTCATATGTGAAAACGTCGATCGAAAGTCTTACCGCGTGTCTGAAGTTCGCGTGGCATGAACGCCAGACCCTCGACCCGACGGGCATGCTCAGACGAGTAAGTCGTAACCAGGGTGCCCTCGAGGCAGAAGTATGCAACTATGTGAAGTCGGGCAAGTCGTGGCCATCATCCCATTTGCTTCCGCCGCGTGTGCCCAATAGTCGTGCGCCGTTGCCACCCGCCCTAGTTATAGTGTCACTTGTCAGGGGAGCATGAGACGCACACACATATGGACCCACCTGCCTATTATCGTCGCCACCGTTCGACATGACGGTCCCGATAAACATGTCGAACGAATCGGGGCAATTGCCAAGCCACTCTGTTTTATTATTATATCATTAAGCACGATTTCTCGATCTGAGAGGGCACCCGCCGCGGTCCGCCAAAGGAGGAGACTGTATGGAACGGGTAAACGGGCTGTCATACATCAGTCGACCGTTCGGGTTGGTTCTGTAAACATTTAAATTATAACGCCTCGATCGGAAAGGACACCCAAAAAGAAAAGAAAAAAGATCGACGATACCAGCTCGGTATGCATGCGCGCATTCGGAATTCTACCCTGTTTTATAACTGTGAGGAGAAAAGGAAGCGGTGCAAGCAGCTCGGTTAGAGTTTTATGCTTGTCTTCGCCAAATATGAGTTCGCAAGACCCAAAAAGCCGATCGAGCATTACAGTAATGGGCAACACGAAATGCTACATGTTTCATATGAACGACCCAAGAACTCCGAGCTCGACATGGCAGCGAGGATACGCATAAGATGTATCCTATGACCCTATGTAGCAAACGACAAGTAACTGCAGGCGATGAGGGGGTACTTTTTCATTATAGTACACTTTTCGCAGACAGGGGTAAGCGGCAAAAGGGGACGACGATGATAAAAACGGTAAGAAACAGAGAAGGGCACAAAAACGCGACATCGGAAAAAAGTAATCGTAAGAAAAAGGCATAAATTCACTTTGAGACGACCGGCAATCACACGTAAGGAAATGATGAACCAACGAGAAGCCAACTAACCCTCATCTTCTTCCGTAGTGTCCACCCTGGCTAACGGGTGGCGGTGCCCAGTGGTTGTGTTGAGCAGCGGCCGCTGCTGCCAGCCCACCCAGAGGCTGCCCACCTTGTGTGCCCGGACCGCCGGGTCCTCCAGGGTATGCGTACCCCGGAGGAGGCATCATGTGTCCGCCGTAGATTCCCGTGTCGGTGGGGCTGCCGGCATGGTGCCCATGGTGCTGTCCATGGGACGCATAGCCGCCTGCGGATGGGCCATACTGAGGCGACGACGGTACTTGAGAGTGCTGTTGTTGTGGGCTCGTGGGCGAGCCGAGAGATATTTGCGGGGGTGGAGGTGCCTGAGTGGCCTGCTGGTGCTGCGACGCTGTTGGAATGGAGAGGGGAGGAGGGATGGAGCTATTGGGAGTCTGAGGCGAGCCGGGCCCGCCACGACCTGATGCGGAGGGTGCGCCTGCAGTGGAGGGGCGACGGCGACGTTTGTCGCCAGTGGATGCAGATCGACCACCATGTGTGACTTCGTCGTCGCCATCATCGTCGCCATCCTCCTTGGCGCCACCCTGGGGACCACTGACGGGGGCACCGGGGATGGACAGACCACCGGGGAGATTCGCGGTATTGCTTGCGCTCTGCATGGACATGGACGCATTCGCGCGAGGTAATGGGTTCCCAACCGGCATGGACGGGGGAATATTTCCAGGGGAGGCATTGAGACATGCCTGGATGAGGTTTTTGCCCTCTGGCTGAGTGACGAGGGGCTGAAGTTTCGCTGTGGTGAATGTGTATACGAGCCCTGTCTCTGAGACGACGAGCAGGAGGACCTGAGTGCCGGTGAGGGTGGATAGTTCGTAAGCCTGGTGGGAGGGTTAGATAAGCAGGTGTAAATGGGTCGTAGAACACAACAACCACGCGGATACCTTTTTCATTATGCCTGCGAAACGTTGTTTGAGTATGCCCAGGCAAGGGCAGTCGAGTGCAAAAAGGACGATCGCGTACCAGCTTTCCTTTTGGAGAATGTTATGTGACGTCTCGATTTATCCTGAATAAATTCGATCTTGATCTTTCGTCTACCGGCCTTCTTATCCTTTGGCTTCTCCTCCTCGTCATCTTCGTCGCCGCCGCTCTCTGCGGCATCTTGGTCGTTTATGAAGCCGTCCTCGGGTACGGCTGAGGGGGGGACCTGCTGGGAGAGATGGGGTGGTTGATTCTGCGGCTGCTGTTGCTGTGATGGTTGTTGGTCTTGTTGAGCCCCGGCAGCAGCAGCAGCAGCGGCAGCGACTGCAGGGTTTGCCATGTCGAGGGTGGTGCGTTGGCGTTTGCGCATCGTGGGGGATGAAGCGTTGTCGTCTACGGGGAGTGACGAGGCTGACTTTGGGTACGAGGACGGGTAGTTGGAGGGCAGATGGCGAAAGGACATGTGTGGTTCAGCCTCTGCGCTCGACGAGAGCCACTGCAGGCCTTGGGCTTGGGTGAAGCGGATGGGAATGGATGGAATGGATGGAATGGGACAGCGTCCTTATTAGGAATCGCTGAAGTTGGAAGGAGAGAGAAAATACAGAAAAAAGAAAACGAAAACTTTTTCTTTTTTTTCTCTCAAAGGAAGACGTGTGTGGTCTTGTTTGGACACTGCTCTGTCGGAGTATCATTTTTTCATTACTTAAACTCCAGGCACCGGCCGTTCCCGGCAACACCCCCCCTCCGCAGTCGGAGTCCGCGCTCTCAAAACAGTCTAGCCTTTTCCGGATCTCGCCTCATATCCTATTTTGGTCAGTCATGACTAACACGTCACATGATGCAATGTCCTAATTACAAATCTACCATCGCTCTCCTGTGTGGCGCTGTGCGCTCTTCCCGGCTGTTATTGACATTCGAAGTAGAAACCAGCGCTGGCCGGGGGGTCGCCGGCATGCCAAGGTCGCTCAACGCCGTCATGACGTCTGCTTCAAGGTCACCCGCTCCCCCTCGCAGCCGCACGCGCTCGAGGGCAACCGCAATAGCATGTGCATCGCATCGCCCTCGCCACGGGCTCAAAAGCCTGCTGTGCACATAAGCCGCAACCTCCGCATCTACGTGGCCAATAGTTGTCCGACAAATCACAAATCATATCAGTTCCATTCAATCGAGCCCCAAACCCCACCCCACACACGTACCGCTCGGCTCGCAACTTATCCGGCTGAGATGCAGCTCTTCGCATTCATCGTTGCGACAGGTACCTCCTCCGGGTACTTCATACGGACATACCCGGATGCCTGCATCACCCGCAGTCATCTCGGTCAACGTGCGCAACAGTATCGCCTGCTTCATCTGCTTGAGGTCTGGCAACATCATGGGAATGGAAGCGTGAGCCGTCCTCGACAATGCATCACGGAAAGGAAAGGAAACTGAAGAAGCCAACGGCGCTTCCATGGCACTATGCCCGGTATCCCCATTCGCCGGCTCCAATCGAGATCGCAGCAGTGGATACGCCACCAAAGGAGAATCGTAAAACGTGAACGCGTTGCAGGCTTCCGATCCGTCGTGCTCGACCACCTAATCCCACACCAAATCGTTCGTTCAGCCACATCAGCACAGATTATACGCCATGCGGCCCTTCTGTAACAAAAGCATGCGATGGAACACACGCACCTGCGCCGACGATGACACTCCGGAATCACCGGCGGCAGGAGCCCGTTGCGACTCGACTCTCCAATTGGAAACCTAGACACATGCATGACAACCCAAATGAAATAGATAACATGCACCAAAAGGAAACCACGTCAGGGGCGGGAATCATCATCAGCGCGGACGGGGAAGATCCTTGCCGCTTGTGCACTCTCTGCTGCCTCTCCCACGTCTGCAAGTGGAGTCGAAGCTGTGGCATGCGTGATAGACCGGTGCAAGGATGATTTATTAGCTTGGGCAAACGGAACTTGCCGCAATCGTAACACGGATAACGAACACATACCTTGTTCGTCTTCGTCGTCGTCGCGCGCACGCGTCTCATGCCCTACTTGCCAAACACACACCGTCGCATCAACGAAAACGAGGAACGCGTGCGATATCCGAGAACGGAAAATGGAGAAGATTCGCAATAAATAAATAAAAAGAGAGGTGTATCAGTCGACTGTCGGACCGCCGGAGAACCGAAAGAGAGAACCAATCGTAGATGTCTCTGACGACGCTGTGGGATCGCTCTTGACAGTACTCTCGACGGTGTCGGATATTCCTAACAATTAAGTCAGTCAGAGAGCACGATGAAAGAATAATGGGACGGTAAAAATGCTGGTTGCCGACGGATGCGCGAAATGAAAACCACGCTTGAAGCAAAGCATCTGTGAAAAAGTCGGACGTATACGAACCCCGTGAAGTTGTTACATTGGAAATCAGTGGCTGAGATTCCGGATCCAAGCGACGTGATGTCGACGAGGTATTGTCTGTCTTCGATGGATCTCGTCGTGGACTTGCATTCGCCGGCTGAACGACCATCGTCGACTTGCCAGACACCTACGTCATCCCCTCAGCACCCTTGACTGCACAAAAGCACTCAGCCTCTCTCACCACAGCTAGTTTCCTCAACCTCATCTCTTCTCTCTCAGCGATGAGCTGACGCATCTTCTTGATCTCCTCCTCCTTCTCCAAGAGAGCAGAGGGAGGCGGAGCCGTGAGCACAGTCGACTGACCACTGCCGGAAGACGGCGGTATGGGCGGCGTCGTTGTCGTCCTGAGTCGCGACGAGTAGTGTGTGGGAACAGCCACCACAGCGGGAGAGTATTCACGACCGTTGGCATTGGGGGTTGGTGCGAGTAACCTGCCGTCCCCATCATCCTCGCTATCGCTCAATTCGATAACGCATCGTCTCATGTTGATGCTAGCGAAACTTCCCGTTTTGCGTCTGATCAGTTGAGAACCACCATTGGCGTAGCCGTTGGAGTAAGAACCCCCATGGTTGCGGGCAAGATTCGTGTCAAAGTCAACAAAGTCAGCTGCGACCGGTCGTTTAGATCCCCGACGATGATGGGAGTTGGTGCCGTCCGAGTCGTCGGCGCTCAGCTGTCGCCGTAAAGATGGTTCCCCGACCGCATCTGCAGAGAGAGTCAATGACGACAGTCCATGACGAGAAGCAGTACTTCTGAGAGCGTCTGATGACCCCGGATGAACGACTGCAGGCGGGTTAGAATTTGTTTGTGTGGTGGGATCGGTCATCTTGGAAGGCACCGTCTGCGGGCTTGTCGATAGTCTAGCATCGTCCCCCGGAATAACGATAGGATTGAGGACGGGCTCATCGACGTCCATACTCTCGTCACTCTTCAGTTTCCGGGACAGGTTGACGGATTTGCGATCGCCTTTGTTAGAACTGTCTGCATGGTTAGGTTCGATTGTCTTGAGGAAATCATCCACGGACTGAGAGGGGACGGATGCAAGTCCAAGAGTCCCGCCTGGCTGAATGGCAACCTCTCGATCGCCCTGCCTGGCCCGTTGGGAAGCGATGGCGGCCTTACGAGCGAGTAACTCTTGACGCCGTTGCTGTTCTATGGCGTGTAGAGACAGGTCAGTCGGAGACGGAGAACTCGGTTCCGCCTTGACTTGGGGTGACCGGCTTGGTGAGGAAGACATGAGGACGTCGGCTCGATCTGCGACATCCGTAAGGGAATCCCGGGTAGGAATGACAGGTGGTGGTGGCATTGCGGCGGCGGATGACGCACGGAACGACCACGTTGTTGGAGATGGAGATATAGTCAACCTCTCCAGCATTTCCGGTGTCGGGTACGGGACGAGGTCACTGACGTCCAGGTTGTCGGGGAGTCGCAGGTTGAGTTCGGTAAACACGTAGTATATGATATGACGACTGATGCCGTGTTCTACAAGATATTCCGGAGGCACACCCCAACCCAAGAGGTCCAGTACGACATCCTTTGCAGTATCGTACTCCTGCTGAGTCACTGTATTGCAGAAGAGAGAAGTTAGTCAAAGCCGGCAAGACGATGTCGAGACGAACTAGTCAACCCCGGCCGAACATGATGGGGATCGAGTCGATAAGTAGGTGTTTCCAGGACGAACGGTTCGTTTGGGAGATAGCTCCCATCCCGCCATGACGGGCCCGGTTCTGACGGTGAAACTGTGTCGGAGTCACGAAGTGAAGGCGTTTGAGATGGTGGAAGCGTCTCGGTCTTGGTCGCTCCCTGGCGGTGGTAGTGTTGAAGCGGTTGGGTGGTTGAGGCACGCGGGGAAATCCTGGCGGGTGGAGTTGGTGTCCGTGTCCTTTGTTGGGGCGGTGGGGCTGGCACTGGCGAAGTCTCTGTATCACTAATCTCACCCTCTTCTCGCTGTCCATCTTCTGTGTCTGGCGTCTTCTTGGTTGTAGGTGCGCTAGTAGATGGAGCACCCTGCGGATGGGAAATATGCCTGGTGCTAGCTGGCGAGACATGACCTGATGGTGACATCGACCCTTCGTGGCCGTAATCGAGTCGCAGACTTGATTCAGGAGCCCTGCGCGACAGAGTTTCCGTAGCGACTTTGCGACGTTTCCTGGAGAGAAGGGCAGCAGCACGCAGCGTAGAGGCGGTGTCCACCAAGCTGGCTGAGGATGAGGACTCCGGCTGAGCTTGACGACTACCTTCAGTGTCCATGACTGGGGTTGTCGTTCTGGCGTTGAAAGGGGGGGAAAAGAAAACCAAGAAAGTGGGAGGCAGCTGAGGCGAGGTTGGAAGAAGAAAAAAAAATAACAACAACACCGACACAAACTCAAATTGGCAGAGTTCGCGCACGGACCCCCAAAAACGTCGACACACACTCAGGGGGTACTTGCAAAGTACTAACTAACAGCGTACATTCGAGAAAAAACATTCAAACGAGCTTCTTGCCTTGCACCCACATTCCAACGCGGTTGCGCGTATCGCCCATGCACCACCACTTTTCGATCATCTCGAGCGTAACCCCAGCACTCGACGACGGGTCGTCAAAGAAGTCAAGCGCACCAATGCCTGCGCCATTCTCGAAATCGTAGACGGCAACTGGTAGGGGAGAGGAAAATTCAGATCGGAATCTTCACCAACACCCCAAAGACATTACTGACTTTCTTGGGCATCGAGTGGTGAATGAACCTTGAACACACCCACTTCGTTCAAACCCAATGCAAGAGCGCCACCTCGCGTTGCAAGGTACAACGACTCCTTCCATGTGATTGCGAGGGAACGAACATCGCGCGCTGACGTCTCTTTCTTTCCAGCGCACTCGCTGATGCGCTCAAGGATACGAGTGCTCTCCCTCATCCTTGAGACAGCTACTGCGTGTCTCATGCCACTCATGATGTCGATGCTGTACCCTCCAGCAACGTCGGTACCAAGTCCTACCATAACTCCCGCTTCAAGAGCCTCACGAAGAGGGAACGGCTTCTCCGAGAAGTACACATTGGACAAGGGACAGTGCGCAATGGCCGTTTTACGCTGGGCCAAACGCGAGAGAGATGGGTTGTCGAGGAACGTGCAGTGCGCTTGGACAGTGCCTTCCCTCAACAATCCATACTGATGTGCAATGGTGTCAATCACACATACGAGCGGAAGGAAATGGATCGTCTGACCTTATCGAAGACCTCGATGTCGTCGATATGACGCTCGTCTTTGACCCATTTCGCTTCGTCGTACGATTCCGCCAGATGGCTCTGGATGCGTACCGCTCTTTCTTCGCTCAGCTCGCCAAGTCCCTGTAGAAGGTCATTTGAACAGGTAGGCACGAATCTCGGAGTGATGACCGGTTCTATCAAGCGTTCGCCGTTCGCGACGAGTTTCTCGCACCTCTGGATAAAGTCCTTGGCATTCGCGAGCGAATCTGCGGTCGAACACTCGCGGTAGGTTTCGCGGGAGGAAATGTCCATGGATAACTTCCCCACAAATGCTCGAATGCCCGAGGTCTGCATTGCATCTGCCAGAATAAGACTAAATAGCTTGAATGTCAGGTCGCTGAGAACGCGGACAGAACGCACTTGGTCTCGGTATTGATGGTGCCGAACAAGAGAACTGCCCCAGTCCGACCTCGATCAATCGTTGTGCGAGGCATTTGTACACCTTCCTCGCCAAGTCCGGCCGAGCATCAAGCATTTCTTCTGCTTTATACGCGTACTTGTCTAGCCATTGCATCAGGGGCAGGTCTAGACCTGTACCCTGATACATGAATTGCGGAGCATGAAGGTGGAGGTCACAAAAAGTTGGGGTCAAGAAACTCCCGGGAGGAAGTGTTCTGACATCATTCTGCTTGATGTATTCGACTGACTCGTCCTCTGTCGCTGGGGACAGTCGAGAAATGATACCAGCGTGGTCAGTAACTGCTCAGGCAAAGATAAGCTCCGGAGGGCACCAGACGATGGCAGTTGTCAGATACCTAGTAGATGGTCCCTCAAGATCTCTACGACACCTAGACTTGGACAGTGCACGAGGGTACCTCGAACAGCGAGCCCAACACCCGTTTCCCTTGTCATCGTACGGTTGCACGGTGGAATATCACGAATCAAGGGTATCTCCGCTGCACAGTCGACTAACGCCCAAGATAATAACTTGGTGCCGTCATGATGCTAACCAAAGTTCGATCATGATGTAAGTGTACTTGGTAGGATAGCGACCAATGGCGAATGTTCAAACACTCGGAATTGTACATGCTTTGTTACTCAACCAGTCGATCGTCACATCCTCTAGATGATCGTCAAAGTCTCCAAACTTGTCATGCAGACGGCTATCCCTGGCCAGCGCTACAGCATGTGAAGGAGATGCAGGGTTCACCAGAGTGATTTGTGAGCCCGATGTAAAGGCCGGTGGATCAAACGAACAGGGTCGCCACGGGGTCGCACCGACACCTGGCTGGGGAAGATAGGGCTTCACTCATCTAGTAAGTAGAGTGTAAGGGACCAGCGCCAAATGACACGCACGATCAGGGCCGCGTCCCCAGATCCAAGGGCATCACCATCGATCTGTTCGTACAAAAGTGAGCCTGGCAAGTCTCCTACCCGTTCAAAGGCGTACCACGAAAGCGATGGCATCATCGAACTGATTTCGTATTTGTTGTGCGACACGTTCCCCCACCGGTGCGAGGGCCCTGTCGTCTGTTCTTTCGCAGGCCTGGTAGTACCCCACCAAGGACAGATTGACGGACTCGGCATATCCTTTGGCCTGTCGGGTGTTGGTGAGAAGTATGTCAGACCCCGTCGCACTGGCAAGAGGCACACACGAGATCAAGCCCAATCTCCATCATCGGGCTCAAACTCGTCCAATGGTGGAGGAGGGGGATAACGTCTTGGATATCCACCACGCCCGACGATGATTCTCCGATCAGTACGCCATTGACTGGTCGGTGAGGGTGTTTGGCGGCATGCAGAAAGATTTTGACGTATGCCTTGTGGGATACGGTGTAGGACACCATCGTCATCGAATACAGTACAACCAGCCACGTGATCATACATACTGAACAACTGGCGATCACTGCACACTGCAAAACCCGTCCATGCCACTCGACGGCTACACCTATCTCACGTCGTATGGATGGAGAGGGAAAGGCACCGGACTTCGCAAGGGTGCCATTGAAAAGCCGGTCACTGTCGCGCAGAAAAGAAATCTTGCGGGAGTAGGCAAGGATCGCGACGAGGCCTTCCCGTTCTGGGACCAGTGGGTATTCGTGAAGCCGGGTTATTGGTTCACTATTTATTCATTCCGTGTTTAGCTTGTTCACCGTAGCGTCGAAAGCTATCACCATCAAGGTAGCCAGCGACGACGACGACGACGACGGAAACGACAACGTTGAGGTGCGTGAGCGGATTTTTTTCAGCCCTTTCTCTACGTTAATCGACACCCAGGATCTACCTAGACAACAACTAGACATTAAACGGACATCTACGGGGATTTTTTCCAACAGAAGACCAGCTGCAGGAACGCCGACATCCGAGTCAGCGTCTGGAACTGCTACTCCGGATCTATATGTCGGTCCTAAGCTTTCTCTCATTGCAGCCGCGAAACGCGAGGCCATGAAGCGTGGTCTGTATTCTAAATTCTTTCGAGGGCCCGTCTTGGGCCCTGATAACGAGCCATGCACATGTGTAACAACTGCAACATCTGCATCCCCTGCGTCGGTTGCATCGTCTGAGAGTACACCGCCGCCAGTGGAAAAGAAGACTAAAAGGAGGAGGCCGGAAGGTAGCCCAGAGACGAAGGAAGAGAGAAGAGAGCGCAAAAGATTAAAGAGGGAACGAAAGGAAGCCCGGAGATTGAACAATGAGACAAAGTCGGAAGCGGTGGAACCTCTTGGACACTACGCCGTTGAAGGAGACGATGTGAACTCAGACCGAAGATCACATCCGAAGCCCTCGAAGAAGAAACAGAAACAGGTTAGAGAAAATGGCCAGGAGGGGGAGCGGAAAGGACTTGTAAAAGATGATAACATTGTAGGCGTGCAAGATAATCTCCCTCGTCACGTTTCTAGCTCAAGCTGCGAGGGCCCCAGCATCGAGTCGAACTCGAAGAAAAAAAAGGGCAAACGGAAGCATTCTAGTTGACGTTTTGCCGTGTGATAACGCTGTCTGTAGTTCGTGTTTGCAGTGCATATTATGGTTTACTAGTCAAAGCGGAGCGCGTAGCAAGAAACAAGATAGAGAAAAAGGATGAAAATTTTGAATCAGAACATCTGGTTATATCGTATCACTGAGAGTGGGCATATCAACCTCTAACGCTCCTCCAGGCGCTCTGCATCGCAATGCGGCGAGCCTATGAACAACCAATTAATAGTAAGCACGATACTACATTGGAGGCATTCAGCGTACGCACCTGCTCGAGTGATATAAAGTCTTCTCTCAGCTCAACCTTCTGTCGGCCATTCGACTCGTCGTCTTCCTCGTCCTCGTCGGCGTCGAAAACACTCCTGGTGCTACCTCTAATACCTCCAAACGCAGCCTTACCGCCAGCGAGCGAGAACGGCGTAGAAGCCACTTTCGTTCCAAATACGCTAGCGTTCGCCGGTGCGCCAAACGCTGCGAAGTCGGTAACGACTTTGCGAGGTGGGGAAGAGGAGGTTGCAACTGGAGCCACCGAACTCTTCACCACTGGTGAACGAGGCGGAAGGTGCGGAGCATACGAGTAACTGTAGTATGAACGGTTAGCCTGCTGCCGCGCCTGCAGATATTTGTCTGTGAACCGCGTGCCGAATACCTGAAGTCCAGGGCCATCACATCAACAGGACAATTATACGATTCGAGACAGGCATACCCGCTTCAATTGGGGTCGTGCTTCCGCCAGGGATTGAGCTCCCATGAACACAGCCACGTTATGTGCGGCTTCGGGCGACTCTTTGTAGATACTTTCGATCACCACCTTCTTCGTACTCTCGTTCCGTAGTAGGAGCTTCTCGTGGAGCTCCCGGGCAACGTCGTCCACACTTTCGTTGTTACCAAGTATCCGCTGTGCCACCGCATGTCCGACCTCGCGGATGAGGCGTTCCATGTCTAGGTTCTCTAACACGCTGCCTACTATGGCATGTGATAGAAGATCTGCTGTCGTTAGGGGAAGCATGAGACCGGATGTAATGTTAGTTATCGCTTGATAAAAGTCGGTTGCGTACTAGGTACTGGGTCAGTGTCCAAGTGGGTCGAGAGTGCTCTAACACACGCACAGAATATCCGCTCAGAGCTGGCTCGCAAGCCACGAAGAACTACAACGTCGTCAGACAAAACACACATAACAAAACGTTACCGCGTACCAATGTAATTCCTCGGCTCGCCATCATTCGTGCCAATTGCAAAGGGTCATTGCCATCAGGCGAACCTTCATCAAATCCTTGTTCATCGCAGATGCGGGGTCGATAAACAAGAAGCAGAAAGAAACCACACGTGCTCACCATCGCCATACTCCCCGATGCCGTGCGGCGGTGCGTCGGCAATAAGCACGATCATCTTGCTGGCATGTTCCCTCCAATCCATATTCAACGCCTCCGCCAGCGCGGCGCTGACGGCTTCGGGACCATCTCCACCGCCTGATGCATACAAAGTAGAGAGATCTTTCTGTACTTTGCTGATATCTGACGAAAACCCGAAATTCTTGGTTACATATGTGTGATCTTGTGGCGGATGATCGCGGAATGCCACCAGGCCAACTCGTAGGTCTTCGGAGGACTGTAGCTTCCCAGATTCGAAAATGTGTGCGCAAATCTCTTGGATGTTCCTCGTAGCAGAGGCGATGTAGCTTCCTTGACTACCTGTACAATCTTGCACGAACACCAGATCGCTGTGGATGTATCCCCTAGACATCAGCACACAGTATGGTAAAGACGGTCGAAACCAACAGCATCTTATGTCCAGTTTCACCACGTTGCTGCGGGTTTTGTTGGACAACATGGGAAGAGGTGTTGGCATCGTAGTCCATATCTTCGTCCATCTCTACGACCGGATGAGAAGGTGGCGAACGTGGAGTAGTCGGGCTGTCTCTCGAGCTTGCGGATATCAGACTCAATCGTAAGTGCCGCTTGGCTGAAGGGTGGGTGGCAAGGGTTACTGGCGTTGCAAAAGCCTGCAAATGGTCGTGTCAACTAAAACGTCGTTTGTTCTGGACCAACCCTGCAGCCAACGACCTTGAGGCAGTCTCGGATCTGACTAATCGGAGTTCGGATCTTGCAGCATGGCTCGCACACGAGTGCAGCGTCCCCTCTCATCTCATCAAAGGAAGAAAGCGTGTCTATACGAGATATGTAATGTACGGGCAATGATTACGAGTCCCTTCTACCAAAAAACCATGTAGCCCAGTGTGGGATCCAGCCAGGGAGCAATGGGGTACCCGGTCGCAAAAGGTTCCGGTAAAGCATCACCATCCCTGCGCTGAAGCCACCCAGCAATGCTGTCACAGTCACGTACATGCGTAGTCGTTCCGTCGCTGTCAGTGCATGCTCTGCACCTCCTGGCGTTGCCGCATGGCTGGAAGCGAGTCAATCCTCTCAAAAATCTGCAAGGTGCAATCCAGCACACTCACGGATTCATCGCGATCCGACACATCTCGTGGAAGACGTCTGCAGTTTGCCCCGTTTTCACGCTCACAGCCACCGGGACCTGTAGGCCCAACCGTCTACAGTATACATCAGGTTGAACCTCATGTCTCTGCAAGTCTTCCTCAGTGACGATGAGGAATTGAGGGAAAGGGGCTACCTGCTGCGCGAGATCCAGATCGGACTTCGTTGCAACGAACAAGGTCGGTATATGGTCTAGATTGTATTGTTGCTTTGGATCATTTCGGTTAGCACGGTCATTCACCGGGTTTCTCGACACGTACCCGCAAATTGCTGATGTATGAGAACGAGTTTGTGTCGCTCGAGTCATAGACGTAAACAATGAGGTCAGCAAGGTCCAGTTTTTTATTTGCACGGAGAACTTCCGCTTCGTATTTCGAGCCAAACTCCTGCAGCTGTAGAGGGTAAGTTAAGTTCTCCGGATTGAGAAGGCGCTACGTACCACAAGATACTTTTCAGACCCGTCGATGTCCACAGCGTTAACCACGCTGAGGATCTTACTCGTAGGCTCATATGCTTCCAGGAAGGGCTTTCCAGCGAAGGATCGCAGTAGCGACGACTTCCCAGAACCAGCAGCACCACATACATAACATAGAAAAACATTCCTTATTACTTTCCCCTTGCGTCGATCATGCTTTCGAGAGCGCGTAGTGAGGAGTGCGCTGGCGCGTGGTTCCTCTGGATATCCGAGATATGCCAAGTATGCAAGAGTTACTTTGTGATCCAGCAACGTTGTCATACTAAACCATGTTTGAAACACGGGTTACGAGAAGACAGTGACAGCATTACCTCCACTGAGCAAGCCATCCTTGAAGAGTGACTGCCCCTGAGTCATCGGCCAAAGTCGTGTCTGGAAACTTTTGGTTGGCCCAAGGGTTGCCTGGCGATGTGCTGAACAACTCTTCCAGTTCCTCAGTCTTTAAAGCACCATCTTGGTCCTTATGAGGATGAGAATTGACCGTAAGAAACCGCCGCTCGATGACGTACTTTATCGAACGTCTCAAAGATGTCGGTAAAAAATTGATATCCCTTGGGGCTCAATTCAACGGAGCAGTCATGGGGCACGTCAAACCTGAGGGTCTTTGTTAGGTGGATTGCTTCGTCTCATACATGAAGACTGACTTCGGAGAAAGGAAAGACTCAGTCAACTTCAGATCTTCCCCGTAACCGAACTTGCGGAGCACGGTCCACGTGGTCTCCAAGCGACCACGCTGTATAAAGATGGTGTGGAGGTGAAGAAAACCCGCCTCAGTCAAGCCGTTGTCCCTGACGCCGCCCGCCGCATGCTCTCTAACCATCTCTCTTATGCCCTCAAGTTCTTGAAGTTGCAGGGGTGCATCAAAGCATTTTCTCTGAAAGGCACTACCACTATCAGGCATGTTGTAGTTGCAACACGGAGGTGTACTTCACCTGAAACTCGTTCAGCTCTGTAGCATCAAGTAACCCATCCTTGTTTGCATCGCAAAGTTTGAATATTCTCTTCAGTGCGTTGACGCATGCGGGTTTTAAGACCTAGTGTCGCTAGTGCGCAGATTTACAACCTCGAGCAGCTTACGACGTACATGATCTTTCGAATCGTACAAGGGTGCCGTCGGATGCAGAACTGCCTTCTGTGCAAAGTAAAATATCTCAGAGACATTGAGGGGAAGCTTGGCCGAACACTCGACACAAGTCTCGACTTCCTGCGAGGAATGAGTTTTGGTAAAGATAAGGCGTGCATGTTACCTTGAAATCGTTCATGATGGGTATTATTTCATCCTCGAGTGCTTCATTAGTCACCTCACCCCCCCGCAGGTCGATCTTATTCCCGACCAGTATGACAGGTACCTGGGAGATATAAGCATGATGGTTCTCAAGTAGCTTGCGAAAAGTACATTAACGCCAAGTTGTCGGAAGTGGGGTAACCAGAACGTTGGTATTCGGTCGAAAGAATTAGGATTGTCGATAGAGTAGACCACGCATATCACATGGGCCTTGCGTATCTCGGATTCTAAATGTTGCCTGTCTTGTGGTCCAGCTAACACAACATGGAGAGAAGCCAGGTAGGAAGGAGGTCAGTCACGCACCACCTGAATCGACAATATATGTGGTCACGTTCTCCGGAGTTACCTCTGGAGGAATCGTAACTTCTGGAACGATGTGTTGCACCTGTCCAACAGGTCAACAGAGAGGAGTGCCTGGCGACTTTAGAGCATACATGGGCGACGAAGGACTCTTTGATGAGAGAGGTGATGATTGTACTCTTCCCTACACCCTCTGCGAGGCGTTGAGCGACGGTAGGCTGTAGGCGAAGTGGTCACGCACCATCGCCGACAAGCAGAATGCGCACATCCCTCCTCATCAGCTTTAAACGTGCGAGACTACGACCGACTGGGTTATCTGAACTGTAGCCTGTTCTTTCCTTGACCGGACCACCAGCAGCGTTGGACGAGCAGTCTCAGTCGGCGACTTCAGAGAGTTCGGCTGTTACCTAAACAGTAACCACCTTCATTCTCCTATTACGTCAGCAATAATGACCCACCGGTAAGCTTGCCACTTGACCCGCTCTTTATCACCTGCAAGGTGTAATGTCGACGACGACGGGATTCAACCTTCCTGTAGACGTTATCCTCATTGTTTTGGAGGACCTGGAGTTGAATGATCTCATCAGTATCCGCTCCACTTGCAAGTTCTTTTATAACGTCGTGAGTGGAACTTGTTGCTACTGAACGTTCCATCATTCATGGCGGTCAGGTCAACGAGTTTGGGTGGCCGGCATATCTCAGGAGGAACGAGAGGCAGTCGTTCACTCTCCATTCTGCACGGAAGCGTTGGTCTCCGCTAGCTCAGGTGAAGTACAATACACTCGTTGACCGTGGGTGGTCGCATTCCAAGTTTATCGCACGTCCGCTGTCCCGCGCTTGGTCGGCAAATTTACAGCCCGTGCTGGCGTTGTCTTCCTCAAGAGTACTGCTCGCTGCTGGGGAGATTGTATACTCAGTATGCCATTCGCGAACCATTGACGGAGGGACATGGAACCAGAATCACCTACGATGGTTCGTATGCTTTTGCTCTTGGCCCTAGGACACCCGGACGTGACATTACAAGCATGGTCTTCATCGATGATGGCGGGGAAAATCGCATTGTGAACATTGGCTTTGACGACGGCCACGTCGAGCGTTTTGACCTCCCCCCACATGATAGTTCAAACTGGCGCCAACGAATCTATCTGAAACGCTTTCCTGATAAGGCGCTTCACTTCCATGAACGAGACGCAGTCGAGAGCATATCCTATTCACGAAATAGCTTTTTGTCTTTGTCCTCGTGGGGCTCAGTCGCTCTGACCGACCTGGCCTCTCCTTCTGCGACCACTACAACTCTTCACCTGGGTATCAGAAGTTGGTCGAGCCATTTGTGCATGGGTGCACCTACTCCTTATGCGGTTTTCGGCATCACTTGTACGGCTTCTCCAGCCCCCCTCTTTTTGCACTACATCCTTCCGTCTGGATTGTCACCCACTGCTTCGCTGGTACTGAATTCCCCTCACCAACAGCCATCCGCTGTATATGGTATAACAAAGCCCGCTCCGAGCTCACCTCTCGGACCCTCGGATCAAATTGTTGTTTCTGGTTGGTACGACGGCGCAGTTCGTGTGCATGACTTACGTACGCCAGAGCAGGCGACTTCAGCCACTAGCGAGCCTGCTTCCCTCAAGCCAGTACTCACATTACGGGACCCTTGGTCTCCCGAACCCGTCTACTGTGTCTCCTGCGGCGGTGGCTCAGCTAGTTTTGTTGCCGCAGGAACCGCACGATACAGTGTCGTCGCCTTTTGGGACGTGCGCCAGCCGACTAAAGGGTGGAGCGTTCATGCGCCGGGAAATGATCCCTCGCCCGTCTATTCGCTTATCCTAGAGTCGTCCCGGCTGTTCGGAGCCACTCAAAGCCGCTCCTTCGTCTATGATTTCGGGCCTGGAGTCACCAAGGACACGTACCCTTCAGTCCCACCTGCATCCTACCGAAGCATTGACCGCCACCTTAGGCCTATGGATGATGGTATCGACTACTACACCCTGAAGTACAATCATAACCGTGTGGGTATACGTACAATCATGTCTACCGGTGGCTGACCCTCTCAAGTTCTTAATAATTCTTCATTGCAAAAATGTGACCTACACATCTGCCCTGAGTATTATAGAAGATTAGCAGTGATCTCCGTGGTATTGGATTACAAACGGATGTGAAACAATTAAAAGATAAACAGGTTGAGGGATTGTCTGCATGATTGATATAAAATCGTCAAGTCGAACACCGAATACGAAATGATACCAGGACAACAACGGGAACATAACAACGATAAACTAGCAGCCCGACATATCGAGTCCAGGAAGGCAAGAAGGGTGGTATCAACGAGAAATGAATTTACGCCGAAGTGGGCTGTTGCGCCTGCGAACGTGTCGCCCAATTAAAAAGGTGCCGCATGTCACCGGTGGGAAGGCTGTCAGCCGGCTGCTTGGGCTCAACGAGTAAACTGTTTCGCCAGTTATCAAGTCAATAGTAAGCACGGTCTTTGGAGGGACGACATACCTCCTCCTGTACAAATCTTCGAGACCGCCATGATGCTTGGAGTTTTCAAAGGCAACGTTTAGGTAGTCCTGAACCTCGGGTATCTGCTTGAGGTTGTATGGGACTTGGAAACGTTGCATATCTAAGCCATCCGTTTCAGTACTGTGACAGACCGCCACGAACAGAGGCTACAGCGCACCTTGTACTATCCTGGCCAGCTTGTGGTATTTATTGAAGTTGAGCAACTTCTTTCCAGATGGACCGTCGCGGTATGAGGGGTTGCCTTCCCTGCAGAATGTCACGTCCGTAAGGTAGAGACCTGTAAAAGCCAATCAGTTTCGGAGTGACAACACGCTGGGAAATAATCAACCGAGGAAGGGCACTGCGGGGGGTGCCGTATTTCTAAGTCGGCTTCGGTACTCGTGATAGTTACGACTGTGGTCGGCCAAACGTCTCAAAGATTCTAATTGTCCCTTGTTCTTTTGCGGAACACCCTGTTAAGGGAATGAAGTGTCGCTCGGAGGCAAAGATAATGATAACTTACCGACCACGTTTGGTGGAGACGAGAGACCGTCGAAGAATCCAGTGCTGCCAAAATGGATCGGGGGGTGCTGAAGTTGTTTAGAAACGTACACCTCTGTGTTCGACGTCAGTATTGCCCAGTGGATGAGCTATAAATCTCTTCTTACATCGGCAAGCTTGATAAAGAATTTAACAAGCGTCGTGCGTTTCTTGAGGTCATGCTCATTCAAAATGTTCTCGGCCACCCATCCAGTGATGACAGTACTTAGAGAGGATACAGCTTTCACGTGAATTGGGGGCTTTTGCACCCGCTTGCCCAGTCTCCAAAATTTCTTCGGGTTGAATAGCGCAGTACAGTTGGCATTCCATAATTGTTAGCTGTCGCGCCAGCTCGAGAGCATCAAAATCCGTAACGGAAACGGACTCGAAGTGCTTGCTACGCAAAGAAGCCAATAGGGTCTTTGTCATGGTAGGGCGAGGAATTTCCGAAGGAGAGAATGTTGGGGGGTTAATAGACATGCCTGGATCGCGGGCGCGTTCACTTTTAGGACTAATCACTTCGGAATTTGCATCTTTCCGGATTTCAATGAGAGTTAAAATACGCTGGCATGGCCCAGGGAAATAAGGTTGAAGCGTTTCTCTGGTGAACGTAGCGAGATGTGGTAGGGCAGGATCGTCCACGCCAGAGCGCCAGTAAAGTTCCAGCCATGTTTTGACGAAGTTCGAAACCCGGAGGCGAATTGGTGTTTCCTTGAATCGCTCCCATGCGAATGCATCCTCTTTGGACATGTTGGGGGGTGGGACGATGTTGTAGCGGTCGATGATAGCGTGCACGAGTTCAACAGGGGAACAAAACAGGCGGAAAGTAAGGAAGAACACTGCAGAAAAAGCAGCGTCCACAATGCTGTCCTGCGGCGTCATTTTCTCCACCAAAGCATCAAGGGAAGCAGCCACAAGGTGACCATCGCTGTTGTATATCACATCCAGGTCACGGCCCAGCGGTTTACGCTTCACCTCGAGAGTTATTAATGAAGCCTCATCACCTCCAACGTCGTCTACCAAAGTATCTGGCGTCCCACGGCGGAAAGCGTCCACATCGTATGCGAGTTGTGCGCAAGATGACGATGCTGTATCGGCGAACACACCTAAGTTGGTCCCTGAGCCCGCCTCCGAGCATTGCTCATCAAGAGATGTGCATGCAGTGTCCTGAGACCCATCAGGAGATTTAGAGAGGGAAGTGTCATCAGAAGAGTCCGAAGACGTCTCCTGAATTTGATCCAAGAGCTTAGGGGGATGGACTGGCTGTGTGAGAGGATGGATAGTGGCGTCTTCATCAACAGGGACCGTGCATAAGTCACTAAGAGGGGATACAGTCACCGGATGCGAAGGGAGATTGGCCGGTGTAAATGGCGCAGGGTTGGAATGTGACATTGTAGGTAGCTCGATTATGAATTGTTGCTGACTAGATGTGCGACTGAGGCAGGTCTTCACCGCGGAGAAGCAATCGGCGCCAGCCTTGTGTGCTTCGGTAGCAGCCCGAACCAGAGAGTCCCTCTCCGCATCATCCGTGACATCGGGAGGTAACGGCATTGCGAGTCGTCGCACCGACTCTGCAAGGGAAGTCGTCACCTTGTATAAGCTATCCCTTGCCAACTTGAGATTGTTCACTTTGTGAGGAGGGACGTTCGGGTGTCGTATGACAACCTCAGCGATGGTGAGCAGCTTGGAGGCCATTTCTCCTATCTCCCGCACTAGGTCATACATATGGCCAGTGCTCGAAGCATGGGAAGAGCGAGAATGAGAAAAAGCATGACCAATGAACGCGGAGACCACAGAGAGATACCCGTCATTGGTGTGCTTCAATGCTTCCATAATTTCCGCGGACGTGATTGGTCCAGTGGGGAAATGGTGGTTTGAAATGGGTTTTGGAGACTCGGCGGATGAGGAAGATGACGACGAGGAAGTGCTACTAACAGACATCCAAGGCTTATGACGACTGCTTGTTGTCCGGTCGTACGGCTCGTACTGGTCTCTTTTCGAGCGCGACCTGGCAGCCCCATAAGCAAGTAAGGGTACAACAGATGAATCTGATTCGCGGTATGTTGCAAAGCGTCGCTGCAACCGGAAATCGTTAAGGCTCTTTGTACGCACGGCTTTCTTCAGCAGACTATCGCCATCTCGTTGTGACGACGGTTTGGGCGGAGTAGCGAATTTTGGAGGGGTGGATAGCGGTTCGGATATACCTGCAGGGCCGGCACTCACTTCTAGAGTGGTCGCGCTGCTGTCACCACATTGGGAGACTTGCGCCTTCTCTGGCAGTTCGATTCCGCATTGCACTGCAACTGCCAAAAACCTTCGTACTTGAGAGAATACTTGGCCGCCAAGCTTGAGCATCCCCTCAATTTCCACGTCGCGGATGTCCTCATCGTCACCTTCGTCCGACGCCTTCTTCGCCTGGGATACCAGATCGGCGAGACTGGATAATACATGCTTACGTTCCGCAGCAAGGAGCGGGAATTGTTTCAGGAGGGGTGCATCACGGCGTAAGCACTCCACGACAGAAAGGATGGAGCGAACACAAGATATAATGCACGCTGTTGCGGGCTGAAAATGCGCTATACGGTTGGATCTGACAGCGCTTTGGAGTAGGGACAGGCTGTGAAGTAAATTCACCATTAAAGGTGGGCAGTACGATGTTATGTCGGAACCGAGCGTTTCCATCACCAAGGGTCGGTGATCCTTTCGTGAAGAACCACGCGATGGGGTGGTAGCCCATGATACAGCTGATGACGACGAACTCGTATGTCCGTGTCGCATTTTCTGCTGCCGCCAGAAATGTATGAACCGGTCAAAATAGTGTACCCGAGGACTCAGTGCATGACTTACAGGGTGGGGAAAGTCATCGGCCAGAGAAATCACACCCTCATCAGCACTAACATAATTGCTTGGGAACCATCCTCGCTGTACCATCCAATTCACCATCCCACCAGCCGCTTGAATCCTTGTTGAGCACGTGAATGACTTGGCCCGCACGGAAAGACAAACAGGTTGCGTTTTGCTGGTGCGGGGTAAAATCGTGGAGAGCTAATACGAACTCGGACGCAACTGGTTGAATACGCATAGTCTCGTCGGCAGAAGGGTTAGCAGGATTGGACACAGTCGCATGAGTGTCTTCGCGTTCCTGGGCAGTATGTGGCAAATGCACAGAGGATGAGGATGAGGAAGGGGCGGGAGACTCCACAGATAACGACGAAGAAGTAGATGCTAGTGAACCACTGCGTGCACGAGTCCTGTTTTGCGGCTGCAGAGTTTGAGAGGGTGTATCGGAAGAACCAGCAGACCTTTGCTGTGACACTAAGGTAGTACCCCGATGGACATTTGTGTTGATATGAAGGCGTGACATAGACATGATAGGTGGGTTTTATACCGCGTTTATGCAAAAAAAACGGAACCCCTGGGAGAAAGCTACCACGGTGTCTGTTCGTGTCTCTGGTGAATACGAGCCAAGAAGGGAGTCACGGATGAACAAGGCGTACCAGAGATACTTGATGGTCTACGGGACGGACACAGAGATCCCGCAATTGGCCAAACTCCACTCAATAGGGTAACAGAAGAATTTAATCGTCCACACAACCAGAACGTTGGGTGGCACGGGGATCCAGACGCGACAGTTCTAGGTCGCACAGCAAGACTACAGTTCGGAATCGTCGCCCACTACGTGGCTAAGAATACAAGTTCGTCGCGGTCGTCGTCGGCAGCGGTGTCGGGTGGTCCTTGACGCGTTCAGCTTCGTGCCAACCTATATTTCATGGCTTTTCCCGGTTATGTTCGACTCGTCCGAGATCGGCAACCATTCCGAACATGGTCACAACAATCCAAAACAAATTTCGACGCGGGTTTTCTCATGCCAAACTGGGAAACTGACACACGACTTGATAGCAGCTGTCAAGCTATCACAACAGCACGGACGTTGGGTGCAATATCCACGCACGATTGACCAGAAATCATGCAATAGGTATATTGGGTTGCTAGGCGCACGTAAGTGTGCTCGTCCAGTTCGATCTACGTCTCCCCATGACATGACTGAACTCTGCAGTATACCAGAGTGGGCATTGTCTTTTGACGTTTCAGGTTTGAAACCACTATTGTTGAGCCAAAACATTGATACAAGTTCAAATCGCGACGTTGGCGACGGGATGACTCTTCACTGTGGATGTTTAAAAGTCGGACAATGCGCGATGAGTCTGTTACACGCAACGTCTCACCCACTGATCTTGTTTATACTGCAGCGCCTTGTGTATTCGAATCTCTCTCACACGTTTCGTTCCCTGGAGAGTTCCGTCGGGCCCTGATTACCCGTTTGACACCAAACCAGCCAATCACGACAAGTAGGAAAGCTCCCGCCATTGCCGCTCCTATGTACCCAGAGTTGTCATTTGCCTGTGAACCTATCAGTACTGTAGGTTAGCAAGAACGTGACACCCTCTGGGACACACCCGTTGCCATGCTCGCCACCACTTTCCGGCCAGCCCTCCGCCATCCGCAGCCGACGCAGCCTGCTGACACCTTGCACACTCCTGGCCAATCAAACCCATGACCTCGATGATAGCAATGCTACGAAAACGTCCCGAGCACGACGGGCGGATATAAGAAGTCCTCACCTGAACGCAAGAAGAATACTCATGCTCGTTAACAGAATACTGAGGTTTGACAGGGTTTGTCGCCTGGTACGCGCAACAAGATCTTTTTCTCTTGCGACATCCCTGTCGCCTTCTTCGGCACCAGTCGATACCCCTGCAATTACATCGGCAGAGGCCCCCACATGCTGCTGGGCTGAATGGGTAATCCATTCTGGCCACGTTTGGTCAAATTTGCCGTTCACGTGTACATCGGCATCGCAGACCGTACCACCATCTTCCACCTCATTTGCCGGTGTAGTCCGCTCGAGGATCTTCCACGAATGTTCGGCGAAACCAGAGTACGAGTAAAGCATCATGATCGAGTTCAAAGAATCTACCAATGTCATGCCACTCGTAAACAACATCTGGAAGGACGTTAACATCCGCCTATCTGCTACCTTGCGGCCAATCTTACAGGCAAGACCAAGACCTGGGATGGTCGTATTCCGTTACCTCCGCTGTTCCGTTGTGCAAGGGCCGATAGGGCGAGCAAAGCGATAGAAGACGCCGTGTCGAATCCTGGTAATCGTCGGTGCCCACTCGTCATTAACTGAATCTCCCCACCTAATCCAAACAAAACTCCAACAGGGTACATCTAAGGGAGTTCGGATATCCAGCCGAAATAAAGGGTAGATGACATACTTTCCAAGGACGATTGACGAAGTTGACAAGGGGTCCGATTACCCGCATCATTAGCGTATTCCGAATTGGTGGGTCCGAATTCATTGTTGCATCTTGGTCTTCCCTATGTTTGACCTGCGTACGATAGTGTGTTAATAGAACATCACTTCAGAAACTGATAAGAGACGGCGTACCGGACGCTGACGTGTTATTCTCCACAGTATAATGGAGTTTCCAAGGCCTACCAAGAATAAGAACGAGGCACTGATTGCAGTGCCTGTGCGACATTATGTGATGAGCAACCACCCAAGTAATGATTCGCTCACCGATGACTGAAGCCAGATTATTGAAGGTACTCAACTTATTGTACACGCTGGTGCTGATGACTATGGCCAGGTTCTAACATTCCGCGAAGTGAGCTGAGCTGTAACGGAGTCAACGTGATTGAAAAATGTACCGCCGCAACCACAATGGTACTGTGCCCGAGGGAAAAATAAAAGCCGCATGTTACCGCAAGCTGTCCGTGGCTGATAAGCGTACGAGTAGCGTTGTCGATGGCACTTGTGTAATTCAAGGTGAGTAGGCGCTATAAGTGATTGAGGCAGACGTGAAGCAGCACTGCCCGACGACGCACATGATGTCAGAGATAAGAAAACCAAGGGGTACCTGATATGATCAGCATCCAGAGCTGCGGATGGTGCGGGTTATGGATTCTTGCAACACGGTACTGTTATTCTTACCGTGCCTCAGTCCGATCGTCTGTTACGGTAAAGAGAGAAAGTGAGACAACACGGCAGTGCGAGTGTAGAATTCAGATGGAATCCCTCACCCATGCTAACATGGAGAGACCGAGTAGCGTATGCCATCCCGCCGCTACACCCCAACACACGGCGTTGACCAGCAGCAGTAGCACAATCAAGAGGAGGGAACGGCCGAAAACAGTGAGAGAAAAGAACAACTTCGACAGCCCCATCGTACAAAGGACAGAAACGGCGATGATAACAAATCGCAAGCTGACAGCGTCATTGCTCACTTTCGAAACACAATAGGCAACTGTTATCAAGAAGCCCACGTCGTCGACGAGAATGGGGGTATACAGGAACTTGCCATGCGGACGGCATGCTGACACGTAGGGGTTTCAAGAATCTATCAAGGACAACCAAAATGCCCGAGGCAACGCCCCCGTTTCGTTCGTTCGATTGACGACAAATGTACGGGGATATCTGCATCCATGCTGCCCGCCCTCATTGCGAACCCGTGGGCAGGAGCAATGAAAGACGTGAGGAGTGGGTGTCAATGAGCTTGAGGTACGCCGTGTAATGCAATTGCCTCCGCCGGCACGGTTACCACAGTTGCCGCTCCCGTGGACACGGTAAGTATCTCTCCCAGACAGCGGGTTCTTGTTGAAAGAGGTCCTGCGCTTGGGTCGTCTCACGGGGCAGACAGAGACCAACAACACAAGATATACGCTGTACATAAGTCACAAGATACGGTTTTCATATAGCATCTACACAACAAATCACCTCCGTTCATTGATACACGAGGATTCAAATGTCCAACACAAGCAGCAATCGAAGGTTCCTCTCTTACGAGGGACTTATCCACTTCACCAGGGCTGCTCCATTACTTAGCTCCCCACGCACTGCGAGGGCCCTCTCTCCTGTGCCTTAGCTCAACGACCCACTCTGTGATGTCTGCAACCGCTCGGCTTATTTCGGACTGCTTCCGCGAAATCTCGAGCTGAGTGCGCTCGATGTCACGCTGGCGACGTTCTATCATGAGATTGAGCTCACGATCGGACATAATATTGAAGTCTTGGGTGCGTTGTGCATTGATTTGATACGGGTTCGGAAGAGGGCGGGGAAGTGCACAGGTCGGAGGAGGAACAGGTCGGCAACGTGGGTATGGAGACTCGGGAGGTCTATTGCCGAAGCAGGAGGGGCGGATTTCGTCCCAATCCTCGTGGGTATTAGTGAAACTGGAGCGTACAGAGAGAGCAGGGCTGCTGGACAACACGCTACAAGGGGCAGGTGAAGTTGATCGAGATGCTGGATTTGCTCTAGGCCCACCGGGGACGATGACACGGAACGGAGACGGAGGAGACGGCGTAGACCGCTTGGACAACTCGGGTGAGAAGTAGCTTGCAGGGCACCACGTTTCCTTAGAGTTTGGAAGGTGCAGGCCTTGAAACAACATGGATAACGGCGGCTCGCTCGTTGGCTTCGGAGCGGGCGGCACCTGTGGGCGGTCCTGTTGGCGGATACAAGAGTTACTCCAGTTGAACGCGACTTAGTTTGGCTGAGTCAACTTGCCTGTACTACAGTCCAGCCGGATCTCGACTTTCCCTTATCTAAGGGATTCATCGAGTTGTTTCCAGGTTACTGTCTTCCCTTGGGCTGCTACTGACAGCGACGAATCATACACACGCACTTCTAGTGACTTGCACTTCTTGTTTGCCTCCATGATGAGTTTCTCAAGGGAGGGAGAGGGCTCGACGGGCGTCAAACCCGCGGACTCGGTCTTAGAGTCAATGTCCTGTAGCAAACCCTGCGTACAGTTGGAAAGAAGGAATATTTCGCAAGACTGGTCGCACGACTGTGTGGAGACGACATACCATGACAGAGCGCCAGCTCTCGAGCCACAAGTGGATCTCGCGCACCGTGTCGAAAACGTCGGGACAAGTCCTGGCGACTTCTTCCACCCGCTCCCACAACGAGTGCCATTCCAGTTCTAGTTCTTCTGCTTTCCTGGAACGAGGTAGCTAAACTTCGGCATTTCGAAGGATGTCGTCGTGAGGGTGTGTTGGAAGGAACACAGCAAGTTGTCTGGCGCCCCCTCCGTCTCCTTTTCATATCTAGGCGCTGGTCCCACAGCCCTTCGATGTCCTGTGTCCGGTTTAGGATCTATATTTGCATCTGTTTGGCTGCCAGCCAACCTCTCGCCCAAATTTTCGTCTCCAAAGGCTCGTTTTTGTGAAGGCGCGTTGCAGTTGCAGACGGGCCAAGACGTCGCGTTCCAAGCAGGGCGTAGAGAGTTCCCTGTGAAGAACCGACATAGATGCGGCATGTGGTATGTCTTTGTTAATAGTGCTACGCTGACCAGCTGAGACTAGCTCTGTCCTGACAGTTAACTTATGTTACTTTGTCGCCGTATCTTCCGTGTGCACATTTCAAACCTCTCGTCAGTTCTACGATTCCAAGAGCGCAAGCTTTAGAAGGCGCAGATATCAAGTTATATCTCAGACGCGCGAGACATGTCTGCAATAACAAGTGCATTAAGAGCGACGACTCTCCCCTTACATGTCTTCAGAACTCGGTCGTGGCGCCAGAAAATATACCTCTACCTCACACTAGTAATTCCCTGTCCAAGCATGACCCCGAACTGCTCTCCACCATCCTACGCGTCTCGCGGTACTCCGAACCGACGAAGGCCGTTAAAGAACTCAGGAACGTCGAGGGCAAGTCTGTCCTCGAAGAGAGCAAGCATAGTCCCTTTCAGGCGTACACGCTTCTCCGCGCGCAAGACCCTAACCTTGCGGCCTCTCTCCCAGTCGACGTTCTCTGTTGCATCGCGCAGGGCGCGGTCAAGCACGGATGTCAGGATATTGTGGATAGTATTACAGCAGACGTATTGGCCGCGCATCGGAATGATTCCGACTCTAGTGACATCCGTGCCAACTCACCCACAGTTACTGCCAACGCTGATATCAACCTTGATACTCCTCCGGAAGCGACTGTCGGCGACAGTGCCAATAGCAACTCTGACAGTACCCATGACTCATTTAGTTTGCAGGACCGCGCCCATGTTGCAGCAGCACTCCTCTGCGTCTCGCCTCGTCATCCACGTCTGCTAGCGAAACACACGATTCTTGCACTCCTCACTCTCGTCAGCTCAGCGGGTCAGGTTGACTCGCTTCCCGTCAACGCCGCCTGCCACGCAATACGGATCGTCTTTGACGATGTTCAGCTGGATGCGTGTGCCAGGAATATCGTCGTGCTTGCCCTTCCCCGCTTCGTGGCGTGGCTCAGAGCTTGGGCAGCGCCAACAGGCGCAAAAGCAGTCTCCTATAGGCCGTCTGAAACGATCCTCGCGGCGTATGGCGTGGTCCACAAGCTCATTCTACTTGGGGATAAGGAACGAGCTTTTGACCTCTTTCGGGCTCTTGCGGAGAACTATCATATCCCTCCTGACTCGTTTAACCACGCCGGCGTAGATGCCAATGTGGGGAGTAACGCGGGATCTACGACCGAACATGATTTTAGCATAATCATATACGACGTCCTTGCTCGTGCATGCTTTCACTGGGGCTGGCATCATCTAGGAGTGGAGCTCATGGTTGCTATGATCGAGACCCACAATAAAGGAGCGCGAACGAAAGATGGCAAGAATCTGGTCTCAGGAATGCTCGGCCTCCTGCACGCTGCCATCGAGTCGTGTACTGCCGACCAGTTTCGACGCTGTGCCATCCTCATGTGCTTACTGGTGCGCCATAATTCCGATGTGGTCATTCCAGAACCTACTATCTGGCTATTCTATAATCGCGCGCGGCTGCATAGGGATGGCGTGTCAGCAGAGATGTTCTACCGCTGTACACAGACACTCCAGCCGCCCCTGAGGGCACGGTATCCGTCTCCCAGGGGTCCGACGTTCACGTGGCTGATGAACTATCTTTTGGAGGAGAGGCACAATGTCCATCTTGCGCGGTCACTTGCGAAGCAGCTCGTGCAATTTCCTGTTCCTATCCCACCATATGAGCGCGCTCCCCTGGTTTCCATGGTTGCGAAAAATGGGTTTGCGGAGTCTGCACGTGCGCTCTGGCAACGATACGCGGTGGGGAAGGATCGTGGACTTGTGGTTGGGAATGCTGCGGCTATGGTCCGCGTGGTGTCTCTATTCGCCAGCCTCGTTTCGCGTACGCAGGAAAAACTGGAAGTGCTCAGGACGACCAATGATACCGGACGACAAGACGCCATTATAGAGATGGAAGCGAAACTAGCAGACATGTCGCAGTTCGCTCAGACGGTGCTACTTGCATTTCACAAGTCAAAGGAACCACTGGACAAAGCGGCCCATCGTGACCTGAACGCGCTGGCGAGGGGCTACTTCCTACTTGGTAGGATGAGACAGGGACTGCTACCTTACCGTGCCCTGCTTCGGCGGAAAGAAATACCGGACCTTTACGACATCAACGTGGCACTTTCGGCTATTTCGCGACACTCACCGCGGATGGCGGCAAATCTGGTGGAACGGATGCTGGAGACCGGGTTGCATCCTGACGCGGTTACATTTGGTACGGTGATGCACCAGGCGCTGGTACAAGGAGACCTGGAGCTTGCGGGTACGTTGGTGAAGTGGGCGCACGAGTACGGGTTGGAGGCACTGTCGGCGAAGACAATGGCAGCACTAATTCTTGCAAGTGTGAGCGACAGGGCGGAAAGTGCGGAGGCTTTGGAAGCCAACCTGCGGCACGTGTGGGAGATCGTTCAAGGGACGCCGCGAAGCAGTGTGGTACACACGCCGAACATAGGCGAGTGCTGCATCAGGGCATCCCTGCATGTCGGGAATGCACAGATGGCATTTGACTTCTGGGATGTGCTGGTCCGATGGAAAGCAGAGTGGGATGACCACGAACAGATCCAGCTGCGAAGAAGTATTGGGAGGATGGTGCGACAGCGCGTTCAGGAAGGGTCGCTTGTGGCTGACCGGGGTAGGGAGATGCTCAAAGCACTTGGGCTTGGCGGCAGGGTGGACTGATCTGATTCCAATCTTTTTATCCGCACTGTAGTTAGGTTCGAAACAGCAAAAGCTATAGGTATGTGTGGATTATTACGTAATGAATGTTCCGGTGTAAGCGGCACTCTCTCAAAGGGACACCAGGCACACTGCCAAGTTGGCTGAGTCATGCAAGAAATAAAAGTCCATGGAGTGAAAAAGAAACAAGGGCTGAAGAAAAAAAGCGGCCCCACAGATCCGTTTTTGAGGATGGGATGAAAGCAGACAAATACCGGGCAGAGACTCGACAGACTACCCGTTCGCCGAGACTCCTCCGAGAAACGATCAGAGTGTGGACAGACGGAATTATGTCGATCGCAGGAGGGACCAGGTTGTCCAAATCAGGACCATCCTCCGGACTCACTCCACCCGTTCAGAGCAACAGAGCCAGGTGAGTGTGTGCGGCCGTCCACCGTTTCTCCACAGTCTTTTTGGTTTCCTCGTCCCGATATCATTAACCCGCCAACTGGAAGATTGTGATGTCAATTCGTTCTGTCGTCGTCCTCTTATTAGCAAACGTACTGACCATCGTCCTTTTATAATCTCACAGGCGGCAATCACAGAGTAAGTCATCGTGACAGCTTCTCAGCCAGTTCGCTCGATCTTCGGAAAATTCTCGTTAAATATTATCTCCATTCAGGCTGTGATGCTTGTAGAGCCCGCAAAGTGCGTTGTGCAAAAGAAATTCAAGACCAAAAACAACCTTGTAAACACTGTTCGACCCTGGGTATACCGTGCACGTATGACTACAGGCCTAAGAAACGAGGTCCCCCGAACCTGTGCGTATATAATATCTGAAATTTTCCGAACTCTCAGGATTTGCCCAGCTATCTGCGCAGACTACAGCAGGCCCAGGCTGACGGAGCGACTTCCGGCGTTTCTACACGATCTCGAGATGACGACTCTGCAAACCCACCTACTCCTCATTTATCTCAAACCCTAGCCTGTTCATCCCAACCCAGCTTGACCCCTTCCCATCCTGCCCAAGGTCAGCTTGTTGCCGCGGAACCATCCATGGCTGCTGCTATGTTGTTATCAAATATACCCTCTCAATATTCTACTACGGATACTTCATCAGATCCGTACCACCCGGTAGTCCCGCTTTCTTCACAGGGTGCCTACAGTGGATCGCTTCCCGGCGATCACTCTGACGGCCCCTTGAAAGCGGGGTATGTCACCCACCATCAGCATCACCTCTCGTCCCCGGTCGCATTCCTACCCCCAAATATCCTCCCTCCCCTCTCGTACTACTGCAGACCGCACCGCCTCGAAGACATCGCACCGAGAGACACGATCTTACTCATCATCGCACTCTTCTTTGACTTTGTGTACCCGCTCACTCCATGTGTACACAAGCCCTCGTTCATGGCAGACTTGCATGCCCATCGCGAGGAACGCGACCCGCTCTTTTTCGCGCTCGTCATGTCCACTGTCGCTTCTACCCTCGTCCAGGTGTCCAGATCATATGTGCCGATGGAGAGATCGACGGTGAGGAAACTTGCAAGGACATGTTTCGAGGCAAGCAGACACATCACCGTTGCGTCGTATGACCCTCCGTCGTCGACGCACGTTGTAATTCGATACTTGTGAGTCGTTCCCCTCTAGTCACTCTAGAGAAATTGGTAGTGACATCTACGAAGCGATTGCTGTTACCACTTTTGCTCAGGGAGCGATGCGACACAGCATGCGACTTACGGAGAGGCGGCGCACATCGCTGTCACCCTCCGCATGCACGAAGAGGCGTCGTATGAGGGGCTCGACCCGATTGAATCGGAGGTTCGACGAAGGGCATTCTGGTTGCTTTTTGGTGGTACGTGTCCTGGCGATGTGAATCCGACACACGACATCATCTAACGCTTCTTCGTCGCCAGCTGACAAATCGATGGCGATCCTTCTTGAACGTCCAGTATGTTTCCGCCACGAAGACTGCACGGTGCACTTCCCGAGGGAGATTGATGACGAATAGTACGTACATCACGGCATAATCATCGAACAATTTACAGAAGCTATCGCCGCATACGCGTGTCGTAGCATTACAAGTAATGCGTACCTCCCTCAACCTCAAGGCAAAACCTCGATTATCTCCGGACTAAACTATATTTCCCGGATATTTGCATTGCTAGGCGACATCCTTGTGCGAATGCGTGTCGATAAGCACTCACCTCCGCATGGTCAGTTTGCAACAGCTCGTCTCGAAGAGGTGCGATCGCTACACGCAAAAATACTCGACACTCTTGTGCACGTTCCTGAACCACTGCAATTGAAGAGGCGGATGCCGGCTGGCTACGTTCCCCCTGAAGGCATGGTCGGAGGGAGAGATAGCATCAGCACACCGGATGTTGGGGAGTACCAGTTTGGGACTGGGTTTAGACAGGCGACATTGGGCGAGGTTAAAGATTTCTTTTATAACCCAAAAGCATCTCGCGCAAATGCGCTCAACGCTTTCCTGGTACAGCAAGCAAACCTGTACGTAACACAAGTGGGTGTCACCTTTACAGGAATCCTGTGAAAATCTGCGCTGACTGACTGCCCGAACACAGCAACTTGTCCGATTTGTGATCGAACAGTACCGGGACGAGCTCACTACCATCATGCGTGGGAGTATTGATGAACGTCAGATCATGGAGGACAGGGAAGCCGTCGCGAGCGATCTACTGGATATCCTTCATAGGTGGGGTTTGTTCCTGTGGTATGTAACCGTTGCCCCTTACGAATTTTCCTCATGATCAGTATACCCATTCAATCTATTGCGACTAACGGGCCTTCATTGGTTAGTTCAATTCCTTACATTTCTCATTGTTGGCATGTCTCATCTAAAAATTCACAGGTTCATAAAGTGCGGTTTGTAGCGTCGACGTTACTGGATGCAGTCGGGAAGGCGTCTTCAGCACCGGCATCGGCCGCGCGTGCCCACGCATACTTATGTGAGTCTACCTTGTCGCTTTGGTTTTCCTCCTAACATTTATGGTGAAGTGGATTTCCTATCAATCCTATCGGAGATTGAGAAGAACTACATGTAAGTCGTAGGTCTGTCACCGTTGGGTCTTCTGCTGATACCATGGGCAGGCTCGAGGATGACCCGAGTGGACAGAGCGCAAGATGACTCCACAGTTTCCTGTAATACCACCCGTATATTGGCTCAACCCTGGAGCCAGTACCACGTCTAATGACTCCAAGCTCGGATACACTATTAGTTGCTTATGTTACCGCTTCTATCTATAAATTTCGGTTTCCCGCTGTTATGTGGTTCTTATATTCCCTTTACATCCCCTCCTCAGCGATGGAATAACCAAGGTCCTTGCTCGAGATTCACTAATTTGTTTGTCCATGTAGCCATAGTTTCGTAGGTCTGGTAATCTCTCATCCTCTCCGCGTTGCGCATAGCGGTCAAATACGGCACAATGTGTCCGAGCTCGAGTGCCATCGATTTGTATCACACGGTTCGCTGTGGTGCGGGCAAAAACTTGCTACCGACCGTTGGATACATTGCTTCACAAATAACACAACCCACCTCCAGACGTTCATGAATTACTATGTATATCAAGGTCTTATCGGAATGTCAGAGCGAGGGTTGTACCGTGCGTTTAGGGGTGACCGGTGACTGCCAAATATGGTGGACTTACCACGACAGCACCTTCCTTTTTCGGCTACTAGTACTTCCCTCACCGTTAGCTCTGAAGTACCGGTCGACAACCAGCATGGGTGCTGGACAGTCAACAAACGCTCAATTATCCGCGACTAACGCCCTCCATGTCCTCCGGGTTACACCTGGATCACCCGCTTCCCAGACGTCGATCGAGCCCTTTTTTGACTTCATCGTCGGGTTTAATGGCAAGAATTCTTTTTCGGGGGACACTGACTTGGACACTACAGAATTGGAACGAATTGTAGAAGAGCACGAGGACAAGACACTCGATCTCTTGGTTTGGAGTGGAAAGACACGTGAAACGAGAGGTGCGTCGCGATCAAGAAACGTGTCTACGTTCACGACGGGACCCACCGACCCTTCTCTTCTGCTCTAAATGACAGTCGTCTCGATCATCCCGTCGCGTGGTTGGGCACTTGCACAACAGGCCGCTGCACCTCCAGACGACTCTGGCGTACAGCCGCAGCCGTCCCTTCTTGGGCTAAGCATGCGAATGTGCGAGTTCGAATCTGCCACGGACAATGTGTGGCACGTGCTAGAAGTATTGGAAGGAAGTCCAGCGGAGAGTGCTGGGCTGGTGCCTTACGGAGACTGGATAATTGGCTGGTCGGAGGCGTCCTCACAGCAGAGAATGATTTCTATGACGTGGTCGAAGCAGTACGACATGTCGTCACGTCCGACTGAATCTCACTAACCATCTACTCCCCAGCACGTTGACAAACCCCTGCGGGTCTACGTTTATTCCTACGACTTCGAGTACGTCAGCTGATCAACCGGTGGCATTCCTTGTCCTTATGGTCCCACAGTAACCTCAGGGAGGTGGTTCTTGTGCCTAACCGCCACTGGGGTGGCGAGGGGCTCCTTGGATGCGTTTTCGGGTGTGTGTTTAACCTTACTATGTTGCTCGAGGGTGTTCTCATTTCGGGCTGTAATCATTCTCCGTAGCTTTGGGTACCTTCACCGAATCCCGTCGCAACCAGCGAGTCACAATGGAGGACGGAACCTTTCCAACGTTCAGGTGGAGAGTGGGCTTGTGGACCACAATGACACTGTTCCTGTGGACATTCCACGAAGCCCACCAGCGAGAGGCCCCAGGTCCTCACTCGATCATCCTCAGCATCTTGTGGTGGCTCATCCCCGTCCCACTCGGCCTCACGGAACGGACAAGCCAGGGCACTGTGAGACGGTCGACAGTCGCGCTACGGTCACCTTCTGGAACACCCGCGGGCAGCTCCTCTGCTCCTTTGAATGGTGATTCGTCACCTTCATCATGATGTGTTTTCTCTTCCGAACTCAACGACGATCTAATACGTCAAGGTAATGGCATGCGCAATTCAAGCCCGCTTTCGCTAGGACCGTGGTACGGTCTCGACTATCACCACTTCCGCCGTTTATCATGCTGTCGCTGCGAAGGGAGAGCGTGACCTCGCCAAAGTCGCCAGTGGCGGTGGTCACAAAGACGTGTATACTACTGAACACGGTGGTGGAGGCGATGACAGTGATGGCATGAATGAAGATGAAGATGGTACAGTCAGCGTTTCAGGGACAGAAGCAACAGACTTTGGCAGCCTTACGAGCGTCGAGTAGTGGTTGCATTATACTCTCGTTTTCTGGCAAGCTTATTTTTTTCTCCCTACCCTAGTTGGTTTGGCGGTTGAGTTGCCTCACGTGACTTGTCCTGGTCTACCCTTGTTCATATTGCTCTTCTCTTCTCTTGTGTGACTCGTTGGCCTCGGGCATGGATGCACAACACCCCGTGGAGCACCTGTTCAAATCAAACGTGTGAATCTGCACGGTGCGGGTAGTATTATCGTACTACCATCTAGTTACGAGTTATCGAGCTAATGTATGTACGAAAGCAAACGAAAACGAAAAGTGTTCCAATTGACTTTCACATCAGTTGAGATACCGTCATCTGTATGCGGAAGACTTGTGTTATGACGCCGCTCTTATTGAGTTTCCCGGAAGATACCCGCCTTCCAAAAGTGTGGCGATCATCTCAAGTGTCAGTAGGTTCCGTTGCCTTCCCAGAACGAGGGTTGAACTCCAGATTCTGCACGATTACGGGCCAAACTTGAAAACCAGTAAATACCACAGGCAATCACGTAAAACGAGATGACCCACTTTCTTCAAATCCAGGGTGCCTCCCTCTCCGAATCTGCTGCCATACGGTCTGCATCCCCTCTGATGCTCGAACCTCGGCCCAGTGCTCGAGGAAGTAATGGACCTGGACTCTCCTTATATCGGGGAACATAGCTGAGAAAGGAGAGAACACCTCGTAAGGGATATTCTCTACGCTGAGCGACTTTTGTATGTGCTGCAAAACAATCACGCATCCGTGAGAGACAGAAGGGAAGACCGAACCTGGGAAGCACGCTCTTTTAACTCGAGAAGGCCCAGTTCTGTCCGGATGCGACAATTGAAAAACTTCGACACAAGGGCAGTATCAAGATGGGACGACGTACTATCGGCTAGGCGGTAAACAGCCTTGGCTGAACATGGCGCGGGCTCCGCTGGGTGGTTCTGCTGCCATCTCTGGATCCATTCGCGCCGACTCGTTGGATGATCGACACAAATCGGCGCTTTTTGGTTGTCCACAAGGCTCGATTGGCTCTCGGATGCTCCCTGGGTGAGTGCGGTGGCGGCTTGCTTCTGTTGCAAGGCCAACACAGTAAAGGAAGACGAGAATGGTGCAAAGACGATGACGTCAGTGTATAGCTAGATGTACCAAATGAGATCCGGTAAACATACACCCCAGGAGATGCATCTTACATAGTAGAGAACGGCCTTGTACGTCGCGTACGCGACGTCCTTTATCACTACGCGCAACTTCCTTGGACCTTGGACCTCGACCGTTTCTGTTGAGGTAGCAGATTGAGCTTCTCCTGGCCTATATTTGAGGGATGCGCCCGTGCTCCTCGGCGAAGAAGGGTGGGAAGCACTGGCAGTAACGTCAAGATCTTCCTCTCCAGCGACCGCATCGGTAGGGTCTAGTACTCCCAGAAGTATCCGGAATAGCACCTGACTCGACGACACTTGGCACACGAGTAGGAGTCGAAGAGTCAGTCATGTATTCTGTCTCCTCCGTACTATCAAAGCTAGGCTCTTCTGAAAGATCTGCAACGAAGTCCTCGTCTTCGTCATCCGAATCGTTGTATTGATAGGAGTACGTGACATCGGATGAAGTATCCATGTCCTCCGTGTCTATTTGAGACTTCGGGAGGTCGTCGTCTGCTGAAGCTTCTGCAAAACCAGACCTAAACACTGCATGCGTTCAGCGAGAAGATGTAGACGGCCGATAGCTTCCGTACTGGATTGGAAATAGTCTGCACGTTCCAAAATCTTCTTATTGGCGTATATCCGTCGGGCTTCTTTTGATTTCCCTCTTCTCGGCAGAATAAACTCTACATCCGAGTAGAGAGGATCGTCGAGTAATCCTCCCACTCGTTCCAGGAAGTCCTTTGGAACGAGCTGCATGGGGACCGAAGGGGGGGATACCGGTACTTGCGGAGACGACGTGATAGTGCATACGATCAAGAGGGCATCTGCTTCCTTTACACTGTGTGAGTTGTAGTAAACTTGGTCTCGTTTTGCAAATTGTGCCCTGTTCAATGGAATAGCTTTGAAGCTGATGAATGAACCGGGAATAACCTACCATCCCCAATTTGCCGTCTGTAACATCGTAGTGAGTTAGTGTGGGTCAGGGTGAACTTAGGACTGCATGCCTTCAACGAGAAAGAGTGGTTTTGTGCTTCCTTCGCATTGAAACTTATGGTCTTCCCCACACTGAGCGACTTCCTAAGGATCAATTACTAACGTTATACAAGCCGCGACTGACTTTCGTAGTTCGAAGGTGAATTTGTATACTCCTTCGCGAATCCATCTTTGGGGGCATGGCACAATGAGCAAGCCTGTCATCGGCGGAAAGCTGGGGAACATACTTCCCGTCGAGTGCCCTGTTCCTCTCTTCCGGAGTAGGCTAGCGAGACATTACCGAAACGTCTTCCGTTGAACGAGGGAACCTGGGAGACTCACTTCGCAAGAAAGATACAGGCTCACGAATGCGCCGTTTTCTGTGCCGGAGTTTGCGTAGAAGAGGATCTACTTGGATGCAAAACTCAGTTAAATCCACTCACTGTCAGTTCTCAGTAACCCGAGGCATACCTGCCATTTACCACCTCCAAACTTGGCAGACTTCGTTACCTTCGACTTGGACTCGCCCTTACTGCTCGTGGGGTCAACTCCGTGTACATCCTTGAAATCAGGCCATCGTAAACGGACCTCGAATCGAACAGGTATTTGAGTCCTCGAAGGACCCACTCGAACGTGATTGAAGTACTCTCCATCATGTCAGCCTTCTCCATCGGTGAAACTGCTGTAGACGGAGGAGTCGACTGGAATATATACTCTCACTGCCAAGATCAACTCGAGGCCAGTGAGGTCAAGACGGCCGGGTTGTGGGTCACTAATGGGCGTGGATGGAGTAAACGTGTGATCTGTACAGTGTAACCCCTAACCACGTAGGCGAGTGCCAACAACCAGCCTCGTTCCGAATGCCCTGCTGACTGCACTGCAATTACTTTGGAATATTCTAGGCACAGGCTGGCTACTGTAAGGCTGAGCGAGTTGATCGCACGATCATAATGATAACAGGGACCGCACAACGCATACTTTCATCTAGCACGGCCGGACTCGTCCGAGTGATGCAGTCAGTCATTGAAGTAGGTATTGTCCGGGTGCAGGTTCGTTCCTAGTGGTAGATGGAATCTCTCCGAGATAATCACGATGTTCCGTTCGAGATACTGGCTGTGCACGTTTACTACTAGGCTCCATTCAACTGTTTCCGTAGCCCTGTAATGCAGTGCAAAGGCCGGACAGATGGTATCGAGGGGAAGGTATCTCACCCCCAGTCGAAGTCCGCAATCGACAGGGACGTCGTCGAAAAATCCCTCGTCCTCCAAGTCCATCGATAAGAAACGATTAAGTAGGACAGTCACGTGCAGTCTGCTCTCGTTTCACCTTCAAACGGTGAGTCTGGTCCGACGGAGCAGCCAGACACAACGCTTGGACAGGGACCCGCAGTCTCTCAACGCTGGTCCAGCCAGTGGCGCGGTCCTTTTGCCTCTGAGCGTACCTGTTCAGCCCACGCTTGCACTGCACGGGGTCGCATTCTCGTACGAGTAAACGAAATTCGAGCGCTTACTGAAGACTAATTGTCTCGGAGAGATTCGAACCACCAAAGGAACGCCGTCGACCCTACTACTCCTTTATCTCCTAATTCTGTGCACTCCTGGACTTCGGTCTTCGTTCATTCCTCCCCGGCGGCCTGGGAAATGTCGTCCGAGGACAACAGCTTCTTGGTTAGAATAACAGGTAATTGCGCGTTTCCGTTGTCTTGGATATGCGAGCGTTTCTGATGGCCAAGGAACTCAGTCCTTGCAGCTAATTCCCTTGTCAAGAGAGAGGTCTTCAGCCTGCCTGATCCATTTGCAGTCGTGTCAGTTGACAGCCACCGGACGTACACTACTAACACGATCAAACGTACGCTTACTCCTACGTGGAATCAGCACTTTGATATGTGAGGCGGTTTGTTTCCTGTCCTGGTCACACCTATGCCATAACTCTTTGGCCTTTTCGCAGCACAATCAAACGGAGCTCTACTATCACCATCCAAGTCTTCGACCAACGAAGGTTCAAGAAGAGAGACCAAGGTTTCCTGGGACTGGTCCGGATTACTGGGGACGAGGCCTTGGAAAACTCCAGAAATTTTCACGGTTAGTTTTGCCCCCATCCTTTGTACTGGCGCCCAACACGACTGTCCAGGTTTGATCAGCAAAGATTTGGCGGAAACAGAGTCTTCATCTGGCGGTTCGTCAGTGTCTGGAAAACTGCTATTCTCCTTTTCACTCCCACGTACCGGTGGGACACAACAACACCACGTAGATCAAACCATCAGTTCTATCTCATCGTTGCGCTTGTCCTCGTCCTCATCGTCAAATCTCCGTTCGCATAGAAGCACGCCATCCCTTCGGGCGGAATCGCTACAGCAGAACTCCGAAATATCTATGCTTAGCGCACTTCAGGGTCGCAGTTCATCGTTTTCCCCTCGGCCTCAGTCCAGTAGTTCCCCTCTGTCTCCATTGTCATCTACATCCCGTCTCGGCTCCCGGCAACTATCGAACGTCAATGATGTCCCTCACCTGCAGGCGGTTTACGAAGACGAGTATGGCCAACTTCCACCTGGATGGGAACGTCGCGTCGATCCAAACGGCAGGCCGTACTATGTAGATCATAACAGGCGTACCACCACTTGGAACCGCCCAGATCCACCACAGCAACCACCGCCCGCTGCGAGTGCACTACCCGTGTCTCGCCAACCGCAGACGTCAAGCAACTATGCAGATGTACCTTTACCATGCGGGCTGGGAGGAACGTCGCACCCCAGAAGGCCGGCCGTACTTTTTGGACCATAACACCAGATCGACGACGTGGAATGACCCTCGAAGAGCTACCACTACGGCTGTATGCCTACCGGAAGACAGGAATGCAAAGCTTGGGCCACTGCCGTCAGGGTGGGAAATGCGCCTCACTTCGACAAATCGGGTTTACTTTGTGGACCACAACACTCGCACGACTACATGGGATGATCCACGTGTGCCCACCGATCTTGATTCTAATGCTCCTCAGTACAAGCGTGATTACCGGCGAAAGTTGATATACTTCCGTAGCCAGCCCTCGATGCGGACAAAGGATGGTAAATGCGAAATTAATGTTCGACGGAACATGATGTTGGAGGACAGCTACGCTTCCATCATGAAGTGTCGGCCTGATGATCTGAAGAAGAGGTTGGTCATCAGGTTTGAGGGTGAGGATGGATTGGATTATGGAGGCGTGTCCAGGTATGTCGATCAGTCATTAGTTTTGTAGCCTGAACTGAATTTCCCGTCACGTTAGGGAATGGTTCTTCTTAATTTCCCATGAAATCTTTGATCCGTCGTACGGCCTCTTCCAATACTCGACTCACGACAATTACACGCTGCAGATCAATTGGCTCTCCGGGATCAATCCGGACCACCTGAGCTACTTTTCGTTTGTTGGCAGGATCATGGGACTTACCATATTCCATCGCCGCTTCCTGGACGCCTATTTCGTGCCAAGCTTCTACAAGGTGATCTTGGGGAAGAAGCCGTCACTTTCGGACCTTGAAGGAATCGATGCAGAATTACACCGTAGCATGGTTTGGATTTTGTGAGTGCAGGTCGTCTCGTGCATCAATCTCGCCCTGACACTAGTCCTAAACAAAAACCAGGAACAACGACATTACGGACGTTGTTGAGACGACGTTTACGACTACAGAAGACCGCTTCGGCGAAATCCGCGAGGTCGAGTTGAAGTCAGGTGGCGCTGACATTCACGTCACGGAGGCCAACAAAAAGGAATATGTTGATGCTGTGGTGGAGTATCGCACGAGAACTCGTGTCAAAGCACAGTTCGACGCATTCATGACTGGTTTCAAAGAGTTGATACCCGTGGACATGATCGACGTCTTCGATGAACGAGAGCTGGAGTTTTTGATTGGTGGGAGTACCAGAGATTGACACGTACGTAGTACGACTACCTCACCCAACCGTCCTTGCCTCACTGATGAATGCAGTGATGATTGGATTTCGTATACTGACTACCGTGGCTACGAAAGGACGGACAAAGTCATCGAGTGGTTCTGGCAGGTAGTCCGCAGCTGGCCTGCCGAGCGTAAATCGCGCTTGCTGCAATTCGTGACGGGAACTTCAAGGGTGCCTGTGAATGGTTTCAAGGATTTGCAAGGTTCCGATGGTCCCAGAAGATTCACGATCGACAAGTCTGGCGATCCGTCTCAATTGCCCCGGAGTCACACCTGTTTCAACCGAATCGAGCTTCCCCCTTACGAAGATTACGAAAGTCTGGAGAAGAAGCTCTTGTTTGCGATAGAGTAAGAAGCTGACCTAGTCGTTGATTCATTTCGAGGCTGACCGCTCTTCTAGGGAAACTGAAGGCTTCGGCGTAGAATGACCCATTACTAGCAACCTTTTTTGCATGCCTTCGAGGAATTTTCAGTGTCATTACCTTGTACTATGCTCTCTGCTTCAAGGGTGTATCTATATCATCTATGTTTTCGTGCCAAACACATTACCTGCCCTGTTGATGATTCATTGATGCACCAAACCTGCTGTCCATGTGCCCATGTGGCTGACAAGCTGCATTATCACACTCCTCGTGTCCTTTGCCTCTCCTATCCGTTGTTTTTCCCTGTAAGGCGCCTCGTTGCCGCGGTTTGACGAATTCATCTGCAACTTTGGCGAGCTCTCGCAAATGCTTCTGCAACCCTCGCTTCACGAGGGATTCGAATCTGTAGAGCTGTGACGAAGGCTGCTTTCTGCCTTCCTCCTCCCACAGGTTTTCCCAACTCAGCAAACGCAGAGCTTGTCACAGCCATTGGTGTGTTGCCGCGGTACCTTCGACAGGTTCCCTGACTTCAGCCGAAACTTCTGGGTGACGAAAATCACATGAAGGTCAAAATGCAGGAAAAGCCCGCGGAATGGGATACAGCGAATGCCGCCGGTTCCTCGCGCCACGCGCTATGAGGACGGAGCCAAGACCAACGTACAAGGTCGCACCACGACTTCTTGTCCGCTTGAGACCGCCACTATTTCCTCGATAGTCCTGGTTCTCCAGTCGACTTAGCTCCATGTTTTGGATTATTCGTGCCGGTAAGAGCAGTGCTAGGATCCTGTCAATCTGAGTTTGATTCGCAGCATTACTCCTTCCCATAAATTCCTTCAACTGTCTGAGGGATCTACGAGGTGTACCTACCTTGTCGCTGATTGGCCATACAGCATCTATCTTAGCACTCTAAGGACACACGACGTGGATCTGGTGAAGAAACCAATGCCAACGTTGCAGTAGTGAAATTTCTCCGCATCCACGGAGGAAACATGGAGATGAATGATGCGATAACGGTGTAAAACTGTAACTATGATATAACCTTCAACACTGGAAGAAGATGACGTATTATTACAAAGCATCCTGACCTCTCTGCCCTCTGGGCAGTTATTATTCCTTGAATCAAGCCGGGTTATACGGCACGATGTGACACCTGGAGTGGTCCGGATTTGAGTGTCTGTGAGGACATGAAAGGAGGAACATACCCCAGCATGCCGCGGCCTCCCCAACCTTTCCTCGGAACGAATTTGAGGTCTAGCGTCTCTCCTTCACGAAGAACCTGCACCGCCAGCTCTCGCTTTGTACATTAGCGATGGGTATAACAAAGTGTGAAGGACATGAAGCTGTATACGAAAAAGACCTACGTTTTCACTAACAGAAACGAGTTCTGCAAGCGGCTGCAACAAGGCTGCCCGCTGGGAAGGACTGATCTTGTCAGGTGACCAAACTTGACAATAAGATCTTCGCGGCGGAGACCCTGTGCAGGTGAAGTCACTTAGGTTACGACCAGCATGTAGACAGGGAACGGCATGCCACGAACGGATTCAGCAGCGGGACTTTCGGGTGCTACGCCATCTACTCTGGCGAATGGCTTCAGCTTCTCATCCACTGAGCTACTGGGTTGTGAAGCAACCTCTGCCGACGCCGATGTCGAAGACACCGAAGTAGTCACCGAGGGATCATATATCTCTCCAACACCTTCCAATATCATTTGTGACATCCCTGAGGTCATTCCTGAGCTCAATTATGCGGGTGCGTGCTCGCCGAATGGCGTAAATGTCAAGATCGGCGCGGGGAAAGCCTTCGCGGTCGACTAATGGCGTGGTCATGTCGCATGAATTTGCTTTGAGAATATCGGCCTGAGCACCGATTTCGGCTTCTATTGCATCTTTATGAGCTATGAGTGTTCGTGCACGTTCTCGAGGACTGTCTGGTGAAGGTAGCATAAGGCCCATGTCTTAGACTTGGCGATGATAATCGTCGCAAAGGAAGTAAATAGTCGTTTCACGTGACCACACCCCACAAGTACAATTACATAAGCACTCTTCAGACGTCAATCTGTCCTACCCCACCACCTTACCATCGACAACTTGAGAGGAGTTGATAATTCGAATGGCTTCTTTGGCTGCCTTGATTCCACTGGCCATCATAGCTCCAAAAGTAGGTCCCATACGGTTCGATCCATCGTGTTCGGACAACTCCATACCTGTACGATTTACCATCAATATCAGCCGAAGAACACGCACTTGCCTCTCGACTGACCTGTCAGAATCAAACCTGGAGCAACCTCGCGCGTCCCATTAACGATGGCGGGTTCAGCGCGGTTCATGTCCAATCCTCTCATGTTTCCCAATTCCTTCAACAGACCGGCACTGACCAACCTTTTCGCTGAGAATGCTCCCATTGGACCGTCGTGACCAGTAGCAGAAATGATCACGGGAGCCGTAATGGTGTTGGGATCCATGCAGGACTGCGTGTCATGGTTAAGTGCCACGAGTGTCCAGTTGGTTACTACCCCTGCAACACGCTGATGGCCTTGGAAATCCGTACGGATGATAAGATCCTCAACTGCGGTGGCGTTCATCATGACGACGTTGGGGAGGGCCAAGACACGAGAAAGGATAGTCGATGTGAAGAGGGCGGCATGTTTCACAACCACGAAAGTTCCCTCGTCCTCGTACGGTACTCCAAGTTCCCGGAGGAACCTGTCCGCTGGCTTGCGGACAACCTAATAAATAATAAGTTAGTACCCATTCGATGGCAGAATGAGGGGTTGCTAGTCACCATCGGGGTCATCAGCTGACCTCCCAACCAAGCTCCCCCACCGGGAGCGACGTTTGCTTCTAGGATTGTCACTTTGAGGTCTGGCCTTTCCGTTGCAAGACGGTAGGCACACGATAAGCCGGCACTTCCTGCGCCGACGATGACGACGTCTGACACGGTGCGCTCGTACATCATATTGAAGTACCTGGATGCCTCCAGTCAGTTTGTCGTCCTCAGATTGACTAACCGGATTGACCGTTTTATCATCGCCCTAGATACTTCAGCCTCTGTGATGGGAGCAAAACGATAGTTCCCCTCGTAATCCTCGTTGACATCATCAAGCTTGTCGATGATGAATGTCCCGCTTTTTCGTCGGATAGATTGGCCTATCTTCGACTATTGCTGTATCGGTCGCTACTGGAGGCGCCATGATTGGCTATCTAGCAGGTATGTGTTAATCTGCTTCGAGATCAACTCGAAGCCCTTAAATACTCGTCGGGAGATATCCACACACGTCAACAATTTGTCACGGGATGCCTCGATCGATCGGGCGTAAAGCCTGGTGGGACCAACGTTCGTGATTGATCTATGCCAGAATCCACCGCTCCGCTGCTCAGAGTTTCTCAGTCTCCAACATCGCACCACAGTGTGAAGTTTGCTACACATCCTCCACCTGAATTTTCTAGTGATAACACGCAAATCAAGGACATTCTGCAGCTGATGGTGGCCGATATCAGTACTGATTCTCTGTCATTTCTGTCATCGCCAGGGCTACCAATTGCCACCTTCCGGTGACGTCCTGTATCTGCTGATATCATCGGACTAACCCTAACCTTGGCTTTTACTAACTACCCGCTGTACCTCACTAGAACGGATAAGATACACCAACTTGGGACTGCCGTGGAATCACTGACAGGCCTGAGCTCTGCTCCGACAAGGGTGCACATCTCCATCGGCCGACGACTTCCTCACCAAACTCCCTGTCAACAACGCATGGCGGGGACGAACGACACTTCCTGGCTGCATATGGAAATTCGACGCTAATTGGGAGAACGGGGTTCGTGCACGTCAGTCTCCTCTGATTGTAGCCTGGACTTCTACGTGCTTGCACGGACCCAAATCCATCATGTGTCCTTGGCCCTGAGGCACCGGGCTTTGGGTCGGTCGTTTAGTTCTAGTCTGTGGGGCACTCGCAACAAGCCACGTTGATTGCATGTAGTTGCTAATAAACTCGCGGCTCTCGGTACCAACGTAATCGGTGGCCCCTGGCTAGGGGAATAACCACTTCAATGATCGTAGGTAAGTAGTGTCATTCATGCGGACACTCACTATTTGTGTGCGGAACTGGTGCGAAACGCAGTTGTCGGGAAGGTCAGCCTGTCCGAACCGCACCCATTCCTGGCTGAGAGGGGCCTACCGCTGCCAAGTATGTACATACGTCCTTACACCAACCCACGGTAGCATAGTCAGTTAATTCCGTGGCGTGGCCGGGTTTCATCCGTTGTTCGGGGCGGGAGTCGATTAGGAGGAATCTAGCCTTCTGACAAAATACGCGGTTTCGGACCATTCCCAAAACTACAGTGTTCACCACTAATGATGAGCGGCAAAATCGCTGTTTGGTGGGGCACGAGTTGCAGTCGTTGGTTACCTGTACCGCCCAAACGGAGCTGCGCTGATACGGATATTGCAAGCACGCACCATTTGATTTGAGACGGGTTCCATTTTGTCCCGAATAACTGCGCGGGGCAAGAACGGTGCTTGAAGTCACAGGTTGAACCTGCCAAAGCACGCCCACACAGTATACCAGTTAGCACTAAACCGACCCGCATCCTAGGCGGCGTTGCGGGTGGCTAAGTTGGACAGATCCGACGGTAGTGCTACCTCCGGATGCCACGTCAGCGTGTGCGCTGGCAACGACTTTCTAAACTGTTAGTCAAGTTGGTTCTTCAAGACCATCGAAATACATCCCTCATAGACTGTCATCGGTGAAGTTGGCTGGCCCGTGAGGTGAAGCGAGAGAGAGGGGCACACACAACACACACAGGAGTTGTTCGGTTGCCAGCCGTGACTCATCTGACCGCTCTGTCCCCTATCGTGCCATTGACACACTAAATGCCCTTAAACCACAGAGTCTGTGCTGCAGCCAAGCCTCATAAAAGCCTGTCTGATACCAACGAATACCCAAACCCTTTCCCTCTCCTTTGATATAACTTTTGAAACAATGCTGTCTCAAAATTGCGTGCTCGTACGGGACCCGCTGTCTCTGGAACACATTCGATCTATCCTGGTCCGCTTGGAAGACACCATCATCTTTGGATTGATTGAACGAGCACAATACGCACACAATGCCAAGATGTACGTCAGCGGTGCGATCCCTGAGCTTAAAGAAAAAGGTATCGAAGGCAGCTGGCTCGAATGGTTTTTGAAAGAGATCGAGACTTTCCATGGTTCGCCATCTTTCCTCTTCCTGCCAATAAGCTGAGGAAAAATAACAATGCCATTGATCATCCAGCCAAAGCCCGTAGATACACGAGGTATGCTTTCTTTCCTCCCTCAGATTTGGCATTCACTTTGATCCGTGTTCTGGCGAGAAGCCTCGACGAGTATCCATTCACCGCTGGTCTTCCGGACCCTGTCCTTCCTCCTCTTGCGTTCCCGAAAGTCTTGTACCCAAACGACGTCAACGTCAACCCCTCCATCCTCTCTTTCTACACTCGATCCATCGTTCCTCGCATAACACAGCGAGCAACTATAGCACTCTCTGCACTCAAGCGTTCCAATGGGATCGTCGGCGAGGACGAATGCGAAGACGATAGCAACTACGGCAGCGCAGCGACCATAGACGTAGAGATCTTGCAAGCTATCAGCAAGCGCGTGCATTACGGTGCGTATACGGCACAAGAGCACTCATCCCTCTCGTCATCTCACGGGCTTGATTCTCACAGGGAAATTCGTGGCGGAATCCAAATTCCGAGATGACCCCGCCCTGTTCATCCCCCATATCCGTAGTCGCAATCGAGAAGGCATAGAAGCACTGATTATGAGGCGAGATGTAATGGCGAAGCTGCTCACGCGGCTCCGGAAAAAGGCGGCGACGTACGCCCAGGATTTTGGACCTGATGGCGATGCCATTGCCAATTCACTCTCGAACGGGAATGCAAAGGTAGATGTCGACGGCGTCGTCGAGCTGTACGAGAACTACATCATTCCTCTCACGATCGAGGTCGAGGTAGGAGTTCTTCTGGATCCTCGGAACGAGTGACATGTACTGATGCTTGTCTCGGCAAGGTCGAGTATCTCATTCAGAGACTGAATGGACTGAGTGAAGCAGAAGTGGAAGAGCTTGTCAAGACCAAGCCAAACTGAGATACTGAGACACCATGCAGGCGCAACCCGATTGCTGCCTATCTGCTATGTACTTAGGATAATGCGTAATAGAGTACCATATTTCTGTCTCATCTCTGGATTTGCTGATCCGGTTGTCACCAGGTTGTCATGAATTTAAGCGATTTTGATTTTATAGCTGCGAGTAATTGAATCCATCCAAGAAGGGCTCCCAACCCAAAAAGGTGGGGAAAAAGGGGGGTAGGAGACGTAATCAGAGTGTTACAAGCGGTGTGTCGATAGATATGTAATAGAGAAAGATGGGAAATGATCCATACATACGCGTAGGAATGCTGCAAGGTGGTATCACATATAGACCATGTTCGCTCTGCAAGAAACAACAAACAGAAAAGGCAGAAGTCGGGGACAAATGGTTAGTGGCGATGTTAACGCGAAAGGTATAGAGAAACTATAGGTTGAACAGACGAAGCGCGTCGGTGGGTGAGAGGATAACCCTAAATTTATATATGTGTCAGGGCACTAGGCTCTACAAACCGAGATCTGGGGGATAATTGATGAGCTAACGGGACTCTCAGGAGATGACCTCCCTTTTTTAGGAGAGGGACAACTGCTGACCTTTCAAGAGACGCTTTGCCTCTTCGGGTCCTATAGCTCTCGTGGCACGTTTAGCCAAAAGTTTCTCAGTTCTGTATCTTTCGTACAACACTTCCCGAGTGTGAACTTTAAGTACCTGTACCGAATCAGTTCCGTGAGAGCGACGCAAAAAAAGAGAACGTAAATAAAAGGCAAACCTTCATGTGCGTCAATAGCATGGCAGTTCGCAGGGCGGCGAAGTCACAGTGGTCAGGGTTGAGTACGTCAACGGTTCCCCATCGGAACTTCCTCTTAAACACACCCCTCAGATCTTCCGGCGGAGTCTGGTTGTACACCGATTTGCGCGCGATACTGGGGCTATCTGGGGGCCCCGTCACTGACATTTGGGACGTCGAAGCACTGATGAGGTCCTCACGGGGAGCAGTGGAGTCAGGGGTCAACGGATGTAATTGTAATCGTCCGCGGAGGATCCAGCGGCTCGGGCGCGATGAATGCAAACGGCAACAGCGCCCCCAAGTCTGCTTTCGCCAACATCTGCGCCGAAAAGCGAACATTCGCGACGCTCAGCTCGTCCACTTCCTCGGGGAAATGTGGCTCTCGCTCGTCTTGAGCGAGAGCAGAGAGGTCCCTACGAGAGCGAGAGCGGGACCGGGACAACTGTCTAGTCTTGACTCTGATGACCGAGCGAGATGCTCGGTCTTTGGATTCCACCTCGGCATCGGGGGTTGCGTGGGAATTGCCATTTGGATGTTGATCGATGCCTTCGTTGGTGCCACCAACTGGATCGTTTTCATTGGCAGCGGGTATTTGTCGAGACGGCGATTCTGTTCCATCCTTCGCCGTGGCCGTAGAGAATACGCCAAACCCAAGCCCTACTTCACGCAAACCCTTGCGAACGGCGTCTTTAACGGCTGATAAGGCACTATCGGTGAGAGAATCCGCACGTGCGATTATGGGAAGCACATTGACACGTTCTGACAGGCGACGGATCACCCGGAGCTCGGCTGGCGACATGGTGAGTTCACCGGAGGTGCTTTGGTCCGGCTGCTGGTGGTCCAACTCCAAAGGGCGTACCGTCGAAGACGAGAGCCTGGTCTCCGAGTGTGACTTCTTTGGGAACGACGACGGTGGTTTGGTGCGGTGCGCGTCGACCGCCATGATGGGCCAGGGGTCGATCATGAAAATACAGCTGACACGAGCAAGGCACACCACTTTTAATTACCCTGTTGCGCGAAAACCGACCAGAACGAAACTCACAGGTGTATATGCTGATCTCCTCTGCTCTGCCGAACGACTTTGCTTTCCTGTTATGATAGGTATGAGGAAAAAATACGGAACGCGAGACGGGCGGCGGCAAGAGAAGGAAACACGAACTTCGATCATGGTATCCGCATACTGTTGATCGATGTACTTGATGATACTCGTGACCTGACGTTCCACACTCAACTCTTTGCCTTCGCTGAAATCCAAACCGGGCGTGTCAATGACGGTCAGCAGTACTTTGTCGTATCGGGACTCGGATATCTCGACGCAGGCCGTATTGATCGACTGAGTCTGCCTTAGATCGCCTTGTAGGAAATGCTGTAACGACGCGCGCTGTTCTTCTGAGGCACTCGACGAAATCTCCGAGGTGTCTAGCAGAAGACGCAAGAGCGAGGTCTTGCCCGTACCACGACCACCGACGACCTGAACATAATTATCAGTTCGAAAAAACGCGTTCGTCTCAGCCACCATTGCCCCAATTGATCGACAACAGAAAAGAAGGGCAGGGGGACGCGTCAGCTCACCATGAGATTGAACGCAGGAGGGTTCCTATTCTTTCTATGCACGCGTCGAGTAATAGTCGGCGCGTGCGTGCTGGCAGGAGTACTACTCCTCCAGTGGTCGAATGACACGGAATGGGGATGGTTGGCAGACATGTACAACGAAGATATAGACGTTCCATTCTGCACTGGAGAATGAGGATGATGCTGTAGTTGATGATGACCTGGTTGTAACCGAAAGGGTTTGTGGAAAAGAATCGGCGGGGAGCAGTCGAGTGATTGTAAGGAGCTTTTGACCGCACCTTGTTGTTGACGATAATGCAGTAGCGGGGACGATGCCTCCTTCTCCTCTTCCTGCTCTTCTTCTTCTTCGTCTGCTTTCCCCGCAACGGTGGGGGTTTCGCGTAGAACAGTTACGTCTACGAGATCCTCGGGCCATGGGATGCCTTGGGCATGCAGTTCGGGCAGAGACGGGGACGACCTCAGCTGGCGCAGCCACTGTGTCTGTGTTTTTTGGCCGCTTTCGAAAGGAGAACATGGTGATACAACTGGCGCCCCGAACAGAAAAGAAAAACAAAGAAGTAAGGAGCGATAAATGAATGAAACAAGCGAGTGGAACGCGTGGATGGGATGTGCAGCTGCTAAGTCGGTACTGGCAGGGAAACTTTTGGGGAAGATTTTTTCAAAAGTCGAACAAGAAGGGGAGCAACTAACAAAATGACAGTCCCGCCCCTGTCAAAAAATGGCTTCGGGTCCATTCCATGGCAACGGCTTTGGCCAACAACGGCAGCTTCTGTCCGCACTTGCACGTATTCACAAGTCTGGATATTCTCATTGCATACATACAGACAGGGTCGATAGCGAGTAACCTCGGTGGCCGAAGTCGATGAAGAACCCAAACCAATAATGCACCGACGGATGGGAGGGACAAAAAGAAAGAGAGAGAGAAGCGAGCGTGGTAAAATACAGTACATCTGTCCAACGTGCAGGCGAGCGGGAAAGACACAGACGAAAAAACGCAACTCATGCACAACCCAAAAAAAAAAAAGATGATGGTGATATCAAGAGAGTAGCAGCAGCCTTCCAAAGGGGCAAGCATAGAGAAACGAGGCCAATTCTACAAACCATACCCAGATGGCATCGAAGCTGAAGAAAAAAAAATATGAGGAATAGGAAGAGCTTGCAGGTTGGAAAATGCTAATTTTCGGATGCGACATTGATGGTACATGGTCGTTCGCCTTCAGGGTATGCTTTCGTTAACGTCGCCCACCCTTATTCTCTTTTGAGTTTGGGGAACCTCGACGTCGTCAATCTTCCTCTTCAAATCGACGTCCATTGGCTCACCGCCCGTCGTCTCCTCTGAAGGGGTTCCATTCAAGAACCGAGAGTCCCCAACCACCGTCGAGGACGGCGGTGAATGCGCGGGCGTCAACGTGCCCGACGGTGGGCCACCAGCAGGGACAATTTTTGAAGACATGGATGCGCGTCGGGCACCCTTCTTGTTTCCCCCATTGTGACCAGTGTTGTGATTATAATCGCATGGAAGCTGCCTCCGGGCACAGCTCGAGCATGCTGGGTGTGCACCGTCGCACTTGGTCTTACGCGCTGCGCCGCTACTCGTCAGTCTCTGCGTCGACTTGCGCGCTAGAGACGATCGGAACTTACCTCTGCAGAAGTTGCATGCCACCACTTTCGGTCCGGCGCTGGTAGTCTGACGACTGCTCCTGCCGGGCATGGTAGATGCGCGTTTCCTCTGTGCAGCCTGCTGTTCCGAGGCCGGCCGGATGAGAGGCAACGGTAGGGCCGTCATTGCGGCCGCTGTGGGAGATCTGTCGGGGAGGGACAGCGTGGTAATATGGGGTAATTCGTTATCTTTGAAGAGGGAGCGTCCGTCTGATGCTGTCGAGCCTCCAGGGACGCTAGGTTTGGGACGAACGATGGGAGCAATCGCGGGCAGCACTTCACGGTGCTCCGAAGGCCCCGCCGAGGCGGTGGCGGCGGCGGGAGGCTGTGCAAAACCATCGAGCACCGGACGCTTATCAGCGTTGGAGCTCTTGCGGGACAGGGGCTGAGGAACCGTCTCGGGGGGTGACACCGAGGGATCATTTTCGTCGACGGATCTGTCCTCGCCGCTGATATCGGATTCAGATTCGTCTTCCTTGCGACGGTGAGAATTACGCCGCTTGCTGTTTTGTGGCATGTAATCGCACGAGTTGGACCGTTTGACACATTGACTGCACGCCGGTCGTCCGCCGTCGCATTTGAGTTTACGAGCTGCGTGGAATATGTCGTCGCGTCAACCGTTTTGCCACGCTTCTTTGACTACCAGCCACTCACAGCGACAAAAGTTGCATGCGACGGTAATCTTCTTCGTGCGCTGTTTGGAAGACCCTAATATATCGTGGCGATGATGACGATGGTTGTGTGAGAGATTGTTGTCAAGCCGATGGTGAGAGAAACTTACTCGGGGCTACTTTGACGTTACTGTGAGAAGAATTAATGCCGTCAGACAAGGGTCTTGAAATTGGCAGGGGACGCATATCCGTCCCTGGTGGGACTCCATCACGGGATATCGACAGGGTTGCATGGCGGACTGTTGCGCCATGACTGGGTGACGTTTCGATGTTCAATGCGGGTCGTATCGAATGACTGAGGGGAAGCTGAGAACGCGGAACGATGTTTGGTTGTGTGTGAAGATGGTGATTGGGCGGGTGATGCTGGGCGAGATATTCGGCTCTGAATTTTTCAAAGAGATATTCACGGGTATACTTCTGCAGGGTCTGAACGTGAAGAGGGGAGGGAGGGGCTGTTAGGGATCGGTTATGACGAGGGACAAATAAAACGGGGTACCTCCATGTGATGAAATATAGCTGAGCGGAGAGGCATGAAATCACATTGATTCGGATCTAGTACGTCCATAGATCCCCAGCGATAGCTCCTAATAAATTTTCCACGGACGAGTTTAGAGAGGGGAGGATAGTGGGGAGAGGGGGTGTACTGTTGGACGAGTTCGTGACGGGGAGGGGGCACTCTGGTGACGCCATCGCTGTGAGAGTAGAATTCGGGGGAAATGAGAGCGTAGGGCAAGCGTAGGTAGGAGGGGGTCGTGGGAGAGGTAGGGGGGGACGGATGACCGGGAGAAGATCTATTAGTCCGGGGGGCATAGCCATTTGGGATTTCACTTTTGACGGGGTGTCCAGACTCGGCCACGTCTTTACGGTGCTGATACTGCGGGTGCATGTCCATATCGAAGATTCCAAAACCGATGCCTGCTTCTGCGAGATCTCGGCGTATGGCCGTCTTGACAGCAAGGAGACGGTCGTTGGTCAACGTGTCTGCGCGTGCTATGACGGGGAGCACGTTGACTCTGGCAGACAGCCTCTTGATTGTGTTTATTTCTTCGGGGGGTAGGGTAGAACGACACAGGAGGGGGTTGGTTGTGACGGGGGGTTCGAGGATGACGGGTTCGGAGTCGGTGTGGGAGAAGCTGTTGGTGCGAGCGCGGGAGAGAAGGGGGGCAGGAGGGCCCGGTACGCAGGATGGCGGGGGTACGATCACGTCGGGATCCACAAAGTAGATGCACCTGTGATAGTGGAGTGTGAGAGGGGTGACCGAGCGAGTGAAGGGAGCCCTCGGGACGTACAAATGGATGTGATGGTCGCCGGTCTGAGCCTTCCACTCCTGTGAGAGAAAAGAGGGGTGTTAGTGTGAGCGGGGTAGACGGAGAATGCTGGCTTACGTCGTCCATACCCTCAGCGAAGCGAGCGTCGACCTGTCTGAGGATGTCCTGAATGGTCCGCTCGGCGGCGAGGTCGTCGGAGAAGTCGAGAGAGGGGGTGTCGATGAGGGTGAGGGCGAGGACCTGCGGTGCACCGTTGCTGGCGTTGTTTCCGGGGTCGAGGTCGATGTTGACTGAGACGGAGCGGACGTGGGCGGTGTGTCCGCTGCAGCCCTGGACGAACTTGGCGACGGAGGCGAGCTGATCCTTTGTGGCTGTCGAGGAGATGTCGCTGGTGTCGAGCAGGAGACGGAGGAAGGACGTCTTTCCGGAGCGTTGACCGGCGACCATGAGCGTGTATCCTCTGTAAGACGGGGACACTCCGGGACGCATGCCGTTGGTGGTGACGGGACCGGGTGCAGGGGCAGGCTGGGGATGGGGGTGAGGGTAGTGGGACAGCATTCGGGCGACGGACGAGAGGGACGACGAGCGTCTGCGATGGTCGTCGCCGTGGACGGCGAGCGGCATGACAGATCCGAGAGGGTAAAGAGAGAGGAGAGGGGGTTGGAAGGGGGCAGTGGCGAGGCAGAAATGGCAAGCGCGCGGGGGAATTGGCAGATAAACACCGATTCCAGAAAAAAATAGCAGGGCAACGGAACCGAGCGCCTGAAACCGAGCCAATCGGATGCCTGCATCATTTCATTACGACGGCCGTATTTTATTTTATTATCATTATCATTATTTTATCTCGTGCATCGGGGTCCTGCAGCCGTGAGAGAACATTGCCATATCCAGACACAATCTGCCCCTCACGGAGGGTCGTCCTTCGACTCGGCCCGAGACGATGACCCCGCGCTGAACTGGTACTGGCTGAACCCGTCGTCGCCGCTCTCCGAGGGCCTCCCCGGCGCCTTCTTGCCTTTTCCTTCCTTCTTCCGTGACCCCTTCGGCGCCTTGCCCGGCCCCCGTCGTCGCGGATGGTCCTGGTACTTGCACTCCAGCGACCGCGTGGCACAGTTCGAGCAGCTCGGCTTCGACCCGTCACATCGCAGCTTCCGTCCTGCCCACCATCTCAGCAGCGGAAAACAGCGACGTCGTGCGTCTTACCTCTGCAGAAATCACACGCGACGTAGATTTTGCGTATCACCTTGGTTTTTGTGCCTTGCTCTTCTTCCGTCTGTTGCTTCTTCCCCCGCCCTCTGGATTTGGCACTTGATGACGCAGCCTCCTCCTCAGCCGATTCCCTCCCTTCCGGTCGGTCCCTATCTCTTCCCATGTGCACTCTGATCTCTCCAGCCTCCTCGGGGACACGTAGCCTTGGCAACACCGGTGCTTCGTACTCGTGCGACCCCCTCGCTCCAACCTCACCTAGCAGTGCACTCACAGGTGGAAGAACGACCCTCCTCTCCGTCTGCCCTGACCCACCAGTCCGCCAAGTCGGATCCCTGCTCCAGTACTCTTCCCCGTACCCTCTTCCATAGTGCGAGTCGGGATAGTGCGGCGGTGGTCGCACCATGCGTGGCGCATCTCCGTACGCTGTGTCGTACTTTTTGTAAACCTTCTCCAATCCTTACTCCGCTATTTTTTTAAAATCTCCCCTGCTTACCTTGGTGAGACGGCCCTGCCATCTGCCTGCTGTCCTCCTCGTAAGTCCTCGAATAGTACCCAGTTCTATGAGACATTCAGGTACGTCCAAGTGCCAATCATATCAGCATCGTACCGAGCCATCTCGTATGTCCGACTCCCTAGCGGTATGTCATATCGCTCTCCCTCCACTGCACGCCCCTCCAACGCGTGCGACGACTCTCTCCCCCCGTGTGATGGCCACGGCCCATGGCCTTCCCCCAGTGGCCTCCATCCCTGTGCTCCAGGTGCCGGGTAAGGCGGGGGGACGGGCGGAGGTATCGTATACGAATGTTGCACCAAGTGGCCGAACCCCATCTCACCTCTAGACAGACTCCCTGCCATCGCCATCTGGGGCATCGAAGAGGCACTGATATCTTCGCCGATGGGCCCTCTTGAAAGCGACGTTGAATATGAGCCTGACTCGTCGTCGTCGTCTGGTTCGTCAGAGTCCTGTGGTGACAGCCGTCTGTCACCACCCTCATCGCTGGGAAAGATGGCCGGTGTCAGCGACACCGGATTGGGCGAAGGCGAATATGAGGAGCGCTGTCGCTCAAATGCATGTGATGATGGACCAGCCTCGGACGAGGATGGTAGGTCTGGTGCTAATACATGCTGCGGCTGTTCCAAAACATATCGATGCAGTTCTGCTGGGAGCGAGTATTTTCCTCGCCCAGGATTAGCCATTCGGGGTGACACAGGTGGGCTGTATATTGGAAAAAGACGATGGTGATGATGTTATCCACTGGCAAGCAGTTACGGGTAGGCGTCGATGTCTTCCTTTGCCGGGCATACAATGACGCGAATCTGGTGGAATGCGTCGAGAGTTGTCGCATATACGCTCGCCTCGTTCGTTTGTGATGAAAAAGGGCGCGCTCGGGTCTACAAAGACACGATGAGTGCGTCGGGAGACGACTGGACGGGGCAGTCGTTGGGATGGACGGCTGTGAACGAGGAAAGCGCACGGAAACGTGATAATCCCGCTGGGATGGCTGACCATCCGCTATCCCATCGGCTTAGACAGAGATAAGTTCCGGGTCGACGGACGACAAACTCGTATGGGCTTGTCATACTGACTTATCACCTGTGATATGGCACCGTCGCGCGCGGCAAAAGGGCGACATGCAACTGTACGACCCAGCCCCCCCCTCTCCAGAAATTTTGTGCGTGTCCCTTTTTGAAATTGAAGTTGAAGTGGCTCCCCCTTGGTGATATAATAACAATAAAATATGCAGCCACACCTTTCGCGGGTGCTGAGTCAACACCTGCCAACGACTCACTTCAGATCACATCCGTAAAGTTACCGTGCATGGTCTTTCCACCTCGACTGCTCGTCTTTCGTCGTCATCGTCGTCCAGAGGTGAGGATCGGGGAGGGAGGCAGTCCCAACCGCCGAGATCAGTCTCCAGGATCGGACATAAAAAGTGAGACATGATCGACACGATATGATTTTTGGAATCGGACTGCTCCCCCTCGCAAACGGTTTCCAAATATGTGTAGAAAGGTCCTGTCCATCGGTAGTAGTCATGCCAAAGCCTAAATTTCACTGACGTTATATATCACCGAAAAATAGCACGTTTCCCCAACGTCGTGGGTCAGCTCGAAGGAATACGATACCACCGTCGACAAGAGTACAGAGAGAATGAGAGGCCATTCATCGTTGGCGCCGGCGGGGACAGTCGGAGTTGTTCATGCGTCAATCCGTTCTGCGATCCGTCTGAATTGGAAATTCGGGGGTGTCCACATGAACCCAAGTGAATTTCCGCGAGATAGTGACCGACCACTGACTGCTCGTTAATAGGAGCATGTGCAATGTGGCAGGATACGGTTTCCCCCCTGAACAAGTCAGTTTCTCCACGGGTTAAATAAAAGTTCCATGGGTCGTAAACGTGAAATTATTTCGAAAGTCAAATTGGCGGGTTGCCCTCGGGTTCAGCAGAGGGGCGTATCCATTTTTGGACAGTGCGTAGATCGTCCGAGTGGTTGCTTAGCTAAGCAGTGTGTTGACGAGAATTTTCTGGTCTCGCAGGTGAGAAGGTGACAGCGATGCTACGGTACAAGATTCGCTGCTGCTAGAGCGACATACCCTCGTCTCACAAGATGCAGATGCATTGGCGAGGTCGTTCCAGTCGTCGTCCAGCATATCATCGGACGAGAAGAACGAAAAACCCATCATGAATCGCTACAGCAGGACGATCACCCAGCCCAAAGACCAGGGTGCAGGACAGGTAAACCAGCGCGTTCCGTTCGCTCGACGGCTGAAGGTGTGTATGTAGATTCATAAACGGCTTTTCTCAGGCCATGCTGTATGCTACGGAAGGCATCAAGAGTGATGAAGACTTCCAAAGAGCCATGATTGGCGTTGGTAGCGTGTGGTAAGTACGTTCACGTCTCAACCCCATCGATGACGACGCGTGACGAGGGGACGGATCATCCAGGTACGAAGGCAACCCGTAAGCAGTTCTCCACGCACACTCCGTGTGAAAAAGGAATACATGCAGTGAATAACCAAAACCTCGAAACGTACCGTTCACACAGATGCAACCGTCACCTACTGGACCTCGGAAAAGAAATCAAATCCTCCATCTACCAAGCTGGGATGATCGGATACCAGTTCGGAACGGTCGGCGTAAGCGACGGTATGAGCAATGGAACATCCGCGATGAACTTCTCCCTTCAATCGCGTGATCTCATCGCCGACCAGGTGGAGACCGCGGCGGCAGGTCACTGGCTCGATGGAATGGTAGTCGTTCCAGGCTGCGACAAAAATATGCCAGGCGTCATCATGGCTCGTGGGTCCTTCTGGTATTGAAGCAACCACCTTTATATCTCAACGAGTCTTGCAGTCGGACGCTTGAACAGACCGGGTCTGATGGTTTATGGAGGCACTATCCGTCCGGGATCGTGTGAAGGACAACCACAATTAGACATTGTCTCCGCCTTCCAGTCTTATGGGAAATATATCCAGGACGGTAAGACACCCGAGGCGGAAGCGTTTCGGTACGACACGGTGCGACACGCTTGTCCTGGGCCCGGCGCATGTGGCGGTGTATGTGCTTGATTCGATGGAGTCCCAACACTGACAGGCGAATGGTGGCAGATGTACACTGCAAATACGATGGCCAGTGCCATAGAAGCACTCGGCATGTCCCTCCCCGGCTCGTCGTCTTTCCCAGCCGAATCACCGGAAAAAGTCGACGAATGTAGAACTGTCGGCGCTGCTATGCGGAACCTCGTCGAGAAAAACATCTTACCGAGAGATATCATGACTCGTTCCGCCTTCGAAAACGCGATGGTACGTGCGCCTAGATTAGTTACTCAAAAAATAACCTATCGCCGATTCACGCGCCAAACACAGGTTTTGGTCATGGTACTCGGAGGCTCGACGAACGCAGTACTTCACTTAATTGCGATGGCACACTCAGTCGGTATCACCTTGACATTGGATGATTTCGCTCGTGTTTCGGAAGCCACGCCGTTCCTGGCAGACCTCAAGCCCAGCGGTAAATACGTTATGGAAGATGTGTACAAACTCGGTGGCATCCCCAGTGAGTAGTTGGCATGTGACTTCTGTGCCAAACAGGGCTTATATATCCCCGGTTCAGAGATTCTGCATTACTTGATGAAGAACAACCGTGTAGACGGGAACAACATGACCGTCACAGGCCTCACACTCGGAGAGAACCTCGAGCGCTGGGTACACAAGTACGGCGAGCTTTCTCCAAACCAGGACGTCATTCGCCCGCTTGACAACCCAATCAAAACGTCTGGACATATTCGGTAGGTGGACCATCATCTCGGTGTATCGTCATGTCCGCGTGCGTTGATAGGGCTTCCTCGTGGTTGATAGAATCCTGCGCGGTAACCTGGCTCCTGGAGGGGCTGTTGCAAAGATCACTGGCAAGGAAGGTCTCAACTTTACGGGAACGGCACGGGTATTCAATTCGGAAGAAGAAATCGTCCCGGCTGTCGAATCCGGTTCTATTAAAAAGGGCGAGAAAACTGTGGTCGTCCTGCGGTATCTCGGCCCTAAAGGCGGGCCTGGAATGCGCGAGATGCTAAAGCCAACCAGTCTCATTATGGGAGCCGGTCTAGGCAAGGATGTTGCCTGCCTCACGGATGGGAGGTTCAGCGGAGGGTACGTAGTGTCTGCTCAAACCGGGAAAGGCTCTTTTTTCCTTACAGCTACTGATAGTTCGCATGGCTTCTGCATTGGTCACGTTGTCCCCGAGGCTCAGGAAGGGGGACCCATTGCTCTGGTTGAGGACGGCGACGTGATATCCGTCGACGCCGTCTCCAACACGATCGAGCTTCACATTACTCCGGAAGAGATGGAACGTCGAAGAAAAGCATGGAAGGCCCCTCCTTTGAAAGTTACGCAAGGTACCCTCATGAGATATGTGAAGACCGTGACGGATGCCAGCCATGGATGCATCACCGACCCACAATAGGAGGCTTCCTATCCGCATCGGATACCTATAAATACGTATGTATGTGTGTACATACGTAGTTCAGTTCTTACTGACAAGCGATACCGAGCGTGCAACCCTGCAATCGCATGTCGTGCGAAGTCGAAACAATTGGGGACCTTCGCACATTCATTGTCGTGACCGCTTGAGTGCTCTTAATCTTGCGTTTCTTTTCTGCTTTAGGCATTTTATGCTTTCTCTTTTCCCTTGCCTCGGCTTGACAGCCTTTTTGCGTTCCTGCATTTAGGTAAGACCAACTATGTGAGCCACCCTGCTTTCGAAAGAAAGAAGCAATATAAACCCAAAAAACCACATACCTTCTTAGCCTCCCTGTCCTCGTGTCTGTGACCCCGTGAAACTTTAGGTAAGCTGCCCTTTTCAACACCAGCACCCTCACACTCCCCTTCGAGATCTTCCTCATCGGCTGTACTGGACCCATCACTGTCGCTCTTCGTATCCGAACTCCCGAACCGTTCTTCATTTTCTTCATCGTCAAAATGCACGTGCTGATGATGATGATCACCGTTTTTGCGTTTCAGCTGGGATGCGGCAGGGTCTATCCAGGCCAATAGTATCGCGTAGATAAGCCTTTTGCCTTTTCCCTGTTTGAGAGCATCGATATCGCGTTCTGGATCGTATATCTCATTGAGCGTCCGCGGGATGTAAGATCGCAAGAACACGTTTTCTTCGTGGTCTTGATGTGTGGCATCGTCATTACCATCATCATTATCTCGCATGTTTGCGCTATCATCTTCTTCGCCCGATGGTTGCTGTTCCTGAGACTTCGGCGTTTGCTGTGCCTCAAGTATCCATTGCATGAGTTCTTGGCGCCCATCTGCGCTGCCTTCCTTGTCGCCTTCGTTAAGGACTTCGCGAGTGATGAAGTCAAAACAACGTCGGATGCCGAGACCCGTCACGCCGGATCGCCCGAAATACTCCTCGACGTTCTTGATGTCCTTCCTGAGAAAATCGTATGCGGCAGGATGGTCGTGCTCAACGCTCTGGGACACATCAATGACATAAAGATGTGAGTCGTGATAAATGATGTTATACTCGGACAGGTCGGCGTGGACGAGTTTGCACTGGTGGTACATGCGACGCATATTAAGAACCAATTCTTGATACAATGAAGGATAATCGGAGGATGGTATCTCGGCGTCCTTCAGTCGCGGAGAGGCCCTGAAAAACGACGTCAGAAAGTCAAACGCATCGGAACCGGCAGGGATAATGCATACCACCCATCTTTATCGCCAAGAAACTTCATTACGAGGACGTTCTCCTTGACTTCGACGGGATCAGGGCAATAGATGCCCGCGGCGACCAGTCGTTTCAGGTTCCGCATCTCTTTTTCCGCCCACAGACGCACCATCTTGCGGGGATTGCGACTATAACCGTGCCTAAATCTGTGCTCGCCGGTGACGTATCGATCCCGATCCTTGAAGACGAGGATTGATGTCTTGTATATCTTGAGTGCCAGATGATTGTTGTCAGAGGTCAATGCATGGTAAACGTTGGCCTGCGAGAGTAATACGTCGTTAAACTTGGAAAAATGATCTGGGAAACGACCATGGGTTCACCTCTTTCCCTGTACTGACACACCCGTTAACCTCTTGAATCAACCCGCGACCAATCATCTTGAATAGAATGAGTCGTGTGCGAGGGTCCAATACGAGTTCCGAGGTAGCTCGATCGGATTTATCCTTTAAGTTGGCATACGAGCTTGGACCTTTCCTGTTAACGCCTACACCTAGGACGTAAGGTTGGTCGATCCTAGCTATCCTAGAGGTAAACTTCGAGAGTGCCGCCAGCTGGCCCGTAGTCTTATCCTTCACGTGGGCTGCACCCGCCGCACCAGCGACCCGTGGCTGATTCACCACTGGGAGCGGAGCTACGGTCGCAGTTTTGGTTGATGGAAGAGCGAGTACCCTGCGCAGTGCCCGTACGAACTGCGACGTGCTGACGCAGGCGATTATATTGCTTGGTAAAATCTGAGAGATCGCCCTCGTCAATGCACGACCGCAGTGCGACGGAACGGCCAGTGGTACTTGCCTCGCTCGGCGATTTCCCAGTCTTCGTCTTCTACCCTGTTGTCCTCGAAAGCATCGTCACTGAGTTCGTCGAGGTTTTCGTCTTCGTCTGTGGGGGTAGACCACTGGTCGGCATCGTCAATGTAGTGACCGCCATCGCGAGTACCGTCCTGATTGAGGCGTCGTTGAGTTGATCTCGTGTGAGACTGAGTGTCGGGTTGTCGGTAGACATGCAAACGCTACTATCTAATCAAACAGGACTACCCAGGTGCCTGTCACGAAAGTGAGATCGAACTACCAACTCGGTGAAAGCGGGCGAGTCATACCCGTCGACTGCACTTGCTACGACGCAGCATGGTGACCTTTTGGGCATGTTTCTGTGAAGACTTTAGGGCACTGGGCTACGGGAATCTCTTCACACTTGCAACGTCGACGTGCTCGCCAACTAGTGTCACGCTCAACGAAGATGCAGGCTCTCCGAAAAAGAGTTCCATTCGAATTCAAATCAGAGGACGGCCAGGATGATCAGGTAGTCCTGGATGAACAGGGTAACCCAACGTTTCTGGTTTTCTTTTTGTCGACGAACGCTCATTCATAGTACGTATCACGACAACGATGCAGAGCAAGCTCAGCTTGTCGAGGAGATCAAGGACCACAATGCCACCTCAAACGAGCACAACCGTATCGCCTTGCAGGTGATGTTAGCCTTATCCACTCTCCTGTGCGTCCTCTCTCTTCGAAATGACACCCAGTACGGCCTGATTCAAGTGTCTCCTCCGTGCAGTCATTTCATATATTGGCTCTCTGACCGGCGAAGTCCCTTATTCGCCATTTTCCCTCCGTCGTCTCACGATGCGGCGTCCAACGCACCCGTCCCTTTCTCTGGCATCCTTACCTACATCGCAATCCTCACCCATGTCAATCTCAGTCTCCTGGTGCACCCACGCCATGTCGTCATCGCTGGATGGACAATCCGCCCTATCGGGCTCGCGGAAACATTCGCATGGTCTGCGATTTGTCCTGTGGTGACTATATGTACGGGTAAAGCCTGGCAAACCACGGCTTGGTGGTGCATCTCAACCGTTATGACCATCATCGTCTACGTGGTCCATATGTGGGTCAAGAAAGCGGACAGAGATGTGATGGAACTGGAAAATCTGCAGTATCGAGCCCCAGGCGCATGAACTAGAATTCTGCATTCTTTCCCTCAGTGACCTGTATTTTAGAGATATATTAGATCAGACGACAGGTTGTATTTCGGTATGCGAAAGACACGACAATGGGTATAAGGACCGGGCAGGACAAAAGAATGACAACAACAATAACGTGAACATGCACCCTGACGAAACATGCAACACTAAAGGTACATCTCTCACATAAGACCTATCCAGTAGAGTTGGGAAGTCGTTGGACGTAAACGGTGACTTCTGCGTAGACGTCTGTAAAGTATCCTGAAATCATCGCACACGGCTTGAACTGAGCACAAAATACGCGCTGGCAAACGCACTCACGGACTGGCTTAACGCTCTTAACTATCCTTTCGAGCCATAGCCCAGTGGGATCTCCGGCGTCGATGGCAGGGGCCTCTGCTAAAGGGACGGTTACATCAGGGGTTTACCCAACAGGGCCGTACTTACCAGTCTGAGCAACGGACTCACCTGTCGTCGTCCTGCCTGGGTTCACAGAACGATTGAGATCGTCAGACAGTTGGCTGCACGCTCAGTACTTACTACGAGCTGCATCGTGAAAGACATAGACCGGAATTACACGCCCAAACCCCACGGGTGCGCTAGAGGTCAGGGCGACGGGGAGGACGAAGACGACGGAAAAGAAGTATAGGAACTTCATTCCGATGAGAAACTCTGGTTAGACGACAAACGAACGGAACCACCGATATACATACGGCTGCGCAGCGTCATAGTCCATGCAGAATGCCCGGAGATAGTGCGGCTGGTAGGAAGCGAAGGGATGCCGTGCCAAATGCTTCGATTCTGACAATCGCTGCCCTTGGAGCATGAAGACGTACTTTAGTCGGATGCGAGTCTTTTTTGCTGCCAGAGCACAGCTGTTTGGAGCCATGAAAACAAAGTCATTGCTTTCAAGTGTAATGGAAAACAGCTTTGCATGACAGCAGGTGTGTATGGCAGAGAGATCGGACACTCCAGCTTGCTGAACCGAGCAATGTCCATATGGAAATCGAGCGCATCTACAAATCACGTAGACACGACATCTTCTCCATAATTGACCTTCAAAGGCCAACCAACTCGAAGTCGACCGCATTGCCAAAGATTCGAAGAAACTATGACCACTGCTCAGCTGGGCGGTAATCGGTTAGGATATGACACACTAGTTCAGCTCGTCAGGGAGGAGGTTAGAAAGGTACCCGTTTTACGCTCAGCTCTCCACACGAAACAAGTCCAATTTTCTATGGATATTTGCCTGGTCGCTGTTGGCGTTCGGTAAGTCCATACTTCTATATCCACCAGATTTCATTGGGAATGTGAGTTTGAAAACCGCAACGGTGCCATGTAGAACTGCCTACTTGGTCGATGCTCTTGCTCCCCCAGATCCAGTGTCCATTTTCACGTCTCTTCTAGAGAGCCTTCGCTTAGAGGTATGCCCCGTGTTCCCTGTCAGTTAGACTGGTCATATGCGTTTATTATTCTAGAACGACGTTTTTCGGGACATTTCTTGTTGATTGTTCCCGTGCACATGCAGATTTTCTTTGCCCAAAGAACGGTTCTGCTCGGGTATACTCTTATCAACCTCCCTTTGTTTGTCCATTTGGACAAAGATTTGACGGTGGTGAGTGTCGTTTACCTGAAGGAGTCCCAGAGTCCTTAGCGCCCATCGATACTCGCTTGCCACCAGATGCAAAACAGACAGCAGATGCAAAAACGTCTTGCGCAGTCAGCTACAAATTTATAAAATCTAATACTTCAGTCATCTAGAGTAGGGTGTATTTATGCAGATTAGACACTTAGTTTTAAGAAAAAGGTGTTGTGGAAGCCACAAAACGTTGAACATTGCTGAACATCAGAGTAGAACATCCAATTTTAGGCACTTGTAACCAAGATCTAGTCCGATCTGTTGCAGCAAATCACGCAGATTTTTCTGGGAAGGTGCACTAGGTCCACCTGAACACGCTCAGGTATTCATTTTCACAAATCAAACCATGAGAGATGCACTATTCAAGAAACACTCTTCAAGCGTGACAAAAGGCCGGACAGGGGCGTCACGCTGGGGCGTCATTCACACTCCGATTCGGCGGCGCTCGCCACACAAGGGCAAGCCCACCTGGCCAAAACCGGTCGGACTATGCGGACTCTAAAAATGGCCGGCATGCCGTGTGTGACAATCCGTGACAAAATCTTGCATGTGGTGTAAATTTTGACCCCTTCAGTTTGCATTGCTTCGGCTGCACTCGATTCATCACCATTGGTTATAATATTTGAGAGGAATGTAGCTGAGACCTTATTCTACCTATATATGAAATATGAAATATAGCTGTTGAGTTGTTGTGAAGTTATTCAAGATCTCGCAAAAGTTTTGCATCTGGTGTCGAATGATAGTAACACGCGGTTCTGAAGACTCCGTGGGAGCCAGACGGTCTGAGAAACATTCTCTCGGACTGGAGTTCTAAGATACTGTGGTCAGGAGGGCTTTCATACTCCACGCCTGGCGATTTGACACAGGAACTCCTTATACCCCTTGCTGGAATCCTCCTCGACTATCCCGTAGCGTATGTTCCCGTGTCGGCGCGACAAAATACCTTTCTGCATGGAGAACCCCTAGACATCTACGAAGTCGCATTCAAGAGTCTTTCTGCAAACTTTTCTTCGTCATCGGGAACATCTGAATTTGTCTTCATCAAATTTTCGTGTCCACGAAGAGTCGCGGACAAGAATTCCACACTCTCACCTGCTTGTCTACTCAGATTGCTGGAGCATAAATTTAGACCTCGGCTCGAGAAAATTGGCGCGAGCATGTCCGTCAGGCACTATACAGAGACACTCGACCGGGTCGCACTCTGAAAAACACATACAAGAACCAGACTACGTAAGAAACTAGTCTACGTCCACGTTGATAATCTTGATATCCTCCAACGGTTTGTCCATCTTGTTCACTTTGACGTTCTCAATCCCATGGACAACCTCCAACCCTGAGAAGACTCGCCCAAAGATGGTATGCTTCTTGTCCAACCACGGTGTCGCAGTAGTGGTGATGAAAAACTGCGAACCGTTGGTATTTGGCCCCGCATTTGCCATGCTCACTGTGTACGGACTACATGGGGGTGAGAGGTGCGTTTCACGACAGCATCAGTAGCACCCACCGATCGTGTCTCAAGTCATCGGAAAACTCATCTTCGAAATCCCTTCCCCAGATGGACGTGCCACCAGTTCCATCCGCCAACGGGTCGCCGGTTTGTATCATAAATTTGGGGATTACACGATGAAATATGACACCTTCATAATACCCACTCCTTGCATGCCCCACGAAGTTCTCCACCGCTTTTGGTGCTTGATTCGGAAACAAGCGGATATGAATGTCACCGACAGTCGTGTGGATGACAGCAGAGTTTGCAACGGGAGAAGGCCCGCCTCTGTTGCCAACAGTGGCGGTGGCGATACTCTGTTCTTCTCTGGTTGGTTTTTCGTTAAAGACGTCACGGTCTGAAACTTTGCTGTCCCTGGAGAAGAAAAAGGAGAGTAGTGAGGACGGTTGTCACGGACGGATTCCAATCAGCATACTCTGGCTCAGAACGAGTGAACAAGAAAAAGCGCTGCTTCTTGTACCCCGTGCAAAAGAGTGTCGGATCGCGTGCCTCCTTATTAGCGAGGATAGGATTCGCAGAGGCGGCCATGGCCTAGAGATGGGACATGTCGATACTTCCTCTTAGCAAAATAAATCGAAGCCTACCAGCGTCGTGATACCTTTTTTCGCCGGTGCACCTTGATACAAAGCGAGGTTCATAAACCGCACCGCTTCGTCTTTACCCATAAGTCGTACCACTTTGTTGGTTACGGTATTAACCACTATGTAAGAGCATGAGAACGACGGCGCCAAAAAAACCCATAATACAGACCTTTTATGCCAAGCAGTGTCGGGTAAATGACAAAAGCACCTGTTTCGTCCCAGATGGCATTGCTCCACATAGCCGGTATGCGTCCATCTGCTTCAGGCAGTTCTAACTCGCGCTCCAAGGCAAGCCGTCTCCCGAACTCCATATCGTCTACTTTATAAGCCGTCGTCCCAGCCTGTTGCATCTCTTGTATCGCAATCAGAGACTCGTCGTACTTGCGTGTCATTTTTCCGGTAATAAAGGAAAATATTCGGATGAAACGGTCAGGAAGTGAGAACGTGACGAATGATGACGAGTCGGGGGATAGTGTAATGCAAGTCGGTATAGATTTCGTCTACTAAAGGTGAGTCTCGTTCGACCGTCTAGCTAAGAAACAAACAAACCTTCTTGAACTCATACAAATCGGTCGTACTCTTGTACTTCCACATGCCTGGAACCCTTTTGGGTAGTTCGAAGGGTTCCGTTGGCTCCCAATATTCGACAAAGCCATTTTCATCGGCGGAAATGACTGTATCAAAGCGATCGCTGTACTAAGTATCGAAACACCTTTCAATGAGTGATCGTGTAGGCCTTTTACGAGGACGTCTTACAGCCATGAGATGCACTGGATATCGGTGTAGTTTTTCAATCACCGTAAAAGGTTTTCCGTCTCCCCTTGCATCATATATTCGGATAGCCCCGCTGCCCTTGTCCGAGCTGCACTTGTAAGACTAGGATTTTCGTGCTAAACAAACTGACCTACATGGCTAACAACCCCTGAGCTTGCCCGCGTCTATGGACATAACAGCATGCAATGGGCCTGTAGTCCACCTTGAACATATTGATCATGTCTGCATCCTTTCAGCTTCGCATCGTGAAGAGTTTGACGTAGAGCCAACTCACCGAAGTTCATCACGTCAAACACCTTCACCGAACCATCCTCTGCAATGCTAGCAAACAATTGCCCATCCGCACTAGCGGAGACACCCACAATAGGTGCAGAATGAGCACGGAAATGCTTCACAAACTCAATGCCGGTGTCCTGCTTTTTCCACAACTTCAGGTGCCCGTCAACGGAAGTGGTGATTAAGAAGTCCGTCCTGTTGGAGCATAAGAGTGGTAGCATACGCATCTGGGAAACACCCACTTCGTCACGACGCAGAAGTTGAGCGCATCCCGGTGCATGAAACTCTTGTAGTACTGATCTGCGCTCGGGAGATGTTCCAAGTACAGTTTCTCATGCGGTAGAACTGTAAACACACACGCTATAGGGTAATGCACCAATAACTCGTATGAAGCGCGTACCTTTGCGTTTCTTTTTCGTCGCTCCAGGTGCACCAGCGGGCATAGGCATCGGACCGACATCCTCGTCACTTTCGTCTTGACTGACTTCAACAGGAGCGGGGCCGATATCCTCTGGAATGGGACTCTGTTCGTCCGAGTCGCGCTCGCGTTTCCCAAGAACCGAGCCGTCTGGTGAAGTGTCGGACATGGTCGATATTCCATTGCCAAGTCTCCACCGCTGTCAATCTGTGGCTTGTCACGTGACTCACCATCGTCCATTTCGTGCATAAAATACAAATCCATTTACTAAGAGTAAAAGCGGAATAGCTACATCACTACACACTCCTTGTCCGACGAATGCACTCCCCGAGCACGTTCTGCCTCCTCCGCTGCCAAGATAAGCTTCTCTTGCTCTGTCAGGAGCTAAGGCGGCGCAGTCAGACCATCCGCCGTGACCCCCAACACCGATGAGGTAGGTAAACATACCCCTTTCTTAGCACGTTCCATCATCGCTTTCCTCCTACTCTCTCTCTCCGCCCTGGCGCGTCTGGTCATACATTGAATGGATACATCAAGCAGTGGAAAAGATGGGTGGTGGTATGAATGACAGGAAATCCCGTGATGATTTGACAGTAGTGGGGTTATTAGTGGGTACATGGTTGGAAGCATGTGTTGATATTGGGGTGTGTGACGTTTGAAGAGGCGTGGCAGGTACAGCAGATGCGCTAGGGCGTTATGAGTGTTGACTGGGAAACTACAGGCGAAAGTTAACTTACCGATCGGTCTTTGAGAGCGGGTTGCTAAGCAATGGTGCTACGTTGCCCGAAGAAAGGCTGAGTGAGGCAGTGGAGCCTTGCGTAGTAGCCGTTGCGTTTGGAGGGCTCGCTTTGCTCGACGAAGAGGGTACAACATTCATTCGCTTGAGTGCGGCAACAAGACCGTTCTGATGTGTGGCAGATGACGGACGAGTCGAAGTGCGAATACAGCCATGATCTTTCTGGAACCGATGTTGAGGGCAATAATTCTTGTGGCATGCCTGGAAGTGTGTGTGAGGAATTTACTTGAAAGACGCAAAGACGGGACGGCTGCATACGTCGCAGGTGATAGGTGCAAAAAGCACTTTGCCGCACTTGCCCCTGGCGCAGATGGGTGTTGACTTGGGTCTTGCGGATTTCCCGGTCATAACGCTGCATTCATTGCTTATATGCCTCTCCATGCGGATGTTTGGGTCCTCTCCTGGGGGTATAGCAACGGGGGTATTGCAGAGAGGACCTTCGGGGATCAGACACATCATCCTGAGTGGTGCGAACGTGAACTTACAGCTAGGTGCGACACGGTTGTGTATACGGTCGTCGTACTTTGGACACTTGTGGGCTGCGACTGGCAAAGTGCTCTGCGCAGAAACTTGCCGAGCAAAGGTCGCATTTGAATGGTAGGAAGTCCACCAACAAGCAGGATGCTTCGGAGCACTGGCGACCAACGGCTAGCAGGTGACTTTCGCGTTCTGTATTGGCGTCGTTGGCAGACATCGTGGTTTACGAAGAAGATGGGAAATGAAGAATGGCCGCTCCTTATAAATGCTGGCCCAGGCGTGGACGCGCGGCCACCCAGTGAAATGGACGAGGACAGCATCCCCTGTCTTACGTGATCATAAGCTTACGTAAGTAGACCTCGTTTGACTAACGAGGTACCGCTCTTCCGCACAGGCAACTAACTGCTCGTAAATGATTACCGTCACGTTCGTAAGTGTTCGTCGGCACTAGCTCATTCATCGACTGACGCTGTCGTTACAGGTTAGGCATGGAGAGTCCATGGACAACCTGGTGTGCCTATCTACTATTCGCCATGCTGCAACCTGAGTATCTCAAATCTACACAGCGTTCAGTGTGGGCCGGTTGGTCGGACTCTCCGCTGAGCAACCACGGTCGGTGATCACAGCTGTCAGATCAGATCATCGAGGCTAACCTTCAATCACACTGTGCAGGAATGAACGTAAGCACAGCCGTCCACCAGTTAAGTTGACCCACTCAGGTCCACATACTAGCAAGCAAGAGCTCTTGGAGAGTCGTTCGCCGATACCCATCTGACCATAATCTACACTTCTCCACTAAAGCGAGCCCAGATGACAGCGACAGCATTGCGTGATGCCCAATCTGAACCTAAGCCCCCACTCGTCGTGTCACCTCTGCTGAAAGAGCAACACTTTGGTGCTGCAGAAGGTAGAGCTTGGTCCATTCGACAGGATCCCAGTAGAACACTAGAGGAACACTTTGCGAATGGCCAATACCCTGTACTTGTACGATCGGAGTCAGAAGTTCCCGGCCGGAGAGAGTCTGAATGACCTCGCCACACGTGCAGATGAGGCTCTTTGTCAACTCGTCCTGCCCCATGCGTTGCAGGCAACTAGAAATGGAACCCAAGACGTTCACATAGCTCTAGTAAGCCATGGGCTCTGTATCAGTGAAATGGTAGCTGCCCTTGTCAAGCGAAACCATGAAGGAACACCGGACACAAGTTATCGCGGATTGAGGAACACAGCATGGGCTCGGGTAACAGTACAGTTTAAGGTAAAATTCGGACTTACGTGGATAGCACGGTGGGCCAATCGTTTTTTAGGGTGAACGCGCCGGAGAAGCAATGGGTTTGGACGAGGAAGACTGCCCTCCTTTACTGGTTAAAGTCACGGACTTCAACCGTCACGAACATATCAACTCCGTAGTGAGTACAATCTCGTGTGCTGAGATTGATGCGACCGAAGTAATTTCAGCTTCTTTCTTACAGAAACGTCAAAAAGGGGGCATCGGCCGGTCGGCTTACGATCCCAAACAGCAAGATATCCGGGACTTCTTCGGGGGAGCAGCGATTAAAGACCCTGTTGAAGCCCTTGCGTGCAGTGAAAGCAATGCTGCGGATGAAACCGCGCTAGAGAAGAATTAATTCACCAGTGGAAGTATCAAGCGTGATTGCGCGGAATGCGACCAGTGGATTATAGCATCTAGAACGTCCCTCTATGCTGGTGTCATTTTAAATAAGCAAGAATTATCCATCAGAAATCATTAGCACTGACCTAGTAACGTTGTTCAATTTCCATATGGTAGCAGCTTCTTCAAGACGGATGTTTGTGTACTGCTGGAGTATGCAGTCTCCCCAAGGTGGTTTTTACGCCCAGGTCTTTTCGTGACATTCAAGTGGGCGTGCCCAGCATGAGCCTGATAGCTTATGATCCAGCAATCCACAGAAGTCACACTCGCAGAGATACCCACTCTCTTGAACTTCCCGTTGGCAATAGCACGCCATCTTTTCTTCGCCCCACTATGCGACTTGAGCTTTGGAAAATTTGCGACGGCCGTAGTTGAGAACGAATGTGCCGTCGACAGTAGACTTTTCAGAAACATCGCTGAGGAAAAGTTCCCAGCCAGGTTTCTGCATCAAGTGAATTTGTCACGTGATCGCTGAGCTTTCTCTTTGACTGCCATTTATTAGTCAAGCATCTTGCGACCATCTTCATGAGCGACCCTCAGAACGACGCCGATCGCGTGGGTGCATGTCTAAATGGCTTTTTCGTGTTTCTGATATCTTTCTACGCTTCCCAGATCCGTGCGAAACGTCTGGCAAAACTGCAGGCCGGGCGATCTCCTACTGCATCAGCTGAGGCATCCTCGGCGTCCACTCCAAGCCAAACGCCTTCTGTGACAACCACGGAAGCTACCCCAGTCAAACCTAGGCAAATTTTGACAACCTCCCTTCCTCCCCCGGTTCAGCAACTGCCACAATTACCATTAAAGAGGAAGGCACCTCTGTCTACGACAGACAAGGTCGAGCTGTCAGTCGTGGGAGGACGAAAGTATCGCGCAGATATTCAAGGTCACACTTGATGTGGGTATGCTCTTTACTTAGAGAATTGACTTTCTGAGAGATGGGTAGCGCTCGACAGCGGAGCGAAGCAACTATGATCTCGTCTGGCTCAAAAATCTCCAAGCCGAGTTACTGTCGGAGGGACACGGTACGCATGGAGAGTTTTTACCCGCCGATATCTCTACTGACTACATGGATCCAGGTCAAACATCTCTCTCCGCTTGTCGGGAGAAATCCTGGATCGTCTCCTTATTGCTCGTTTGGAATTGGACCCTCATGCGATGTCGTAAGTTGGTTACATATATCTTCGTTATGTGTTGACCTGTTTCAGTGATGATCTAGAATATGTCCCTGTTCTCGCCTCACTACCTGCTCAAATGACTGTGTTTGAGTACTTGGTCGGTTGTTGGAAGCGACTGAACAAGGCGAGGAACGATCTTTTGAGGAGGGTCAGTGCCGCGTTCAAAGCATGTAAAGCCAACATACCTCATGCAACTGTCTCTAGAATCCGGTGAACGAAATGCAGCAAGCATCGGTACTGTTGGAGAAGATTCGCGGCCTTGTGATTAGTTATGCAGGCTTGAACCTCCAAGATCCCGAGATGTTTCCTCAGCCACAAGGGTATATTCGACAAGTTACCCGTTTAGCGCGGAAGTAACTCATGCTTGCTATAGACGGGATGTTGGACCATCCGAACTGGTCGGACCGTTACTTTCGTTGTCCATGCTATCTTCCCCCCTTACGTCCTCTTCTCCAGCGGATAATGCGCTGGACCCTGTAGAAGTGGAGCTCTTTCTGCAGGATCTAGCACGGCGGTTCGAGCCAGACAACGAAATAGATAGTGTCCTTGGGCCAGTGGTGCTCCAACTACTATCCACTCGTCGTTGGTACGACCTGAAGGTATTGGAGGAGGAGATTCTTCATGGCGCGCTGTTGTTACTGGTGTCGAGACCCTTGTCAGAGTGAAGAGTATAGCTGTGATGTTCACCCGACTTCCGGAATGGAACCCTCCACACGCCACCGCTGCATCGATTGAGACATTGTCCATGATGGGTCCTCTGTGTCGTCTTGGAGTTTTCAGTAGAGAATGGGTAGGAGTTGCTATCAGATCTGTGACTTACTGCTCTGACCAAAGTCCAATAGCCCTACATTGCCAAAACTTACTTCTCCGAACCGAATAACCGATCCCGAAGCGATATAGAATCGTCCTACGCCAGTTTGAGGGGAACAGTGAAGAGCTTGCAGGTATTTAATGTGACATGCAGCTTACTCGCCAGGCTAACTTGGGTAGTCTTCCCTCTTCTCGATATTCAATACCCTTGTCAGGGCATCCCCAGAAGCTAAGGAAGCTGTCCTCGAATACTTTGCTACCGTTGTCAGACTTAATGTGAAACGTGCGGGCATGCAGGTGCGGTACTACTCTCAGGCTTCACTCTTGTATCGTTCTAAGGCTGCCTCAGGTTGAGCCTGATACAGTAGCCTCTGACAGCTTCATGATAAACTTGCATAGTGTGTTGCTGCAATTTGCAGAGCCGTTCATGGATGCTCGTTACTCGAAGGTTTGGCTTTGTCACAGCAGAGTGATACTCCTACTTAGGCCGTCGTAGATGAACCGTATAGATCCACTATATTTTGCGGTCTCGAACAGAATAGACGTCAAAGAAGAAACTAGGATAAAGGCCACAAGCGAAGAGGCTGCTCAGTGGGCTGACGAGCATAGACAAGGAGGTTGCGTTAATACTGTCTTCTCTTGATACTTATGCCTGATTTCCTCTACCCAGCGGGACCCCCAAACTTCATCTCCGAAATCTTCTACCTTTGCAATGCCATGGCTCATTACGGGTACCTAAGGACTATCCAAACTTACGAGGATTTTGGCAAGCACCTGGATGACCTCCAACGCCACCACGACATGATCAATGGTGATAGGTCCTGGGTAGGGGTGAGTGAGACCTAGGTCTTTGTCATGAATGATTCCGTAATACCCGGGAGTGGAGTAGACACCGTTCCAAGCCAGGACAGAAGCAACCATCAATCAGTGCAAGGTACGACCACTTCTCATTCGCTTGTCTTCATGTGCTATAAAAGGCTGTCCAGTTAGAGATGGCAAAAATTCAGGCTCATCAACTTGCATTCCGAGTCCAATTGCTCGAACCCGATTTAGTCTTCCGATACATCGGGTTCACTAACTTCGTATCGACCTGGTTGATCCGCAAAGTTGACCCGCGCGAATCGCATCCTCAACCCATAGTGGAGTACGCTCGTGTCATGCATGGTTACCATCCATTTACCGATGCCTTCAGGCTACCTTTACCCCAGGAAGTTCCCATGTCTTTCCGGGTGCTTCCCGAGTACATACTCGAGGATGTGATTGAATACTTCCTTTTCGTAGTTCGGTACGTCGGGATGCACTCTGGGGTGAATGCGCCTTGAGAATGTTTTGTAGCCACTCCCCAAATAGCTTGGACCTTTCAGGGAAAGGAGGAGCTAGTTACTTTTGCACTTACTTTTCTGACGTCAACATGGTGTATCAAAAACCCGTTTCTGAAGGCCAAGATTAACGAGGTATTTTTTTCGTCAATCGCACGGGACGCGTAGCTGATGTGCTCTTTATCCTCTTCTTTCTTATGTTCGTTCGTTCGTTCTTGACTTGTTTCAGGCCGTTTTCTATGGTGTTTTGCCATACGGTCATGAACGCAATGGCATACTCAGTGGATTGCTCAACAGTCATCCCATAGCTGTGAAGCATCTCATTCCAGCTATGACCCATTTTTACATAGGTGTGTTTATATATGCGTTTTCTGTCACCAACATCGAGGTGCTAATAGAATCTTGCAGAGGTCGAACAGACTGGGGCCAGTTCACAGTTCTATGATAAATTCAGTGCGTATATTTGGCTTCTAAATGGGCATTTTGTCCTTATCCACTACAACCTACTCAGATGCTAGGTTAGTCTCAATGCTCCTCATGATAACCGGTGCTGATCCGGATCCAGGAGGAATATTGCTTACATACTAAAGGCAGTTTGGAATAATCCAGTCCACCGCGATGCACTTAACGCCGAAGCGAAGTAATTTTTGGCACCTATAGCTGTAAGTCTCAGTGCTGAGTTGTTGCTACAGGAACGTAGAGAAATTCGTCCGTTTTGTCAACCTCATGATCAACGATGTCACCTACCTCATGGACGAGTCGCTAAGCGAACTGACGCAAATTCACAACCTGCAAGCAGAAATGGCTGATCAGGTGGCTTGGCAAGCTCGCCCCACGCAATACAGACGGGAGAGAGAGAACACTTTAAGGGGACTAGAGCGACACGCATCAGGTTACACAACCCTGGGCAAATCAACCGTAGGCTTGCTAAGGGATTTCACTGCGGAAACGAAGGCACCGTTTATGATGCCGGAGATCGTCAACCGGCTGGCTGCAATGCTAGACTACAACTTGGAGGCGTTGGTCGGACCGAAATGCTCGGAGTTGAGAGTCAAGGAGCCGGAGAAGTACAGTTTCAACCCAAGGCTCCTTCTGAGCGACATCTTGCAAGTCTATTTGAATCTCAGTGACGAGGACGAGTTCGTGCGAGCCGTGGCGAACGATGGCCGCACGTACAAACCAGAGCTATTCGAGACGGCTATAACCAGAGCGCGGAAGATATTGTTAAAATCGGAGTCAGAACTAGAACAACTGCGTGCATTCGCCGTCAAGGTTGCAGAAACTAAGGCGACTATTGAACAAGAAGAAGATCTGGGAGAAATTCCAGAAGAATTCCTGGGTATGTCCTGTATATCAACACATTAATGATGCGTGGAGGACTGACTCGTGCTGATTGCAGACCCTTAATGTACACATTGATGCGGGATCCTGTAACGCTACCGTCGTCTCGAGTAGTCATTGATCGAGCGACGATCAAGTCGCACCTTCTTTCGGACTCGAAGGATCCATTCAATCGCTCCCCACTCTCGTTCAGGTGAAGTGCTTCCAAGTATGTTCTCCTTGTCTCCCCGTAATCTGGGTGTTAACTAGTGCTTTAGATCCAGAGCTTAAAGCAAGGATTGATGCTTTTGTTACTGAACGTCGCAGTCAAACTGCAGCTGCGAGCAAACCTGGGGGGGACTCTGCCAACATGGACACTGTTATGGACTAGTAGTTTGGTGCCTCGACACTAGACTTTACACTGTATGTTATACTTGTATCAATCCAAATCAAGGTGTTCCAAGAAAGTAGGATATAGGGCATTTCTACAAGTCTATATCCTCTATTTTTTCCTCTTTTTTGTCCCGCGTGCAGTAGTGGTCGAGGCGGCCCGTACTCTCCCAGCCGTGCCCCCTCGCCCAGATTTTGTGCCTCGACCGCGGGGAGGTTTGGGTTGACCTGCGGTCACGACGAGTCACGAAAATTATGTTTTATCTGTCCTGACTACGTACCGGAGGATATATCTTGTTCAACGTCTTCCTCGTAGTCTGTCCCGGCATCTGTTCCTGTCAGCACACTTTCCCTTGGAGTGACGACATCTTCGTCACCACTTTCTTCTTGTGTGAGTGCACTGCTATCGCTGTCGCCCCCAACTAGACCGGCCATGTCGACTTTATCTTTGTTTCGCTTCGGTGCTTTAGGTTTTCTGGATTTGTGAGATTGACGCGGGGAAGGAGCTGGTGTAGAAGATGGTAGGGATGCTGTAGCCCGGAGGCGGCGGGCTGCCACCAGCGAGTCAAGAGTTTCATCCGCCGGTAGCGTATACTCTTCCTTGAAATGGGGGTGCCTCGAGAGATTTTCTGCGGGTGAGGGGGACCTAATGGCTTGTGAACCCGAGTGATTTGATGTATTCGGATAATAACCCTCAAACTCCTTAGAAGAGGCAAGAGTCGGGTGAGTCAATGAGAACAGTGACAACAGACAAGAAACATCACCCCCACCGCTGCTTCCAACGCGTCGAGGTCGTAACACGATTTGAGCTTTTCCCATATACAATCGACGGGCACGACTCGACCGGTGTCGGTGTAGATGGAGTTGCGTATGGCTAGGACGTGGAAATGCTTGTGGAGTCCAACTGGTCTCGCTTTCATGACCGAACGAAAGAAAGAAATTTCGCCTTCCACGCTGTCAAGCAGTTCTCTGGCGTTTTCGGGTTCCATTTGCTTGAGACCGTCGCGGACAGTTCAAGCTAGCTCATGGTCACCGCCAAACACGACATCCCACATATGGCATTACCCCTGAGTACTTGAGTGACAACAAGGATGCACAGAGGGCGCCATCCTATACCACAATGACATAGCGTACATAGTCAAACAACAACAGTAATTAACTTGAAGCCGTCTAACCAGGCAAGGGGTATAAAACTACTTATAAACAAGGATTGGCTGACAAAAGAGTGTGGATAAAAAAGAGTGACAGTCCGATTGTGAGTGTTGGGTTACGATATTGATAGTGACGACCAGGATGCGACCAGGGTTCATATAGGGCAAGGAACGATGTGCGGTAGTAAGTTCGTGCAGGCAACGGACGGAAGGGATGACTGGGGCGCATTATCTTCGAGCGAAGATGGCAACCAGAGCAATAAACGGTACGTATGTGAACGCGGAGACAACTGTCATCACGCGGCATCGAAGACGCCAGGACTTCGCGTCTGTTAAGGGTAGTCAGAATGCGCACTAAGACCATGCTGGATATTAGATATTACCGTGCTCTATTTGAGGATCATCGATAACGGTGACCGCCTTTTCCAAGTTAGCATCTCCAACGGTTCTAGTCTTCGGGATGGGTATGCAGAACGCAGCAACCCACCACAGTGGGAATAGTATGAAGCCAATAAAGAACAACCACGCCTGTGAGGGTGAACCGGGTTCGTCCTCCGTCGCAAAACGCAAGCTCCATTCCGTTTCCTTGAGTTTTTTCGGCGGTCTTCTTGGATCCCGCATGTGGAATTTGGTTGATGTGGTGATGGAAGGCGCGTGAGGCGAAACGAGTGCGCTTAACGGGATGGAGGTTTGGGACATCGACTGATGACGATCATGAGATTTCCTGTAGGGTGATTGTTGTTGACTAGGATTATGTGAACGAACGGATGCACCACGGGAAGGTGTGCGAGGAGGGGCGCCACGGCCCGGGGTCGTATTACTCGGCCAGGCGAGTTGATGACCGTTGCTCGCCGATTGCTCCTGAATCGATGGCGGCCGGGAATGTGATGGGGTAGCGAAAGGTGACGCAGACGAAAGCCTTGCACGTTTGCGATGATACGAAGACGGGGCGTGCGAAGAGTGAGAGACCCGCTGACCTTGTGGTTTCATATATTTCAGCGTCGGCTGATACCGCCAAAATAACGTAACAGGCGTGAACTTACTTCGGGTCTCCGGAGGAATGGCAAAGGTAGCGCGCTGACCTTCTTTCTTCAGCTCGGGTGGGGTGGTGTCGATGTCATCCGCCTTGCGCTTTCCCTTGCTCTTGTCGCTGGGATATTTGGACACTGGTGTGGGGGTTACAGGGGCTTCATCGGCTGCTCGTGAGGCACAGACGTCTGGGGTTAAAGGACCGCGTAAAATGGTTCGTGACGGCGTAATGGTTGAATAGGAGTGAGGCAATTGACTTCTCGCTGGCGTTGTCACCGCTGATGCAGAGCGGCCCAAGCTTGAGCTGGAGGGTTCGTATCTTGCGTTCGTTGCACGTCTTGGATCATGTCGGGGATCAATTTCAGACAGGCTTCGCATAACCTGAGTCATCCTCGAACCACTCTGTCTGCGATACCCAAGGCTATGTCGGTAAAGGGAGGTGGAGGAACGTCCGATACGTGCGGCGATGGCGCTGAGGTCTGTGGTACAAATACCTGGATTAACCCGATAAACCTCACCGAAAAGTGGCCAAGTGTAATACCTGGCAGAGCCACTGGCCCTTTGGGGAGTCCTGGGTCACGTTCTTGGGGAGGGGCAGTGGAAGGAAAAAATGAAGACGATGGAGGTAATGCAAACGCCCGATCAGGAAAGTCATGCGTGCTTTGGCCACGTGTTTGGCTTTTGTGTTCAGCCGGGGACCCCGAAACACCCCTCGAAGGACCTCCCTCGCCTAAAGACAAGCGCAGAATTTCTCTCGAGACCTCTGCAGGCCAGGTCCGACCGTTGGAGGAGGTGACACCGCTGACGGCTTGCTGAGCATTCCACTCAGCACTATGTCGTCGCAAATTTCGTGGTCTTCCGGACACAGTCCTTGTTCGGCGTCTATCTGGCGGTTGCTGGACCTGAGTCTTACGTTGTTGTTCTAGTATCTCAGTATCGAATACCTCTCTTATTCCTGGAAAGCTCGCACGCATCCCGTGCGGACGAGTAAAAGTCGAGGACATGAATGTGAACGGCTCTTGAGACGATCGCCTTGGGAGAGTGTTGGAACGATCAGAAAATACAGGCTGCACCATGCTCACAGCCTTGTGTCGAGCGGCAAGCGCTGCTGCCAACTCAGGGTGATAAAGAAGGGGAAGAGAAGGAGGAGCACATGCAGGTTCAACTGCAGAGGCGTTATCAGGAGGAGTTGGATGCCCAAAAGTGTGAAGAGTATCAAAACCTGACTGTCGAGGTGGTGTCGTGGCGTGCACGTGTGAGGTAAGTGAACGGCCAGCAATGTGGCCAATACGTGGAGGTCTGCAAGATGACAAGATGACTCTCGGAGATGAGTTCCTACTGGTTGATCAGTTGCAATGTGATTCCCTCGCGGAAACGGCACATTTCGAAGACGGAAGTGCCTCGCACGAGGCAGTGGACTGGTTCGTTGCATTCGCGACTCATGTTAGCGTGTTGTTATCTGACGGGATCACTCTCTCAACACGACCTCGACCTGAGTAAACTTCTTTTCCAGGATAGAGAACGAGTGACCTTTCGATGTGAGTCGTGGTGTAATGACTCCTGGCTGCGTCTCCGCTCTTCATTCCAAAGGTTGTCCATTTTCCACCGGGCGTAAGCCTAGACGCACTATGAACCACGCGTGTCAGCTACGTGCTTCCAGGTACCTGTTTAGAGGCTGTGAAGAGTAGCCCGAATCGAAGTAAGAGTGAGTGGATCGCAAGTCGCTTATGGAGTCGTGACCATAGGAACTGGTGAGATCCTCGGCGAGGGCTGTTGCTGCGAGAACGCAATAGTCGTTCGGTCGAAAGCGAAGGCGCAACAGCAACGAAGAAACTTTCAACGGCGTGCTGATGCAGTTACACTTAGACCATTGCGTACTGTACCTTCGTGCGTGAAAGTAGCAGCCCCTTTGCACCATCAGTCCAGAGTCTCAATTCTCAGAGGACAAATGACGACATCTCCCGAGGAGCAGTTAAACGATGCCCTACAAAGACGGTGGTCAGCGATCCAACGCGACATTTGGAAATGATCTTCTGGGAGAGTCCAAGTTCGCCTTCATTTTGTAGACTGGCCGATATGTACATTCAGTGGGACAGAACGAATTATGTAACCCCTTTATTTGGGGTTCATGCCTGCCAATTACATAAGCAGCTCTTTTGCCTTCAACCGTAGCATCGCACGTTAGTACTCGTTCGCTACCTAGACAGCTCACCATGGATCGACTCGATTCGCTGGCGACCAGTATCTCTAGCATTTCACTCTATGACATTAAAGCTATGTATAATCAGGTATTTGCAACTGATCCGTTCAGTCTCTGACTCGTTTGCTGAGACTCGCCTCCAAGGCTAAAAATGCGGTATTCAATATCAGTGAGGTGGAGGCCAAAGTACTGGAAGCGACCAACGACGAGCCTTGGTGCGGATCTTCCCGTTCAAGAGGCAATTGAGCCAAAGCTGAATCGTACAATTGCAGGGGAGCAAGTTCCACCTTAATGCAGGACGTCGCTCAAGGGTAAGAGTCGGCAATCCCATGCATGTGTATACTCACCAGTTACTCGCAGGACCTTTAACTTGTGAGTCAAAGTCCTGCGTTGTTGCAGATAAAGGAAACACATCGTCTCGTATTAGCCAGCAGTTCAACGAAATCATGCCCTGCATTTATGCCCGATTCATGGAAAAAGAAGCGCGACAGTGGAGACAGATCTACAAAGTGTGTTCCGTTACAAGACCCTGATCCTAAAGTAACTTACTCTTCTTTCAGGCCTTGCAACTGCTTGAATACCTTGTGAAACATGGCAGCGAACGTGTCGTCGACGATGCACGTTCCCACATATCGACTTTGAAGATGCTCCGGAATTTCCACTACATCGACGAGAAAGGCAAAGATCAGGGCCTGAACGGTACGTTTATTTTCGGATGTGCAGGCTCCGACGCTTCATCTTCGTCACAGTTCGTAACCGCGCACGAGAACTGGTTGAATTGCTTTCCGATGTGGAGACCATTCGTACGGAGAGGCGCAAGGCAAAAATTAACCGCCACAAGTACACTGGCACGGGCAATGACCCTCTGAGCTTTACCTCTGGGGGTAGTCGCTACGGTGGCTTCGGAAATGATAGCTTTGTTGGAGGAACTGGCGGATATTATGGCGACAGAATGAGTGGCAGAGACGGTAAGTCCAGCGTGCCCAAGCGTCTTCCACCTGTGGCTTATGTGCCTTTGCCAGATTTTGGTGGTTCCTCGGGAGGCGGTTCGGGTTATAGAGATGGCACGGGCCGCAGGGATTTCGAGGAATACACGGCCGGTGATGATGAAGCCGTTGTTCGCAGGTCCAGTTCCGTGAACAATGGTCATAATACTTCCCGTTCAATAAGTACTCCCGCGTCTCCGCCGCGGACACAGACAGCTTCTGCTCCGCAGAAGCAGAAGGAGCCAGAGATTGATTTGTTAGGTGGATTTGACGAGGAACCCGCGGTCGTTTCTAACATGCCCACTGCTTCCACTAATAATACCAACAAAGCTTTGCCCTCGCTGACCACTAGCATTGACGGTAAGGCTGTCTTCCCCATCCTTCCGTCCAAGCTGATGCTCTTCCAAGATGACGACTTTGCAGATTTCCAGGTTGCACCCACCTCTCCCACACATTCGTCTACTTCTTCCAAACCTACCCTTCTGGAGATGCTCAGTTCGAGCCCTCCACAACCGACTGCTCTCCCTGTAGCTGCATCCAAGCCAGTGGTCACGTCCTCTACGTTTAGAAATACGTCTCTCAACACGCTTGCGGCCACTGCGACAACTGGTAAAGCTGCTAACGCTGCGCAGGTTGCACCCACACCAAGCAACTTATGGGCAGCCTCGCGGCCTCTCTCGCCGACGGGTCTTTCTCGCACTGCTGCGCGGACATCATCCGCCGGTAATAGAACGTCAATGTCTCATGCAAGCCCTTCAGTACCTACACCGTCAAAGGGGTTTTCTGGTTTCGAGGACTTGTGGTCAATGTCTCTTGGTTCTACGTCTTCCGGGGCGGGTGACAAGTCGTCTGGCGGGAAATCGATCAAGGACCTGGAGAAGGAGAAGGCTGGAGCTGGGATATGGGCGTCGTCCCAGAGGCCTGCAACTGCAGCGCCAACAGGGATGGGCAGGCGCTTTGGGCAATAATTTTGGAAACTTCGGCCCCGTGAAACCTGGAGGTGGATCTTCGGCTGCTGGGAGTGATGATTTGTTACTGTGAGCGGACGACGCCATAGATCCCTCTCAAAAGCTTGTTTTTTATGGCGAGGGAGGTATGAGTTTTACACGGGTTTTTGTTCGCTCTGAATATGGTTGTTGGAAGTTACCATTTGCTATTGCAGATCAACTTTGCGGATTTCGCTTCACACCGACTCTTTACTTGGTAGTGCTCTTACTGTGGCTTCACGCGCAAGATCGTGGTTGCAGTCCCGTACTGTAGAACTCGGAAACTGATTCACGTAGTCAATGTGTTCCAAATGCCACACGAGTGTAGTACTGGCCGTAGGCAGACTAAGACCCATCTGCAGCAGCAGCAATGCGATGAGCTACAGGATATGTATATCTGCCGTAGCCTGTACATTGACCGCAGGGTCTACGATGGCTGCTGTTCAACTTGAGATTGAGATACGGAGGTAATTAAGCTTTAGCCTATATCATTATCATCACCCTAGTCGTGACGGTATGTAGTCACTGAGATATGATACCATACGCGTCGTCTCGCAACTCACATCACTGCGAGACACCAGATCACCAGGGTAAACGCGATCAGATGCCTGACGTCCTCTCTTCTCTGGCCCGGATGGGTCATGCAACACACTGCAAGAGGTGTTTGACTGGGCTGCCAGCTTCTCAGGTTGATACAGATCCCTTCAAGTGCGGTTCTCTCGTCGACTCCCAAATCAAACTAATCGTTCGTGAATGCAATACAGAATGGCTTTGGTGTTTTACTGCCTAGGCACGTTGGACCTGATGGGACAGATTCCAGCGGGTATTAAAGACTCTGAGAAGGAATGTTGGCGGGAATGGATATGGGCTCAGCAAGCCAGTGAGTGTCGATTCCGTGCTTTCAAGGTCTAAGCATGACTTCCGAGGCTAGGCGGTCCGGGTGGCACGGGCTTTCGTCCTGGGCCATTAATGAACACCCATGCCGAGCGCGTTCGTTATCTCGATGTTGGGATTATAACATGGTCTGACGCAGATCTTCAAAGGACGACACGTATCATGAGTTCTCCGAAAATGCACCACAGATGATCATGACATATACTGCTTTGCTATCTCTGGCAATTCTTAGGGATGATTTTTCTCGCCTAGATCGTCCTGGGTTGATCTCGTTCCTGAAGGCATGCCAGAATGAGGATGGAAGGTACTGTCGAAGTTGTTCATGGTCACTCGAACGGGCGTCAAATTATCTCCCTGTTCGCATAGTTTCTCCTCAGAGCCATACGAGGGCGACGCTGACTTGAGGACGACGTATTGCGCTTTTGCCATCTGCAGCATGCTGGGCGACTGGACGGGAGTACATGTTGATCAGGCTCTGGCGTTCATCGCATCATGCAGGGTAAACTACTTTGTACTGGCAAGCGGGACACTGACGGGGACTTAAACGCAGACTTACGAAGGGGGGTACGGTCAGACTCCTTTTTCGGAGGCGTCAGGAATGCATTCCTTCACCAATTTTGCCTATCTTCGCTGAGGTTGTCCACAGGTGGTCCTACGTATTGTGCGGTGGCGTCCATCCACCTTGCGGGACAAGGAAAACAGCTTTCGGAAAGCGACAGATTGCGTACCGTGCGATGGCTGATCATAAACCAGGAGCCTTCTGGTGGTTTCCGAGGACGTACATGTAAAGGTGCAGATGCTTGTTATAGCTTTTGGTATGGAGCGTCGATATCTGTAAGTTTCGAAGCATTTTCGGAGAGGGTTTGAATTCAGAGTCAATTGGCCCCTCTCCCGCTAGATTCTGGAAGCCAAGGGACTGGTTTCCGAACTTTCCATCGTGTCTTACATAGCGTCATGTCAGTTTAAGTTTGGAGGGATCGCTAAATTCCCAGGTGACCATCCAGGCAAGTTATTTCCTAATCTCAAAACACACGCTCTTGCTACGCATTTTCGTAGATCCAGTATCACACGTATCTATCGCTGGCCGCATCGGCCTTGTATCCGCTTCCAGAAACCCTCGGTGCGGCTACCTGGCTTCTCCCGGCCCTAGACCCACTTCTTAACGCGACTCGGGACACGGCCGAGTGGGCCAGGAGATACATCGGGGTAGAGCAGGGGCAAACACGTAGCTTAAAAGTATGAATTTCGTGAGGGGAACACACAAAGAACCTGTACACGAAAGGAGGTCGCTGGCATAGGTCTTCTGTACTGTAATGCTAGCGCACTGTTGCGATGACAGTAAGTCGCTCAAGTTACTGTAAGTTTCGGCGGTCGGTTATCAATACCCTCAAATTATGGGTGCAGTACGATACGTCACTACAAATGTCAGCCGTCCATCAGGGCAGGTCGCGCTCAGGGCTCGGGATATGCCCACAGGGACTTGGGCGCCGTACTGACGACGGTTGAAGGTTGACTGTGCCAGCCGCGAATCATCTGGATTATGTCGTTGGCTTCCTATACGCCCGAATTGTTCATGAGAGAGTACTGGGCACGAGCAAGTGGCGCTTACCTTCGAAGCTACCGTCGTAGGGGGTCCTGTGTTGGCGGCGCGGAGAATAGTGTCCGTCCTCTTTGTGAAAAGATGAGTGAAGCCAGTAACCAGCTGCGAGCTTTCTGGGCCCTGCCAAAGGCTCTCCTTCCCTCGGACGATCATCTCCAACAGGACATGGATATGTTCCAAAGAGCACATATTGTGAAGGATCTTTTCAAAGCACTCGTGCACTCGAGCTTTCGGGAGCAGGCCAACCGCATAAAGTTCAGGCTAGAAAGCACGATATACGGAACGTGTAATCATCTTCGTCGGCCTTCGTGGGATCGATCTAAGAGTCATACGACAGATGAGAGGTGAACCAAGAGAGGGACAGTCATACATACATTGGACCATGCGTACTCAAGGGAGTCGACTGCCGCCTTCTGCAGATAGAACCCGAAACACGAAGAGTCCCACGTACCGCACGAGTCGTTGAGAGCGTCATACACGGCACGCGCGAACGGTCCGTATGTCTCTGGTGTTGCACACTGCCAGGAGAACCTATGCGCGAGGGAGCAAATGTCGACAAAGGCCCATTTCCTAGCTTGGACCATGCGAGTGGCATGTAATCTCTGTTCGGCATACACCCCCGTCGTCGTCCCTTCCCAGAAAGAACTGAGCCAGCTAGGTTTGTCTTGCAAGACCAAAGCCGGCGGTGGATGGGTCGCGGTGGTATAAAGAATTGCTTGGGAAGGGATGAATGGCGCCGCAGAGGGGTTAAAGGTCGGTTGAGAAGTAGGACGATCGATATCCGTGGTAGCAGAATCATTGGATTGTTGATTTGGAGGTGATAAGAAGAGCCTGTGCACGCCTGCCCGCAGACGGTCCTCATCATTCACCAGGGTTGCATTGCTACTAAGTGGCGAGTCTGTGGAGGAAGAATACCTCTCCACTCTGCCACGGCTGTTCAGCGACTCGTATAGGCGCAGGCTTTCCTCCTTGGAGGCGGAGAATGCAGGTGTCTCAGGGAACATGGGAAACGAGGCGGAATGGAGGCGGATGAGTCGATTCAGAATTATTCTCGAACGACATGCATACAGCCTTCTTATGGAGGAGCGACTCTGGTCTTTGCACGGTGGTCCGCACGCCTATCGAAAGGCCACCCTACTATTGTCACTCCAGCCGACATATGAGTGCTGGGAGCCCCAAGGTAACAATAACGCTTTGACAGGCCAGAGCGACTCGGTTGCATTGTAAGGCAACGCTGTGGTCCATACTCAGTCACCACACTGTAGGGCAGTATTAGCTTGAAATACCGGACGAGCACTCACCGTACGAGTTACTTCGCAACTTCAAGTTTTTCTTCGAAGGGAACCGACCCATCGCTTATGTAAACATACCCACGGACCCGTCCTGGTTCCGCAACAAGGTTTGATGGGCGTTGACAATCGCGGTCAACAGAATGGTTACCGGTATGTGACCAACGACGACAAAACCATTCGCTCCTGCGGGAGGAGTTGATCCCTCATGAATGCAACGGGTTACTCGCGTATCATTAAGGGGACTTGACTCGAGAGAGGAGCTGGAAGGCCTTGACTTACGGACTGCTGACGTATCATTAAATGGGACTTACTACATAAACAGGTTTGGGCGCTGAGCGCTGAATACGCGTGCGTGGCACACAATTCAGAGGTGCGTCCTGCACTGACGTGACGACTCCCATCTTTCAGGGCAGGGGGTCGACTGATTGATCCGTGTGTAACATCTCAATTGGCCACTAATTGGGACAAGTGCGCCTGTCTGTCGCCATCAACGTGTATAAGAACCCATGTCGTGAGCAAAAAAAAAGTTCTGACCAGTCTTTTATTTCCCCTTGTCCGTGCAGGGTACGCTCGTTGATTTTGAAGCATCCCCGCGACTAACCTTCCGGTGTGTTCAGGGCAGTATGCTTCTCCCATTCGCGTCGCCACGACCTGAGGAGCGGCGCACTGCTTGCCGCGACCTGAGCCTCGAGTTTCAATCCCACAAGGATAACCAGAGATTTCTGGATCCTGAAACGGGGATATGTACGAGGCTTCGAATTCAGGCTACGCATCCCATTCCGAACACAAACCAAGTCAAAATCACCGATGCTGTTCGGAGGGTTCCCAAGCTCACGGTCTTGCTGTTCCGCGCCCCACCTTCCACCATTGGAGAGATACTTCTCTGGCCTCTCAAGTTCATTCTGTGCTCCATCGTTCTACTTTTTTGGCCGCTCGACGGTCTACCCGGTGGAGGAAGCTACACGGCTGTATACCCCGAATACCTCATGAGCTACTGGGGACAGATGTGGGCTCCCCGCTCAACTAGGGAGTATTCCATCTTCGACAAGCTGGTCGAAAAGAATCCGATGCCTACCCCTGCCAATTTTTCTACCACAGTGAAAGGTGTTACCCACGCACTCCACCCTCGTCGACTTGCCATACATGGCGAAAGCGGATGGTACCACTGCGAGGACCCGGCCATCATTATCAACTATCGCTACGTCGCTATCTCGTACCGGCAGAGCGACGTCTTTCAGCGAGGTGTCGATGACGAGGGAAAGAAGAGAGAGGAAGAGCAGAAAAAGCAATTCATCGAGTCGGTCCGCTCAACGACGCTGCAATGTGGCCTGCAGGCATATTGGCTGGATCTCGAATGCTTGGGTGAGACCACCGAAGAAAAGAACATAGACCTCTATCGGATGGCAGACATTTATCGTGGAGCGATCTTCACTCTTATTACGCTTCGCAAGTCAGACGACCAGCTCAGTATCGAGAGTTGGAAGAGCTGGGGCGGCCGTGTGTGGACCTTCCCAGAAGCATTTCTGAGCAGGGAACTTCGTTATCGGATTGGGTTGGACGGCCCTGTTATACCCATCACTCTCCACCAGCTCGCTAACAAGGCCTACGAGTACTACAGCGAAGAGACGGCAATCATCAATGCTTACGACGGAAAAGATCGTCTCGACCGATTGGAACATCTTACTCGTCTTAAAGCAGCGATTTGGCGTCGAGGCAGCGCGGCTCTGCCGAAAGCTACGGACCTGGAAAAACTATCTCCCCCGAATGAGCAGCAACCCCCTCACACGCTGAACCTTTCTTATCCCGCCGAGAGAGTTTATGCTTTGATGGGCTTCTTCGAGCATCGTATCATGCCAAGTATTCTGGAAACCGAGTTACAAGCCCTAGCTCGGCTATCGATGGCCAATGACAGTGACCGTATGGCTGAGCGGATGGTTTCGATGTTGCCGCAGGAGATGCATGCACAAGCCTGTTGGTACGCGGACGACGATCAGTATGGCTCGCAACTTTGGGACATTGAGCCGGAGGTTAATGTTGCTGGAGTAACACAGAGTGGTGCATTGGTTCTAGATGGCTGTCGGGCAGCCACCATCCGTTGGCAGGACTTTCCAGAGATTTCTTTCCAGACAACAGAGTCTCTCAGGCGGAGTGTTGCCGGCAAAATACCAGTCACTCTTCCGGGTTGGGTGCTTTACGCTGCGACGTGGATGCCGATCCCCGCAACTATATCAGTTGGAACCGTTTTCTTTGCATGCGCGGCGTTCCTGCTCATCGCCGGTCCTTTCTTGACCGCATATTCTATTTCCGGTCGCATCCTTGCCACGCAGCCTTGGCTTATCGGAGTCAAAGGTGTCATGTCACCTGAAGAAGCTGCAAACCGCGTCTACGGGGCAACATTGTCCAAACGCCAACGCCTCTTCTTCACTCCCAGCGGTTCACCTGTTTGCTAAACCGGCAGAGAATGACATCCGAGAAGGTCTTGAAAGTCAATATGACGAAGCGCTGAGGCAGACGAGGGACGACATTTACACACTGATTGATACGTTCTCCGGGACAATGTATTATTTCACTGCAAAACGGCCCCCCACGGTATGCCTTTTCACTGGACGTGAGGGCGGACTGGGTCGGTTTGTACTCTGCTCGGAGAACTGTGTCGCCAACGAGCTTCACAAAGAAACGGTATTGCGTATGCCCTCCTACATCCATCGAGCCATGACTCCCTGCGATTGGGTTGCTCTTGGGTAACGCGGGAACGCGAAAGTCAAGTATTTGCCTTGTGTGCTTGCATATTGTCTTACATTCCTTGTAATACTCTACACTCTTTTGACCTCCACACACTCGACTTGTTTTCAATATTTGTCGCCGTACGGATAAAGTCTGGTGTGATCTCTTTCGCCCGGTTATGGCCTCTGGCCCTCATACCTGCAGAGGGTCAAATATACATCATGGCACTGGATGTCTGTTCACTGAAGCACTGACTTCTCATGATATGTGTAGGCAACCATCTCGGTTACATGCTCAGAACAGCCCCAGTAAGTCCTCCTGAGGCGTGTGACCCGTATAAGGTGTGACAGGGTCAACAAAACCAGAACCAGAACCGACACTACCAAGTGGAGGTGACATCGTATCACCTGACTTGCTCAAAGCTCCATCCCCAATACCAACACCATCAAAACCAGCACCTTCACTTGCGCCTGCGTGGGGACTACTGGCACTCATTCCCCCAAATATAGATACGAGATCGTCCAACGGGTTGGTAGATGTCCCTGAAAGGATATTCGCGGCTGCAGGCGTGGAGGGCAGAATCCTGGTCGCGGCAAGCCCGGAAGGCTCTTCTTGGGCTGGTGCATCGTTGAAATCGAGGAGGTTCTCGGCTTGTTGACCGGCTACCACCGTTCTGAAAGCTTTCTGAGCAAAAGTGTGATCATCTGATAATCTGTGCAAAAAACAGTGAAGGAAGGTGAGTCCACGTAAAGTAAAAAGCGGGGGAAAAAGGAAGACGAACTCTGCTCCTTTGCGCTGAACGGCTTCTGCGCCGATTCGCCCGTGACCTATGAACGTCTCCGCCGGCTTGTGATACACACTCGCCAGCGAGGATATCTCTCCGAGAAGTTCCTCTAGAAGGACTGGGGATACCGTGGTGCGCGGGATAGAAATCGGTGGTCGGTGTGCCAAAACGACGGCCTATCGATGCTCAGTCAGCACTGAGCGAGTGTTGAGGTCGCTCATCACATACTTTTGCAGCTCCAGGGTCGGTAGAAAGCAGCCTCCAATAGATATAAGCACGATCACGTACATCCGGCGAGTCGCAGTCCTTTGTGGCAGTATCCAGCACGCGCTGTACAATCCCTTGCGACGAATCAGGCTTCTTGAGGAACAGCTTGACAACGGCCGTCAAGGTTTGCAATTGTACCTTTTTTAGAAGACGATATGACGGCTCAGAAAGTGGATTGGGAAGGATGAGGACTTAACCTGCCTGGTATGATTCTTCCGTGAAGGTATCGACGAAAGTACCTAGAAGCTCGTCTGCGTTGTCGATCTTCTCTGCGTATTCACCTATAATCCAGATAAGCGAAGCTTTTGCTTCCGGTTCGTCGAGTTCTTCTAGATTGGCACATAGAGTGGGTATTACGCCCTCGTATGTGGAAGGATATTTTCGAAAGATATCCTGTCGCCATCATTAAAGTCAAATGTCAAGTTAGCAGAAATCATGCGGACCTTCATCACGACGACCGCCTCTTGGACCACATAGCTTATCCGTGTTCCGATTAAGTCCAGAAGTACATTGACGCAGCGCTCTGCGGAGCTTTCTATACTTATCGCGGTTTGCCCTATTGCCCTGATACTCTTCCGCACGAAGTCGACATCAACTTCAGAAGCGTACCTGTTAAGCTAATCAGATACAAGCGTCACGCGGAACAAAGAATACCTTCTCTTTCAATTCACTCAATAACGCGTCGACATTGTTATCATTCGCAAGTCGGACCATAATATCCAACTTCTCGACCTTGACGTACAATGGATCGTTGTATTTACAGAAGAACACGCGCATCTCGTTAGAGAGCAAGTCGGGCCGTTTCTGGAGGAGAAGGTTAATGTTCCTCAGTGCGACCCACTGTACTTCTGGAGGAGAAGAAAGTAAAGTGACAAGTGGGGGCGCCATCTTTCGAACGAACTGTTTGGTAACTTCTTCCCGACAGATACCTCGCATATGGATCATGATAACCTGGGAAGTTGTGTTCAGCGCATCTCATAGAATACAATCCGGAAGTGCGAAACCTTGACAGCGGCTAAGACCACACTCCCATTGACATGTTGGAATTGGGGGACGACGCGCTCGCATATGTGCTCACTCTCTTTTTCGTCATGGGTGATGTACCGCGAAAGAGCATCCAAGACAGCGACGCGGCCCCACTCTGTACACTCGTTCAGTGCAATCAAAATCTTGTTCAGGATGTGCGGAGTGATGTTAAAGATGGCGGGGTCGGATGAAGGTAAAGGTGGATGAGCCGTGGACGCGGTTTTGTGGATGTCTGTCAGTGCCGCAATGGTGTTCGCGACGACCTATGTCACCAGTGATTATTTTCCTCACCAGAAACAGGGAAGATTACTCACCATCGGATTGCTGTCCGCAATCATCTCGTGCAGACGAGACAAGAGCCCGTTGTCGATCACGAGCGAGGGTTTCAGGTCGTATAGTTTGGCGACGCAGAGGGCAGCAGTCTTCCGGACATAGGATTCTCGTCCTTCAAAGCGCGATTCAATGGATCGCATAGATAATCAATGATCCTCTCGGCACGCAAGCACCCCATTGTACGTATCGAGAGTGCTCGCACGAGTGGATTAGGGTCTTCCGAGTCCTTGACGAAGGTGTTCACGGCCAGAATAACGAGCTCAGGTTGCGTCTTTGCATAGTTCATGAGATACAGATATACGAGTTTCTTCTGCTCCAAGTCTTCGGTCTGCATGTTCTTGAGCACGTCGGGAAAGAGACCGCTGACATCTACGGCACGACCTCAGCCAAAGCCACTTCTGAGACGATGTCCGTACCCTTCCCGACTGTCATGGACGCTATGACTCGTTTGATGGCATCTTTTCGTTTATCGCGGTACTCGCTGTTGAGATCGACGCTGAGCTCATAGTTCTCGCCTTTCCTTGGTGCTCGAATACTCATGATGGCTTATGTAATATTCGCAGACTGACTTCAAGCTTGTATGATCGGACCAAATGGTCCCGTAACGATAATCACTCTCCGTGAACTCGCTAATTTTGCTTTCGGGCACGGTAGCGAGGAAGCTGCGGTCATCAATGCTTGTGGTGGCATGGATCCCCTTTATCAGTTGGAACATCTGACCCTTTTGAAGGCAGTAATCTGGCATCGAGGCAATTCCTCTCAAGACCCAGAGAAAGCTCCTCTGCAAGCGCTATCTCGGCAGTCGAAGGGGATAGACAACCTCTCCTATGAAGCTGAGAAGGTGTACGCGCTGATGGCCTTCTTTGAACACCGAATAATGCCTTTTCCCCCTGAAAACGATCTACAAGCACTAGCTCGGCTTTCGATGATCAACGATAGGTACCGCATAGCAGAACGCATGCCTTCCATGCTCCTCAACAAAATCCCATCGAAGTCTTGTTGGTATGCAGACGACGATCAGTACAAAGCGCAGTTCTGGGACATCAAACCAGAGATTCAGGTTGCTGGGGTAACAGATACAGGGGCGCTGGTTCTCGATGGCTGTCGAGCTGCGTCCATCAGATGGAAGAATTTTCCAGAGGTCGGCGTTCGGACGACGGAGTCTGGCTTCCGTCAACTCGTTGCCAAGGTAGCTGTGTTTGGCATTCCAGGCTTCTACGCTTTCGCCGTGCAATGGATTCCATGGTTGTTTAGTAAAGTCTCCAGAACCTCGAGTAATGTGAGCGCGTCTACTTCAGAGTCATGCCAAGGGGGCCTGTGTACGGTCGACGTCTCTCTCAGTCCCGCGGCGACAATCCTCGCTATCGTCCTCTTTGGCTGGGTCCACTCATTCTACGGCCCATTCATGATCGCCTACTCGATTTCTGGACGTATCCTTTTTACGCAGCCGTTCCTCATCGGAGTCAAAGGAGCCATAAAGGTGGAGGAAGCTTCGCATTACCTGTATCGTGCATGGATATTGCGCCCTCGTATCATCTACACCACTAGTGGCTCTTTGCTCGCTCAGCATGCAGGGCGGGAGGGGGATATCCGGGAGGGAAAGAAAAGCCAATATGATGCAGTCAAGGAGCTGAAGAATCAGGACGAGCTGTACACGCTGGTTGACACGTCCACCGGTACTCTCTACTATTTCACTGCCGAGCGTCCGCCGACGGTGTGTCTTTACACGGGACGAGAGGGCGGGTTGGGTAGATTCGTACTGTGCTCCGAGAATTGCACTGCGAACGAGCTTCACAAGGAGACGGTGTTGCGTATGCCATCTCAAATCCACCGTTCCATGAGATCCTGTGGTTGGTTGGCTATCGGAGGTGTGGAGGAATGAAATGATCGATACCGGATGTTTTTTAAGTTTTGTTTACGATGCATGTGTTCTCATGTAGTACTTGTCGAGATATTTGTGTATGATAGGGAATGACATACCTTATATGCAAGCATTTCCTGTTCAGCAGCTGTCTCTGGTAGTATATCGGATAGTACACCCGCCTGTCATGACTCGCAGTCGCGGTTCGCGGGAGAGCGGGGTTCGACTCCCCGCCAGAGAGGCTTTTTTGGTACATTCCAGTGGCTGATTACGTAATAGGAGTACTTCATAGTATGATCGTCGTCGGTCGTTGGTGCCGACCATTGCAATCAATGAGACTATGAACAGCGTCTCGTTTCCGATCCAACTTGTCACTCTCATTCGCAGACTCGTCAACGTCATTTCAACGATCTCCCTAACCAACCATTACTTGTTGCCAAGGAACAGAACCGAAAACCGTCACCGTGCAAGACCCAGCGTCGGTTCATATCCTCCGTTGCTAGACCCATCGCTCGGAAACAAATGGGACTTGTGGAGAACTGCGTACAACTTTGGCTGGTCTGATTTTCTCAAGCCATTTAGGTCAAGTGACTCGAGAGACGGTCTGCAGCTAGGACTCCACAAAGAACATATATCAGGTAGGTCCAGGTCCCGCAAGCCAGTTCGAGCCACTCATCATCTCCAGCGTCAACTCTGAGGCGAACGAGGTACTCCGTTTCGCGATCGGAGACCTCGTTATGCCCGTCCGAATCCCATTCCAATGCATCAGTTTCGATGGTTAAGGAAGCTTCTTCTACTTCAAGTCCAAACGTTGCCCTTCTAAGCAAGATACTATTCACCGTCTAATGAGCAACCCCGCCCTTTTTGATCCCATAAGAACTCCTCGTTATCCTATTGTCCTCTGTCATGGTATGTACAAACTTGCGAATATCTTCGGCACTTCGCCAGACATGCCCAGGTTTATATGGATTCGATACTAGAGGTCCTTCTGCGTTCCCCAGTCTCCGGTACCATTACTGGTCCAATGTACTATCTATCTTGAAGAAGAAGATCGGCGCAGAAGTCATCGTTACATCTGTTCCTGGGTAGGATGCGTACACATCACTCTGTTGCAGATCAATTAAGTAAGGATCATATAGGACTGGGTCTATAGCAGCCAGAGCCGAAACGCTGGATCGTATCCTGCAACAACGAGCGATCGGTCGGGGCATAAACCTCATGGCCCACTCCATGGGAGGACTGGACTGTCGCCACCTCATTACTCATATCAAACCAACCGATTATGTTCCCCTTTCGCTCACTTCAATTAGTACCCCTCATCGTGGGAGTCCTTCATGGACTGGTGTGCTGTAAGTGTCTGTCGTTAGCTCGATGATCTGTGAGGTTACACATCTCTCCTGCTCCAGCAAAAGCTTGGACTTGGAAGGAGGACAGATCATCAGGTGCCAGAGTGTAATAACGCGCCAACGAATTCCAATCAGAGAAACTCGGACAAGCACGAGTTTGTCCTCTCTCTCTCGTCACTCCCTTCGTCCTTCACGACTCTGATTCTGTCTTACCTCGACTCCCCAGCGTATGCAAATTTGACGACATCGTATCTCAACGATGTCTTCAACCCATCGACTCCAGATGACCCACGCGTTAAGTACTTTAGCGTCGTCTCGCGTATCGATGAAATGAACATTTGGCACCCCCTGTGGCTTCCAAAAATGGTCCTCGACGATGCCGAACGAAAGGCTAAAGAGTCACTCAAGGCACGCAGGGGAGACAATTACTCCGGCGAGGGAGTTCCTCGTTGGGAGCAGGACGATCAATGGGGAAACGACGGATTGGTTACTGTACAGAGTGCTCGGTGGGGCGAGTTTTTGGGTATCCTAGAGGGATGCGATCATTGGGATATTAGGAGTTGGAGAGGGTCGTCCATGGAGTTCAGCGTCGGCATCCCCTCTATGTCAATACCGCTCGGTGGGCTCGCGCATCGCGTTGGGGCAGATGGGTGGTCTTTCGGTGATTGGACGCGGTTCATCGGCGCGTGGAGAAAGCAAGACAAGGGTACTGAAGATGGACTGCAAATGAGCTCAGCGATGACACAGGCTACAGATGCCCTTCCACTGTCTTCGTGGCGGGAGACAAAGCCAAACCGGGAGGAGAGGGGACAGTCGGACGAGACGGATCCTGTTGTCAAGGCTTCCACGGATAGCCTTTCTGCAGTTTTTGACTGGATCGTGGAACAAGTCCCGCCCCCTGGTAAATCCTTGCCATCGAACGGCGAGTCGCAGACCGAAAAGCCCGTCAGAAAGGATCTAGTCACCAAAGCGGACTTGGAAAGATTTTATGTATCGCTCACCCGTAAGTTGTATGACGAGGGTCTGTGAGGTGGATGGACACAATATAGTACATAATGACAGACTGTTGTATTACACGAGGCAGAATTCCCGGTGGCACCAGAACACTTGCCAGAGGTGCAGTCTGGTGGGTCGTCGTACGTTCTCAAAAACCATATCCGATTCTCGCCGTTCAAAGGTTGTATTTACTAAACCTTGGTTTTCGTCCGCTGATTCGTATATTACATATTGAAGTCTATGGTATAACGCAGGGTGTCCGTGGTTTAATGTGCAAGATCGCGAGCAAAGTGGAAGAAGTCTACGTTAGAGCCGTTCACACCGTACTTGTAAATCTGTACAAGCCAGTTCAGTGACTCCAACCTCAAACAGGGTGGTGTAAAAGGTTGGCACTCACAAAGTGGGATGCAACCCAGCTAGAGAACAAGGCACGTTGATACGACTCTGGGAGTCTATCCAGCAGGGTGTCTAGTCCAACCTGGTCTACCAATGTCTTGGGAATTGCTTTCTGCATGACGCCCTTCCTGCTTGGAAGGTCAATGAACAAGTCCGACGCCTCAAGCTCTGCCTGAAGGTCGTTGAGGGTGCTCGAGAGTTCATCCGAAATTCGGGTACGTGACTTGGAGCCTTGAAGACGTGCATGTTCTCGCCAAATGCACTGGAATTCGGCCGCAGCATTCTCGGTGATCTTGAACTGGATGTCCTTGACATAGCTCTTATAAAAGTCCGACGGTTTGCCGTCCTTAAAGATCATAAGATCAATATATTCTTCGGTAGAGAGTGCGAGACCGGCAAGAACTTCCAGCGAGGAGCTCGTCACACCACCTGTTAACATATAACTCCTGTCATCGTGCATAGAAGTGGGCTTGGAAAGCACTGCTAACCTTTGTTGGCACTGGAGTCCTTAAAGAGGACGACTTTCCGCTTCTCTAGAGAGATACGTGCCTGCTGCGTGAAAAAGAGATTGGCGCCTTCGACAATGTACTTGTAATGAGGTTTGCCCTCCGCGTCGACCAAGCCTGAGACGTTCGAGATGTTCACCGCCTCGGGACTAAGACATCCATGTCAACATGCGTGGTTATCTAACCTCAGAAGTGCCAACTCACCGCCCACCACAGGGTACGAAGAGATCTGCCTTGAAACGGAAGTGTGCACCATTCCTGAAGTCAGTTCCGTCGAGCACAATCTCTCCGGCTGATAATAGGGGCGCCATTCAGCTGATGCTATGAACAGTAACGTCGTGAGGAAACAACGTACAGGGCAACTTTATATCTTGGTCTTCGACTTTGACAAGGTAACCGTCCTTGCTGAGCTTGGACTTGTCAAAGTTGGATACAGGTACACGGAGCTTGGCAAGACGGACGAGTTCCTCGCGGTTCAGGCCGTGAGGGTCAGCGATAACGCCACTCCCGTCAATAACCGCGACGGTCTTGTCAGAACTCAACAGAATTTCATCTGATTGACCCATTAGCACGCGGAATCAGCACCGGAGTCACCCGGCAATGACTCACTCGATCCAAGATCACCATCTACATGCAAAGCAACATAAGCACGAAGGATCAAAGCACGAAGGACGACGTACCGGGTCCACCCGTCTGCACCTTAGTTACGTCCTTTTCTCTGAGACCGAGCTGCTTGTATATTCCGAGGACGTATTGCCGGATTGACAATGATGTCATTCCATATGTGTCGTGGGGAACACCCCCAAGTCGCTGTGCGCTCTTTCCGGTGGTGAACGACTTCCACCACGTGTCCGCGCCGCGGTCACGTGCATGCACTGCGAAGTAAGTATGCCTTCCCTGACAATGACAAGGGTTGCTTACTGGCCGCCCAGTCCATCATATCAGCGGTACCCTCTGCACAGTGAATAAGATGTAAGACAGGAGGATCAGCACCGGTGTTAATATCCATACCATCAGGACCAAAGAAAAGGAGCTCAGGCTTGTCATACAAATCAACTAAACGCTCCTTGATACCGGGGCTTTGTCCAGGGATCAAAAGGTCCAGGATAGCCTGGAAAGCGTGTCAGATTACGACGCCGGTCTTTACGCTGAAGTTTCTTACATCTACATATTTTTCGAAGCACCGCCTCGGGTTCGCCCCAAGCCTACGGAGTAAGTAGGATCAGATCCCTCGCAGATGAATATGTGAAACACGTACGAAGGTAGAATAGTGCCCTTGGCCCCGCCTTCAGGTATGTCCTTATTCTTCAACGACTGTGTTGAAGCCAACCCATAGTTCTCATCGAACAACATCCTCTGGTTAATGGAGTAGTTCCTGCCATCCACTCGATCAACAACAAGGTCATGTAGCCCGAAGCAGATTCTCACTCTTTGTTCCTCGACATCACGATGCGAATACCGCCACGAGCAACATCCCTAAAGCGGATGTGGAATCCACGGAACTCATTCCCAATGACAAAGAACATCCCAAAGGGTTTCTTGGGGTATTCAATCTCCGGCAAGAAATCGGGTGCGAGACGGAAAGAGAGAGCGACCTTGGTCGGCTGGTAAAAGTTCGTCTTCAAGACGTGCCTGAATGCACTGTTAGCTTCGTCTCCCTCTTAAGCCCGAATATGTAAACTGACTTGTTGAAAATGAGGAAGCTCTCGAGGACCTGAAGATCCTGCTTGCTCGGGACTGAACGCCTAATCTTGTCATACAACTCCGCGTCCGAAAGAGGTTGAGTAGTTTGCAGTCGCTGGTAAGACAGCGTAGGCCTGTCGTGTTTGTCAGATGCTGAGCGAAATACATTTACAAGGCCAACGTACATGAGAGAGGCGTCCGTCGCAGTAGGATAGTGTATCATCGCGAAGTTGACATACAGCAAACGGACCTACGACCCAGTTCAATATCCAAAGTGAATGTATAACAACCAAAACTCACGAGCTCGGAGTGTGCGTGGATCACTTGGGCAATACTTTCGCGGGTGAAAGTTTCTTCTCGGAAACGTCTCTTGATATTATTCAGGACCTCCGCATGGGCAGGATTCGACTCGTCAAGAGTATTCTTCAACTGAAGGTAAGCAGGACCGAGGCGGTTGCAGAAGTGTTGTGCAAAGACCCATCCGCAGTCTGGGTAATGCGGGTCAGCGCACTAACCTGTACGCGTTAAAAGATATACGTACAAGCATACGTAGCTTCCTGAACAGCGTGATTTGCATCAGAAACGTCCAAGAAGAATGGATTGTCGGGGAGACAGTAAAGCAGCGACGCCTCCTTCATCACCTGCATTATGGAATGCTCGATCGGCGGAGCGGAAGAGTTCGGCATTGGGTTGAGGTACAGAGAGATGATGGTGACACCATTGGAGAACTGCTCTACGTACTTCCGCGCGGAGTACAGCTGGTAATAGTGATAAAGATTGGAAAGTGCGCTACAACGAGTCAATTACTCGGTGTTCACATGCAAGGGAGCAAAGAAAAACACGTACCTAAAGAATCGGGAAGTTCCCCCCATCTTGTACCCGATGACAAGGCGCCTTTCACGACTACCTTCGACCTCGAAGACTTCCATAACGGGACCGTAGCGGCTCTCGACCCGCCACATGATCTCTTGATATACCTGGAGGGTGTGCTCGGTCGCTTTCTCCAGGAAAGAGCGATCGGAGACAGCGCGGATGTCGGTCTTTCCATCTGTCCGCGTTGAAGGAGGGGGAGGTGAAGGGAAGTTGCATTTGGTGATGAAGTAACAGCGAAGTTGCTGAGAAGCGGTTGCAGAGATGGATCCGGTTGAGCGGTAGGTTTCTAAGCGGTAACACTTTTCTGGCGTGGAATTGTCCAAGTACAGCGCATCGATTCTGTAAGCTATGATGAGCGAAATGAGCGGAAGAAAGAATTGTACGAAGTACGTGCCTAGATTCGCAGGTGGCACCCGGGCCCTCTTTCGAGGTGAGACCGGGGCGACTGGTGTGAATGAACGTGGCACCGTTTCCTTTCTCGTCAATTTTTTCTAAATCGATGACAAGTTTATTAGGATCGTGCTTCGTATAAGCGAGGACTTTGGCGCCGAAGAGCGCAATGATATGATCAGAGATAACGGAGACGGATTCATTCTGGAAGTATGTGTCGTCGATGCCGAGGTGGGAGTAGAACCAGTTGACTTCGTTAGCAACAAGCTCCCGTGCTATGAAGCCCTGTGGTGACGTATGAGATCATGCACGCAGACAGAGCGATGAGGGCTCAGACCTTGGCTGCGACCTCCGCCTGGACTTTGGCGCGCTGCTCTTCTTTTCCTTTGAACACCGGGGTGGTGTACCCTGGGAGGTTCTCGACTCGTTGCAGCGACGCCTCGCTGATGGTTCTGGATGCACCGTTGGGACGGGGTGAGTGAGCACCGGGGCTAGGCACTGGTCCTGGTTGAGGACTTGGAGACATTCTAACAATTGGAGACCTGTCCGTGAACGAGGACGATGGGAAGTGGGAAGTAAACGAGATGAGAGAAGGAATGCGGGGTGAGACAGTCTAAATATTTATACGCAGGCGACGCAGATACTTGCCAGTCAAGATCCGCTGGGGCCATGGAATATTAAATGAACACCCCGATTGGTACCAAAATATACAGCCAGTGCCATTGAATTGTATCGTATGAAATAGATAGACACTGTAAATGTGTATGACCAGTCCCCTCCGATCATCGTCATGGACATTTATCGCATCAGCGACCCAGTTGTTTTGCAATCACCTCTCCTCGAAATCCTCGCAGCGAAAAAACCCGACCGGGTGGCCAGCGCCATCACGTATTCTCCGACCAACTGGTAACCTAGGTGCAGGTCACCGGGGCCCAGCGGGTGGTTAAGATCCGGGTAGTACTTTTTTTTTTGGGTTTGCACCTGGGCTGAGTCCGGAACGTACGTGTCCGCCAGTGGACACCGCCAGCAGGCACCAGGCAGGGCACAGCAGGTGCAGCGTTTTTTTACGAGGACTTCACATGACCCTCGTTCGAGCTTTCGGCCGCCACGCGAGGTACATCGTCCACAGCAAAATACGTACAATAAGACAATTACTTACTCGTTAGGTCCAATTGGTCTGCTAATTCTCGACATCCATTACTCCATACCTGTCAATCCCTCACGCACGTACTCCTCGTACAACGGCTTCCAATCCTTATGCCACCGGCTCAGCGCCGGTCGCCCCTGCACTACATCCGACGCTGCCCACGTGATCCGCAACTGGTCTAGGTCCCGCGTCGTCTCGTTGTCTGGGCAAATAATGTAAAAATCCCCATGGCGGACACCAACCAACATGTATTGAACCGTTTCTTCAGCAGTCCACGCACCCGCGGGCTTCTCTCCACCCTGTGGGGCTGTCAGGCTGGTGAACGTCCAGCCAGGGCTGCACGAAAAAAATGTATTATTATTTGTCAGCCTCCGCGGTCACCTGGAACCCCACCAGGGATATCAAAATCATACTCACACGAAGAGATGCGCGGTGACATTACACGACGGGTTTTCGCGCAGTTCGTGTGCAAGACCCTCCGTGAGGCTCTTGACTGCCGCTTTGCTCGCATTGTACGCGGGATTACCACTAAATGAAGTCATGCGGACATCAAACGTTCGTTAGGACACAATCAATACCCGAGACACGTACGGAGGGTTTGTGATGCCTTGCTTCGAACCCGTATTGATGACTATCGCCTGGTTTTCCTGATGGAGCATCGACTAATGCAACAGCATAAACATCCCATGATCAGATGGCGTGACCGCAACAGTCAACATCAGCCCATACCCGTACGAATGTCTGTTGCACGTTGACCACTCTGCAAACACGTTCGATACGACATCTCAGGGCGATCATCCGGAAACATACGTACCCGAATAAATTGACTTCAAACGTCCTTCGCCAGTTGTCTAGATTATCCCAGGACTTGCTTGGGGGTGCTATTGCAGCATTGTTCATCAGCACAGCGACCTGTTTACGTCGTGAGCGACCATGTCCCTCTTAATCCCGAGAAGGAGAAAGCCGATCGCGACTGCGGCTCGGACCCATTCAATAGAATGGCATAAAACACTCACCTCGCCCCATGCTTCATAGACTTTGTCACGCAAGCGTACGACCTCTTCTATTTTGGAAACGTCGGTGGGGATCACAAGGACGTTCCCGTCGCCAGCAATCGCAGTAACCTCTTTTCCAGCTGCGGTCAACCCTTCCTCGTTGACGTCTGCAAGGGCAATCTTCAAGCCCGCCCTAAGTGTGGGGAGAAGGTGAAGCGTGACCGTGGCGGTGTGCGGCACACGACGAAACGGGGAGGGTCAATCGCAAAAAGCGATCATAGTCACGAGGCAGTGATAAGTCGGCGTTTGTTACGACAAACGCAAAAACCAAAAGGAGGCAAGACGGGAAAGGAAGCACAGCGATGAAAAACAGGTAAATGAAAAAGTAATGAGAAAAAAAAAGACACAGGAGGTCGAAACACGGTAATATCGATGGTATAATGGGGGACGACGATGCTTGCAGTAAGTATCCCGCGCAGTCAAAGCGACGGGGCCAACGCACTTTGCCAGCTCGATAGCGGCAGCCTTGCCAATACCACCTGCAGCACCAGTGATGACGGCAACCCTCCCGGTATGAATGACCGGGTGGACGTCGTTGTCGATTGGGGACATGATCTCAACTCGTCTGTATGATGACGTGGCACGAATCGGAGGAGGTCTGAGAGGTGACGGTCCGTGGTTAAGAGGCATGACGGTCGTGCGATATGTTTTTCTAATGACGTCTCTCTACGGTGGGAATTAGCTGTTGCCATCGACGCGGATGTTGAATGGCACCGCTGAGCAACGGATCACTAGAGTAGTAGGACGATCACTCACAAAAGTAAGAAAGTCCACCGTGAACGAGGACGAGATACGTTCCCGGAGGGAAAATACAAACGAACGATGTCCCGCTCCAGTCTCCACCGCTTTATATACTATCGAAAAATGTGGCCACACGTTATGGGAATACCCCGGCGTTCGAGACAGGTCCAAATGTTTGCCCACTGCCTCGTCCCTGCCTTGTGTCCAGCTGTCACTCGTCAAACTCAAGGTACATGGCCACCAACTACTCGTACTATACATCCAGACTATCCGGTTACCAGCCAAAACCTGCACTGTCATAGAGTATGTAGCTAGAGAACACGTCGTAGATTACAAGAACACTAGACAAAACAAACAGACGATCATAACAACGTATGGACTTCACTCGCACTTACGCCTCCTTCACACCCTCGGCAGCACCTGCATTGAAACCTGGAGGCGTCTCGATACCCATCTTCTTCCTCACAACCTCGAATGTCTTCAGCATCTTGCGCCTGGCACCGAGTGCGGCCACCCCCTTGGCCTCCAATGCGGCATCGTCTAGTAACACCATGTCCTGCCATTTCATCGTCTCAAAGTTCGGCGTGTACTTGTGTAACCTCAGGCTCCTGAGCCAAGCCGGTATATCCTCCAGCAATGCAGGATCGACGTCGTCGTCATCCTTTTTGATCCCGGCGCCACTTCCTCCAGTGCCGTTCCCACCTGAAGAACCCGTCTTCGGTCCAGGAGACCGACCGCCTCCCCGGCCCCTGTTATTCGCGTTATTGTTGCTGCCGTTGCCTTGCAAACCAGCTTGCTGAAGACTCAGCCAGTTCGGTGGCGCAAGTCCAGCAGCCATCTGAGCCGCAAGCATCTGAGTTTCGGGATTCATTCCCATCGCGTTTATTTGTGCTTGTAGATTCAACATGTTCATCTGCAACGGGTTCATTCCTGCCAAAAGACTAGCGCTTGGCATGCCCATCCCAAGACCAGGGCTTCCCAACCCGGCCATACCGAAACCGCTCATACCCAATCCGTTCAGAGCGTTGGGATTCACGTCCTCTCCACCGAACCTGCTGGCCTGTTGCAACGCAGGACTTCGAGATCCGTTCCACTGCCCCTGTTGTGTCCCAGGGAATTGCACACTGTTGCTTAACGGGACCTGGGAAGGGTTCTTTCGTTGCAAGGGTTGCTGAGAAGAAGAAAAGCCACTCTCATTTTCGTACGCACTACCAGCCTGGCTACCGGCGTCGGAGCCAGTGACGCTCTGGTTGGCGTTACCCTTGGAGGAACGGCGGAAAGACTTTGGATCTGCCATAAGCGGGACGCGAGGTTGGGAGCCGTTCCAATCATTGAGCTTCTGAGCAGCCGCATCGAGATTCTGAGTGGACCCATGTCCGTCTTTGTTAAACATTGGAATCAGTGGAGTGTTCACGTTGCTCGCCCAGCTGTCCCCCACCATGGGAGACAACGGGTCCATACCAGTACGCGGAGTCCCAAGCGACCCGCTGAACTCAGTACTCTTGGGTCGTGAGGCGCTGTTACTATTAGATACTATAATTTCCTGCGCAGGGGAATTGAGGTTCTGCTCGGCGACTTGGCTAAGGGCAGACCCCCACGTGGTCCGCGCGTCTCCACTGCCAGAAGCGAGAATGGGGGCAGATATGCGGTGAGCGGCATTACTCGCTTTCAGCCTTGCGCGTTGCTGTGCGAGCGTAGCAGCCGCATCGTTGTTAGTGCCGAGGGCAGCGGAATCAGGAGAGAGGAAACCTGAGGAAGTGGTATCGAGGGCAAGAGACTGCCTGTTTTGACTGCCACTAAAGACACGAGGAGACGCCGGCAATGGTGACTTCAACGAGGGCGACTTCATTGTCATCTGAGCAAGCTTGGCCTCCATCTGACTCTGCATGGATCCTAGACGACGTCAGAAAGCTTGACAAAGAATCTGGTGCAGAGTACTCACCACCCACAGCAGGACTCAGCAATGCAGTCACAGGGTCAGATCGTGCCATTTGTTGCAATACTGTAATGAAAAATCTGATCTGTACTTGCGTAGATTGCTGAAGTAGACTGTACAAGGCTGCAGGTGCGTTCTGCCTCGGAAAGAACTTTGAACCCTGGAGTACGAGATAAGAACGATGGTACTTAAGAAACGTATGTCAAACCACCCACACTGCTCGATTGCACTTAGTTCTTCTTTAAAGTTGACGTCCAAGGAGGCCGCTGCCATGTCTTCGAGGGTTTCCTCGTAGTTCTGAAGATTTTCGAACCACTGATCAATTGCTTCTGACTCAGGTGTCTGGAACATGGCAGCGCTACCCAGCAGCTCGCTAGTGGGGCGAACTCCGCCATGAGGGCGAGGAGAGAGAGCCTGACGAGGACCCATGGATACGTGAGCGTTGGAAGACGAACGCCCGTTTTCGGCGTTGAGTGGTGAAGGGGAAGGACTGGAAGGAGGACGAAGAGATGCCATGTGGGAGGTGAAACGTAAAGTAAAGATCCGCTAGCGGTGAATGAATATGACGAAAAGCACGAAGTAGTGGGATGTGTTGGTTGCGAATAGTTGTTCCTGACTCGATCCTGGGCTTGAAATGCGGTAAAGGTGAGGGTTATGCGCGCGCAAGCTGAACGAAGGGGATGACACTGATAAAAAGGATATAGGGTCAACCGTAGTAGAAAGTTGCAAATTGGGCGTCCTGACGTCGAGTCTGTGGACTGGACTAGAAACAAGAGCACTCGCAAGGGTCAAACAAGCTGCCGTTAACAGCAGGCGTTGTATCACAGCTCGCCGTGCTTCGTTGGGTCTAGACGAGACCAGCGGAGCCTGCCGGTCTAGCAAAAAGGATTAAGGCCTGCCCAGTGTCGACGGACAGCGCAGGCGGCGGCTGGGGTGAGAACGACGACGACAACGACGACGACGAGTGAATGGGACAATAAAACCGGGCACGTGCATCGCCTGCTTTGGTAATGAGCAGAGACGCGTGTGGCGGAGTCTCAATTCGCGGCACCCTGACCATGCCGACGAGCTGCAGATGCGTGTTACGCACCGCCATGGTCGACGACGTTCCACTGAATTGATTGGGATCGTCGTTGCAAGTGGGCTGTGCAACTATTGAATTCATGATGATGATTGTCGTACGACTTGACTGCCCGAAGCCGAGTAAACGAGGGACTCTGGTCGATTTCCTTTCTCATGATTTTCATATCTGACGCCCAGGGTCTAATTATTTGTGCTGGTATCTGGTCTCCACTGGAAGCCACCATCTGGCGAAGAGATGATGATGGTGCGTACAGCATCGCAGTTGTTGCAAGTGGTCGATCTCTAATGAGACACAGACGAGTACCGCTTTCCAGGAGATCCCGGTCATGCAAGTGGTTCATCCCAGCTTCAGGACTGATGCTTATTCCACCGTGCCATCAGTGATCTGTCAAATGCGACAAGCAAAGACCCAGCTTTGCGTCGCGCTCTCGCAGCTGACATTCGCAATGCCTGCGTCACCGTCGGCTTTTTCTATGGTGTGTATACCCCCCGTAGAATTCGTGCTCATATCCACCTCGTCCACTGTTCGCAGTCAAGAACCATGGCATACCGGAGGAGGTGATAAACAAAGCTGTCGGTGCCGCGGAAAGGTTTTTTTCCATACCCATTGAGGCGAAGATGAAGGTTAGCATCCCAATGTACCGTACGATATTATCATCTAATGGATTGCAATCACTAGTTAGATATCCATGCAAGCCCCAACTTTAAAGGATACACGGCCCTCCTTGGAGAAAACGTGAACCTTAATAATAAGGGCGATCTACATGAAGCGTTCGATGTTGGCTGGGAATCAGAGAGGACCGTTTACTCCTCCGATGGTGCTATGGTCGGCAGCAATGTTTGGCCAGGACAATCTCCCAGGATTCAGAGAGGACGTCCTTACTTACTAGTGAGTTCTTAGGCTAAAGAACCAGGTGCAACTGGATAATATCTGGGTTCGTATTCAGTGACGCTGCTGTGAGGCTGGGGTTATCACTATTTCCCCTGTTTGCCCTTGCATTAGATCTCCCTGAAGACTTTTTCGCGGATAAAGTGCGTATTCTCGAATGTCCAGCAGTACCTTCCAGAATGTATGTGCCACAAGGTCACAAAGCAGGCCGCTATCGTGAGGTTGCTTCACTATCCTCCACAACCACGAACAACCAATGGAGGGAGTAGAGGGTATAGGCGCCCATACCGAGCAAGTTATTCTCGGCGCTTAAGACGTCAGCGGACCTAACGTTCCCTTTTTGTAGTTACGAGTGCTTCACGGTACTTTGGCAACAAGAGGATACTCCTGCCCTGCAGGTAATGAACACAGACGGGAAATGGATTGATGCCATCCCCATACCGGGCACCTTAGTTCTAAAGTACGTTTCATCAACCATTAATTCCGATCTCTTCTGAATGGCTTGTGCATAGTCTGGGAGACCAGTTAGCCCGTTGGACTAGTATTTGCCATTGCTCGGACCGAGACCGTTCCCCTTCTGATATACATATTTCTAGATGATGTCTTCAAGTCCACTGTCCATCGTGCAGTAAATAGAACAGGAAAGGGGCGTTACTCGATCCCATTGTTTTTCGGCGTTGATTACAACGTCATACTTGAAGTAAGCCTTTCTCTTCTTTTCCCGTCTGACGGTGTCTTACGATTCTGCAGCCCCTTCCAGGGTGCGTCACTCCAGATAATCCAGCCAAGTATGAGGTGGTTACTGCAGGGGAATATGTGAAGTCTCGCTTGGAAGCTACGTATGCTCAGTCTAGGGTGTAACTCACAATCTTCCAATCTTCGATCGGCACCCATGATTTTGTAAAATATAATCGACTCTTCGGCTGCAATCCGTACGTCTGCCGCAATGCCACTCTGCCTAGAATTGGCTCATTTGGCAATCCAAAAGCGATTAAATCCCGAACCGGCACGGTGTCTTTGCCCTGCCTAGCCGCATCTTAGAAACCGTCTTGATCCTTTGTTTATTTTGAAGGTCTACATTACTTCTTGGGTATACCATGCGGAGCTGGGCTGTGTAAGCGTCTCCCGTCGCCGATCACCGACCTCCTTCCGCATTGACCTTGACTTCGCTTTTTCCCCGTGTTTTATTCGACCTCCTTCGTTTTGCGCTATGTCCTCGCGCATTCATTCCTGACCTTGGTACATGTCTCGTAGGCGGGGCTGCCAATATAATACATTGAACTCTTGAACTTGTCAGTTCATCCATCCTACCCGATCCCATGACAGTAAACAACAGGTTACTTCCAGATAACGGCACCCGACGTGGCAAAATGGTACAGAGGCATCCGTTTAGCAAGTAAGAGATATGCTGTCATGGCACAGGCAATGGTGTGTCCTGCTGGTTGGACAGATCGGGGGACAACATCGTTGTGCGAGACGTCCACCCCAGCAGTTCCTTTGGAAGCTTCATATCGCCTACGTTCAAAGGCTCTTGTCTTTCTACATTAGTATGTACAGTGCCAGTGCAGGCTGACGCGAGGAACTCATGTATGTTATGCCTGAGCTACTCTGTAGTGACCTGGTCTAATCCACACTACTAATCGACATCTTTGTACCCAGAGATCATACCGCATTCCTGGACTACGCGCCTAATGGGTACGGCGATATGAAATGCCCCTTTACGGGAAGTTCCCCCCCCCCCCACGTACACGGTGGGTCCCATCTTCGTTCAAATAGTTGCCCAGGGAAGCCTACGTGGCTTCAACAACGTTCGTGCCACATATGGCCGGTTTCATAGTTTGTTATCTCCTAAGTGACGGCCGGAGTGGTCGAAGGAAACATACTTGTCAAGCCTTTCTCAGTAAGCATTCAAATATTCACCTATCATGGCTGTTTGTGATGGGGGTAAATCGTTATGCCGGGCTCGGCGTGAAGCCTACGAGTCCGGCGGCGTTCGCTCGCAGTCACTTGCCCCGGTTACGAAGGTCATCTCAAGCATGAGAGGTAAGATCTCCATCTGGCCTTCGAAGATACCCGGACTTCCTTCCCAAACCTTCTAGATCAACTCATTAGACGATGAGCGGTGCCCACGTAGACGCTCCGTGGTAAATTGTTTTTCTTTCATCTTCCTGCATGAAAACATCCGCCCTATCTGACACGAAGTGTTCTTTGAATACCTGGCACACACAAAATCCAGCTCTCACGTCCTTCATTGACTATCCAATGAGTCCCGACTACCCTATATTTAGCTTGATGTACCCGTTTGCAGACCGGACGATGATCAGCGCCGACCTGTCAAGATTAAGCAAGGTAGCTTTACGACCTTAAATTCGGGATAAATGCCATATACAGGAAACCATCCTGATTGACCGTGTAAAAAAACATACGGACAGGTCCCTCGTGGCACCACGGAAATAGGGATGGGCCAGAACCTTCGCAACGAAAATTCCCTATACGTGGGAAGCTGCTGTGGCCAATCCCCGCAGTGACCGATGTCCCCCAGCTTCAAGAAAACGGGCAGTTCCGTTTGATGGTGTCCATTCGGTCTATGACTTAGATGGAGATCAGGCTCCGACGGTATTGGGTTGCACGGAAACAAAAGAAAAAAGTTCCCGTGGAGATAGCAAGCAGCAACTGACTCGCAACAACTCCGAGTGGAATAGTAGAAGCTCTACCTTCCCATTGAGTTTCAACTCCTTCTGTGTGACTATGAGTCGCATACCTCCAAGTAAGTTTCCACCAGTATCGTGGTCGCACCTTGTTATCATCACTACTGCAGCCAACATCCAGGTTCATGGCTGAGAAGCCCCAGTCTATAGATCACCTAGCACACGCGTAGCATGCGCACAGGTGATGGGAACTCAAAACTCAAACCCTTTCCCAGCTCATCGAACAAGTGGCTTGTCCATTCATCCGCGCCCGGAACCGGGAGACAGTGGCATATCCGGGATTGGGTTAGTGTCGATGTGGCCGTTACTTTTGCGGCAGTTTCTAAGCAGGCGGCCTCGGCGATTCTCCTCGAACTGGACCTCGTACATGTGTCAAGAATTCCGGGAGTGTCTCCGATCTCTGCAACGAATCTTACACATACAATACAGCCCCTCCCAATCCGTTACGGATTATAGGAGCTGGCAACGGAGTTGACTCTCCCGCCATCAACAAGCCATATGGCCCCATTCACATACGCTCCAGCAGGTCCGGCTAGGAACAATATGCAACCAGCCATGTCAGATAACGTCCCAACCCTCCCCAGGGGAACTGCGTCGGCAAGTGTGGAAGGGGTGAATAGGTCGGTGTTGGTCATTTCTTGCACTCCAGTCAGTGAGACGAATCATGCTAATCAGAGGAGCCTCACCGCTTGGCCAGACTCCGGGCTTTTAAGGACAAGAAGGTCTAGTCAGATAAGTCTACAATAAGAATCTGACTTACGCATAAAACGTTGCTTCTGATGTTCCAGTGCGCGAGGAGACTCGCTAGCAGTCTTCCTAAATGAGTGCAAGCCTGCTTCGCTAGAGTGTAGGAAATCGTCAAGACTCGCGCATCCACTCGAAATGACCCAGAAGATGATATCGTGACAACCTGTGACGTCACCTGAGGCAATCCTGGTACTACATTCGATGTTGACGAAGCCGAGGGACCTGAAGCACGGGGGGGAAGGGACGAATGATTCAGCAAGTGCCATGTTTTACTTACAAAAGCATTATACTGACCGGGAGAGATACCGGCTGCCTGCTCTGCCGATGTACGTCTAGCGGCCAGCAGGGGAGGAATTGCACCTCGTCGCAGGTTTCCGAAGTGCAATAACTCAAGAAAAGCGATAGTCGTGTAATAGACAGCTGTGACATTGGTCTCAAATGTCTCTGCGAAACCTGCGGGGTCTCCCGTGTTCCAAAGTACGTCTTGGAGCGCTTTGATAGATGGCATTTCTCCTTCTCCAGCACTCTCATCCAAAGGAGAAGGCAGTCGAGGCAGTAGATTCCTAGCTATTCCCGCGTTGTTAACGAGAAGGTCAATAAAGCCGTGACGATCTTTGATCGTCTCAACCATGGCAAGCAGCGATTGTCGCGACGTGACATCTCCTTGAAGCGGTATAATCCTGCCATATCTCTTCGGGTGGAATGGAGAGAGACTCGTTAGGATGATTTGTGAGCAACTATAAAACAGCCTACACTGTGTTCTGATGCCGCCCTCTCCAGGACTTCCAAGCGCCTACCGATGATGTAGACAGTTGCACCGTTGTGTTCGAGTGCCTTAGCAATGAGGAGTCCTATACCTAACGCAATGCGTGATGCCAGAAGGTTCCACTGCAAGTCCTACGCTGTGACTTACCTGTTCCGCCGCCAGTAACCACTGCTACTTGTCCCTCTACGTTGAACAGGACCGTAGGGTCCGTTGCACGACTGTCCATGGTTGGAGATGAAGGAATGCAGAAACCGCTCGGAGCAGACAGAGACATACCTTTTAAATACCACGCACAATAAGGATAGGCGCTTGGTGGATTCGGTGTTATTATGCACCGCAAAACAACAGGAAGTTCTCGGTGATATTAGCTACCCTGAAAAATGCCTTTCACGATGAAGTATAATAGGCATTGGAGACAACGGCTCCGACGCTGTGTATGAAACACAGCTGCTCAGACATAAAAACCTCACGTCGGGCAATTGTCAGCCACTCGAGTGAGCTTCCTAAAATCACCGCTCCACGCGACAATTTGTTCCGTCCGTGACGCGCGGCGCCGATAGCATCCAAATTCGAAACACTTGGTTCCCGAGAAACCGCGACTGCATAGGTCTGTCGCAACGTTTTGTCCTACCCACTCGCTCGCATACCTTAGCACAGGAAAATAAAGAGCTTCGTTCGAAGGAACCTAGAACATAAATTCCGAGTTGTACTAAGAGAGTAAGGTAAGGGGGAGAGAGTAGAAGAAGTACCGATAACACAAACGCTTCACGAATTAAACAGGCCAGCCTCCTTCCGGACGACACCACTCCTCCTCTCAACTTCAAGGAAAAATTGCAGAGCACTTCGTGCATTCCTCTCCAATTCTTCAGCTTTCTTGACCTCCCTCCCTCTTTCCTCCATCGCAACCCGGAAACGCTCCCGAAGATCCCAAGATGCAAGTCGCAACACCTTGCGTGTCTCGCGACTGACACGGCCGGCATGAGCGTTGATGAAAGTTTCCGCCTCGGTCGCGTTCTCCTCGACATTCAGCAGTGATGCACGTATGCGACGACCAATGGTCTTGGGTATCGTATCCGGAAGTCGATAGATGAAATAGGCGGTTGCTCCAACAACAACAGCTCCAAGCACGGGGGCCACCCAAGTCCTCGCCGTTTCATTGGCAGAGAGATCAGAGAGACGTATAACGCCATCGATGAGACCACGAGCTCCAATGACCTTGCCGCCAACCATAGTTAGCGCGCTCACACCAATGGAGAGGACGCTAAGTGCGGTCGGATTCGACTCGTTATCATCACCCTTCCCACTGCCGAAGTGAACAGCCAGATGGTGGTTAAAATCGAAGACGTCGCTAAATGAGGTATCCAACATGTCTGAGCGCTGCGCAAGGCCAACTCCAAGGTTGTAGACACCTCCTGCCACAACTACATGGGCTGTCGGGGAGTGGCGGTTGTTAAGTCCTCCCTTCTTGCCTGGGCGGACGTTGAACATCGCCTCGGGTACGAACACCCGACGTGATCGTTCAACGCCTTGCGGGAGGTGTTCATCCCCGAGGTCGGTGATTTTCGTTACCCCAGCCTTGGTCGTTAAGCGAGCTTCCTCCTCTGCCAACTTGACTGCCGCATCCAGGCTCGCGAGAAGCACCTTTCGTACGTCGCGCGCATAATCCCAGATCCGTAGTAAGCCGCAGTATGCTGGCAGACTAAAGCAGTGATCTACACCGGGCTGACCCTGCCCCACGCGGTCCAAAGCGGTAGAAAGGATAGCTTTCGTCCTCTCGTGGCTCTTAGACGCACCCGTTTCTTCAACACCCTCCAAGGTGTCTTCGAGTGCGTCGCGGCTATTCTTCATCTTCTCCCATACAGGCTTTGATCGTAAGAGGTCATTCTTAGCCCGATCGACGTCCGATTGAGCTACAATGGCATTCGTTCCAGCCAACAAATCAACCTCACTCAACAGGTTAGAAAGGAATGTCGAAACAGGCTGGAGCTTGGATTTTGATCGTTTGACCAATACGAAGGAGCGGAGGGAGGACTCCAAATCATCAAATGCGGGGTTGGCAGTGTAAGGGCGGAGAGCAGCGGCAGAATCAACGAAATGGACAAGATCCGCTGCATCGTCGTAAGTGCGAGGGCTGAGCTCTTTGATCTGCTCCAACACGATTCTCTTGCACTTGTCTTTGTTCTTGATCTGTTCAAATTTATTGACGACTATAAAGACGTATGCCTTCTCGTTGCTGGCGGTTCCAAGGAACTCCTTTGCGGATAACGTAAAGTGGTTTTCAGCCGACACGACGAACACGACAACATCGATCTCCTCTTGACGAGCGAACAAAGCAGTCGTCTTGAGACTGTCACGATTAAGGCCCGGAGCATCAATGAGCGATATATCGACGACTCCATTGTTGAGAAGAGACTCTGATGGAACCCTACTGTCTGCCAAATATATCTTGAGCACGGGTTGTATACCCGTCTCGTTATCGGTGACGATAGACTCCAGGTCAGCCAAGAAGCACGAATAAAGGTAGACTCGTCGGTAGTCGAGTAGATTACGCCTTGTTTGAGAACATGCACTTCTTCAACCCCGCCGTTCTCGGATGCATCGTGCACTTCGCAGAATGCGGTAGTGCAGGGTTGCTGGTCGACTGGCATGACCTCTCGTCTCAACAATGCGTTCACGAAAGTGGACTTCCCTGCGTTCAAGTCCCCAGTCACAAGGACTTTGGAAGATGTGTCAGTGATGCGAAGACGGAGCTTTTCCATGTGTTGGATGGCAGACCCAATGCGTTCGTCCAGTAGCTTGGCAATGGAACCCCTCTCAAGATGCGAGACGAGAGCGGTCGGGGAGGTGGAGGAACCGCTTGGCCCGAGCTTCAAATCGAGGCGGAGGATGCTGAAGTCCCCACATTTTGAAGGCAGCAGGCAGTCATCATTATTACCACCCAGTCCATCCTGCTGCAAATTACTTCCGTCCAGAAGTTCTGCCGACTCCTCAGCATCCGCAATCGAAGCCAGCGTTACCGCGCGGACCGAGCCATTGTGACTAGGGGTATAAATCACGTCGGTCTGACTGCCAGGGTCGTCCGCAAAGGACAGGGAACGGCGGATAGAGCGACGGGGCTTTTTCGATGTTGAAGTCTCGGGAATGGGGTCTGTCTCTCGGAGCGTAGGATATCTAACAACCCATTCGCTCTTGTTGAAGTCTCGCACGTCTCCAAGTAGGCGCTGGGTAGTGTCTAGACCAGCGAGCAGGCTGGAGAAGTTCGGTGACGGTTGAATTGAATTGGCTACTCGAGTATATTGGAGAAATGTCGTACCGATCCTTGTCCTCGACGTATGCTTCTTGTACATCCTCAACTTTGAGATGTCTCTCGCCGGTGATTGCAGGGAGAGATGACTCCTGTCCAAGGCGCATGGTGGAAAAAGCTGCCAGAGAGCTTCGTCACTGTGCCGGAAATATTCAAGACACCAAGTTGGATACCCACCTGGAGCCGAAAGTCCCCGTGCGTGGGAAGATGCTGAATCAGCTGACACAGGGGCTGTTTTTACAAACTCGTCAAGACTGCTGTGAACTGAATTTGTGTCCGCAGTGGTACCCAAGATGGAATATCGTCATGGGCTACAATACTGGTCAATGAACTGGCCCAGATCTAGATGAGAAATTGGTAGGCCGCTGACTAAAAACCCCACGTCGCCCTGCGCCTAACTTACTAAGAGGCGGCTCAGGCTTCACTCCCAGTGAAAAACGGACATATGCCGAGCGATGCAGGCAGATGCCTACCTATGCCATACATAGACATTGTCTCCCATACAAAATAGGTCAGCTCCATAGCATTTGCTGCTACTCAGAGCTACTCGATACTATGCCTATCTATACCATAGTCCCTCATAGATTCCCATAGACTACCTCTCGTCTCTTATTGTACCTGATTAATATGTCAGTCTATGTTGAACTAGTTCATGATATGCGATCTCATGATTGAATTTCGGGCTATGCATTGCTATGTAGAAATACATTCGGAGATGGTGCCCGCCTGCCCGCCATACCGCTGCTGCCACTCGCCCACCTGCCAATAAATGCACCCCCCACGCTCCCTCTCGCTTGCCCCACCAGCCAATACACCCCCTTACTGCTCGTACTGCTGTCACCACTTGCCCACCTACCAATAAACCTGCTCCCATGAGTGTTGACTAAACTACACACCGGTGTGGCTTGTACTGGGGACTTCGACTTGCGGACCTTGGTCTACAGAGCCTATATGCGTACATGACAATCCGTCTGATGGCACCTCCCTGTACATACCGCCACATCAGTACGATATTGTGGAACGAGAGATCGATACTTACTATGTAGAGAATGTTGTTACAACTGTAAGAGACGCCCTTGAGGACATGCGGATGTGCGACCGCACACAAGTGCCACTCACCGTATGAAGACCTCACCAAGGGTTCCCGTAGACTGGCCGTCTTGGAACTTCTCTATTCGCTAGCTGTGCGACATGTTAGAAAGACCAAAAACTCGTACGATCGACAAGCACACCTGGAGATTCATATAACCATCCGTGCTTACGAGGAAACCCTTGTACTCTAGTCCCCATTTTAGTAACAAACACCTGTAATTTCCGTGTCAGTTCCTGCATGGATGGCTCCAGATTGACTGGGTTGACCTGCCACATGACAGCGAGACCCTCGATGCACGACGATCAGGTGGATATATGTGTTGAGCTCACCGACGACATGGATGTAAGAGCGTACGAGGAGTTGTGCGGACTTCGAAATGGAGCCCATTACTAAGACGGGGGTCACCTGACTGGCCACGAGCTCGAAACGCATTGAATGGGCATGAGACGATGAATTGCACAAGCATATAACACGGATGGAATGAGACAGGTTGGGTGTATTGCATTGCATGCAATCAATGTCTGTGATGCATTGAACGGATGTTCTACCTATGCAGGGCTATGGAGATTCTATGCACATAGTCACACATAGCAAAACATACGGAAAATAGTTGCTACATACAATTACATCTCCCTACGTAGATAGACATATGTCCGTTTTTCACTGGGCTTCACTGTTCAGAGCCTAATCTCTACTGCGTGCTTCAAAATGTCCACCATGCGAGCCGTCCTAATCAAAGATGATAAAGGCCCCATCGAGAACCTATACATTGGCGAAACCGAGAAACCAGTACCCAAGCAGGGTGAAGTATTAGTAAAGGCCAGTGTCCCTCTCGGTATCGGCGAGTCATGTCGTGGACTGGGATTCATGTTCGGGTTATAGGTACTCGCGTTCGGTCTGAATCGTATGGACCTGCTCCAGAGGGAGGGACGGTACCCCCCTCCTCCCGGCGCGTCAACCATTTTGGGCGTCGAATTCTCGGGGCGTGTCGAATATCTTGGACCTGGCGCCACTAAGTGGTCAACGGGTGACGAAGTGTTTGGTTTATCCGGTGGTGTAAATCGGTAGGAATTATGGGCAACCGGCGGCGATCTTATCATGCTTTCCTCTAGGGCGCATATGCCGAGTATATCGCAGCCCACCAAGATCTATTGATTAGGAAGTCCTCCCACCTGTCTTGGGAAGAAGCAGCAAGTATTCCAGAGAATTTCATTACTGGTCGGTTGCTTTGAGTTTCGTATTCATGACAATGGCCAAATACCCCCTTTTTTGTACCCTTAGCACACCAGGCCGTGAACTTGTACGGCGAGCTTAGCAGGGATGATGATGTTCTCGTACATGCTGGCGCATCAGGAGTAGGCGTCGCAGCGATACAGATGGCTCGCAGTTTCGGCGCGTGCGTACACTGCGCCGCGTACTTAGACATACTGATTCATCCTCCCTCCTGCAGGAGGTCCGTTACAGCAACAGCATCAACCAAGGAGAAGTTGGAGTGGCTTCTGTCCATTCCAAACGGTGCCACTGAGGTCGCGAACTACAAGACAGAAGATTTTTCGAAAACGGTCAAATATACCACTGGTGGAAAAGGTGTTGACGTGGTAGTTGACTTTGTTGGACGTACCCACTGGGAGAAGAACATTGAATCCCTTGCTGTTGACGGCAGGATGATAATGCTAGCTATGCTGAGTGGTGAGAACACTCTTTACCACGTTGCTGCTAACCCAATGCCAGTTGCAAAGGGAGCTTGGTTCCTACTGTAGACTTGGGCCCGATCCTTTACAAACGCCTAAAGATCCAAGGGTCCACTCTGCGTTCTCGAAGCTTGGAATATCAGTCCAACCTCATTAATAGGTGTGTTTGGAAATTTAGAGCGATACCAAGAGGAAAAGGGTTGAATGCTTCTGCAGCGCGGCTTTTCAGGATGTAGTCTCCAAAATAACAGGCAGTGAGGGGGACGGGCCGATACGTGTTTATATTCACAAGGTCCGTACACATCTCCGCTTTTCGTATAGCCCATGATAGGGACGCCCTTATCGAGTAGGTATTTCACTGGACGGAGATCCAGATAGCTCACAAGGAATTGTCGGAAAACAAGAACATGTAAGTGGACCAGCTTCGAAAGCACAAAGGTAACCCAAATCTTTTCTAGAGGGAAGATCGTTTGCAGGATTTCGTAAATGTACATAGCAGCGTACTCTAAGGACTTGTAGCCTTCGTGAATTTGATTGTCACCATTGTACGAAGGTTAACGCACTTTTTGGTTGTGAATGAACCAAGAAATAACGCCTCATACTCTGTTGCCCAAATACTCGGGCGAGATGTACTACAACCTTCCCCGAATTCCGGTTCGTAGTACTCCTGTCACTAGAGCACCTGAGTGATGTCCTTCCAACCACTCCAAAATAATGTCTACTACTTCATCGTGACGCTAGAGATAGTAGTGGTGTGTTGTGCACAGTTGTCGATAGTAGTAGGATCACTTACTCCGGTGAAATTATGATCGGCGTCCTCCATCAGGTGAAGGATGTGTGTCCCGGGAGTTCTCGAACCAAACGCCCGCGCGTAAATAACGGCATCATAGCTGGCGGTTTCCGTAAGGTGGCAACGTCTCGCGAGAAGAAATGTCTGTCCTTACACTGGTACCACGTCGTCAGCGAGTCCATGTACTGTGAGGACATTTATCATGGGTGGGAAGTTATCCCACACGATGCCCGTGTCCCAACTTGCGAATTCCTCCAAGTCCTTTGGGTATACCCTTTGAAGGATCTGTTTGCGCGCAACAGACACCTTCCACTCGTAGTATCCCATAGCATCGAAAGCCTCTTTGTAAGTACTCATCTTATCTAAGAAGGTTCAGAGATAGCTACCGAAACAGGTTCGTTTGCCTACCGTATATTCTCTGCGCGAGGACATCAGTCTACAGTCAAACTCGCAGAGTGGACGGAAGCGCTTACATGCATTCGGTAACGCCCTGAGACATTGACCACGGCAGTAACGTGTTTCCCTTCCTCCGATGTGCACAACCAATGCATACCAACCACGGATCCGCGAGAGTGACCCACTATCATGTCGATTTCGTATCCGTAATTGTCCCGGAGGAAAGCCACGACCGTAACAAGATCTTGAACATCCTCGGCGAAACCGCCGTATTTCCACTGTCCTCCACTCTCGTGGCTCCCGCTACACAGCACTCGCCTCAACTAGGGGACTATCTGACACCGATGACAGATTATCGTGCTCACCGGAAGTCGAATCGGAAAGAATCCAATGGCAAACGCATAGCCAGGCGCTTTTGGAAAAGGTAATCTTTATGACTGCCGGCCAAGAATTAGCGTTGTGACCTTGGATGTTATCAGGACTCCATTTTTCACCCCATGGTCCCATGCAAAATCTACAAAATCTGGATATTGTTATCGACCGTACATAACGGATCAGCACTTACTAGCGCGACCCTCTTGCCATTCGCAGGTTTATCCGGTTCTAGTTGCTCTAGCACGCCGACTAGTGTACAGTTTTCGGCGGGCTGGGGGATATATAGCTTCGTTGACTTCCTGCCCGCCATGTTGATCTGAAAGGGAGTGGCTAACTTGGGTGCTGCATGTGCTTCACCGGTTGCCAATGCGGCCGGAGGGCCCTGCACATCCGAATGGTGCGGCCATGTCTCACGTGTGCGGGCAGGACTCGAGGCTTGTCAATTCAAACAAGAGCTAGTGAACCGGATCTACATAGTTACAATACCCAAGCGCCACAAGATATTTAAACACGTCACGATTTCCCTGCCTTCTTGCCAAGTAATTTGTCCTTTGGCGACTTGGCTATTCTTCCCTTGACCACCTTTCCCTTTTTCTTCTCCCCAACTTCCGCATTCCGCTTAGATTTCACTTCCTTTTGACTGATGGTAGCCGCCGGAGGGGGCGATGAGGCTTGTGTTGATTGTCCCGTCCGCGCCTCAGCATTCTTGGCAGGCCTGTCCTTCTTTTTTGGTGGTTGATCCACAGGGATGGGTGTGGCAGTGGAGGTCTTGACGTTCTTGCCTAGCAACGTGTCTTTGGAGGTTTTGCTGATGGTGCCCTTAACCACCTTCACCTTCTTCTTCTCCCCCACGTCCGCACTTCGCTTAATTTTCACCTCCTCATGACTGATGGTAGTCACTGGAGAGGGCGACGACGGTTTCTTCGACTGATCCGTCCGGGCCGCGACGATCTTGACGAACTTTTCCTTCTTTCTCGATGGTTGATCAGCTGCGGAGGGAGTATTGGCCGAGGGTGTCGATACTTTAGAGTGCTTTTTCGACGGTTGATCCGGTGTGGCGGCCGACGATGATTTACGAGTTTTCTTTGGCGGAGGGGGTGAGGGCGAACGCAACTGAGTCTCGTCTACAGACATGTCATCCTCTTCCTCCGATTCGCTAGCAGTCAGACCATCCTTGTCCTCTGGCTCAATGATGGTCAAGCCGGCCCAACGTCCCCCAGCGTCCGTTGAAAGCTCACACGACCATATTGGGAGGCTTATGCTTGAACTAGTTTTGATATGGAGACACTGGATATTCTCCCATCCGTCCTTTATACGGCTAGCAATAGCCGGTAAGGCAGTCTGGATATTTGCTAATATCTGCTTGGGCGTTTGTGACAATACACCAACTTTGACTGATCTGGAAGAGAGTTGTGAAGAACAACATTGAATAAGGCAGAGATGGCGACGCACGTGCACGTTCCTTTGTTTTGGTGCATGTAGGAAGATTCTATGGCGAGTTCCAGTTCGGCTTTGAGGTTCTTGCGTTTTAGGTTGACGGGTATAGGCTGCCTTTTCGATCGTTCACGAAATGCATGAAGGGTAGAGTGCGCAGAAAGAACCCACTTTTTAGCTTCAAACCACTTTGATCCTAAAAGACGCGGCAAGAGGGGTATTACTCGGTCGTCTGCGAGGAACATGGCGTTTTCTTTCAGGAGCAACCGTCGTGCTTCGAACGCTTTGAATTTACCCCTCAACTTCTCTATCCCGACCACGCGAGATATGAACTTAACTGTCGTGTTGCTCAAGGAGGTCCTTGTATTCCCTTTGAGGGTCTTTTGTGATCAAGCACACAGAGGACGTCCTAGGATCGACTAGGGTGTGTTTTAGAGGGCTGGGGAAAGTGGGATCAGTCGTTGCATTGTGTTGCCAGAGGGACGAGACGAAGTGTATACGCACATCCTGACGGGTTTCAGCTTTTGTATTGGCTGCATCCGCTTTACGGTGATCTGAAGCCATATGTGCTCATCTTTGCCCGGTAGGAGTTCCTTTTCTTCTCTTTCCTTCTCTTTCTTTGTGGCGTAGTCATGGAGAGCTGCTACCGCGCGTTTGCACTGTTTGAGTGAGACATGGCCGTCGATGAGTTCTGTCTTGGCCATGGCACGCTTGAAATCACTGTGTTGGGTGTTTCGTTCCACTTGCAAATAAATCGTTGTTTACCTGTTGTTTGTCATGAAATGACCCGTCTTTTGTCTCGGTACATCGTCAGACGGTACCGACAAGGGGCATTATGGAACCCACTTGTCGAGTTCATCTGACAAGTTCTGGTTCCATTTCACTAAACAGGTGTTCTCGCAGTCGGGCCACTCAGAGGATTGACGAGACAAGTGAACGCGTGATTTCCCTTGATCATCCGGATCATTTCACATCCCGTAATGCAGTGAAAATAAGTAAATTATGCATTGTGTGAATCTTCCAAACTACTTGCAGCAATTATAGAGGAGAAAAAGAGAATAAAGACCATGGAATCCGGTAGTACAGGGTAATACTAGCGAGGGGAGGAAGATAGCTAGGAAGACGAATTGCGGATGACCGAAGACAGCATAATTGAGGTACTGGGAGACTCCGAGTGCATGAATTGTCGCAAAATTGGCCAGTTCGAATGCAAGTGCGCCCGAACGAAGAGGAACAAGAACTACCATTGGTCAGAGAAAGTAGTAAGCGGGGGTGGTAAGGCTCGTAACCGCAATCGGTTCGAGTAAGGGGGATGACGGCGAAAGCCACGAAGTAGATACCAATATGTAACAGAATACGTCTGAAGCAAGCCCGTATGTTCACCGAAGGGACAATCACATAATAACGCACTTGCAACAACCACCTGCACTCAAGTCCTCGTCGTCCTTTGGTGCTTGTTCTGTGTCATCGGACGGTCGAGTAACACTGATAGTTGGAACCTCGGCATGCAGATACTGCGAGAAAGGCGGAGCCCCATCAGACGTAGGCATTTGGCCTGGCAGTTGCTTGCGGTAGCTTTCTTGGCTCCTGAAAGGATAATCGAGGTATAGGTCCTGGCGATGCGTCGTGTCTCGGTAGCTCTTCCTCCTCACGGACTGACTGTGGCTGCTCCTGGACCTGTCCAAACTCATCCATAGGTATTGCTTCATCCTCACGTGGGGATTTGTATTTTGAATAGTCGAACCCAAAAGTACCTGGAGCCTTCAACATTGGTTCAGTATCAGTGTCGGGGACGGCAGAGCAATACATACCGGCTTTATAAGCATCGGTTCGGGAGGTTTTGGGCGCGGACTGCCGTCAGCTTGCTCGTACTGACCGTCCAAACCCTTCTTTCGAGCGACAACTGGAAGTACAACCTGAAAGAATGCTAAATGCCAACGTCCACAGGTACGAGGTTTTGGCCACCTACATCATCCCAATTCCCTGATTTCTGAACTGGCTGTGTCCAGGTCGGTATGGCATTGACCATATCGCCCTCCGGTGTCGGGTACACAGCGATCGACTGTCGAGGATCTTCCTTCTGCCGTGACGCTGGCGGAGGCGTTTTGGCTTTGGTCTTTGGCTTCTTCGGTGTGGACGCAGGGGACGAAGTGGCTGGGCTCTTGGCGCGGCGTTTCGTTTGAGATTGTTCTGAAGTTTGCGACACTGGCGATATTGCTCTGGATGTCGTTCGTTCGCGCGATGAGGAGGGGTGTGGTGTCGGCATTGTACTCTCTGCGCTAGACCTAACAAGACCTTCAGAAGGTGACTCAGATCTTAGTGGCTCCGAGATGGTCCGAGAAATGGGGACCCGTGCAAGAGTCGTGTCTTCTAGCGGGGAATGTACGCTAACTGGGGTTCCGCTTCGTACGTCAGCCGCACTATCAAGTGAGATCTCCGGTTTGGAAGTATTAAAGGCGGAGTGCATGGTATCGTCTGTGCCAATGTAAGCATCATAAAAGGTCTCCGCGTCGATATCCGTCTCAGCTTCAACGTCGGTCAGCGGACGCTCGTCGAGAACCATATCGACGTCTTGTGTTCGTTCGTCATCGAGAAGGAGGCTATCTCGCGTGCCAGTACCAACACTCTCGGCTCGCTTCCGCCGTCGGCCATATTCAGAGAAACCAGTGAGATGTTCGCGTGTCTGTGCACGCGTGGGTCTCTGTATGGCATGCCCGAAGTTGGCGATCTGTAGCATCTCCACATGCTTTGCTACACGCAATTCGCCCACTCCACCATTCCTGTGCACATCTCCTCTATACCAATGTTCGAACGGGCGTTCTTCCGAGTCGGTCGATGCTCTAGGTGGTTGGAAAGCAGGTTCGTGGCCCCTAGAGCGCGTCGGCGCGGTAGCTGTTGGAAACGGAGCAGGCTCATTCATGAGACTAGTGCTAGCCTGTCGCGGGATAGTGGGGGTGGGGGTCTGATCGACCTCCTTAACGACCCACAGATCTTGAGGGACTTCGGGGTTAGCGGGATGATGGGATCCGGGAATGACGCCATTACGACTCTCTGCTCTAGGTGCTAGGCTGTGGGCGTGACTACTCGAGCTTGCCGTTCTATTGCGCATTGGGACGGGTATCCGCGTTGGTCTGACGTTGACGTCGAAAGTGCGGGGCGACGCTGAACGGGGGTCAAGGCTTGACGAAACACTGCCGTTTGGATGTCCGTTGAGCTGGGGGTTATCGAATATGGATGGCTGGGAGTAAGTGCGAGCGCGTATGGGAGGGGAATGAGGAGAGGATGCGCCATTCGGACGCGGATAGTCGTTGGCTGGAGACTCTTCGTAGCCATCTGGCGTACCTTTGGCATGCTGAAGGCTCGGTCTGGGTATAGCACTACTTTTTCTTGGATCAACAGCAGTTGTGCGGTATTCTCGAGAAAACTGGGGTGATTTGGAAGGAGTGGTCGACCTCGGACAGTCGTCGGCAGATGTGATGGATGCGACGGACATGCGCTTTGCCAGAATACGGCTTTCGCTTTCCAACCCTACAAACTCCAAGGTTGAAGGACGTAGTAGACTTGTTGAATACGACCCTACTCACGTTTACGCAGTGACGGCACAATGGTCTCGTCCCATGTCGGCAGCGCTAAGTGTGCCGTTGCAGTCAAGGCCATCTGGAAAAAAAAAGAAAAAGAAAAGATCTAAAGTGTGAAAGTAAGACTACGAGACAAGAACGAAAAGATAACTGGTGAAACTGTTGTGAATGTATGATAGCAGCAGGTCGAAACCGCCAGCAAAGCAGTGACCAGGCGATCGGTCAAACCACGGAACCGAGCCCTGACGGGTTCAACCAAAAACCATTTTGCAGAGTGTGGGTCTTCAGTTTCATCCTCCTCCTCACCTCGTTGCAAGTCGCTCATAACAACACCATTTCTAACAGAGCATGAGCGCGGCAGCGGCAGTAGCAGCCAAAGTTGCGCCAGCCGCAGTACGCACCTTCCGCAAGCCCCCCAGGATACGCAAGTCGCTCAAGTACGACCAACACGGCTTGCCTATTCCTCACGTCGACATCGCGATACGCGACATTGGCCCGTGTCGGCTGCGGGAACACTACTACACCACCCTGCGGGATGATCTTATGTACATGACCTATGTCCACGAGTCTGGTCACCGCCCTCCACCTCGACAAATCCGTCTCAGGTTCGACCCCAATGACCCATACTCTAAAAACCGTCGCAACACACCAGTCGGTGGCGATCAGTTGGGTAGGAAACCTGCACCCCTTTCCACACCTCAGACAGTCGTCCAACTCGACAGGATAGTCCTCCACACCATGCAAAAAGATGCAATCAATAACAGGAGTTCCTTGATCGGTACTATCGCGGCGTTCCGTGCACTCTCCGGGGAGACAGAAAATGGTGGAGGCAGGTCGTCCCGCAGTGGTGTGGAGATCGTAAAGGGAAAGAAGTCAGTCAGCGGCTGGGTCCGACCAGGACTACCTCTGGGTTGCAAAGTGACCCTCAAAGGTCCCAAGATGTACGACTTCATTGCGACCCTCACAGAGTTCGTTTTCCCGAGGATGCGTGAGTTCAATGGCATCGTTCTCCCACCAGCTTCCTCGACCATGAGGACTCCAAGCGGTGTAGCAGGGGTCATCAGCTTCGGATTGCCTCCCGAGGCAATGGGGCTCTTCCCTCAAATAGAGGTCAACCTGGAAGCCTACCCAAAGCCTATCGGCTTCCACGTACATTTCATCACAAATGCGGAAGGTGCAGGCGCCCAGAATCGCGCGAGGGCACTGCTCTCGGGTTTCCAGATTCCCTTCGCTCGCAAGTAGACGATTATGCGACTTGTCCTACTTCACATTACGCCCCTGTCTAATGATCATGTTGTGTATGGCCGGGCATACAACCCTAGTGAACACCTCCGCGCCGATAAAGTCAGACCTACCAGTGTGACAGGAATTACCCCCCAGGCACTTTGACATCTCGATCAATAGATATTATTGCTGTTTCCCCATTGCGCGGTACGGTGCCATGTGTCAAGGAGTGTAGTGTGCGGGTAATAAATAGCAACGAAAACGAATCAGAGGGGAAAAGTACAACGAAAAGATACGATCACGGGACAATGATGATCACCTATTCCAACTCTACAATGTCATCGGCGTGCAACGCCTTGTTGCCATTGTATGTCCCCAAGTCTATGTCTCGATGATGAACGCGGACGCTCAATGCCATGTCTCGACGACGACGTAGATGTGGAGGACGTGTTTAGAATAGCCGAGGTCTCGGAGGCCGTTCGGCGTGCTTTCTTCGGAGCGATGATAGAACTCCCCTTGGGCGTGTCGTGACCTTTCAATCCAGACTTGCCAACCGCGGGTTTGAGTACGGGAGCAAGTGCCGGCAGAATTTCTCTCGCGAGTTCCCGTACGAGGACAGCACCGTCATCCTTACTCAGCTTGAGCACGATCTCATGTAGACCGTACCGTTCTACCAGTATTGCCCTGTTGGGGTGAACGTCGCATACGGTGCGCAAGATGCGCAACAGGTTGAGCCGGACGACGGCACGGCTGTGACCGAGTCGGTCGATGATGCGCTTGAAGAAGGAAGCTTTGGCGAGGCCAATAGTGATTGGTATTGAAATTCGGCAAATCTTAAGAAGAGGATCGAGCAGGTTCTCAAACGAATTAGCTTTGGCCGAAACGAAACATTTCAGGAGCGCATCAAGAGAGTCCGGTTGGACAAGTACATCTTCTATCTTGGCAATTTCATCTTGTAGCCTATAAAGCACTACGCATCAGCAACCCAGAGCAACAGGGGAAAAAAGAATCAAGAGCAGAAGTACCACGAAAGTATCGCCTCCAGCGCGCTGACTTGGAAGTATGGGTCCTCCAAGAGTCTCAAGTACATCCCAAGACCGTTGTGTTGCCAAAGAAGATTCCGACAACTCTTCCCAGCGCTTGCCAAATCACATAGGATAGGCAACGCAAACTGTTTCAGAGGCGAACTGGTTTCGATTACCCGTTTTAAGCAAGGTATAATTCCGGCCTGAGCAGCTTCTCTTGGCGTGACTTGTTAAGCCGGCACAGGTTATAGCAGGTCTGGAAGATGTGATTGGACATTTCCTGGGTAACGGAAATGTGAACACACAAACAGTATCAATTTTCAAAACTTAGACGTACTGTACTATGTGGACCGGCTTTGGCTTCGTCAAGCAGTTTGATGAGAATTTCAATGGCGTTGGCATTCTGCATGACTTCCAAAAGGTTTGCATTCATGGACAGATGTTTAACTGCTTTCAGCATTTGCACTAGATATTCTGGCTCCAGCAGTTCGCATGCGCGCAGCAATCCTGGTAAGGTGTTTCGTCAGCTCGCTGTTCGCAGCGCGCATGGAAAGAAAACCCACTTCTCACAATCTTGCGCGTACCAATCGCATTTCGAACGTGAATATCACTCTGTGTCACCTGCGAAAATACGAGTAAGATTTGTATAATCTTCTGTTTCATTTCCATTGCTGTGGGACTCGAATTTCCGACTGACGTTGAGCAGGGCGGACGACAGCGGGTCCAGAAGGCCTTCCTTGATAAACATCCGACAAAAGTCGTTCTTGGTTGTTGGGCTCTGTAACTCAAAAACGCTCCCAATACCGTTCAGAGCATCTACTACTAGTTCACTTTGTTCGGTGTAGTCTTCGTCGAGGAGGTCCACCAATACCTTGAGGCCACGACATGCAATAAACATTTGCAGAGTCAGCACAGAAGTATGACAGAGGAGTCGGATGAAATTCGATGCCTCCGTTCGGCATTCTGATGGATATTTCTTGGAAGTGAATCCTGAAACCAAATCAGTGGAGAACGGGTAATTGCACACGCTACTTACCCATCATCATGGGAATACCACCGATGAGACAGAAACTCTCCAAGAAACCAAGATCGCTCGTGACAAGCTAGACTACGTGTCAGCTCAACCCATCGAAAATGGCAACTTCGATTACCAGGTTGACGATATGAAGCAATTTCATCAGAACGTCTCGCGAACACCTTCCCTCCAGCACCTCCAATATTGCTAGCATGCCATGTGATGACACCAATTGAACCAGCATTTCCGGGTTCTCGGACATGATGTTGATCTACCAATGATCTTTACGATACAAATCACCAAGGTCGAGACTAGATGCTTACTAGTTGATCGCATGCATCCCGCAGTTGGAAGTCAGGTGCAGAGGGCGTGAGTTCATCGATCAGCTGGTTCACTAAACTACACAGACGAGCGTGCTTGTCACGTTGTAGGTTGGCCTCCAAGTCGTCCTCCGCAAAGCCTTCGTCAATCTAAAGCATAATGAGGTAGGAGACTGGCCAGAGCGGCAAGGCACGTACCTCTGCAAACGGATCGTCTTCGTCGTCCTCGTCCCCGAGCTACACAACGGTTGGATTACTCGCTAATGTTTATGTGAGCAGCGATTACTTACCCAGGACTTATTCGACAACCGTGTGTTGAGCTGCAGGGTTTGCATTGGTTGCTCCAGAACTTATATCTTCGTTAGTTCAAAAGAACAAACAACGCCAAAGAACACCCACTACTCCCGCTAGTCTTGCCAAATATGTCATCGTAATCCTCGTTATCCTCCTCGGCGTACTTGTCGAACTCATGCGAACTCGCACGCTTTGCCTCAGAACGACCAAATGATCCTGACCCATTCGACCCAACGAATGATGACGACCGAGAATGAGAACGGACGTGGCCAGATGAAGGTCCGTTTGAACCAGCGATGGTTAGGGAGGATCGTGATGTTTTACGCGAGAGACCAGGCAAGGGGGCCGACTTCGGACCGGGAGAACTGGGAGTTATACCGAGAACTTTGATGTCATCGGGATGGAAAAGTCCTGGCCGAATGGAATTCCTCATCTGCGGCAGAAAGAGTACAGTGAGTGTACGGAGAGTATGCAAATCTCACTACGAACCTTGAAATCCGCTACTTTCTCTTGAAGTGCGAAGTCATCTTCGTCGGCCGCGAGATCTGAATAGTCCTCGACGATGGGTACCATGTCCGCAGCAGGAGCTTTAGCTAACGGTATTGTTCCCGGACCTGCAGGGCTTCTGCTAGGGCGAATCGTTTGAGAGTAGTCATCACCTTCAGCCTTGTCGTCTTCCGTCGGAGTCTTTTCAAAACCTATAGAGTGTCTATCAAAAGTGCAGCATAGATCATGCTTATGGTACATACCTTGCAGTTTTGTGAAGGACGGGCCATCCTCAAAATCGTCGTCCCAGTTGTCAGTTTGTTCCTCGGGAGGTTGGAGGACGAAAGGCGCTGGTTCACGAATCTTCTCCACCAGTCCGACAGCCGCCGCTGGTTTTGTGCCCATGCTACTTGGCGCTTTGAGGGCCAAGGGACCTGCTACGGACTGTTGGAGCCCGAGCACTGAATGTTGGAGGAGCGAGACGCCAGGCTTGTCGCGGGTGGCTTGCGTGGGAGAGGGAGGGGGTCCTCCCACCTGGGAACGAGTGCCGTGCTTGGAAGGTCGAGTGGGGGCTGCAAACATCAGCATTGGGAGTAAGTCAGAGGAAAGAATTGTTTCACATTTCAATGCCTCGTTCCACTCCTGGACTTTGAGGACGGCCTCGTCGAAGTTGTAGTTAGCCTGAGGATTCTTCGGTACATGGGAGCTGCTATCGAATAAGTGGCCGTCCTTTCCAGCCAACACACTCAATTGCTTCCTGGCGGAAATCATCCAAGGGTGCCTCAGAAGTTTCTTGGCGGATATACGAAGATTAGAGTCCTTCTGGAAACAGTGAAGTAAGAAGTCCTTGACGATTGGAGATGCACCCTCGGGTATGGGCGGACAATCGTCCTGAACAATGCGGAAAAGCGCGGGCATCGGGTCAAGGAAGTGGTATGGAGGTTTTCCCTCCAGAAGTTCAATCACAACGCAACCCACACTCCTGCGGCGACAAAAAAAGGATATCAAGGTGAATTCTGCTCAAAAGAGACTACGCTACATACCATATATCCGATGCTGTCGTTGCACCCGACTGTTCGATTACTTCAGGTGCCACTACCACGAAGGAAAATCAGACGTCAACTCCTCTTTCGTTGGAAAACGCTCACTCCAATATGGGCTGCCCACGACAGCATCGTCGCTGACGGCTCCGGTCGTCGTGGAACTGGCTACTCCAAAGTCCGCCAGCTTCACACAACCATCCTTATTAGTTAGGATGTTCGCGCCTTTAATATCGCGGTGGATAACGCCCTGGTCATGAAGATATACTAGGCCTTCGAGCACCTGACAAATGTATACCGCGACGAGATTCTCTGGAAACTTTCCGAAACGCTTGCATATGTTATGGAGGGATCCGTTCTCGCAGAATCTATTGGCGGTCAGCACGTTTATATGCACATAGCCGCGTTGCACACACTCGAGGATGATATAGAGGTATTCTGGCGTCTTCACGAACCCTTTATACTTGACAATGTTAGGATGCTAAAGGACTATAAGCCAAACTAGTCTCCAGTGCGATACGTGCCGCTCACAATGAGGTTCTTGAGCAAGTCAATCTCGGACTGCAGGAATGTGTTATCGAGACGAAGAGAACATCAGTGGGAAATGTACCATAATCTGGGCCAGTTCCCCCTTCGGGATATTGCTGAGTTGTATTTCCTTGACAGCAACAGTTTCACCAGTGGCCCAATTAAGTGCCCCTACACGGCTGACACCTGAGCTGCACAACAGGAATGCTCGCCAGATAGAACTCACGGTACACCTGGCCAAAGGCACCTTTCCCAGAGAGTCCCCTAATTGCTGATAGAAGATTAGATGTTGAGCCGGGACAGGAGCGGTTCTCAGGTACTGGATCAACGAACGTAGTCATTGAGAAGTTTTGAGCTGCTCCTTCGCTTTCCTGGACTTATGGCATTATTGGCCGACATAACTAGACAATCCAGATGTCAGATGCAAGGAGAGTAGTGAGAGGGCGTGAGGGTGGAGAGTGTTTGAGAGAGACCGGTATCCTTCCGAGACTCCAACCGCAGACAAAAAAGGGTATGAAAGTGGATTCGGAGATCAAAAGAAACAATGACCCTCGGCGTCCCCGCCAAAGTCGCGTCCCGCGCTGACGAATTGCAAAGTAGGTAGTGTTAGGCAGTTGTACTGTACCAAGTACTGGACACGAGATGAGTCCGATTTGGATACCAATACCCGTGCTGATCACGTGACTCATATGTATGTACAGCAAACCAGCCAGTCTACGTAGGTTCCTCATTACGACTCCAGCATTTGAGGGCTTTGCTCCCACAACACCTCTGCCTGTGTACCCCAAGACGAAAAGAAGTCGACAGCACCTCCAAGCGTGCGCCCACTTTCGGAAGGCTCGCCATACCCGCCAGCGAGGGAGTCGTCCGTGGTGGGGAATTGTGGGCCGAGAGGTCCGGAAGACATGAGGAGTCGTGGAACTTGTAGCACGATCGGATTCGAGACGTCATATTTGTTGCAGTAGCATGCGCATGTGCCCTGTGGAAACGATCGGCGATGGACTTTGCTATAGAAGGCCTTACAAAACAATACCGGAAACTTCGACAAAGCGTGCCTCTTTATAAAAACTCGTCCACGTTAGTTAATAGGATTTCTCTGGGGAGGTGCATACCACGTGAGCAGAAGGATGCCCTAACAGGATCTAGTGCCGACTTGCTTCATCCCCAGTATCCGGTGACGTCACTTCGTTGCGGACCTGGCAGTAGAAACCAAAGTCACATTGACTCAGACAGTCGGTAGACTGACTGTGGCTGTGCAGCCAGGTAAGAATGAGTCGTACGACGTAACTCTTCACCATGTCAGACAAACCAGAGAAGAACACGCGCCCACTCGACCCCAGCATCTACGATGCTACGCTAGATTCCGAGACTCTCTCATTCATGAAATCATCAACTGGCATTCAGGACGACGACGAACTCAAGGCACACGTACTACATATTCAGAAGAGGGCTTACTCGGTGCGTACGACCAACGGTCAACAAGAGCAAGGTTCGAGCGCAGTACTGACCGTCGACTTCCGTAGGTGTATCCTTATCCATGCATAGGTTTATTGCATTTCATGAAGTATGATACGTGCCCTGCGGGTGATGTACTGTTAACGCTGAACTGGATGCAAGTCGAAAGATATCTTCTCATGCGTCATACCAACAAGCCCTCAAGCTCGGAAGGGAGCGTAAAGGTGCATTACTCTTGGAAATCGGCTGCTGTTGTGAGCATCTGCATTCTGTTGCAAGAGTGTTGCGTTAACATGCCTTGAAGTCGGAATGGAAATGAGGAGAGCTGCTGCAGATGGGTTTCCTGCGAAACAGATCGTCGCATCAGATTTATATTCGGGTGAGCCATGTTTCATGCTTTGCGATCCCAGTTTTGAGGGGAAATCAATGGTCGCCATTGGCAGAATTTTGGGAATTCGGGCATGCCCTTTTTCGGACCACACCGCAATCATTCCCGGCTACTTTCCTCGCAGGGGACGCACTCGATCCAGATTTCCTTTCGCCACTTCCAGGCAATCCTGATTTTCCGGAAGTCTCGGATTTATCTGCCTTGACTACCCTGAACCCATTGAAGGGCAAGGTATCAGCAATTTATGCTAGATCACTTTTCCACGTAAGGCCAGCAAGTGTTGAAGTCGTGCATCCACATTTGACCCCATTGAACATGGCAGCTTTTCAACGAAGACCAGCAGTGCCAGTTAGCACACTCGTTGGGCAGTCTTCTATCTACCCAACCTGGGAGTGTCATTTTCGGCTCCCACATGGGAAACGTAGAGAAGGGCACTATTAAACATGGGGCGATTGGTGGGCAGGACTCCACGTTTTTCCATAGTCCACAGAGTTGGAAGGAGTTGTGGTGTGAAGCGCCATCAGGGGACAGGAAGAGTAAAGATATCCAAAGCCAGGGTAAACTGACGGGTCCAGTCTTCCGATACGGGGAGGTCAGTGTCGAAGCAAGCATTAGATTCATCAGGGCGACTTCGGGTATGGAAGGATTCCGCCTGGATTGGAGCAGTTACTAGACTGTAAAGCGAGATGGCATGCGTCGGGCAGGATGGGATACTTCGTACGGGAATACATACAGTGTGGAAGTATGAATGTATGTTGGTTTGGACGAAGTACAAATGTTAACAGTGCACATGCGATTGACGTCTATCACGTGACCTTGACGCGTGTCTTGAAACAGCCAAAGTTCTTTTGCGTCAGGCGACTTACACACTACAAACTGCATGTAAATTCGGGACAGGCATGGCCTCCATCGCATCCATCACGAAGCAATTCACAAATCTCGAGGTCTCCAAAAAGTCCGCAAACAACTCATCTCGCGCCCCGTGCGTGCCTTCGCATCCAAAGACAACCAGAAAACCCCCCATTGTTAACATCGGAAAGTACGACGGTGGCTTTGAGATTGATAACGAAAAACGCGGCGAGAAGGTCTATGGCGAGGCTGCCGACGACCTTGCACTGGACTCGAGTACGTCACGGTGAGTGACTGCTGTTGCTGACGTTCAGCGACACCGCTACAAGTCCCACAGAACACGACCTACGCGTGAATGGAAACTCACCGACTTTGATATTGGTCGTCCTCTCGGCAAGGGAAAATTTGGTCGGGTATACATGGTTCGCACCAAGTGCGAGCCCCACTATATCCTTGCACTCAAATGCCTATATAAATCCGAGATCGTGCAATCCCGCGTGGAGAAGCAAATCCGAAGGGAAATAGAGATCCAGCAGAATCTTCGCCATCCGAACGTCCTTCGCTTATATGGTTATTTCCACGACGAGAAGCGGATCTTTCTCATGCTAGAATTTGCGGGACAGGGAGAACTGTACAAACAGCTGAGCAAGAAGGGGAGCTTCAGCGAGAAACGTAGCTCAAGATACGTCGACCAGATGGCAGATGCACTTCAATACTTGCATTCGAAGCACGTCATCCATAGAGATATCAAGCCCGAGAACTTGCTTCTGGGTATCAATGGGGAATTGAAGATCGGAGACTTTGGATGGAGTGTGCATGCCCCTGGTAATAGGCGGATGACACTCTGCGGAACGCTGGACTATCTACCACCAGAAATGGTTGAAGGAAAGGAGCATAACGAGAAGGTTGATTATTGGGCTCTTGGGGTGCTGACCTATGAGTTCCTAGTTGGGTGTCCTCCGTTTGAAGATAGAAATAGTGCCAACGGTCAGTGTTCGAGCAGTCGTATTTTACCAGGTGATTGATCGTATTCCAGCAACCTATCGGCGCATTGCGAAGGTGGACCTTAGGATACCTCCCCACGTCTCTCCAGATGCCAGGGACCTGATAGCGAAGGTGAGTACGTACTTATGTTTGGCAAAGGCTTGTTAACACCCTTTGTAGCTCCTGAAGTACAATCCGGAAGAGAGACTTCCGCTGTCTGAGGTAGCTCGGCATCCATGGATCCTGAAGTATCGGTCGAAAGGTACTTCTAAAGGCGGGACTGAGGCATAGCTTTGAGAGTGGAGTTCCTTACGTCCTGTTCGACCCACCAAGGACGGATGTTTTACTGTTTGTTGAGCGTGTTGTACTCGTGTAATTACATGTGCTTCATGGGGGACTGGTGCTGGCTTACTGCTCCTCGACGTCGCGGAATCATTTCAGTCATAATCTGGCCTGTTTTTGGTCGCGTGTCGATCCTGCCACGTGGTTTGACCTTGTGAGATACTTAAAACTCAAGCCACTCATCGGACGCCGGTTGTCAGACTTCTCTTGTGTCCTCGCCCATCATTACCGTCTATTCCCTTCCAGTTCCTCAGTTATTGTACGATATGTTAAAAGGATTCGGCAAGTTGGCGAAGAAAGGTTCGACGGCTACCCTCTCAGCTGGCACGGACTGAACCTCCGCGTTCCGTCACTCCAACGCCAGGCAATCCTGATGGCAAGCCTACATCGCGCACTGGTCTCCTGACAATACGCGTCCTTTGGGCCGAGGGCCTCGCGCTTCCTCCTGGAACGGCCATTCCACCTGCCGTGCAAGCGGCTCTCTCGACCCAACAAGCCAAGGCAGCGGCATCTGTGTCACCATCTAGCGTTATGCAAAAGCGTCTTGCTAAAAGACACAGCGCGAAGGATAGCATGCAACGCACGCAGTGCTGGTGGCTCCCTTACCTCGTTATGGAGTTTGAGGTGAATCAGATTTTGATTACGTCTCTGGGCGGCGACCTCGAGAAACCGCTTTACATGTACCAAGCGCAGTTGTTAGTCACAGTCTTCACATCATTGCAGTACAGGCTACTGACCATGCTGCTAGCGACGTGTCGAGGACTTCTGAAATTTCCATACAATGTTATCTTCGGGCTGAACAGCCCAAGGTCGGGAGCGGCGGGTTCGCCGATGACATGGGTAACGACTATTTCATGGGAGGTATCAAATTCGTCCCGGACTTCGACAATGTTGGCTCCGTGGGCAACGACCAGTGGTACGACCTGAGCGGTGGTCCGGGAAGGATCCAAATTGGCGTTGCTTATCAAGCGAGTTCTGTGGGTTCTCCGTACACCTCACCCTTTCCTTCGACGCTCATGAAGGGAAACAGGGCCAATCACTGACTATCGACGATTTTGAGCTTACCACTGTCATCGGAAAAGGTAGTTTCGGCAAGGTAAATACCTTCTAGGCCCAGATTAGTCGTTCTTGCCCACGTACACATAGGTTATGCAAGTCAGAAAGCGCGATACGATGCGGATATATGCGTTGAAAACCATCAGGAAGGCTCATATCGTAGATCGGAAGGAGATTACCCACACTTTAGCAGAGCGGCTGGTGCTGGCACGCGTCAATAATCCATTCATTGTGCCGTTGAAGTTCAGCTTCCAATCAGAACAGAAACTTTACTTGGTGTTGGCGTAAGCACGAGTCCTACCTGTTATATTGGGGGATACTGAAACGGCATATAGTTTCGTCAACGGCGGGGAACTATTTCATCATCTGCAGCGTGAACAGCGCTTCAATGAACAGCGTTCTCGTTTTTATAGCGCGGAGTTACTGCTTGCTCTCGAACATTTGCACGAGTTGGATGTTGTCTACCGGTTCGTTTGCAAATACTTCTGGAGGTAGCCACTTCTAAATTTCCTTCAGTGACCTGAAGCCGGAAAATATTCTTTTGGATTACACCGGCCACATTGCGCTTTGTGATTTCGGTCTCTGCAAACTGAATATGAAGGACTCGGACACGACAAATACATTCTGTGGTACTCCGGAGTACCTTGCTCCTGAGATTTTGAACGGTCAAGGATATAGTAAGAGTGAATCCTTGATGTGTTGTTACAACTTCTGATAAGTCATAGACAAGGTTATCGACTGGTGGACACTAGGCGTCCTGCTTTATGAGATGTTGTCTGGTCTTCCGCCTTTTTATGACGGCAGGTCGCATTCTGTGTTCGCGTTGGTCAACCACTGACTCTGCCTTCAGAGGTGACGGATAAAATGTACCAGAAAATCCTGACGGACCCACTGGTTTTCGGACCCGACATTGGAGCAGAAGCACGTAGCATTCTCACGAGTCTTCTCAATCGTGACCCAACCAAGCGTCTCGGTGTGAACGGTGCGGAGGAGATCAAGAAGCACCCCTTCTTCGAAAAGCACATCGATTTCAAGAAACTCTTGCAGAAGAAGATACAACCTCCATTCAAACCTAGTGTGGCTAGCCCAGTGGTACGTGCGAGTCGCGGTTGTCGATACTCCGGAGGAGTCGTCTGACGACCTTTATTCTCTAGGATGTTTCAAATTTCGACACAGTATTTACCACTGAGGACCCTATTGACAGTTATGTCGATGGCTCCCATCTGTCGTCTACTGTTCAGGCCCAGTTCGCTGGTATGTGAACCCGACTATTTCTTGAAGGACTATATTCAATGTGCCCTCGCACTATCTCCAGGGTTCTCATACGATGGCTCCAATATACCCGTTGACGCCTGAAATACATCGGCTTATCGAACGTTCGACTACAGATTTCCCTAGAACGTGGCTTGTCGTATTGGTTCACACCTCATATCTCGCTGACAGCCGCATTAGAGTTGGATATCTCCCACATCGACTGTTCTGTTCCTCACCACTTTCGGACCGAAAATACCGTACAAACTGAAAGCACTAATTTTCTGCAGTATACACGGAAGATCCCCTTTTCTTGTGCGATATGTTTAGCAGTGGCCAGGGATGTACTTGTAGTGGAGGATGGATGGATATACCTCTTAGAAGATTGATTTTGCGTCTGGCAGCTACAGTACTCATCGGATGGGCAAATGGGAACCACTTCTGCAGTATCCGCACGACCTTCAAACACATGGTTGACACTGCACCCATTACGCGCTCCGGTAACGGAAACTGGATCGATCAAATTACTGCGATACATTAGAACGGTTCATCACACGCTCTATAAAGCACGAGTGTAAAGTTTCACTATAACCCCAGATCATAGTCCAATCCAAAATACCCTTGATGCTCAGATCTCAGATACGAGCGTGTGTGGTGCCCAACCATCGGAAGATAAAGCGTTGCACGAGCTACGCTGCAGGTGGCGGCGGCACCGGCCGCCGGATTCCTTGAAGCACACCGCCGTATCCGATCGGCAAAAATGATAACTCACAACCTACGTACGACTCTCCGACAAAATTTTGGGAAACCGAATCCACGCTTCCAAGTTATCGGTTGTGCCCAAATTGTATGTACCCCCCCCCCCCCCCCCCCCCAGGAGCTAGGAATTTCTCTGTGATGTTTGGAATCGAACTCGTGAGTAAAGGGCAACCTCGTAAAGATGACTAAGCAAGAGGTAATATTCGCCGAAACAAATATTACGTAACGATGCAATGGCCACCGTCACTCATATCATCCGGTCAGAGTACGACCCAGCAGACCGCGAAAGGCTCGAGCGCGAAACGGGCCAGCTCGATGTCGAGAACTCGGCAGATCCATGGCAGACAGAATCATCCTTTTCTGCCCAGCGTCGCCTTCGTGCAGCGCCTTCCTTCGTCCCAGCTACGATACCATACGACGAGTGGGGGGACCGGTGTGGTTATTCGTCGCAATCCAGTCCTGGACCTTCTGATAGGCTATCTGAAGCGACGATTGGAACATCCGCGGACACCACTGCACATTGGTACAGGTCTCTTGTCAGGACTCGAACAAACCCAAGCAGCTCGTCACACCCGCCGCGTTCCTGTACGGCTCCGCCTCCGGAGGACGCACGAACACAAAAGAGAGCGTTGCGGGAAGGTATCAATAAAAACAATTGGTTCATTTCACGTGCATTGCGCTCTGAACCTGACATGACGCCTTCTCCTCCACCATCGTTAGCGGACATTCTTACTCGCGATCCGCCGCCTTTGCCCTCTCAAGAACGGTACAAGCCACCAGTATGGCTACATATCGGCCCAGCGAATAAAGGATTTGCGATGTTACAACGCAGTGGTTGGAATGAAGGCGAGGGTCTGGGTGCTCATGCAATAAGACGGACCAGAGTCGTGGAACCTAGCAAGGACATCAAAGATTCGGCACCTCCGTTGGAGTGCTGTGATAACGTGGCTCTCGCCGAGGGAAAGGATTCGTGTGCGGTTGCACATGTACACGAACGTGCAGCCACCGATGTCATTGACCTCACTCAGTCAGATTCTGAATCGGAAATAGAACCAGATGAAGACTTCGGGGCATCCGAAGCTACTTCCATGCACGAACGAACGTCCTCTCATCCTCTTGATGAGACTTCTGCGCCTTATTCGCAAAAGTCTTTGCTCACTCCCATCGCGACGGTGCTCAAGGCAGACAGACTTGGAATCGGGCTGAAGGCGAAAACCGAGGGGCCATATAAGCGGTCGAAGAAGCGCGTCACACATAACGCAGCCGCGCTGGCTGCGCATATTCGGGCCTCTAAAGAGATACAGAGGAAGAAGGCAGAAGTTGGCAGAGGGAGCAAGGGCTTTGCCAAATTACACAAACGGGAAGAGGAGAGACGAAAGTGGATGCTAGCATACCTCAACGAATGAAATGACCCATTTGCAGCTGGGCTTGTGATGACGATTTCTCTCATTCCACTGTGATTTACGGGTATGAGTAGATACAACACTGATGGAAGTACTACTTGATCCAAATGCTAATAAATACCAGCTTAAATTGTAGTCGGGTGTGCTGCTATCTGGAGTGGAAAATATGTGGCAGTATGGAAGAGAACAGAAACATGGCGATTTATGGTTGTTGGTTGCGGTAACAATTAGTCCAGGCAGTAACATCAGGGTAAGATGGAATCTCCCCAGATGCTCTTTACGGACTCGCACCGAACGTCGCGCACGTACATTCGTAGCCACTGAACCATCTCTTTGCTGATCTGATGACAACGCGTCACATCGATGGACGACAGCCTGCGTGGGCCGGGCACAGGGCTGTTACACCGCGTGGACGCAAGGGCATGGATATAAGCAGATGCCGAGGCGGATGATATAGGCCGAGGCCCAGCTGTCGCTGAAGCAGATACCGACGGCTTCCCGGCAAGGCGAGACTCCACTAGTGTTCGCAACGCATCCCATTCCAGCGTGGTACACCCGTCAAGGTTCAATCGCTCAAGCTTGGGGCTTATCCACGGGTGGGAGGCTGGCGGCGCCGAGAGACTCTAGATTAAATTAATCAGCAAAACTAATCAAAACACTAGATCGAGTCTTTACCTTGAGAAGGAAGCATGAAATGTCTTCTACATCTATTAATTCCAAGGTCGTAAGGGACATCAGCCGTCTCAGCAGATTAACGAACTTGGACTCGTTGAAAAGGCTGGACTCGATGCGGAGGTGTCGCAGCGGCAGTGAAGTTAGGGATTGTTGTCTCAGGTGCTCCAGGATAGGCGTCAGATTATCAAGGTAGCCGAGGTCGAGGGCTTCCAATGCCGGGAAGGTGATCTGGCTTAGGAGTAGCCTCGTACGCATGTTACCGGCGTAATAGAACGAGGCTTTAGTCAATCGTGGAAGCTTTACGACTTTAGCTGCGGAAAACTCTTGGTCGTGAAGCATGAGATTGTCCGAGTCCACATCAGTCATGTTACGGAGTGCAAACTCCTGCAGATCGGGACAGCTACGAAGGACATCAAGTAAGGTTTCGACAGACGGCGAATAACCATTCCAATAACCTCCCAGATGGAGAACGCGTAAACCAGAGATGATCGTACGATCCCAGCCGAAGTTGAAAGACGTGAAAGAACAGGACCGCAAGCGTGGTGTGTAGCCATTGAACAGTGGAAGACAGGGACTGGTGTGGTGATCGTCCTGCATCGAGTGATATACGCATATTGATAGTGTCTCGAGGAAGGGAGCATCCTCTCTGCAACGCAGCAAAGCAGCGTGGGCTTGAGGCCTGTTAGGCACGCTAAGGCGGAAAGACCTTGTACGCCAAAGGGCGGGTCGAAAAAGATCCATGGCACGAACGATATTCTCCGTGACGGCTGATGGATTGTCAACGCGCGGACTGAAGTTGATAGTAACGTCCAGTGGAACTGATTTGGAGCGAGAGAGCCTTCGACGCGCCTTCTCGATCGAGTCATGAGGACTGATGCAGATGGTTGACCACAACTCCGGTGTATCGATAACTACATCCCGCCAATATCGACACACTAGCATGAGACTAGATACCAACAACGGGTCCTCAGTCTCCTGCATCGCAAACTCCAGTAACGAAGATCAACGACAGGAGTTCTTCAGGTAAACGGAAGATAGGAGGACTGAGAGCGAACAGCTTGCTCCAGATGTGACTCGAGCTCCTGACGTTTACTAAGTAGGGAAGCCACCTGAATATCGAGCGAATCAAGGGCTTCTCGCAGATGTGGAATTGTCACGTCTGCGCTATGGTCCCATCCAGGTGGAGGCAGACCATGTTTGCGGTAAATAGTGGTCGATAAATTGCGAGGGTTGACGTCGGCGGCGTAAGTAGTGGACTCGACAGCACCGACACTGAGTATCGCGGGCGATCCAATCGCTTTATCGACTATGTGAATATCTTCGTAAGGAGGAGGGGGTGAAGACGGGGATGAGGAGGAAGAGGAAGAGACGCTTGGTGGACGGGAGAAGTACACGGCATTTCTGCCTGCGAAGCTGGATCGGTCTTTGGTGGAAGGAATGACACGTTCGCCGGCAGCAGGAGTAGAAGGAGACCACGGCATGGGGACTTGGAGGGTGAGTATGATTGATTGAGGGTTAATTTGACTGCGTTCTTATGTGGGATCAATGGTGGGATAAGACTTCTGGAAGGCGATCAGTGATTAAAGTGCACGGCGACCGACTGCGAGAGTAAAAGGCTCGAGGTGAGAAGGGACACGTACGTCAAAGCTCGTAGTCCATCGGCCTTGGTGGATGGAATGAAGTCTTATAAAGTCGATGGGAATTACCTGCGAAATAACAGAGCTGGTCGTCATCGCGGTGCACGAGGCCGGGAGCGTGCCGCTGTGTGTTACTGCAGGGGGAACAACCCAGCCTCAATTGCTTGATGAAGAGCTGCAACGTGGGACGGCAAAATGGGCATCTGGAACACGAGGGTCGACAACGAGGCAACCCGCAAAGTATCCGATAACACGTTCCCATCCATCCGACCGGTCTCACTTCGCCTTTTCACGGCCAAAACGCTCGTCACGATGGAAAATTCCCTCGGGCAATCTGCCACGCCGTCGGGGCCGGTAAATACACATGTCTACTAGTAATCGGATGGCATCTCGTCCTCATTCGTCCACCCCCAGCCGAGACACATAACCGTAATAGAAGAACTGGCCCAGTACCTGAGTGGGTTTCCGCCGTTCAGATTAGACCTATCAGAGTCCACATGCAGACTCACAAACACATCGAATACCACAGTCACAGTACTCCCTGACAAGAATACAGATGAATGGGATTCATGCTATCGAGAACTGGCGTACCAGCAATCCAGCTTGCGTTCCTTATCAGGTAGTCGCGATCCATGGACACTACGCATATGGATAGCGTGTACGTGATATTTCCAAGGATCGCGAAGTAGAAGAGACCGGGAGCCAAGCCCTCGCACCTGGTTTGGAAATTCTTGTCTAAAAAACGTTAATGAAATCACAGCGCCAGATCCGTAATCACGCTCACAGATTTGTGGTAGTCGAGCGCCGACTAGGCAAGTCGCCCCTCAATCAGCTGCACCAATTCAGAAGGTCACCCGGACTCACTGTAGCACATGGCACTACTCCATCCAAGGATTTGGGTTTCCAGTTCAGCAGAAGTCTCCAGGGTCGAACGCGAGGAGTTTCCATGGTTGAACAGTTCGCTTACGAGATAAGTCCCCGACCCCGCGAGGGCAATAATGACGACAAGGACCATGTACCGCAACAGTACCCGCAAAATTGGTGGCCGCGGACGTTCCCTGGAGGTAAACGTCCGCTCTTCTAGTAGAAATGATTGCTCAGATGGACAGCCGTTCAGTGCAGGCGCCCTCTGCGTCTTGCGCTTCCACCGGTAATAGTATACCTGAAACAGTAACGTGGAGTCGCATACCGTGTACTTGGGTGGTCGGGCACCGCATCAGTATCGGCGACCATTCAAAAAACGGGTAAACACCAACATATGCAGCGATAATTATCACTGTGGGGAGCAGCTGACCGATAACCGCCCCCGCAAAATTGCACAAGTCGCCAAGCAACCACGTATATATAAATAAGAGGGATAGACCTTCGCCGCTTTGCAGCTTGTAGTTCTCTATGAGTTGTGGGGAATACACAACGATCCTAGGGAAAGGAAGGTAAAGAAACCACGGACGTCCATCGCACAGCGCACCAGCATGCGGTAGATATGGAGCCAAGCTACGTTGTAGGATAATATCAGCAGAGTTACTTATGTCGGTACATAGCACATACGATGTTGCTGGCTACGACCCGATCTCCGAGCATGGCTATGGCAGCACGATTGGATTGAAAGTGCTGAGCGACGTTCGCATACCAGTCACTTGTTATCAGGTTCGTGGCGACGCCAGAAATACTGTAGGACTTGCATACCAAATCCTCGAAGAAGCCGCTGGAAATACGTCAACCTACACTCAAGACAGTCAGAGCGAAAAGGTGCTTACATTGGTGTCATACGACAAACGAGATTGGTAAGGGGCCTCTCGATTTTTGCTTATTAGCCACGGCCACGCGCGACTTGCCGAAGCGGACTAACATCGATTTGCGAACCAGTCCGACTTGGTCACCAAGCTAAGCCCTCAGCATGAGTAGTCAAGAAGCTTTCAGGAGGTTTGCACAACAGCTACAACGGGCTGGCGGTGCTGGGGGTGGAAGTGGCTTACCGGGTGGTCCCGGTCGATTCTTCGCTGGGTCAGGCTTATTGTTGGCTCTCATTGGTGGCGGGATCCTTCTCAATGCTAGTCTATTCAACGGTGCGTGTACCTACAGTTCTTCTTCTTCTGACTGTTGATCGTCTATGCACCAGTCGACGGCGGTCATCGAGCGATAAAATATACTCGGTTAGTTCGAATTCCGTTTGGGACGATATCGTTGACTGACCTATTGCAGTCTGAATGGTGTGAAGGACGAAGTCTACAACGAAGGCACCCACATTATGGTTTGTAGCCTCACCAAGTGCTTTCTTACATGCCTTTACATTATCACAGGTACCTTGGTTCGAGACCCCCATCGTTTTTGACATCCGAGCGAAACCTCGCAGTGTTGCTAGTTTGACCGGAACTAAAGGTTGGAAAACGTTCTTCTTATCTTGTTCTTTTGGTTGACATCATCATAGACTTGCAAATGGTGAACATCACCTGCAGAGTGCTCTCCAGGCCGTCGGTCCAAGCATTGCCAAGGATTTTCCGTGAGCTTGGGAAGGATTATGACGAGCGCGTGCTACCGTCAATCGTCAACGAGGTCCTCAAAAGTGTGGTTGCGCAATTCAACGCGAGTCAGCTAATCACTCAGCGTGAAATGGTGAACGAGGCTAGCGTCGGTTCCGGCTTCTGTTATTCATTTTGTCCCTCAGGTCTCCAAGCTGATACGGGAAAATCTCACACAACGGGCATTACGTTTCAACATCGTCTTGGATGACGTCTCTATAACCCATGTTGCGTTCTCACCTGAATTTACGCATGCCGTAGAAGCCAAGCAGGTAATTTCGTCGAAAACACCTTTTGTTAGCACTCACACTCCGGAAGGTTGCCCAACAAACAGCGCTTCGTGCGGCTTTCTTGGTAGATCAAGCAATACAAGAAAAACAAGCAAGTCCAATTCTCTCGTAATACTATTGGTCACTGAACTCGTAAATACAGTCGATCATTGTACGCGCTCAAGGAGAGGCACGCAGTGCGGAGTTGATCGGGGAAGCGATGCGGAATAATAAGGGTTTCCTCGACCTCCGGCGTCTGGAAGCCGCACGGGACATAGCGAACGTACTGGCTAGCTCGGGCAATCGAGTCATGTTGGATGCGCAGAGTTTACTTTTGAATGGTAGGTTGTGGGCACATTGCTTGGTTACTTTACAGACACTTACTTTTTACATACAGTTACTGGAGAGGACGCTAAGGAGCTTTTGAGAGTTAAAAAGTAAAAGCCAACCTGACGTCACTGTAATTTGAACTTATCCTAGCACTTCACATCGCTATCTGGCGCCACTTAGCTTTTGTCTTCGGGTCTAACGTGCGTGATAGTCACGTGGTCGGATGTCTTTACGCGTCGACTTGCGGTATGCGTGGCCGAGTTCTACCCTTCTACAGTCACAGCGCAAGGCACCGATCTCACCTCATGCCCCGTAAATCTACAAAAAAGAGGAAATCCAACACGTGCGACTCTGGAGAAGATGTTCATTTGGATGAGAATGTTCCGAACCGTTCCAAACATGTCAGGTGGGACGTGACCTCGGATTCGAGAGAGGAACCAGCATCAGGTCCTGCAGACTCGGACAGCGTACCTCCAGAGAAGGCAAGTGTTCTGTGGGCAGGCAGTATGTCTCCTCATTCCTAGACCAGGTCTGTATGGCCGTGTTCTGTCAACAGTGAGTATTTCCCGTGTATTGAAGTGCTCGGGGGGATATCGTGCATCAGTGGTCGTTTAGGTTGCGCATACTATGACCCGGTTACATGCGTGGTCAATGTACTGGAAGATTGCAGGGAGGCTGACCACTACGACTTGACTAAAATGCGTTAAGTGCAGCCTTGGAGTGCAAATTGACCAACAGTTCTTATGAGTTGGGCTTCCGTAGTTGTCGAACAGAGCAACCCGCGTGTCGTCATTACCAGCTCAAAATCCGACGACGCTTGCATATCTGTTTTGCAGGATTACGGTGCGCTCGATTTCGATTTCACGTTCTCGAGGGAAACATACGAGCTCTGTACCCATCATACCAGCCGAAGCTGCTGGCAGCATCTTCCAGATCAGACCACATAAGGAATTCTCACCAGCAAAAGGCCGCGAACGACTACTGTCCCTTAGGCTTCTGACTGATCTGGAGGAAGGGGTCTACGGCTCTTCGGAGGCAGTCTCCGAGATCTCTGGGGGTGGTCTGAAGGGCGCATATAATTTCATGCACGAACGAAAACAGACATCCGGGGATCCTAACATGAAGAGATGGAATGCTACTATCCGTCTAGCGAATTTCGCATCATTGGAGTCTGCTCCACTCTGTGTATGACACGTTTCTTGTCCTGCTTGAAGGACTAACCTCCAGACAGCTCTCTTGCATTGGGGCATTGATCGATTTTCTCACCAGAGAGAGGGCCGCCGGAGAATCAGAACACAGTAGGCCTGAAGCACTCGAAATTCAAAGTATCGAGGCTTTGGTATTGTTCGTCATTCCAAATTCTACAACCTTGAAGTATCCTCATGCCTGGTAGGGACAAGGTCATGCACATCAATGCAGATGCGCTCTAGTAAGTCAATATGATATAACGGTGTCCTTTGATATCAGAACGTCCGCCAAGTTCACTGCAGGTTTTCGAGAGTGAAAACCATGCCTCGGTATATTCCGAAAAGACCAAGGAGGGGCTCTCACTCTTCGGTGCGAGGATATGAATACGATTTTTCGTGACGCTAGACTGCATGCTAGGTATCTTCAATACCACTCGAACGTCACTGGGTCGCTCTCTCCTGCGCACGTGGCTTTTGCGTCCATCCCTATCGCTGGAAGTGCTAGAGGCTCGCCATACCGCTGTAGAATGCTTTTTGCTTCCAGATAATACCCCAGCGATTGGTGCGCTGCAGACACATCTGAAGGGGATCACGAACGTGCCCAAAACTTTGAAAACACTGAAATGCGGGAGAGGAACAGCCAATGATTGGCAAGCTCTTGTAAAGGTTTGTTCTGTACCGCCCTTCCGAAAAAGACCCCACGTCATTGTCAGTTTACGTACCATTCTTCTTTACTATGTGATGCGTTATCCGAGCTGTACCAGTGCAAGAATGTGGAGGTCGTGGAGAAGGTAAGCCATGTCAATTCAATGCTCGCATTACTAAAGTATTCCAGCTTGCTCATGTCTTGGACCTTCGTTCTCTCAAAGAAATTGGTAATGTCATCAATAAGACGGTTCGGTTTCTTTTTGCTCTGGGCTTTCCCCAGGAACCTCATTTATCCTTACAGATCGACTGGGAGGAATCCGCAGAGACGGAGAGAATTTGCATACGACCGCACATTGATGAGGAGTTAGACAACAGGAAGCATGCGTACTGTGGAATTGATTCCGTCTTGGTGCGCGCACCGGTCGGATTTTCGTGCTAATAACTTGTGTCTGACGTCCTGTAGTCGAAGGTTGCCCAGCAAATTTCACAAGCTGTTCCGGCTGAGTATGCCACCTCCCTAAACGTCGTGTACTTTCCCCAGCTCGGTGCGTGCAATCTCAGGCTCTAAGCGTGGTCAACTGGCGGTAAATTGATCATCACTCAAGGCTTCTTGATTACGGTACCAATGCTTGAGGAATGGGCGTCTGATGCTGGGATAAAAGTCCTGGAAGGTTGGAGTTTCCAAGTAAGTCAACCAATAGTGTCGGCATTCACATAGCGGCTCTAAGACTTGTTGGTAGTTTTCATCCGAGTAATGGTTTTCTTCTCGAATATTTATCATAATTCTGACACAGCGACTGTCAGGTCTCATGTTTACTTCAAGTCTGAGGAGATGCACGGTACACACCTGTTCGGCCGTGAACGTACTGCATTTCTAATCCTCCCGCGCAGATATGGATCACCACATCGGTGACCTGCATTCAGCAATAGTGGGTATGTACCGTCGATTTGTTTGTAAGCGAGTACTAACGACTTTGGAGACCGAGAGATTGAACTCGTGCAGGAGTTACTGGAGAAGATCATACCCTTTCACGATTCCATTATTAGCATATGCGAAGTTTGCGCGGAACTTGACTGTTTGCTTGCTTTCGCTGAAGCAGCCAGGTCATTCAATTATAGACGGCCGCAGATGGTGGAAGGCTCTGTCATTAGTATTGTGCAGGGAAGGTAAGAACGCGACAGATGTCCGGGTGACTGCCGCAACTTCTCTACCAGGCATCCTCTACAAGAACTAGTTGTGGATGCCTTTGTCCCTAACGACGCCCGCCTAGTTGGCGGGATTGGCTTTGGACAGTCCCACGCGCTCGACCGTCCCTTAGATACAGCCGACGATCTCCCATTTAATAGTATCGTTCTCTGCACTGGAGCGAATGCATGCGGAAAGGTAATTCGTCTTCCCCTCGTTAATCCTTGTGCGGGTGATTTATTGTGGGCAGAGCGTATACCTGAAGCAGGTCTGTGAAACTCTAGCCGCCAGTCAATTTGTTCATCCCGCTCCATCTCACAGGTCGCAATGATTCAGTATATGGCCCAAGTCAGTTTCAGCTCAGTCCGCTCCTGAATCTTCTGCTAATCGCGACTGCGTTTTGAAGATAGGCAGGTGTGTGACCTTCCTAACCGATGCGACTCACCTATCCTGAGTACGTAGCTTCGTTCCGGCTGAATCTGCTACTCTGGGAATTGTGGACAAAAGTCGTGGTAGATTGTTTCGGAGGCGGTACGAATGCTGACATGATTCGCAGTTTTCACTCGTATTCAAACAAAGGAATCCGTATCCAAGGTGGGGTTCTGACCGTCCGACATATCTGTCATCCTTATGATGTTTGTTTAGGTTCAATCTGCCTTTATGATAGACCTCAGTCAAGTGTCTTTAGCCTTGAGAAACTGCACTTCGAGGTCTCTCATCCTTCTTGATGAGTTTGGGAAAGGCACCATCCCCACGGGTGAGTGGACTGCAAAGCAAAAGTAGAATCCACTTTACCACGCATACGCAGACGGGGCTGGGCTCTTTTGTGGTGTTGTCAAGCACCTTCTCAACCGTGGTGCAGACTGTCCCATGGTTCTAGCCACCACCCATTTCCATGAGGTGTTTCGCAAGGACTTACTAGACCCGGAAACACTTCCAGTCACGTTCTTGCACATGCAAGTCGTCTTCACGACCACCAGTGGCGATCCCATTGACACAGATGGTCTCACGAGCTCGGATATGTTCGTAGACAGCGAAACAGGACATCGTTCTTGTGTGTCCGTGCCTGGAGAAAGGATTACATACCTCTATCGGTGCGGTCATATGATCGTCAATACAAAAAATCGTTTAACCGCACAATAGCATCGCTCCGGGGCTATCGTACGGTTCGCACGCTACTCAGTGTGCGGCCATGTATGGACTTCCACACCGTATCGTCGCAAGGGCACGATATGTCAGGTGAGTGCGCAATTTGAGGAAAAACCCTGTTCAATTACGGCGCGTCTTTACACCAAACAGCGAACTCTTGGTTACGTACGAACTTGGAAAGTTGTTGGAAGAACAAATGACCGAGGAAGAACTCCTCGACCTTCAGAATGCGGAAAAAGTCGCTCGGAGGTTCCTGGAGTGGGACCTGACCAGCGAAGAAGCAACACATCAGACGGGCGTGAAAGCGAGACTCGCGCAAATTCTAGGTCAGGAAATCGATCACAGCTGAGTACGTATGCTCGGCTACTGTACTTCAATTGTCCTATTTTTTGGGTGCATACGAGTTAATTAGTTAAGGGGTGCGGGAATGGTAAATACTAGGAGCCAGCAGCTAACTGGTTCTTGGATGAACCACGAGCACGCTTCGGCCGAGGGGGCGAGTGATCGTCCGATGCGTCGTCCCGGGTACGTCTTCGCGAGGCTCCCTCCATGTATGTGTCTATGATTCGAAAGCCCGTACCACCACGAACGAAATTTCTGGGTAGTATCAGAGGGTCATCATTTGCCAGCACACCGGAAGAGTTCAATGGCACAACAAGCATTGAGCACGGTTGGTAATGATCTCCTGAATCACTAGTGATGAATTTGGTCGGCAGAGAAACAGCAGATCCTTTTGTCTGGGACATCCTTTTGTCTTCCTGTATGCTCTTTCTTGCCGATTCCAGCTCAGACTCATCACTGCCATTAGCTTCGTTTCCAGGACGGCTAGGATGATTCCCATTTCCAGTATTTGGATCCTGGTAGGGCTCCCATGCATCATTGGGAAGATCATGTAGGGCCATGATGATGGCCTCGATAAGACTTTTTTGCACGAGGGGCCTTGTACGATAGAGACTGCCACCCTTGTTGCCGTGCAATGGTAGCATGATTTCTTTCCGGAGGTGATTCAGGAGAGGTATCAGGGGCTCGAAGTATTGCGATATGTGGAGTAATATTACCCCAGTCCACCCAATATCCGACTGGGTGATGGCAGCTTTGTAAACGCTTGGTTCAGGCGTGTCGAAGTACTCGTCAAAACACGACGAGAGCTCGTCTTCACTTTTGAGCTTGAACGGTTCATCTAGGAGAACACATATGCCGACAAGGATGTAGAAGAACGACTCCAGATCATGGCGTGGTTCATGGACGACGGACCATGTAGGCTTTGCCATAAGAAACTCGACAGACATCCATGACCATGCGCCCTTTTTCACTTGAGTTTGGGATGATATGCTATGGTAAACAATCTACTCACTGTCCGATATACCAGTGGAGCTGTAACGGTCGTGCGACGTCGATCATCCTCCGTATTACTATCACCTGTCAAGACCACAATCACATCGGATGCAGAGAGCTTTAGAATCAGTATCAACTTACGGGCCAAATCGGCCAAGCCTTTGCCCATAACGGTTACGTGGATGACAGATCTAGTTTTGTAATCCGGGATATCAGCGGGTTCGGTTGGTGGTGTCGTAGGATTAAAGGAATCATCAACGACATCCGAGTTGTTGACGGTCGCAGAAGTGGGCGAGAGTGTAACGGAGGCCGCAACGTGGCGAGCAGAAGGGTGGCGCTCTGGGTTATCGACGGTCGCAGGAACCGGTGGAGATCGCGACGGTGCGATAGGGACTGCTACCCCCCAATCAGCAAGCACACCTCGCCGTGCAAGACTATCTATCCTCTTAGATAAGTATTCCTTTTGCTGTGCACTGAGGTTCTCCATAAACCTGCCGTGATTGTTTCGATGACCATTTTGCGGGGAAAGGAGAAGGTTTGTCAAACTGACATCGCAATGCAGGACATCGGCAGCTTCTACAGCATCGAGATGCGCTGCAGTTCCACCATTGGCGAGCCCATACACGACAAGGAGGGATACACGCACCAACCATACAATCAAGAAAACCAACGAGAAGCTCCCCCAGGGAGGAAAACTCAGTGAGGGCAGCACTTGCAGGTACAGTGATGATGCGAGATGGGGCGTGGTAGCGGACATGCGATTGCACCGCAGATCGGAGGGCATGTGTTGGGCTACTGACGATGGTCATCTCGTTGGTACTGGTGGATGGACAAGTCGACTCGTCGTTTATGAACAGGCGCCGGGACCCTTCAAATGCGCGTACCTTGATGAAGATCACTCCCTCGTTACATTTCCGGACATAAATCCTTGACAACCTTGCTCCCTTCGTTCGCTAAACACTCTTACATACTCTACAACAGATAACTCCAACCACCTCGCTCGCAAGGTGACAACATGAAACACCGAAGGACGAATGCCTAGAAGTACACGGGTATACCCTTCTCACAGCAAACAAAACAGAACAACTCGTAGCATGATACATAACCAGCATATCTTTCCCACCTAAACATACACTAGATCTTGCATATCTATCGCATCGATCACGATGCGCACGCGGGCGGTTACCGGAACCGCCTCTCAGTCCGAAGAAATGACGAGTACGTTGAAGTTGTATGAGGACGGATTGGGGTTGAACGTAAAGTTGGTCGACTTCAAGTCGACTACGGTTTGACCATTCCGCGACAACGTGGCAGCCATGTATCCCCCGGGACTGATCGGCATGGAGAGCTTGGAAACACCGGAGGACACGGGAAATGTTTGAGACTGGGAGGAGGACGTCGACAGTGTGACTGTGCCGGACGAGGTGGCGAGCACGATTGCCCAAACCGTGTCCTCAGTCTGTGATTGGTGACATCAGCCGACGAAACGGGAGAAGATAGCAGATGGACGCACGATCTGGAAGTTCTGAGGTTGCCCAACTGGGTCAGGTGCGGTAGCAAGTGCTGGATGAGGGCGGGACCACATGATGATCTGGTCTTTGGTCACCGCAGGGTATGACCCGGTCTTGAACGCGGTAGCATAGTACAAGGTCAGATTGAGCCAGCCTGTGAACACGTAAGGGACGAATGAAGGAAACGTATAATGGTCGACGGACCTGTATGATCGAATCCATCTACCCAGGCTTGGCTGTTCGGCTGATCGCCTTCGATGGGTCCCAGGTAGTGCGACTCGCCATAATCGTTCCATGTCAGGCACTCGACGATGTCGACCTGGTCGCGGATTTGAATCAAATTCTCCCAGCGTTTGGCATAGAGGTGGTCGTCGCTCAGGTAGATCCACTGAATGTTCAACGTGAGAGACGTTCCGGCAGAAGGACGGAATCACGTACATTTTTGTTATAGGTTTGAGGGCTGTAATGGGTGAAAAACCAAGGGGATACAGCAGCCATGTAGGTCTGATTGCTCCCCATTGGGTTCAACGCATTGATATATTGTTGGTCAGAATTCGTCGAGCCAACCAGGGACGACAACGTAGTCAGGGCAGATGAGGGGTTTTGTAGTATGTTTCCGATGGCACCCAAGGCTGAAGTAACGTAGGAAGTGGTCACTTGGACTGGCCAAGCAGAGTTCCACTGGTCATAGGGTTACTCGACTGGCTCGATAGGAAAGTGGAACGAATCTCACGTTGAACATGCCATCGATTACACCCTTGTAGGTGTTGAAAGTGGACGTATCCACGAAAAATGCGGGGACAAAGTGGACAGCATTTGTTCCGGACAATTGCTGAATGAACTGGGATGACCATCCGGATACGACGGACCCTTGACCAAAGGTGCATGATTCGCCGGAAAAGGTCGAGGCAAACACACGACCATCGTACAAGAACTGGTTGGGATGCGTGGCGTAGGTGGTTATGTAGTTGCGAAGAGTGGCAGCATCCGCAGCGGTAGAGCACGGCAGAGAGCTGTGGATCGCAGATCAGTGGATTGAAACAGAGCAACCAGTTTGGCGATGCACACCTCATGTCGAATGACATGAATAACTTGAAACCCGTGCCAGACTGCTGAGCAGCCTCGTATCTGGCAAAGTTTATTCCGACATATTCGACGAACAAGTCGAAAGCACTTACGCGTTGGCGACCTGCTGTGGTTGCCAAGAGTCGGTTCCGACGTTGAGGGCGAATCCGTCGATGCCACTTTGGTGAGCGAGTTGGATGTCGGATAGCCAATTGTCGACGGTGTAAGGGTAGGAGTTTCCAACCATGAAGTGAGCGACCACATATTTGGTGGAGTTGCTTCTCTTCGATAAACCACGAGCAGACATGTCGTCGTCGATCGAACGAGGAAGACCGACCGGAACTGCACATGCGAGGCTGATTAAGGCAAACAATACCACGAGTAGAACGTTGAACGTCATCATCTCTTAACGAATGTCAGGCTGTAAGGATTGGCTGGCCAGGGCACGGCCACTGGCGTCTCGCTTGCTGTTGTCGAGAACGGACGACTCGAGGGACGAAAAACGAACTCATTCTCGAAAGCTTTTTTTATGACGGGGACGCTATTGTTTCATGAGAGCCTTGCTTTCCTTTTGCGGAAACATTGTTCCTGATACAACCAAGAGCAGATTACGTCAGACGTGTGTACAAACAAATCAGAAGTGCGGAGATTTCCAACACAAGGCCATTCCAACTTGTCTACCCTTCATATCCGACCCATAGGTATATACACAAGTTCGATATTCCTCGATCTGAACGGAAATCACTGGTTCAAAGAGAAGTCGAAGTCGCCGTGAGATGTAACATCAGCAGTTTGGGGATGTCGAGAACATCAACGAAGCCAACGAAGGCGGGCCCTGTCAGGGAATGGGTTTCTAGGCCGCAAAATAGCCACACAGGAAGAAATCCACGATCACTCGCAGCTTGAGGGCAAATAGCGCGTTGTCTTGCCTCGGAGTCGCTCGCTAGACGGACTATGTATGTAAGGCGAGAACTTCTCTACCTCGAGCAATGATAACACAAGACTGCCTGGTAAGAAATAAACATTGCTTCGGAAAAAATTATCGTTCCGGGCGCATTCGCAGTATCGCGGATTGACCGGGTATATGACAGTCAACGACAGCAATGAATAGCTGGAACGGGTGAACAACGAAAGGCATTGGGAGTGTGAATTTACACGCCCTGTTACAACGGTCTGGGGGTTACCTGGCGTGGTGTACACCCAGGCCCAGAGTTACGTGACAGATAGCTGATAGGAAGCACGGCGTTCCAGAATTCCACTGGCTGTGGTGATAGAATTCAGGATAGAACGAGTTTTATGTGCTTTGCTGTCCGCACAGGACATTTTTTAATATTCGGGGCGTTCCCTGGGCGACTGCCTGGATTCCGATCGCGACTGCCCCCACAGAGGCCTAGTCAGACCAACACCCCGTTCCACAGGACCCGTCTTCTCGTATGTCAGATCATGCGCAAAAAACGCACTCCAAGCTTCATTCGTATCAGGCTTTCTGATGAGTAACGTCAAAACCCAATCAAAGTGCGCTCTCTTCTTCTTCCTCCATGATAATTTCAAGAAGTCCTGTGTCAATACCATCGATTCTGAAACAAGAAAACCTGAGGACGCATCACTCATCACTCAGTCCAGCATGGCCGGTTGCTCTAATACGCTACATCGGCTTTTGTCTATCAGAACTCTGTGAGGCGCTATACCGTCTCACGATTCTCCAGCTGAGGGTTGCTGTCGCGAATGGACACATCAGCTCCATTGCCTTACAGTGAACCTCGAAAAATTAAAAACCCACAGAAGGCTTCTCTGTCTCGCTCTCCGCATCTGCGGGCATCTCCTTTTGTGAATCTTCAGCCTCAGCGGTGGAAGCTGTCTCTGTCTCAGCTGGGCCGGGATTGGATTCTTGTGTTGTATCACTGTCTTGTTCGGGACCGGCGTCCGCATCACCTTCCGAAGTAGACTCGGACTGGCTCGACGATCCAGATGCTGACGCGGTCATCTCTTCTTCGTGTGCTTGAGCATGCTTAGGAGAATCCTCGGTCTACGCAGTCAACGTACAACTCAGTATCAGGCCAAAGGTCTCCACGTACAATTGCTTGGGCGATCGACTCTTTAATTTCCTCGCCGGAGACCTCGGTACCCTCGTCGTCTGTCATCGGAGGTTCATCCGCGTGTGCTGCTGCTGCTGACACCGACTCTAGCTGTGTACGTCGCGTCACTACAACATCTTCGCGGACATTGGTCAACGTACTTCATGCTGGCAGCGACGAGGTAAGATACGCTGACACGAGCGAGTTTCAAAGTTTAGTACTCATACCTCATGCAAATGCTCATCGGTATGTTTATGTGCGGTCTTACGCCCAGCAGGTGAGAGAAGGTAGAGAAGCTAGGTTGGAGAGGTCTGTAAAGATGAACGCGGTTGATTCCGATATGTATTTCTTACTGCGGGTACCAAATATCAAGGCAGACCCGATCTAGGAACCTTTGTGAGTGACTTGCGGGGAAAACGACAGTCACCCCGGAAAGTGTTACGCACCCTCCAGTACACTTCATTGCCACCGGCGCTGTGGCCAGCATGTGAACTCGCCATCCGTCTGCCGACGGGTGAGCGTGGAACTGAACGGGCGACGAGGTGGGCCCGTGAACCGGAGCGCAGAACGGGGAGGAGACGTTGTGAGGGTCTCACCATTTCGCGACACAATTGAACAGAGAAAAGGACGCGAGTCTAAGCCAGAAACTACGACAACTCGTGTGTCGGCTTAATTTTTGGGAAGAACGGGAAGAACTTTGAGGTTGGTTCATTCGAAACTTATGACGTTGCCCATCGGCTGTGTGAACTTTTCGCGGAGAAGACCGGACAACTTGACCAGTGACCACCATCACTCGATGCATGGAAAGTTGAATAACTGATGCAGGCAGAGTTTCACGGTGTGATTCGTGGTTCTTAGAGACATCGACGGTGAGTCCCTACGAATGTAATATGCCTGATCCTGTTTCCTTTCTCCTCGCTGGATGTCACTGCTCGGAGGGGAATCAAAAAGAGCCAGTGTCAACAGCAGGATAGCAGAGGCCCACACAACTGTGAACAAGCGACAGGTGTACTGACATGATCATCATCATTCTTACCCTCCCTCCGTTTTGGTGCAGTCTCTGTCTCGCTGTCGCTTTCCATGGGATCTGGGTTACTTACGACCATGATTCGTCTCCGGATGATGCGTTGTTGCTGCTGCACCTCCTCTCCAGGATACTAGTTCAAAACGTCACTATGGGGCCACCGCTGGACGAACACAAACGGTCACCTTGGGTGGGTCCGTGCTCTGTAGCCGAACAACCGCTCGATTTGGCTGTGGTACACTCTGCACTCGGTGCACAGGGGCTGCAAATTCTCTCATCCTCATCTGTCTCTCCACCACTACCACTGTATTTGGCTTTGCGTGGCGCTGGTCTTCCTTCGCCTTTTTCACCGATGGTCTTCTCCATCGTTTTTGATTCTTCAGCAGCTCTACTACACGAGTGACGAATTCGCGAATGATTTCCTAGGAATTGGGGCGTCAGCTTCTAGACCACCATACGTCGCAGCAGAGACCACGTCCTCACCAGAATCGACATCGTCACTTCGCAAGTGGTGTGTAGGCCACGAGGGTGCGCAGGGCTGTACATGCAGGATGGTAATTAAAAGTTTGGGTAAGCAGAGTAGAGGCCCGTCTCTGAGTGCACACGACTACAGCAAGGTGTTAGCAGGATTGCGAGGGATTGACCCTACCACTCCTTGGTAGCTGAGGGGGTGGCACGGAGGAGTTTATAAACATGACAGCCACTTACGCCTCCCCACCACCTACCCATCCTGGTCCTATGGCTTAATCTCCATGCACCACCTTGAGTCCTGTATGGAGCTCCGCTGGATCCGACCTGCAGGGGAATGTGAACGCGACAGTCTTATGTACTTTACACGCTTTACAAGGGTCCGTGGGCGGCACTCAGCACCCACTCACGGCTCTGGAACGTGGGTTCATGACGTCGATGGTGGTTAGGAGCTGGTTTCTTCTTCTGATAGGCTGAAACCTTGGTTTGGAGGGCATGCCCAGTTCAAGCCTAAACGCCCATATTCCGGCTTTCAGTTGTTGCCTGCGCCATCCAGTATAATTGTGGAGCTAACCTTTTTATATAGGCATACCTCGTGTTTTCAGATCTCCGTGAACGCGATGCACTGGCAAGTGAACAGGCTGTTCTTCGCCTTGCGCCTCGCTGACGTTGTGGACAGTGTACGTATCTCTCACGGGAACCGATGAATTCATCCATGACAACCAACTGTCCAGCGAGGCCAACACCTTAAAAGAGCTCCTTGGCATATGTGTCATTCCCATATCGGTCAACTCATGAGATCTTGCTGTGTTTTGGCCATACCTCGAAACACGTGGATTCGTCTCAGACATATGGAGGGGGGTCCTTGTGCCTCGATGATGGCAGGTCCTGTCCTCGGACCGTAGCCTGCGCCCATTCTGTCATTCGCGTCATTGTATCAGCTCAAAATTTTTGTCCCCGTTTTGATGATGGAACCTATCGTGGTTTTGTGGTGGGTCCATTACAAGATAGGAGGCCCAATCCTCATTGGGGCGGTCTCTGGGTGGGTGCTTGGTCTTCGAAAACCTGTCTTTATCGAGGAGATTATGGCTGCGATCAATGCAATGCTTCCGACTCACGGCGGGCTCCTCGGAGGTGAAAGAAAAATCACTGGATGTTACGCGGATAGACCGCAGCCGGCGGTCGGTAATGCCCCCTACCCGACTGGAAGTTTGATGTGCCCATCAGGCGCAAAACTGACCTGCCTTCCATGTTCTGTTCGACACCAATTCATTCGTGTTCCGCTCTTCCGAGTCTAAGCCGCTTTTGGCGACGCTGTTCTGACCTACTATCACACGCATTTTATCATTACAGTGCTGGCTACTCCCTCGGACGGTTTGCCAAAAAGAAAAGGTTTGCATTAAGTATGTGCAATTATAAAGTTCGATATTATGCTGAATGTAGTTTTGCCAATCCGGTCTAACTCTACACATTTTTTTATCCGAGGCTGTCTCCTTCTCAATTCCTCCCTCCTGTGTAGTATGGTGACCCGTAGTACGCAGTGTGCGGGCTTGAGTCTGTACTGATGACATTGTATGTGGAAGCTCGCATGTCCTGAGGGTAAGGCACGCAACCGTCGTCATACCCAGAGTCCACACTAAGCGTAACTGCTGGGTGACGTTAGCTTTGGCTGGGTAGGGTAGTATGACGAGACATACATGGAAATGCTTGGTCAGGTACACATAACAATTCATTCGGAACATAGAGCGCTGGTGGCCGGGGGTTTTGTTGGCGCAGACCAGATAACTCTTGTAAAAGTTCCTGTTTTTCACGTATCAACTCCCTGAGTCGTTTTGCAGCTGAGTGTATAGACGTGCCAATCAGTGCCTCAAGTCAAAGTGTATGGTCTCTGTTGCTTACCCATACTCAGAAGCTGGTAACGAGCGACGTCCCTTTGAATAGGGAGTTGGGGATCGGCAGCCTGCAAGGCGTAGTGAAGATCCTGGAATCCTTGCGTCTCTTTAGATCGGTATGCTTGTTGCATCTCCTTTTTGCTGGGCATTCTATAGTGCTTTTGAATATGATTTTTGTGATCGCCCAGTTATTGGATGAGGTAGCGCAGCGGATGGATCGACGATCGACCGATGACGGATTCTCTGCCAGAGACCGCATCTTATATGTAGTCCGTACCGGCTGCCGTCACCTTGAAAAGATGACCTAGCTTACAAAAAGCCGTGCAGCAGCGGAAACTCCCCAGAGGCAATGCTTGGCGCCTTTCCAAGATGAAGTACAAGCGCCAGAATTCTTCGACGCATGAGGCCGTCAGTAGGGCCACCTCGATCTCACATACCATCTGCAAGAATCGTGCGTGATGTTACACATCGTGCTCGTGGCCAGCTTGATTGTCGCTGCCATCGGGATGGAAGAAAGCATGGTTCGGATTAGACGGGCGATGTGGAGAACTGAAGTCCGGGCGGGTTGCCAATGTTATCGAGCGATCTCGACCGTGAGATGCGATTGACAAGATAGGGATGCGTTGTACGTTGAAACTCAAAGTTAGCACTGAGCCTATGCGGGAGGACCCGGTCCGTGCCATGGATAATCTCGGGTACACAATTGGATCATCGTCCAATCGGTGTACCTGGCCCACAGGAGCTGTCCAGTTAAACGCTCGCTGCTACAGCCTCTACGTCGTTCTTAGTATCCTCGCCCCTCTTCGGATTATGAATACGACGGTTGCTGTGCAAGTCATTACAGAGTAGCAACCACCCTCGTGGGTGAGTATAATGGACAAGCATAGGTTACGACGTACCTGAAGGAACGGAGCGTCATCTCATCGATCACTCGATCACCACTGCCTATCGGATATATCGGAAGCGCTGAGCCCATATTCTGAACAAGACCAGCACTTTTTCCGTCCTTCCTTGGGCTGTGGCAGCGTCCGATGTGGGGGTTGGTCGGTACTTGAGAAGGGATCCCGAGTAGAGAATAGATACTGCCACATCGACCCGCCCACCATACCCGCGGAGATGTATTTCCTCGGTACGGAGAGGTCTGAGCTGCTGGGTCAGCTCATTGAACTTGGGACGATAGGATAGAAGCAAAGAAAACATGTAGAAGGGTCAAGTGACCTGATGGGGGTTTGGTATGAACGCCCGCCTAGCTCAATTGGCCAGAGCGTCAGACTTTTACGGCGGGGGCGATTCCCTTCGGAATCTGAAGGCTGCGAGTTCGAGCCTCGCGGTGGGCTAGTATTTTTGACACCGTCTCCTATTAGGCTGGGCACCCGCGATAAGCCCGCGCGATCGGATCTACCGTAACGTAGAGTCGCCGAGTACAGTCAGTTTAAATATATGCAACACGTTGATATCTAACGATCAAACATGTCCAAGATGAAACTTCGGCAAAAAAACTGAGGTATTTGAGTAGGAATTACAATGGAACGAATCAAGAAGTCACATACAATATACAAGCATGACGTACATGATGCGTGAAACCTGAGCCTTGCGACATAGATGAATGCGGCGTAATACTCTTCCCGGCCCTGCGTAGTATACTTAGTGTTGAAGGGGGCATCATGTAGTCATACCCTAAGACAAATGCTGGCAGCCCCGAAAGAAGGAAGGAAAGACAAAAAGGAATGTGAGCTTCTTTAGGCACACTACAACGTGGCAGCATGACGAGGGGACGCTGATCATGTACAGGACACAAGTGAGAGCCCATCTCACCCGCTTATCATGCTAGGTAGGCTTATAGTAGATCGTGGTGAGATACTGTGATCGGAAATGTGTCAATAAGAAATCATGACATCAACTGAAAACGAGACAACCTTCTGGCGGTACCGGGTTGTGCTCCCCACGGCAAGCACTCCATTGCGTATCGCACTGGTGCTCAGATGATGTAGAACGACATGGGAGGGGACAGGGAGCACACTGGCATCGTCGGTCATGCCAGGACCATCCAAACCTACTCTGGTATGCTGGGACGGGGAAGACAGGTGTACCGTTGTGACATCTGTTCCACTTGCTGTGGTAATAGGAATCGGAGGTTTCTCGCTCTCCTTGTCCTCTTTGTGGAGATCCCGTGCAAGAGTGCTCGTCATGCCAAGTAGTGACCTTCCCTGCTTTCGCCTGTGCTCTCGTTCCCTTTCTTTCTCACGTTCTCTCACGTTCTCTGTCGCGTCCCCTCGTTACGGGGGGCTGTCCAACTTTCGTGTTCAAAATTAGCTTATCTAGATGCCTGGGGAGAGCTGGAGCTGGCGGGATATTCGGAGCAGGAACAGGTGCTGGGTTCCCGTCTGCATTCTGATCATATTCTAGAGAGGCAGTGTATGCAAGGTAAGCCTCCTCTTCTCGCGCAGCCTGCAACAAGTTCTGGAGGGATCTCGTCCGTCCATTTGTGTTTAGAGACGTCCAAGTCTGACACCGACGGTGGATCAGTAGCCGAGTCGTGCGTAGACGTGCTTGACCAGAACGAATGGACATGGTGACTGACTACTTGCTTCGCGGGGGTAGCGGGCAAGGTCGCCGTCTGCGGCGGGGTGTGTGGGGCAGGAGACAGCGACGTAATTAGCGAGACTACCTTCGTCGTCTACAGCAGTGGGAAGGTCGTCGGAAATGCGCGATTGGTCGTCGACGATGAAGCGGATGTGATGGGTGCCAGGCATGAGCGATACCCATGTTGACCACGTAGTATCTGCCGGCGGATCGCTGTGGCTCGGATCAATACCATGCAGTGGGGATGAGTTGCGTACGCACTCGGGTTCCATGAGTTGTCTGCCTTTCCAATTGTTGTCACCTGCGCGTGCAAGGGCGACCGATTTTCCACCACCGCGCCAGGTGATTCTGACGCAAATGGGTTCTTTTGATTCGTCAGGGGGACGAGTGGGACGGTTGTGAATACGTTGACCATTTTCATCTAAACTGTTTGCATTGGTGTCCAATATTTCTTCTTCGGCCTTGGGTAAAACGAGAGGGAGTGTGGAGTGTACTGTCTCCTGGACAAATTCCTCCTGCTGATCTGGTTGCGGTGACACTGGCACCTGGCTCTCTACGTATAGTTCCTGCATGCGAGGTTGATGAGTTGTGGATTGACCACGAGAAGCGAATGAGTGAGTCGAGTTGTACTGAGGGTGAGCTCCGCGGAAGTAATGGCCATCGCGTGGACGGCGATGGTAATGATTGACGGGGATGTGAGTCGAAGGAGGTTGATCAAAAAGCAGTTCGGCAGAGCAGTTTGCCGAGTCCAAGTCTCTGGGGACGTTTGGTCTTACAAGGGGCTGTCGTCCGCGGGGAGAAGTGCCAGTATTATCAGCATTGTTCATGGTACCATTGTTGGATACGGGGATTGGGATTGGGATCGGAGAAGTTGCTCTCGGAACGCGACGGTGGTGCGATAAGGGGGAAGCGTTGCCCGGCGGTGCGGACGTCAGCGAGAGAAGTGCGAGATCTGGCAACTCGAGTGACTTTTTCTTCGTTCGCAGAGAACGGTGCGGCTGGTGAGGGTTAGGAGATGGCGAGTGCCTGTTTGCGGGTGAATCGATGCGTCTGCCCGACACCGGCGAAGGTCGGGACTGGTTCGCGTGCGACGACGCCGTGTTTCCCATCGTTGCTCGTCGTCGTGTTCGTCGTTGGCGTCGTCTGTTTTCAAAGGTCACCTGCAGGCTCGGACGCTGCCCTGCTGCAAACGACGTAAAACGAAAGCAGATCAATTTTTTAAGTTACATATTCGATAAGTAAAATCCGAAATTAAAGTAATTACTAAACACATCTTTTGACTTAACAGGATCACGTGCGTCTATAGAAAGGGGCCTGAGCAATTTCAAGAAATGAAAATGGCTCTACTTCTCGGTTCATACCACCACCACCACTACCATCTTGCATCTCGAAGATCCACGCCATAGCTCGTTTTTTAAGACCGGTAATGCAGTCTGACAGCGAACCCGAATCCCCCCCTCAGCTCTCCCTCTCCAACGATACCAATAACGAGGATATCCACGTTCCAGAGCCAAGAGACGGCTTCTACGGGTACACCGACGAGAAGAGCCTGCAACACGTACGTTGCTGCACACCGCCTCTCACGCAATCGCTCAATCATATTATTACTATCTGGTAACAGATGGAGGAGAAGAGATGGGCCCATCGACGCACCTCAGACGTTTCCACCGTGGTTACTGATGGTGGTGCACAAATCGCCGGAAGCTTGAAACTGACTGCTATTCCGGAGCCCCAAAAGTCTGGGGAACCCACCTATGCACCCCTCTTTTACCAAGACCAAGAAAGTATTAGCGCCACACAAGCCCAGAGTGGGGATCTTCGAATTTGCTTGATTTAACGTGCTAAGACACCGTTCCAGTACATGCTACCATCACGCCCGAGTATGAACGTGTCTTTCAGCTGTTCCAAAGGGCCCTGGAGTTGCGCGACAAGTACATATTCAAATCACTCCAGAGGCTAGGTGATGACCCCAGACATCACGACGACCATTTCCATGGTATCATTGAAGGATACGCCGATGTCGCCGGAGTTAAACCTGATGCCAATTTTGCGGGTGCTCGGAGAGAGCACTCCACTTACCAACCCTGGAAGATATACCCTAAACCTCCTCCACCGCACTGGCGTTTCAACTCAAAGAAACAAGCCGCGACAACGGCTGAGGATCTTGACGATTTCGAAGAAGAGTTCGAGTTTAAGGAGTGTGATATCCCTGGTCCACATGACTGGACATTTGAACTAGACGACAAGGGAGTATACCAGATATATCCCGCAAGTGGAGGTTCGTCCAGTTTACGTCGTTCTGTCCATGGTTGAACCTACTTTACGTGGCAGAGAAGACGCCGATTTTTGATGTTCCGACTATTCGAGAGTACTTCGTTGACTTGGATTTCGTGCTCTCAGTCATCTCCGATGGACCTGCCAAAAGCATCGCGTACCGCAGGCTGAAATACCTGACAAGTCAATTCGAAATGTATAGCCTCCTCAATGAATCCCAGGAACTGGCCGAGATGAAAGTAGGAGAACCTTCCCCTACCCAAAAATGTATATTTACCTTGTGATGCAGAGCGTGCCCCATAGGTTAGACCACCAACATCGCTCCGCGGACTCTTTTGAGGTCTTTAATTTCCATCAGGGACTTCTACAATGTCCGCAAAGTCGACACCCACGTGCATCTCGCGAGCTGCATGAACCAAAAACACCTTCTAAGGTTCATCAAGTCCAAGATGAAGCGCAATGCAAATGTAAGAATCAGCCATTTTAGGCAAACACTTCTAACTCGTCGTAACTAGGACGTGGTCATCTTCCGCGACGGTGCTGAATTAACATTAGAGCAAGTTTTTCGGTCATTGAATTTAAGCGCATACGACCTTTCCATCGATACACTCGATATGCACGCTCATCAAGATTCATTCCATCGGTTTGACAAGTTCAATCTAAAATACAACCCAATTGGAGAGTCCCGTTTGCGGGAAATATTTCTGAAAATTGACAATAAGATTGATGGTCGCTACTTTGCTGAACTCACGAAGGGTGAGAATTATTTATAAGTACCTTTCGCAGAAGTCATCAGCTTGTGATATCAGAGGTCATGGCAGATTTAGAGCAGAGCAAGTATCAGGCAAGTTCTTACTGTTAAGGTTGTGTCACGACAGCTTACTCTTTAAATTAGAACTGCGAATGGCGTGTCAGTATTTATGGAAGATCCGAGGATGAATGGGACAAGGTCGCAAGATGGGTAGTGAACAACAAGTTGTTTTCCCACAACGTTCGTTGGCTCATCCAAGTGCCGAGATTGTATCATGTGTACAAGGAAAGTGGCTCTGTGAAAACTTTCGAGGACGTAGTCGTCAGTAAGTCGTCTGCTCACTGGTTTTAAGTTTTTGCCGCATGTCCCGGACAGATGTATTCAAACCTCTGTTCGAGGTGACGAAAGACCCGACTTCCCACCCGGAACTTCATGTATTTCTTCAACGGGTAGTCGGTTTTGATAGTGTCGATGACGAGTCCAAAGCCGAGCGCCGCATTCATCGCAAGTTTCCATATCCCCGTCTTTGGGACTTGGACCAGAATCCTCCGTTCTCATACTGGTATGTGTGAAGTTTAGTCCTAGCCCCCTAAACGTCATTGACGACGTCATCCAGGATTTATTATATGTATGCCAATATGGCTAGTCTCAATCACTGGCGGCAAGCGCGGGGGTTCAGTAAGTGTAACTCTGCGGCTCCAAGGAAATAGTCTAAGTTCAAAAGAGACACCTTCGTGTTCCGACCGCATGCCGGAGAAGCCGGAGATACAGACCACCTCACGGCCGCCTTCCTTACATCGCACTCGATCTCTCATGGAATTCTTCTTCGGAAGGTTCCCGCACTGCAGTACCTGTTTTATCTCAGGCAGATCGGCCTTGCAATGAGCCCTCTTAGCAACAACGCCCTGTTCCTGACTTACGAACGCAACCCTCTTCCCGACTTTTTCAAAGTGGGACTTAACGTCAGTCTTAGTACGGATGATCCTTTGCAGTTCCATTTCACCAAGGTAGGCGTCAGTGCTGAACTTGTCAGAATCCATCTAATTGTGCCTGTAGGAACCGCTTCTCGAGGAATACAGCGTCGCAGCTCATGTACGTTCCGCATATGCATTCCAGTGAGAATGCTGTGGAAGGTCTAATGATCCCTGTCGAACAGATATATAAGCTTCCGCAGAGCTCCTTAGCCGAATTGGCCCGCAATTCCGTCATACAAAGTGGGTTTGAAATGGAAATCAAACGTCACTGGCTAGGCCAACAATGGTATCTTCCCGGAGCTGCTGGAAACGATATTCACAAGGTACGCGTATCTATTACTCAAACTCTTCACACGTGCCTGATATGAATGATCACGCCCTGCTAACAAGACGAACGTGCCTAACACTCGTCTTGCCTACCGCCATCGGACTTTAACCGAGGAGTTACAATTGGTCAACCAGAAGGTTGGTGCGCCCGTGTCTTGAATATACTGTGTTTGGGTTCTACCGAGTATCTTCTTCAAACTAAGCAAGTTTCACGGCTTCCACGGTCGCAGTTCCTATGTCTTTGTGTCTTTGTTATAAGAACCTGGTCACTTCTGGCGACCATACTATCAGTAGATCAGTCGACTCAGTGAGCAGAGAGCAGAGTACACAGTATAAGCACTCGTGTACTGGTGTTCCGCAATCCACTCCAAACATTAACCTCTGATCATCAGACTAGTACTAATGTGTGACGCAGAGCTCGAAGGGTTTTGCGCCACACACACGACCTTGTGAACATCTGACATCCCAGGGTGTTGAGTGTCTGTGTGCCACATTCCCGTGGCGGCTAAGCACTACAAAAGCGCACGGGGACAACAGTGCAGACATGCCACCGGCAATCCCAGCTGTCTGGAATCAAACACCCGACTGCTTAGACCAAGGGCATCCAGGTTTTTGAGGAAACATGAAGGCAGATAACCAAGGACGGGAAGCAGCAGGACCTCGGATGCTTGTCTTATGCTTCGACGGTACTGCTGCGCAGTTTGATTCAAATGTGAGCTCTTAGATCTTACTCCTGGGACTGGGGAAGTTTATCGTATTTGCTGAGCGAACCCCAGAATACGAACGTGGTCAAGCTATTTGGTCTTCTTCGCAAGGATGATATGGACAAACAACGGTGCTACTATCAGGTTAGTGGAAGACACATTTGTGCCCTGGTGCACGAGTCCAACTCCTTTGTCACGTCGTAGCCGGGGATAGGAACATACTTTGATCCGGGTGCCGTTTCCCCGCTGTTCTCCCGGTGGGCACAATTGCTGGATCAAGCCATTGCGTGGTACGTACTTTAGCGATCGGCGTGAACATTAGGAGAACCAGATTCGTCAGGTATCTCGACGAGCATGTCATGGATGGTTACAAATTCTTGATGTCCAATTATCGTACGGGGGACAAGATATGTTTGTTCGGTGAGCGTGCTCCTCCAAAAACACATCTCAGACTGCTAAACCACGGGTCGTGTAGGGTTCTCCCGCGGTGCCTACACGGCCCGAGCACTTGCTGGGATGTTAACCAAAGTAAGGATGCATTTTGAATGAATCGCGACTCTTTTCTTATCCGTGCTATTTTGAAAGGTTGGACTACTCCCACATGACAACCTGCAGTCAGTGACGTTCGCGTACAAGTACTATACACGACAAGATAAGAAGGGCATCGCATTGGCTAAACAATTCAAGAAGGAATTTTGCCAGGACGTCGATGTCGAGTTCGTTGGTGTGTGGTATGACCCATTGTACGTTGGATCCGCATTCGCCTGAATGAACCCACTTTCTTCAGGGACACTGTGCAGAGTACTGGAATCCTATTGAGCCGAAGCTTGCCATTCACGGATTCGAACACGTTCGTTACTACCTTCAGACAAGCTCTCTCGCTTGATGAGGTAGCTTTCTCCACTGTCGCTTTCTCGATACTCGGCTCACGTAGTTTTTTAAGCATCGTGCCAAGTACAGACCCAACCTCTATCACCGACCCCTGAAGAAAGAGAAGTCCAGTTTAGTGCAGAAGGCTAAATCAGGGGTCACCCGAGTATTCAACCACCTGCATGGCAAACATGATACGTCCTTAGGAGGCGATAACTCGGTAGAATATAGTACCTCTGAGCTGGGCCCAGAGCTGCTTGCGCCCTTGGAAACAGATGTTCTAGAGGTTTGGTTTGCAGGGTGTCACGGTGGTGCGTGAGCATCAGGCTCCGAGTTCTAGTGACTGAAATCCTCGTACTCAGATGTTGGAGGTGGGAATGTGCCAAATGACGAGAAAGTTTCTCTAGCTCAAATTCCGTTGCGGTGGATGATCGAACAAGTCATCGCTTCTGGATGTGGTGTGCTGTTTAACGATGAGGGCCTCAGAGACCTGGGTATCACAGTTCAACCGGTACCGGCCCAATCAGGAAAAGAAGCCGTAGCTGTTGCCTCCGGTGTCAAACCATGTGGCGTGAAAGACGTGGCGCCTACTTCTAACAGTCCTCCTGGGCCGTCTCCTCCAACGGTTGTGGCCGATCCTGAGTTCGAGGATGCGATTGCGCCTTTGTACGATAGATTGCAGATCACGAAGGCTTGGTGGTTACTAGAAATTATTCCTTTGCCTTGGTCTTGGCAAGATGGTAACGGCAAATGGCACGAAAGATGGAGGTGGGTTTCTGGGACCACTTTCACAGGAAAGGCTAATTGTTCTCTAGCATCCATTTAGGCAAGGGCCGGGTAATCCCATACCACCGACCCATATTCCATCATACTGTGAAGCTGCGCATGGACTATGCACCGCTCAAGTACAGACCGCGTGCCTTGTACAATCATGACGAAGTCTACACTTGAGCACGTTGGTTCAACGTCGTCAGCCATGATTAATGATTACCCGATTTCTATTACATTCCACGTCTTTGCTATAGATCACCCCGTAAATGATACCTTGTACTCTCCTCCCGCATACTTGTATATCCCTTAATTGTGCCATCCTCAGATATCAGACTCCCTAATCCGATCCATGCATACATATCACGTTGTCGCTTTTCCATTGGACTATCATTGGAGTATTCACCCATTCACCGCACCAAGAAACGCTGAGGGCAAACCACGATAGAACAACTTCACCACGGAAGTGGCAGTGGCCCACGATCTCAGCCGCCCCGGACGATCACCTACAAATACACAAAATCGGATCGAGATCAGATCCGCCACGGAACATCTGCAACCGAGAATGCTGTTGACAGCCATAAACACCGGATGCTGTGACTGAAGCTGAAAAGAGAACGGCACCCACCAACGAGTGATCCGGACAAATAATGACAAATAACGAATAGCCGAGCAGGTCCTCGCGAGAGCACTTATCGAGTTGAGCAGAGTAAACAGCGTGTGTAAAAAGTATAAGCGCTTGTGGACTCAGTGTTCAGTTCACTCCAAAACGTTAACCTCTGACCATCGGACTAGTACTGATTTATGACGCGGAACTGCAGAGCTATACCGTATAAGTATGATTGCTTGAACTCGCAGGTGTCATGATCACGGAGTTGACAACCTCCCAGCAGGGCAGGACGTTGCGCCACACAACCCTGTGGACAATTGGCCAGGGGTGACCAAATCCTTCCAGGGTGTTGAGTGTCGGTCCGCCACGTTCCCGTGGCAGCCAAGCTCTATAAAAGCGTACAGGGACGATAAGGCAGACATGCCTCCTGTAACCCCAGCTATCTAGAGCCAGACACCTAGACCAAGGGCATCTAGGTCTGTGAGGAAACATGAGGGCAGACAACCAAGGACGTGAAGCGGCGGCGCCTCGGATGCTTGTCTTATGCTTCGATGGTACTGCTGCGCAGTTTGACTCGGACGTGCGTCTTTACTCTGAGACTGGGAGGTCTATAATGATTGCTGAACGGATTCCAGAATACGAATGTGGTCAAGTTATTTGCCCTTCTTCGTAAAGATGAGATGGACAAACAACGGTGCTACTATCAGGTTAGTGGAAGACACATTTATGCCCTGGTGCACGATCGCAACTGCTTTGTCACGTCATAGTCAGGCATAGGAACATATTTTGAGCCAGGTGCCGTTTCGTGGCTGTTCTCCTGGTGCGCAAAATTGCTCGATGAAGCCATCGCATGGTACGTGCCAGTAGTGGTCGGATGAGCGTTAGACGATCCAGATCGGTCAGGTATCTTGGCGAGCATGTCATGGATGGTTACAAATTCTTGATGTCCAATTATCGTACGGGGGACAAGATATGTTTGTTCGGTAAGCATGCTCCTCCGAACACACTTTCAGGACTGCTAAACCACGGGGTGTGCAGGGTTCTCCCGTGGTGCCTACACAGCCCGAGCACTTGCTGGGATGTTAGCCAAAGTAAGGATGCATTTTGAATGAATCGCGACTCTTCTTATCTTTGCTATTTTGAAAGGTTGGATTACTTCCACATGACAACCTGCAGTCAGTGACATCTGCATACAAGTACTACAAACAGCAAGACAAGAAGAGCATCGCATTGGCTAAACAGTTCAAGGAGGAATTTTGCCAGGACGTCGATGTCGAGTTCGTTGGTGTGTGGTATGAGCCATCCGGCATTGGACTTGCATTCCCCTGAGTAAAGCCACTTTTGTCAGGGACACTGTGCAGAGTACTGGAATTTTATTCAGCCGAAGCTTGCCATTCACGGATTCAAATACGTTCGTCACTACGTTCAGACACGCTCTGTCGCTTGATGAGGTAGGTTTCTCCACTGTCACATTGATATTCGGCTCACGAAGTCCTAAGCATCGTGTCAAGTTCAGACCCAACCTCTATCACCGACCCCTGAAGGAAGAGAAGCCCAGTTTAGCTCAGAAAGCCAAATCGGGAATCGTCCGAGTGTCCAACCTCCTGCGTGGTAAACATCATCTGTCCTCAGGAGGCGATAACCTAGCGGAGAATAGTGCTTCTGAACCAGTCTCAGAGCAACCTGCGCCCTTAGAAACAGATGTTCTAGAAGTTTGGTTTGCAGGGTGTCATAGTGGTGCGTGACCATGGGAATCAGAGTACTAGTGACTAAAACCCTCGTACCCAGATATTGGAGGTGGGAATGTGCCAAATGACGAGAAAGTTTCTTTATCTCAAATTCCGTTGCGGTGGATGATCGAACAAGTCATCGCTTCTGGATGTGGTGTCCTGTTTGAAGATGAAGGTCTTAAAGACCTCGGTATCACAGTCCAGCCGGTGCCGGCGCAAGCAGGAAAGGATGGACCCGTACCTGTCGCCTCTGATGTCAAACCGGCGGGTGATGTGCAAGACGTGACTCTTACTTCCGACGGTCCCCCTGGGCCGTCTCCCCCAAGGGGTGTGGCTGATCCGGAGTTCGAGGATGCGATCGCGCATTTGTACGATGATTTGCAGATCAGTAAGGCCTGGTGGCTACTGGAGATTATTCCTTTGCCTTGGTCTTGGCAAGATGACAACGGCAGGTGGCACGAAAAGTGGAGGTGAGTTTTCTGGACCGCTTTCGTGGAAAAAGCTGATTGTTCTCTAGCATCCATTTAGGCAAGGGCCGGGTAATCCCATACCGCCGACCCCTATTCCATCATACTGTGAAACTGCGCATGGACTATGCACCGCTGAAGTACAAACCGCGCGCCTTATACAATCACGAGGAAGTCTACACTTGAGCACTATGGTTCAACGTTCAACTATGATTACTTCTATCCCTACAATTTCTATTACGTCTGATCGTCTTTGCTATAGGGGTCACTCCGTGAGTAACCTTGCACTCTTAGGAATGACATGCAATAGTGTGTACTCCCGTGTACTCGTGCGTTACTTCAGTGTGCCGTCCTTGGTGCTTGGAGATCGGAATCCCTGGTGCGATGCATGCATACAAATCATGTTATCCATTGGACGATTATTGACCTCTCCGATATTAAGTGCGGCGGAGCCACATGTCGAGACCGGACGCACTACGGGTATGTAACTTGGGCATGATTCCTTTACTTCCCCCTTGTTGCGGTTCCATGACTCAGTGTCATGTTATGTAAAGTCTTCGCGTTTCCTGTTCCACGGCCCATCGGAATTTCGAGGGCCATTGATCTGCGTGGGCATCAAGTTACGCATCAGTGCATCGATATTGCTGGTTGAAGGCGCTTTTTCTAGTCCAACTTTAGAGCCTCGCATGGTTAACTGCTGGAAGACGGCATCTTCTTCCAATTGCTGGACGCGAGAGCGTAGGCCAGCCAAAATATTCTGAACTAGCACTGTAGGGAGAAAGGGTTACAGTACCAGCCTGTGTTCGTTACGCAAGCGACTGACATTTCTCTTCTGGAGAGTCCGGAGGGGGGCGAGGGTCTATCAACACCGGACGTACATTGTCCTCGTCCTCGATCTTGAGGTCATCGAGGTGCAATTTGGCCAACCACTTCTGCTCAAACTCCTCTTTGCTCAACTCTGCGTCCGATTGAGACGTCTGATCCGGCTCGTAGACTGTCCCTACAGAACTAGCCGGTGATGGAGGACGGATGACAGGGGGTGCATACGCCGGATCGGTTGCGTGGATCAGCTGGGCATGATTTGGCATGGCTGAGAAAACAACACGTACACAGAAGACGCGGTGTGACTTGTGACTCCGTTGATTGGCGTGTTCGTGACACGTCACGTGTCCATTAGTCAGAAACACGCCACTTAAAATTCTCGCGTTCGCGTTCCACCCCTTCCTCGCTTTCATACCGTGCTCTCATCGCCATGGCCTACGTTTTCAAGAGAGGTCAGTGGTCACTCTTTCTAAGATTCCAATGAGCCTCTCATCCTTTATCCAGATGGGTAAGGATTTGTTTTTTGGGCGCATCCGATACCTGTTTATGGCGATCGAAATCGTAGGCGGAAGGAGAAAGTACAGTTCGACAAGGTACTATATCTACAGCCGCTTGCAACCACATCACCTCACTCGCGTAGATAACCGCTAGGATCAATAAGCTTTGTTACGGTCTCGACTCTGACTATGTCGATCCCATCGAGTGGGTTCTCATTCCATACGCCGAGAACAACGTTGACTTCGCGTAGGATTGCTAAGAAAGTGATCGCTGGCGTATATCAGGGTGTCACCACCGTCGAGTTGGATGTACGCCACTTTTGTCGTCATCTTAATACCCTGTCACAATTTTGGTTCCCCAGAACCTCGCCGCCGAAACTGCAGCCTGTCTAACAACGAAGCACCCTGATTATGCCGTGCTTGCTGCCCGTATCGCCATTTCCAATCTCCATAAAGAAACGAAAAAGAACTTCTCTGTAGTCATGAAAGATCTCTATGAATATGGTCAGTCGGACCGCGGTGGTGTTTTTCTGTCATTAAACTTTGTTCAGTGAACCCAAAAACGGGCTACCCAGCCAGTCTGATATCGGAGACAACCTACAGTGTCATTCAAAAACATGCGGACCTTCTTGATTCAGCCATCATCTACGACCGCGACTTCAATTACAACTAGTAGGTTGCGTTTAGTCAGGTACAGGCAAATCCTGACATCAATAGCTTCGGTTTCAAGACCCTTGAGAGGTCTTACCTTCTTCGTTTAGATGGCCGTGTCGCTGAGCGACCGCAGCACATGATCATGCGTGTTGCCGTTGGCATCCATGGCGAAGATATTGAACGCGTTCTTGAGACTTATAACTTGATGTCCGAGCGTTACTTCACCCACGCATCTCCTACGCTCTTTAACGCAGGCACCCCTCATCCTCAGCTTAGTTCGTGCTTCCTAGTCTGCATGAAAGAGGACTCCATCGAAGGTATTTATGACACGCTGAAAACCTGTGCCATGATCAGCAAGACCGCTGGTGGTATCGGATTGAGTATTCATTGCATACGTGCGACTGGGTAAGGGGAGTGAATTTAAAGCTCCGTATACAAGCTGATCCTTGGGCGTCTGTGTAGTACTTACATCGCTGGTACTAACGGCTACTCGAATGGCGTTGTTCCAATGCTGCGTGCCTACGATGCCACTGCGCGTTATGTTGACCAGGGCGGTAACAAGCGTCCAGGTGCTTTCGCCATATACCTTGAACCATGGCACAATGATGTATTTGATTTCATCGACTTGCGGAAGAACCATGGAAAAGAGGAAGCCCGTGCTCGGGACCTCTTCTATGCTCTCTGGATTCCTGACTTATTGTGCGTCGTTCTATCCATTCTTTTTCAGCCCTCTGACGCGGTGCCAGCATGAAGCGTGTGGAGGCCAACGCAGATTGGACATTGTTTTGTCCTCATGAAGCACCAGGCCTATTTGACTGTTGGGGGGACGAGTTCGAGGCGCTTTACGAGAAGTATGAACGGGAGGGACGCGCTCGGCGCGTTGTCCCTGCACAGAAGTTGTGGTATGCAATCTTGGAAGCACAAGTTGAAACGGGCGGTCCTTTCATGGTCTACAAGGATGCCGCCAATAGTATGTCGCTGCACTTGACTATCCATCACTGGCTGGCTAACCTTGTCTAGGAAAATCAAACCAGAAAAACCTCGGAACCATCAAGTCGTCGAATCTCTGCACTGAGATTATCGAGTACTCTTCACCGGACGAGGTTGCCGTTTGCAACCTTGCATCTCTCGCGCTGCCGACGTTCATTTCTAATGGCAAATACAACTTCCAAAAGCTGCACGACGTCACCAAGGTCGTCACTCGTAATCTCAACCGTATCATTGATACCAACTACTATCCGGTTCCTGAGGCTCGTAATTCTAATATGCGACACCGTCCGATTGGTATTGGTGTGCAGGGTCTTGCGGATGCTTTTATGATCTTACGCTTGCCATTTGACTCGCCGGAAGCGAGAGAACTCAACCTCCAGATCTTCGAGACGATCTATCACGGTGCTCTCGAGGCAAGCTGCGAACTTGCTGTCCAGGAGGGCACGTACGAGACGTACCGCGGAAGTCCTGCCGACCAAGGTATTCTTCAGTATGACATGTGGGGGGTTACGCCCACCGACCTCTGGGACTGGTCGTCTCTCAAAGAAAAGATTTCCCAGAATGGACTGAGAAATTCTTTACTTCTCGCACCCATGCCTACTGCCTCCACGAGTCAGATTCTTGGCTTCAACGAGTGCTTTGAGCCCTACACAAGGTAAGGAACTCGGTTTTTTGGTGATGAATAGCAGCTCATGTCGTCTTCAGCAACATATACACTCGTCGCGTGCTGGCTGGTGAATTCCAGGTTGTTTGCCCGTGGCTTTTGAGGGACCTTGTTGAACGCGGTTTATGGAGCGATGAAATGAAGAACATGATCATTGCCCACAATGGTTCCGTAGCTAACATCCCTAGCGTCCCTGACGACATCAAGGCCATTTACAAAACTGTCTGGGAAATCAGCCAGAAGAAAATTATCGACTTGGCAGCTGACAGAGGCGCCTTCATCTGCCAGAGTCAGAGTCTCAACATCCACTTGCAGGCACCTACTATGGGTCAGTTGACAAGTATGCACTTCTATGGATGGAAAAAGGGCCTCAAGACTGGCATGTACTACCTCCGCACCCGCCCTGCTGCGCAAGCGATCCAGTTTACTGTCGACCAGAGTATTTTGAAGACGGCAAGGATTCAAGATGCTGGTAACAAGGGTCGGACTGCTGTTACATCCTCTACGCCTGTTCGTCCCTCAGCTCTCGCTCCAGTGCAGCCACCCGCTGCAGCTCCTTCCTCGAACGAGAATGGTGACCCTTCCAGTTCATCGTCTGCAGTACCATCTGCGTCCAGTTCGAGTGGTAACGGGGAGGTTGACCCGGAGTATGCCGCAGCTCTTCAGCGTCAGAAGGACCGTGAACTTGCAGAAGCCCAGCTTGCGTGTTCGTTAGAAAACAAGGAGGCTTGTTTGATGTGCTCGGGCTGAAAGATTTGCGAAACTGTTTTCATTCTGCTATATATGCGTTCACTTTGTTCTTGTCTCTGTCTCACAATATTGGCACGTCTCTGTCCCCATGCGTTGTAGTACTATCCATCTATTGTTGTATGTCCACAGAATGAATTGAGTCGCAATATTTACATATCTATCCGCCAAAGTCTCCAAACCGGCGTTGACTCGGGTTGTGAAGGTATAACAAAACCATCCAGGCAGGTATACAAGGTCTAGCCGATTAGTGACACGCGCGGATTAGAAACAACTCGTACAACCGTCTGGAAGATGGTATACCCGATACAAATGTCTAAAGCGTCCTTTTTTAAAAAAAAAGAATACATACGAATTTCGCGGGTCAGAAACGGTGGATCGTAAGAATGGCGATGCGACCGTCTTGAGCGATGGCGTGGTTTATGCCTGCACATCCGGATTAAACGCGTACTCGAGACGTCACAACAACACAGGTGACGCTGACCTTTGAAACCGGGCTCAAGCAAACCTTCACGCCACTCTATGTCGGCTCTCCACCACATGTTATTCCAATAGCTGCCGGCGACAGCGTTCTCCACCAACATATCACGGCCGATGTTGTACCCATCCGGAACAATCATATGGTTCTTGATGGAGTCCTGGAAAGTGGATGGTAAATAAAATCGTGCCGGAAGGAAGTCACCCCCAGACCGACCTGCTCCTTCGATACGCTGCCCGAAGAAAGAAAGAAAAAACATGAAGATCACGAGAGATGCGCATGGATACGGGAACTTACGCGAGAAACCATGCACCAGTGTTGGCCAACGTTCCATTCTGTTTCCAAGCACGGAAATGATTTCCCCCTGAAAGTGGACCCTTAGGTGGTACCGTACTGATCCCAGAACGAGGACTCACCAATAAGGCTTTCCCAACAGGTACCCCACCTCGGGAAGTAATGTTGGCGAGCCAGAATATGTTCCGACTTCCTGCCATCACCATCGCCGAGGTCGGCTTTATGGACATGACCATAGTGCAAGCCGAGACACTCCTCAGAGAACCCAATGGATCTTTCGAAGGGCAATCAATCCAGGACGATCCATGGAAGCGTGGGTTACGACGTACTTATAATACAGACGGAAGCCAGCGTCTGTAAGAATGAACGGATCCGACTGATTCGATATGATGACGTTCAATGGTTCGCCATATCTTGGTGTGGTGAACTAGAGCCGAAGACCATGTATTCGAATCGTACGGCAGGATTTGAGACGGTACTCACATCAATGAATTGCCCTCCCAGGATCCGTGGATCAGCCCAGCCGAGTTCCTGCGCAGGCGCCTGTACGGCGGCAGGGAGTACGACCGGCCGTTGGCCTACAGGAGTGGCCGGCGTCAAAGAGAGGAGGCCAGCAAGACAAAGGAGGGTCCTGAGCATGGGCGGTGAGGAGGGAAACAAAGGGGATTGGGTCGGAGTGCTCCGCTCTGGGCAAAATTCCCGACAGCACTGCAGTGTGTCGTGGGGCTGGCATGTCCGCCTCTTTATCAGGACCACACCTTGGCGGGGTGGGATAGTGGTCCCGGTCACGTGCACCCCATCACATAAACTACTACAAGTAGCTTGTTTTTGCTATTGGGACCGTCGCAGCAACGACAAGGCGGTTGGAATGTCAACGACAGGCGGACTTGATGCTGCAAATGGCTACACAGATGTTGACTTGAATGACGAACACTGCGATGAAGATAGCGATGCCGACGCCGAAACTGCTTCCCAGCAATCAGTCCAACTCGACTCTACTCATACCTCTTCTCTCCGCGCACTCAACACGCCTCTGCGCGCACAAGAGTTCTTTGCTCGGAGGGATTCCCAGGGCGATTCCATTGAGATCGACTTCAACTCAGAACCAGATGACGTGAGCGATTCCAAGAGTGAGCTCGAAGCACCTCGCAGGGACTCGATCGCTTCCCAGACTCCCTCTGCGACCTTTTCGTCGTTACAGACAAACGAAGAAAAATCCAACTCTGCGCCCATAACCTATCCACCCACTCCTTCTTCGTCTGGTGTTACCGATTCGGACTCATTTGCGTCTGCTGCTTCATCTTATTCGAAGAAGGCTAGACCCGAATCCATGTTACTGCAACCCCCTGAAGGTCCTTTGATTCTTGGGATCGCGCTCGTTGATTTCAACCACCTGGTAAGCGTGCATCCGTGTAGGACAGGTTCATAACCGACATGGTGCGCAGGTTGGGCCACGGATCGAATTTAGCCAAGGCAATATCTTCGAAGACGAGGAAATTGCGAAAATGCTTCCGTTTCTGGCGCTTCCGGATGGTGCTCACTTGGTACATCTTCCTGTTAAGTCGAACCAATCACTATCCTCACCTCTGTACAGTCGTTGGAGGACTACTCGTATTTTCACCTTGTTCCGAGCTCACCGAATCCCAGCACGATATTCGGAATATCGTGAGTCGTCTCGCGTAAAACCCAACGAATATTAAACACGCGTAGGTGTAACCGCCAAATAGCTACGTCTGTTTTACTCGTCAAGGATGTCGATGTGACGCGTTCTATCGTACAGAAGGCGGTAGTCGTTTTGGCGAGCAAACCCGTATTTGGTCCAATACGGTGGGTACCGGTGCCAAACTGACACTTTTCCATCCGACTAACCAGAGGTAGAGATCGGTTGGGAGTTGTTACTAGGGCACTCTTCCAGCAAAGGTACGTCTCCGTCCGTGTCTGCTAACCGTCTTAACACCCATGTATTCCAGAGATTTCTCGGATACGAAAATTCTGGTAGAGTTTGGGAACTCCTTAGAGGTGTCGTTGCGCACTCAGCTTACGGAGAGCGGCCTCTACATCGGTCAGTTGGGAGTCACTCTATAGATACGTTCATACTGATGGCACCGTAGGCACGGGTTTGTGAGTGAGGTTCATTCACTGGCCATCCCTTAGACTATACAAATTGGCAGGAGGGCCCTCGTTCATGTGTTCCGACAAAAAACACTCGTAATGCTGAAGGCTCTCATTCTCAAAAGAAGGTTCGATTTCCGCAATTACGCGACATTGATTTAACACCGACCAGATCATGTTCTTCGGCCATCCGGTCGAAAGGCTTTGCACCTATCAGTATTCTCTAATTTCCCTTATACCGAGTGGGTTACACGCAAACCGTGGGAGGACAAACTAATTCTTCATAGGTCTTTTGCAGACGCTGGATGACTGTGGTTCCCCACCTCTGGCATCCCGAGCACCTACGCTTTCCCGTCCAAATTCACTCAAAACATCTGACCGCAAGAGTATGCTGGCCTACATGGGTTTGCCTTTAGATTTATTTGGGAAGGTAATACACAGTTATTTCCGAAACGGTAACAATATTCACAGTCATGTTTCCATTATGCTATTCTCAGGATGCTTTTTTTCAACCCTACTTACCCCTTCAGCAACTTGATCTTCTGAAAGATTCTCAAAGTTGGTTGTGTGGAAGCACGAACACCATTGTCACACAACAAAAGGAAATTGACTTACTCATCAACGTTCGTGCTTGCGGCATTGATTCATGCGCCTTCGATCATACTCGCGTTACAGACCGAGACCGCTACCCTTGAATTCCGAAATCCCAGCCTGGAGCGGCTAGTTGCACTTACGCCAGCCGACCGCAAGTGGATGGATGAAATAGTTCGGGATGTTAACGATGCTTGGGATGACGCGGAGCCTGTTAAGCCTGCGTTGTGGTACGTTATGTCGTTTCCGTCATCAGTAGCCTGACTAGGGGTCATTAATTCGGCGTTCCCCCTAGCTTCAAGGGTAGTGACGATTATCTTAGAGCCAAGGTATAATAGGCACGCTCAGCGAGTGTCAATTCCACACTACTCATACATTTCTAGTTTGAAGAATACGTATCCGCAGCATTGGCCAGTGTGCGATATCGGGAATTCCTTGCTAAGGGGAAAGGGAATAACGTTATCATTGCTGGAACAGGTGAGCTTTCAACCAATGTTAAGCCAACTAACTGAGGGATCCTTTTTCAAAAGGGGACACCAATTCCATCGAGGACTTCAATGTTGTATGGCTGTCAGAGTTTGCGAAGACCAATGCATATGAGGTATGGGATCGATCAACAGACCCGATGTTATTCGACATTGTAGAACCACGGTTAGTCTTTGCTATCCGCAACCTGCGTTCAATTGTGCTCACCTTCCTCACGCAAGGCATCCTTGTAACGAGAGACCGTCGGTCGTGTCTGACCTGGGATTGAGGCTTTCTGAAGGTATCCAGGATCTCAAATTAGAGCAACAACTTGCTCCAACCCGTGAAGCCATTTCAAGGACACTCACTGCGAGCTCAACCAATTTTTTCAAAGCTGTCGAGGGTGTTCGCGGTCGCTTGCAGCAACGCGTTGTCAGCTCAACTTCCGTAGCCTCTGACCTTTCCCCGGGATCACTAAACACCACTGTCGAGATATCAAAGTCGGATGCTGACATGACACAACCGCCAGACGCAAGCAGCAAAAGAGACGCTGAGGTAATGAGTCAAACGTCGAGAAATTCCGTCGCAAGCGTCTCCTCGGGCAGTCGGTCTGTGAGTGTGGTGCAGGCGGCAGCAGACACAAAGGCTGTACTGAGCTCCTGGGGAGCTGGCATACACTCACTATGGACGAGTAGGTCATCGCGGTTTTCGACGGCCCGCTCGAGCGTCGTGAGCATCGCCTCGCGGGAGTCAATGGTTTCTCCCACAACCCCTGTTTCGGGCACCACTCGCGGAGTGGCATCGCCAGCATCACCGACACGGCAAAGCGCGACCGTGGATACCGTCCCGGAGTTAACAGAGCACGACGTAGAACGAATCGAAGATCACCCAAATCGCGACGATGGACTTAGCGAACCAACAGGATTGGCGCTGTGATCATCGATTGGTGGTGTATCACCATTTTTTTGGTTTCCTCTGCACACCTTACACTGTATGCACTACCCATATTGGTGTACTTTGGTGTAGGCCAACCTCTACAAACCACACACACTTACCGTATCATGCACTACTGGACTTGGCAGTCTACGCTACCTCGCGATTTACTTTGACAGATATGTTCCGCGGACTGCAACTGCCATGAGCGATGAGATTGAGCGGCGGCCTCCTCGCAGAGATCTTTCTTTAAGAAAGAGTGATACGAAAGGGACACACCCGCAAAACGCTGCATGTAATGGTGGCTTCGACGCAACACGTAAAACCCGGCAAAAACTGACGGTACGCACTTCGCGTGCGGGATAAGGTTATATGTACATACCACCCTTGAAGTTTGATTCCAGCCCGCACGAAAGATCATTGACGCACATATTACATATACTGTTCGGTTCTCCCAATCGGTGGGTGCCCGCACCCGAATATGGGCTCCATGATTTCGATCCGTTAGAACTTGTTGGCGAAAATGATACCCCACGAAGCACTGCACCGCTGCTGGGGAGAAAGCTGCATAACCCGTCGCGCCAGCTGCGTTGGACGACTCGGGCCTCTAAAGTTTCATCATCGTAGTTTGCGTTGGATCAATATGCGGGTATGGGTAACAAAAATGCGGTCGCTTCGGACTGCCGACATTGACGCAATTGGAAAGCTTGCAGGGTCCTTTCCGTCAATGGCCGTGCGTGTGCGCCTAGCAGCGTCTGTTTCAGTATCTAACAGCTGTGTGTGTGGTAAATTTACCCTGGCCAAGTGGCACTCGCATCGTGTGGTTAAAGAAGTTCGCCGGGCGATTGTCACGGAGTTGAAGTTGATCATCCTCGCATCCTACCGGCCAGGAGAAGCAGTTGAAACACAGAGAAACCCCGGAACGTTCGTTGGCTAGCTTGGCATCTCCAAAAGGCACCAGGCTCAGCTCACCAAGTCACCGCAGCTGCAGCACGTTTGAGTACCACAGCAAAGCTTAACTGGTACTGGCAATACAAGTCCATATTACATAATACAAGGGTTCAAGCCTTCTCTTCCCCGTGTCCCCTTGGTCGAGGTCATTGTGGTCGAACGCGCATCCACTGGGATCGATCGGATTAGCTTGCAATGGCAACCCCAATCCGCAAGAAACGCAACTTCAAAGCACTTCAGCTCGATGTTTCCTTGTCGGCGACACCTAAGGATCCTGAGCCAGTGCCGACCAGAGTTGCACCCCCAGCGACGAAGAGCAAGAAACGACCTCCACCTATGACATTGAATGCCCCAAAGCTTGGGCAGGTCCCTGCTGCCAATGATGCCGACGGATGTCTGTTGCCGGTTGCGCACGGCCTTCCATCTGCACCGGGTGGTGGTTCTGCGTCCGCTCGCAGAAACAACTATCATACAACCCTTTCGAACACACTCGCAAACTTGGACATGAACGCGGAAACGCGCTATGACCTCCGGAATGAGGATCTCAAGGACTTGATGGAACTCGGTCATGGCAATGGCGGGAGCGTCAAGAAAGTCGAGCACATCCCCACGAAGACCATCATGGCCAAGAAGGCAAGTGTCACCTGCCTTGCTACTGTCTATACTGACATTCCTTGTACTCGGTATTTTCATTAGATCGTCCTTATTGACGCGAAGCCGTCCGTGCGCAAGCAAATCCTGCGCGAACTTCACATCATGCATGACTGTAACTCTCCATACATCATCTCGTTTTACGGCGCGTTCTTGTGCGACCCCAACATATGCATTTGCATGGAGTACATGGACAAAGGCTCCCTCGATGGAATCTACAAACGAATCGGGGCAATCGACATAGATGTGGTCGGCAAAGTTGCATTGGCAGTGTTGGAGGGTTTGACGTACCTTTATGATGTTCATCGCATCATACACCGAGGTATGTCTCATCCTTTCACTCATTCTCCTTTTTGATGGGATATCAATCCAGACATCAAGCCGTCGAATATCTTGTTCAATTCCCAGGGCCAGATCAAGATATGTGATTTTGGCGTTTCTGGGGAGCTCATCAATTCCATAGCGGATACCTTTGTGGGCACATCAACATATATGAGTGTACGTACCACGTCGTTCTATCTTCGATTTATCTTCTCACATCTGTACAGCCCGAGCGTATACAAGGCGCTCATTATACTGTCAAATCTGATGTCTGGTCACTTGGGATTTCTCTAATAGAGCTGGCCCTGGGTCGTTTCCCCTTCTCCGAATCGGATCCGGACGACTCAGACTTGTCAGACCTGGAGGGAACGCTGTCACCGAACACGATTGGTATACCCACCAAGAAAGAACGAGAGCAGAACGCGAAAAAGGATAAGAGGAAGAGTAAAGGCGTTAGCCTACAAGGTGGCGGCATGATGATGAGCATCCTTGAGTTACTTCAGCATATCGTCAACGAACCCGCTCCTCGATTGACTCCTGAAGGGCGGTTCCCGAGGGAAGCGGAAGATTTTGTGGACAGCTGTTTATTGAAAGATCCTGACGCACGGAAAACACCGAAAGATCTTTTGGTATGTACATCATACATGTTCTCTACCTCGCCGCCTGACATCTTGCAAGAAACACGCCTGGATAGAACAGGCACGGGCGTCGACTTTTGACCTGGAAGCGTGGGCAAGCACATTTTGAACAGGTTCCTCCTATCGATTGCACGGTCCCTTATTGACATCCATATTCTTTGATTCCCCTTGTCACCTATTATTTGATACTTGTCACTATTGCACTTCATTATCCCATCCCGTCGGCCCTTTGTATTATAGAGAGACCGTGAACATCTGGGTACAAACCCGCCGGTCGACAGCATGCAAGCGTCTTTTTCTTTTTTTTCATGTGGGCAGCTGTCCATCGGCGGACAAAATCAAATTAACGGACACCAACTTCGGTGTAGCCAAGTCATTTCCGCACAACAAGGCATTATTGATTTGGCGTAGATTGGGAACATAAGAATGGAACAATACAACTCAGAATACGTGAGCCAGTGTTCGTTTTAATGGACTTGGTTAGCAAAGCTGAAGTGACTAGTGAAACATGTTTGTCGAGCGAACAGGTTGCAAAGGATACTCACTCACCCCAATCGTCCATCCGAAAAAGCCCTATGAGCCATAGCAGCACCAATACTCGTACGCCGGCTGGCCATCGATCGTACAAGATCTTCGAGTTTCGAATTGTGGCGCATCAGGGGGACACTGCTCCCCGCAGCCGTTCCAAAACCCGTTACACCATACGGTTCGGGGCACTGGGTCATCGGCACTGTGCTCGACCGGGGTTGCTCCAGTATCCATTATTACGGGAATTGCCCAAAGTGTCGCAGCAAGAGTGATCAGTGTACGTAGTAGGGTCACTGTCATCCTGAATTTGCACGACATCATACTTGTCAGGCTGCCCGGTCATATGTCGGTATGCAATGATCTCACCTGTACTAAGCGTGTCCGGAGATTTGTGGACTGCACATCGGTGTCAATGGTGTTATATACTGAATGCAGCATACTAACCAACGCCACAGTTACCATGGGGGCATGTGGGGCTTGTATACCAACAAAGTCGGAACAAAGCTTGACATATCTCTGGCGGGCGAACCAGTTCCGGGGGTGACCTTGTCAATCCATACTTGTGCAAGGCTGAACGGAAGCGTCTTGTGCTCATGTAATACCCTTTGACGCAGGTGCGAGCTCAGTTCCAACTCACCCGATGAGCGTTGTTTAGCTTGATACTATCAGGGGTACTCGTTAATGTAGATGATGGTAGCAACAAGCGACAGAACAGTAACACAGACAGCTAGAACAATCATCATGCAGTATCAGTACATCATAGATATTCCCCTCCTTCATGAAAATAATCTGACAATGACTCCTGAATACTCTTGATCTTCTCTTGCACAGTACGCTTCGCCACTGCTTTGCAGTCTTGGTGCATGTAAGTGACCGAACCCCACTTATCAAACTCCTTCACGATGAATGTCAGTCTCCCAAGGACATCTGCGCTGCCGAGAGAAAGGAGGCCGTCCGCCCTTGTCCTCTCTTTCCAAAAGTCTGTCCAGTTTTGCGTGCACGAGTGCTGATTCCAATTGGCTCCACATGACGGCGAGTGTTCAAACGTTAAGGGTACAGCCCGCAGTTTCTCCCATATCTTGCACAGACGGTAATGTCCAGAAAGAAGACGATGTTGTTGCATGGGACTGACGACGAGGCGTTCGAGCCCGTCGGGGGTCTCCTGTATTTCACCCTCCTCCAAAGTCTCGCCGTCTTGATCCCGAACAGAATAGAAGACAGCACGCTGCAAAACTCCCAAATATGCCAGCCCGCGAAGCTCTCGTAAGTCGAGCTCATCTGCAAGGGCCATAGCTAGATAGGAATAGTGCAACGACGTAGACATGAGCTGACGAAGTAGAGACACCATTGTATCGAGAAGTCTCTGGTGACCGCATGTTTGAGCTAATCGGATAAGGCGTGATATTTGAGCCTTGCTATCAGGCAGACCGAATGCCGGTGAGCTGAGCGAGAAGTGAAGGCCGGGTGAAACAAATAAGGGGGAAGGTTTCTTCTCGATATACTTCTGGATGACATCCAAAGCCCAGGATTCAGTTGACCTGAAGGAGTATTTGCTCGCTACTTTCGCGACGTCTATGAGACGGTTGAGGTCCATTTGGGAAGACCGGACCATCATGATTTCGTGAGGCCTGTCGAAGGTTAGGACATTGCAAAGGGCACGGAGGTGAACCTCACAAGGCATAAAGAGACCACAGGAAGTTGCGGAATTCATTCGCGGTGTCACCGTGGAGGACGATCGGTCTCTCGTCAGAGGTCCCTTCTTCGGGGATGTCACCTTGCGGAAGAGTAAAAAGCGTGGTGAATGAGGAGGTATCCTGAGACAGTATACTCCGATGCACCTGCAAAGAACGGCTATCGAGCGCTTGATCTGTGCAGAAACACTGGACTCCTCACGTTAAATAGGGTGTTCCCAACCTGTAATATGCAGCTTCCATCACTGAAGTAGTATCTGTCGTCTCTACGTAGCTCGCCGCTGCTATCTTGACCAGGAGTTGATGAACGACTTGATCGATCCATGGTGACAGAGTCTGAGCTATGACGGAAGCGCTTCCTTGCTGGCGAGAGCTGCGTGTAATGAACTACGTCAGACGCTGGGGATGCGGGTACATCTTCTGGCATTGGGACGAATGGCACGACTTCCATTTGATCTTGCGGTGGTGGCCGGCAGTCAGACCAAACAGCACATTTGGAGGATGGCAAGTGGCGCCCCCTGGCGCGCCACCGCTTTGGGATCGTCTTTCCACACCGTCTCCAACGGTGAACTCGCCGTGATGGCGTCCGACGCCGTCCGCGCACAGGTAGCTGCAAAATGGCAAGAGTCATTTACGCGTCTCAACCGCTCAGAACCGGGGATATCGGGTCTCATGGCCTTCAGCGATGTGTGTGTGCTCATCGGCGTCATGCAGCGGGGCACTGAGTCAACTATCTCTTATAGGCATGGACCTTGGCAACGGAATTCTTGAAGCCTCGCGACTTGAACGATCCCAAGCCGAGGCGTCAGTATGGTGCGCAAAGGTACCATGGTCACAATCATTTTGACCGTACTAGCTTAGCCTACCAGACAATCGCCGGGTCAGGATGGCTTTTGACACGATCAACAAGTGCAGGCGATTACCTGTCATGATGGAGGTCTTTCTCGGTAAGGTTCCAGATGAATAGGCCGCTCACGATCCTTCATGTCATACTAGAGGACTTGCACAATAGCCAGTACTTGATCGCACGTGAAGTCGAGTCTCACATGAACCGCTACTCAGTAAGCGCTTTCTGCAGGTGCTATATGGAAACTTCACACTATGCCAGGAAACATCTGATCCTGAAATTGTACGGGCCCTCATCTTCCGCCTCGTCGAGTGGTACAAGGCGTGGAGCCCACCCGCAGAGCAAGTATTTCTTTCGTCACCTCTCTTGCGCCTGTCATTCATATGAATCATTTCCAACAGGTTGGGGCAAACTATTATCTCCGCCTACATGTTGTCCTTCCAAACGCACCTGTTTTCTGTCCTCCCTGCGTCTTTCGCAAGGGGCATCAAATCCCTCGTTGCTGCAACGCTTCTCGGCACCGTGTCCACCCCTTCTGACCAACGTGATATTGCATTGTGGCACGCTTTTGACATGCTGAGGCTGGTTGAACGCTACGAAACGCTCATAGCCAGTGTGGGATACGAATACATCGAATCTCACGTGCACGAGACATGTGCAAGAACATGGTCTGAATCCATGCTTTCTAAACTACGTCCGTGGATGGTCGAAAAGATAGTACCGTGGATGATTTGGCCCTTTGCGAGGGGCGCAACAAACGGTACGACGAACTTTGAGGTTACCGTCCCCAACTGATGTGGCGCAGCCGAGGAAGCCAAAACTATGATGCAGGGTGTCGGATCCAGGTTTGAATTCCACATGTACAAAACGCTTTGCGATCTGCGGTACGGATTTCGGCGACTAGTTTCTCGTGGTGCTATCTGAGGTCTCACAACAGTACAAAGGAAATATTTGACATCATCGTGGATTTCCCAGATTCTATACCAGCACTTAACGACCTGAAAGTTGGCTGAATGGTTCTCAGTCATCGGCGTTTCTCGTGCTTACTTCACGTCCTTAGGAGTGCTTGCAACGTGTGGACCAACGTGCGGAATTAGTGCTGTCTCTCAGACGAGCGTGGGTAGTTCAGATTAGGTGCTTTCGCTGCCCGACCTACTTCTTCTATAGCAATCGAAAGCGACTTCTCCATCCTGGTGCGGACACGAAAGATATCCTACTACAATATGTGTCAACCATCAAATGTTTGCGGATCGTAGACCCCCCCGGGGTGCTCTTATTCAAGGTGGCAGACCCCATCCGACGGTATCTCCGGTACGTTCGTGATTGCATCTGACGCTGTCCGTAATCCGACGTACGTCAAGCGAGCGGCCTGATACCATTCGGTGTATCGTTGCCAGCTTGGTTGGGGATGGTGAGAGCGGTGATTCGTTGATTGACGAGAACGAACCCATTCATCCGCTGCAACAACCCGAGGTGGAGAACTATGCAGATCCCGAGTGGACTCCGGAACCCGTTGATGCTGGACCCGGTAAGCATGTATTGTCTTATGACCGACTCAATCCAACACTTTCTTGAAGATTTTCGTGCCAACAAGACGAGCGATATAATAAGCACACTTGTCAGCATTTACGACTCAAAGGACCTCTTCATCAAAGAGCTGCAAGTATTACTAGCACAACGCCTTCTCGCTCTGAAAGATGGGAACCTTGACCGAGAGGTGAGTCCGGACTAGCGCTGCGCAGTCCCTTTACCGTGTTGATTTTGTTGCAATGATAGCGGCGCAATGTCGAAATTCTGAAGATCCGCTTTGGCGAGTCCGCTCTACAAGTTTGCGAGGTCATGCTTCGGGATATGACGGATTCCCGAAGAATAGACCAACACGTCCAGTCACAAAAGCCGGTGAGTACTACGGATATGATCTAGCTTTACTGTTGTGGCTAAGCATCATCGTCCTCTGAACACAGAACGTCATGCATCCGACCATTATTTCTCGTCACTTTTGGCCAGCGCTGGAAGCGAGCGATATGGTCATGCCCGGCCAGTTCCAAGAGTACGTCTCGAGAAGAGATCGCTTACCAGCCTGCTATTGACCACGAATATCTTTAGTTTGCAAGCGCAGTATGCCAAGGAATTCTCTTCTTTTAAACCAGACAAAGTTCTTCGTTGGCATCCTCATCTTGGTAGAATCCAGCTAGAACTTGAACTAGACGATCGGATTGTCGAAGCAGATGTACCCCCATTGGAGGCTGCATTCATCGAGTTGTTTTCTGAAAAGAGTGTGTCCCATGTCATTCTTTGCTTAAGCCCTAGGTCACACCCCGAATATCTTCAGATACGTGGACAGTAGACGAGCTCATCACGCGTGTGGGTAAGGTGACGCGCAGTGCAGCCTTGAAGGCTCTTGGTACCTGGGTCGATATGCGGCTCCTCAAAGAAGAGAGTGAGAATGTATTTCGTTTGCTCTCTGTGGCAGAGGATGCTACAGAAGACGCCACCCCGAAACTAGGTGTGGCCAGTCTCCGTATTGCTTGTTGTCCTTGTAACATGCTGTCCCAGCAATCGGAGGGGAAGATTTGCCTCCCGTGATAAGCGTACAGCAACAGCAAGCCGAGCAAATGAGGGTATATTGGAAGGTGGGGTAGATTTGGAGACTCTGTTATTCACGCTCATTCGTGCCGCAGTTCATCGAAGGCATGCTCACTAATTTGGGATCGCTTGGACTGGACCGCATACAAGCGATGCTGAAGCTTGCCCCCGGTTATGACCGGACCGTTGAACAGCTGGCGAACTTCATGGAAGCCGCAAAGAGGGAAGGTCTTGTGACCGTCAAAGACGGGTTGTGGAAGCTTGGGAAGTGAGGGGCCTTTCCAAGGAAACGCGCATTTGTAGTCGACTTCACTCTTCCTGGGACCACGTCATGAGGGGGTTAAGAATATTAAAAGCAGGGTGACTTGACGAAATGACGAATTTCCCTACTCAATACGAGATGGGTGGGGCTTTATGCTGTGGGACTTTGACAGCCTGTTGCGACGTGATCTGATGCACGGCCATAGCCCGTCTGACACGTGAAGTACTCTAGCTATGGTTTCGGGGACCACTCGAAGCGCGCCTCTTGCTCAATAAAATCCATCCTCTGTTGTACCCCTTTCAGCTTAGTTTCGAAGTTCCAGTGATCACGGTTCTAGGCTCGTGTGAAGCCAAGTTAGCATGCTAGGAGGGCCCATCTGCAAGGTTGCTGAGTTGCAGCATCCGTTTACTACAAGTTTTGCAGTCGCCTGCGGCGGTCGACTCACGTATTCGAGCTCGCCAACTTGTTTCCACTAACCTAATGAAACAATTGCAACACCAAACGCTTGCACTTCATACTGACTTCGGATTCCTACCCAAGGTATCGGTGACCAGTGACACACCACGATGGAAGGAAGCCGCTTGACTGCGATCGCGTGGCGTTGGGAACCACGACTATTCCCCAAGGGGCACTGTTCGCACTCCTCCGTGCCGGCGATAATTGAAAACGAGCGACCCCTGCACCGTACGGACGCGGGAGGGTGCAACAACCTCATACATCGTCTGCACAGTTGTCTCCCAAATGTCAGTGAAACGGGTTCGCAAAACGCCTATGTTCGGAGGTTGCATAGGTAAGTCGTGCAGGGTTTGTTGATTCCGAAGAAGTGCGTCTAGGAGCGGCCCACAGCCGCGTTGTCGCGCATACAGGCTCCAGCGCAATGTAATTGATGGCAATCGGTAGGCTGGTCAGCGGGAATGAATGTCGGTAATATCACAACCGGCGACAAAACACCATCTGGTTCGAGCAAGGCTACACCCCAAGGCGTGTGCTTCCAACTGCGCTGGCAAATATATATGTAGTGTGTCTTTCGACAATGTCACGAACAGACCCGTTTCCTCTCCTCCCAGTCTCGTTTCCTTGCTCACCCTCGCACGCGTATGTCTAGCGAGCGGCAGTACGTTGACCTCCTCTTTCGTGCGTCCCGGAAATTCGCCAACTGGGATCCCGAGAAACACTTGGAAGTCGGCGATTGGGGTAGACTCACCACTGGGCGGTCGCGCTGGGCATTTTGGCGGCCCAAACGTTGTGTGTTTGTGAAGGAGGGCAACATATACAAGGACAGCATTGCGGAGAAGTATGGTATTCCACTCCCAAGAGTTCTTGGAGAGGAGAATCCTAACGGACTGACGTGGGTCACGTCCCTAAACGCGCGAGACATGGATATCCCAACGAGTATGGGGAAGTACGTCTTTCTAACCTGTCAAACGAGGGCTCGTCTTAATCTTTCTTTCTCGGTAGGCAGACGCCTGAACTAGCAGAGTGTTCCGTGAAAGTAGGATTTCAGTTCGCGTCCGGAGGAGGGGCGGCGGTTCTTCTCATGGTCAACGATTCAGTGACCACAATAGAACCTGTCACCGCTCTCAGCCAGCTACTTGGAGAGGAGGCACTCCGTGATCGTGTTGTCGTATCGGAGACACATCGCTGTGCTTCTTACGCATGCTACCTGGCTTCCTCAAAGACCAGAGACGTCGTCATCGGGCTGACATCCCAAGCGTCAGAAAAGTCCTCGTCTACACAGGCATACCCTAAGTGGGTGCGAACCAATAAGACGGGATACTTCAAGGGAAAGGCAGACAACGGCGGTGAACGCAAGTATTACCCGCTCTACAAGCTAGTCTCGGTGAGAAGTGATGGCAGGAATACAGGTCGGGAATCACCTGAAGATACTGTGGCAGCACCGGAAGTGCTGCCCTTGCCCGACGCCATCCCCCCTTGGATGTCTAACGCGTAATGGTTTCTTGGCTGACACCGCTACACTTTGCTACTGTTACATCACTTAGTTGAGGACATTACTGCTCGTCTATCGTACACACGCACGCAACACGGGGGGAGTTTGAGACCGAAACTCCAACATATAATATACCTCTACGTTTGAAGCAGGGTGTCACGGGGACTCCGCAGGACACGAAAAACAGAGCAGTCGCATTTCCCCTTTTTTTGCGGGGTTGGCAGCAGGGTTACCAACCTACCGGTTTCGATGGCATAACATGATCGCATCGAGACCGCTGGAAACCCTCCCAGCGGGCGGTATCGTTGATGCTGATCACATTTTCGAGGGTAATCGCGCTTCCTTAAGTGCGCTGTTCTCTGCGTCTGTCTCCGTTCCTCGTCTCGCGGTCGCTAGTCGTGACCGACTCCACTTGACACGTCGTTCATCCCACCAGCTCACGGCAACTTCTTTCTCCGCGTCACCGACGTTGTTTATAATCTCCTGGAACAGCGCCTCTAGAAGTTCGTCGCACTTGGTATCGTCGTGTTCATCTTCGATGATGCCATCCACCACAAATAGCACGCGTGACAGCAGAGCCAGGGGTAGAGATGACACGCTAGACACCAGTGCTAGATGCAATCGGTGCACCCTATCTCCGTCGAATGCGGGAGAAGATGCCTTGCAGGCTGTTAACAACGAGTCAATGCAAAACCAGGCGAGTGCGTGGTCGCCGGATGCCGAGGCACTCTTGACCAGCGCTGCAAATGCAAGGCGTAATTGCGTGGCATTGAGCCTGTCTTCCGCTGAATTCTACGCAAGAAAATATAGTGGTGGTGGACATATCAGTGACAGAGCCCTCTTACCTCGATAAGGCACCGCGTATAAAATGGGACCATGGTTGCAGTGGACACAGCATGCTCGGAACCATGGGGCGGCGTAGAATCGGCAACCTGAGTATGAAAGTGAGAAAATATTGCTAACACCACACTATGCGCGGCTTCAAAGATGTCACGGTGACGTGTATCATCCAAATGCCTGACGGCAACGCGCAATCAGTTTACAAGGTTGAGAACGTGATATCGGCCATCTTACGGGGAGCAGAAAGGCAAGACATAGGTTTCGATGGTTGACGCGGTAAGGACGGGAATGAGTTGTTCAATGGCGGACAACCCGAATGCTTTCTTTGCTCTCTGTACAGGATGCGATAGGTCGTACGCGTTAGACCATACCTCCTCGCATAGTTGCTGTACGAAGTGCTCGCTTTCAGATTTGTGCCCAGCCAAAATGTCGAGCGCGAGATAGAAAGCTCGCTTCAGTTCGGGGAATGCGTTGTGTCCCGCGCCGCCGAATTTGTCAATTACGAATGCGAGGTGGTAGAGACTTCGCAGCACAGCGAGAGCAAGCAACGGAGCGGTGTGACCAATTTCAGGAGGAACATAGACTACGGCAGAGAGGCCAGCCTCGGTAATCATTATCGTCGAAAAAAGTAGAGTCTTGAGTATGGTCCAAATGGACTCGGTCAGCACTCGTGTTTCAGGGGCTATCAGAGTGAATGAGAGCACGGTCTAAATGGCGGAGGACAGAAGGATAAACCTATTGAATCGTCGACCACATCCGCCAGCTTGCTAGACAACCATCCTAATTCCACGTTCCGAGATATGGACTCCAAGAGAAGGAACGTCTCCTGAACATGCGGCAGGGCAAGTTTAGGTCGATGATCCGCGAACAGCGATATGCTCCTCGAGCACAACCTGGATAGTGAGCCCATATTAGACATTGCCGGCGAGGAAGACACCTTTTGCACGTCTTGGAAGGCGGGGGCTCCTTGCTGGTGGCATCGTATAAGTCGACAACTACGGTAAAGTGAGCGTACAAAATGAACCTTACCTTAACATGAATTCTATATTCGGGATGATGCCCCGTGGATGATCCAAAGGAGGAGAGAAACATCCCAGACATAAACGACTTGTTGATCGTGTGAACCAACGAGGTCAACGTCTGCTACGGGACAGTTAGCCGTACATTCACTGCGGTCGACTAACGTGCTCACAGGTAAGGGCAAAGCGACGAACTTCTCTGGTGGGACGAGCAGAAGTGCTTCGGCACACGCTATCAACGACAGCGTAAGAGCATCTTCCTCTGGGCTGGGCTCAGACACATGAAATTTGAGACATCGAATGGAGATGCGCACCTCCGGCCTCGGTTTCAGGACGGAATTCCTTTCCCCACGAGTCTGAAGACGTGAATAGGTCGATGACGTCTGCAAATGCGAGGACGATCTCGTCTTGAACCGGACTCTCCACGACACGCTGTTTCGATGGCAAGCGATTCAGAACGTCCTCGACTCCCAATAGCAAACCGCTGCAACAAGCTAACCGCGTGATGGCATGGCCTCCTTCCAGACCTCTCAGTATTGCCACCAGCCAAGCGTTCAACTGTGCATTCAGTGTGGGCAGGAACAAGCTCGTAGGCGCGTCCTTCAACAGATGAAGTTTGGTATGGACCGCATGTCGAAAGGATGTCTTGAGGGCGTCAAGCTTGATAAGTGAAAACGGCCGGAACAGCGGGCTGCCGACGACGGTGGCCGCTAGCGGAGTCGGCGCTGGCGATAGTCGTGCAAGGTAGTGAACGATGAGACCTTGGAGTGTCGACAAAGGAGGGGTGGGTGTCGATGCCCTATGCAACGAGCTTAGTAGCACGGAATACCCTCGCTCGGACGCTGACATGGCGGCTGCAACCGTTCAATACTAGCAGGCGATATTTAGCACTATGCCTCGGACTGATAGCTCAAAGTGGGTGCCGCGCAATAACTTGAAGTATTGAAGTACTTGACCTGAACACCCCAACAAACCCTGTCACGCGCTTGACGACGACGAACTACTGTCATCGATTTCCTGCGAAATGGCTGCAACAACTGATAAACTCTCGACCACTCGGTCCCTCATTCAAATCACATATGGTCTTGCTTCATTTGGTCACAGGTGCATCAGGTAGAACCACGTGAGGTGATATTGCCCGGGGGCGATTTGAGATTTGAAGCGAAATGTCACATGATGACACTACTTTGTCTACGCTGGTGATACATTACCAGACAAACCCAATGTTTAGATTGCTCTGGGCTGGCTTACCAGATAGCACGCACAATACAAAGTAGTGTCTTCCCTCTATCAACTGCTGTGGAAATCGTAGACTCAGCCCATGGAGATCACACCTGACCACAATGTGGTATTACGTGCTGAAAAGGACGGAAGATGCTAGATAGGATGTCGTATCTTTGCAGTGTGTTGTATAACCGCTGGGATATGTTACGTGCTTCAATACCGACGTCAGGGTTGAGCCACCTGATATGTACGTATAAAGGCTCTAAATGCTACAGTAATTACACTCGCTGCATTACACATCGCAGTCATAGCGGAAGCCCCTGATGGTGGTGGTCCTAACTTCGAACGTGGAGGGCCTAAGTTGCGAGATCCTGGACATTATAACAACCTACATGAAACAAGCTCGTCAAAAGCTGATTCCTTCATCGTCGCTGGTGTCACCGTTACTGTCTTCCGGATCAACTCCATCACTTTCATCCCCATACTCCACCTCGGATTCAAAATCATTGTCTTCCTCACCATAGTTCCCTTCAGAATCCCAGCCGTCACTTGGTCGATCTACAATCATACCGTCCACACTGCACCTGCTAGTGCTAGCACAGCTGTTGTCATCATCTGAGTCTGGTTCGTCTCCACTGTCATGGGCACTAGAAGTCGTTTGCATCGGATATTGTACCTCGTGACCAACACCTAGTGCAGCGAAACGACAGAACATGTCACGGTCTGCGAATCTGGTTTGGTAATCCAACTGTCTGCTAAGACGAGGGTAGAGAGTAACGCACATGTTGACATAAAATGAGCACCAATCGTCATCGTCAGTTGGATGTCTTGCAACAGAAGCCCCTTGCTGCAGTAGTGCCGTCGTCCGACCATCAGAAAAGGAAGGGATGAGATGACACCCACGAATCACGAATGAAGGATCCAGGAAGCCAAAGGCATTGTAGTCACCCTCTGGAACAAAACCGACTTTGGGAAGCCGCGCCTCCCGGAAACCCCAGCTATACTGGGGTTCTACTCCAAGCCAGCGGACCCATAGTAGCTCCATATGCTGCGGAGAACGACACCGCGCATTGGGACCAATGTGAAGGACATCGATGTGGAGGGCTCGGAGTACTTGGGCATACCAAAACGGGTGCGCATTAGGTTCTCCTTCCCGTGATAGAGTCATGACGAAGCATCCAGGTCCTGGTCGCATGACATCTTGTTCACGACGGATGTCATAGGTCGTGTAATTAACCCGAAGGATGGTAGATTCGATCACCCGATTCATACCACCGATGATCCGGAGATCGTTGCGCTCATCGTCAGTGAACGAGCATTCGTCACCATCATACTCATAACCGTATAGTCGAGATAAGAGATGATCTTTCATCTTCGGCATAAAGTTCTGTGTCAGGAGAAATAAGAATCAGAGGATAGACTCGTACTTTAGTCTCACCTTCACTGCAGGATCAGACCAGTTCTCTCTAAGAAAACTTGCGAGGTTGAAGGCGTTATGTGGTAAGGCACGCATGACGTGGTGGAGTTCTGGCGATGGTTCGATTTTGTGCGGTGAAAGGATGTCGGGGGTCGTCTCCTGACGTGTATGATCGCCAAGCTGCCTCCGTATACGTGTCTGCCGTCTCTCTTGCTTCGTAAGTCCTGTTGCGACATCTCTTCTATTCGTATGCCGATAAAATTTCTTAATCGAGCGGTGTGCAAGTTCGCCCTGGTGATCACCGCATGACCTTTTCAGTATGGCACATCGTCAACTATGGTCTGCTCACAGTTTGCGTTGTGTAGGAGTCCGTGGTCCCGAACATTCGGATGGATCTTGTGTAGTCTCCGAGTGCATGGAATTTGTAAGTGAGAATATTGAAGGACTTTGGGCGAGCGGCCGACGATGTGGGGTTTTTTGGGAATTCCGATTTGGATTCGGACTGTTGTCGCCTATGTCGTGCAGCAATCTCACTAGGTAGTTCATGTGTCTTGAACGCATCACAGGTAGTCCGTTGAAATCTCCTAATTTCGGCCGCAAGCCTCTTTAGACTCTCATCAAGTCGAGCCAGAGAATCGTCCGAATGCATTCGAAGTTTCGCGAGGGCGTGCCACTCTGAGAGACAAAACAGAAGTTTCTTGACAATAGCATCGTGCTCTGCAGGGAGTAGGCCTTCGAAAGCCGGGATCGAGCACTGTGTCGTTGAGCCCTTGCGGAAAAGATGGCCAGTAGACTACACACCTGCAGCATATCTTCAAAATGTCTGGCAACCCGTTGTCTCATCTCTGCCATGTTCGGCGGAAAACGGCGGATTCCGTCAATTCCAAATGGCGGTATTGCAAAAAATCTAAAAGCACATCAGCATGTGAATTAAAGTTACTAAAGATGCTAACCGTTCGTTCAGTGTCGAGACCAGGCTTGGATCAATCGCATAGAGTATGCGGATTAAGTGTTTGAGAACCGACTTTAATATCCCAAGCTCAAATTCGTGCATAAGATCCACAACGAGGGCGAGGTATATGTTAAAATGAAATAATGAAAGTCGTTCAGCAAACGAATTCTTGTTCAAGCGTTTAGCACGAGGTAAGGGTGAACACGAAGATATCCATCTTACCAGTGTCGGCACCAATGAGCAATCCTTCAGAATCCTTTCAACCGCTATACCCTTGATGGGGTTTCCAAACTGGTATATTGCACGTCTCGCAGCACAAATCTTGCTTCGTGCATAGACCCGTGCACAGGTGACCCGTCCCGTGCGATCTGAGGTGAATCCGAGGCGACTAAAAGAAGACTTCGGAAGGCAACACCTAGGACAAGGGCATAATCCCTTGTCACGAATAGCTGCAACGATAATCCTGGAAACGAAGTTCAGACTGTGAAAGCAGAAGAGGTACTCGATATACTTCTCTGGGTAATCTGCTGAATACGTGAAAATTCGAGGATAAATGCGGCGGAGCACCCCATCATGGCACCTGATAACGGTTCCATTCCCATATACTTCAACAAACTCATCATCCAACAATGTCTTCCAGACAGCGTGGAAAAGCTCCCGTTTGCAATGCACCAGTAAATCCAAATGGCTCTTCCTCTTCGTTAAACTATTAACGAAATTGGTAAGCGATTCTGGAAGCTATCAGTACATTCGTTAGCATCGGTCTTGTGAAAATCAGCTGCGCAAATGCTTACGGATGGAATGAATGCTATTGGATGGCATGGTCCTGGGCTGGCTGACGCGCGTTCATACTTGGATAAATTCCCGAAAAACAGGTACACTGGCCACGCAGTCGCATGGCCAAACTGAGCGAGGTGAGTACTGTCAGACCAGAACATCAGGCCTGCAATTACTCGTTCGAGGGTACAACCATCCTCTCGCCGCTGCTTTTGCACGTCATCATGAGCTTTGATCCAGATGTCAGATGTATATAGTTCATCATACAGTCGTTGCTCCCTTCCCGTAAGTGGAGACTTCCATATGCGCCTGAATGGGGTAAGATGGAACCGCTTCGATGCCGCCTCCGTAAACGCTGCCCGAATGACAGACAAGAGAGGACGGTACGCAAGCCCACGAACCGTGAACACCGTTTCTTTTCCTTCACTACACTTCTCGCGTGAGGGGACCTGGATATCGACATTGACATCCGTCTTCCAACCATCCTGTTCTAATATGGACTTGGAGTCAGATGAGAGAGCAGCTTCCGACCTGTCCATGCTCTTGATAGCTGTCTCGGCATTGAACCCTGCGATATCTTCAAGACTAAAATCTTCGGCAAGAAGGACATCGTGAACCAGTCTTGTGGTTTCAGTACTGGATTTCTCGCCACTTCCCATCATTTGCCAAGCCATCAGCCTCCATATTGACATATTCGGCCATGGCCACGGTGCCGGCCTACATTGAATATCTGAGCCTACTACGGCACTACCATTGTCAGTGGATTCTGAGAGTTCATGGACTGAAATGCTGTGCTCCGGATCGTATGAGGGTCGATGCCGATATTCGCGGGCTATCCCAAATGTATTGAAGCTAGTCCGGAATGAATCGAAGACGTGGAGTATTACTCGGGGCAAAGTAGCAGGGACCGGGTCTGGATCAACCAGGCGGAGTGGCTCCGGAAGTAAATCTCGATATCGAGCGGGAAGGCGGCGTGTTCGTGGTGGAAGGACATCTGAGTGGGGGCTACAGGGAACAGAGCACTAGTGTAGAGACTCGGTCGTGACGACCATAGCGAGACGAGACGTCTGACTCACCAATCGGGACTGATGGTCGGATGGGACCGCCGGCGGAGGCAGAGGAGTTTCGTAACCCCAACTATGTGGTGCATGAGAAGCAGACATCGTTGGACTCTGCACTTGAACTCCTTGAGACTATTCAAGTTGTTGCCCAGCCTTAGAAATCCCGTGTAGGAGTGAAGATGAGATAACTGGCTTACTTGCACTACTGGCTCGGAGTATTGCAATTTGGCCTTCAAGCGCTTCGTTGGAGGTTCTTGTAGAGGTTCACGAGCAGCACTTCTGAGGAATCGCCGGCGTCGGTAGAACTGTTCCCGATAATGTGGACAATGTTGGCGGTGCTGGGTCAAAGCAGCAGTGTTCGCGAAGGTGCGACTGCATCGACTACTGCCACATGGACGAGCATTGCTCGGCATGATCACTGTAAGGATTCGGTCCGACGCCAACTTGAAGGACCGTATGTCTAGTACTAGTATGTGACAGCGTCGTTCCGCGGCGGCAGTTTCTCTGGTTTCTTTGATCCTACTTTACCCGTTCATACACTTACTAAGAAAGTCCTGCTTCGTCACAATCACAAATCTCGAGCTAGAATCAGAAGAACTTGGAAATTTCGTACATTGAAGGTCACAGTGGCATATGATGATACATAGTAACCTTTTGGAACTTTCCAAGCAAGAAAATACACGCTGGCAGCATAGTGGAGTCGAAAACTAGTGTACATCCGAAACTGTAAACTGGTTCATACCATGTAACTGTTTGTCAAGCGTTCCTCCATCTCCCTCATGGTGACATCTTCAGAAGGAAAGCTCGAAGGAAATTAGTTGAATTTTGCAGATCAAATATAAAACCCATACCTTACGTCCTCATATTGAAGACTGAAAGTACATTCCTTCAATGAAACGGTGACAGACGCGATACAATAGTATATATCCATTTCCCGAAAGATAAATCGTTTCCCAACGAGGGTAGATGGCGAAGCTAGCATGGCGTGAACGGTAGTATCGCTGAGCGGAATATGACGGGCGTCGACAGGCCTCTTTAATGTCGGAAGAGGGCTGGGCGGTGTGATAAGTGCGTACTTGTCCTGCGGCGAGGCGGGCTTTCTGTCCCTCTCCCGGGACCTGCGTCAGAATGTAAGTTAGTTGAAACATCAGTTATGAGTGATGGTCACCTAAGGTCAATGGTTAGTGCATCAACTTTAACCATAACGTCGTACGGAAGCTTCTTCATGGTTTCCAATTGAGACAGCAGGAGGCTGTGGGCGGTGAGGCCGACGAAGACATGACTGGTGTACTTGACAGTCAGCTCATGCATACGAAAATGAGAAATGAAAACGTACTCATCGAGGGTGGCAGTCGGACTGCAAAGAATCTGCTCCATGGCGTCGAGCTCACCATCAGTGATCAATGAACTATCAGACGCGATGCCTCTGCTCATAACCCGATGATACGCATTCATTACTTCTTCAGTGTCTTTGCCTCGGACGAGATCCGCGTGTTGGTTGAACATTTGCAAGTATAATGCGTTGCGTTTGGCCATTCGTTCAACGACAGTGTCAGCACGGCCAGATATCTTGCGACGTACGCTTAAACGCGGAGCCGGGTTAGCTACCTTGGGCATGGTAGTGACTGGAGAGGTTGCAAACTACAGTGGGCAGTGCGAAGCAAGACAGTGGCGGACACACGGCACTTACATGGGAGTTTTTTACTGTTTGTAACACAGTGGCTTGGAGCAGCCCCGGGCCAGGATGCGAGTTTTGTCTACGGCGCAGAAAACCAAATTAAGGGGATGACATAAAATACAGTACAGTGACGTAGAAAAAAGTGATACGGATACGAAATGTCAGGCTGGAAGGTGGAGTGACCACTTTAAGGCGGAGAAATCTTGGATAGCGAAGAAAGTTTCAGGGAAAGAACCTTCCATCCGTAGACAAGAGTCGTCGTCAACACCGCGAAGGCGGCAGCCCTTCCAGCATTGCAAGTCTCCCTCGTGCAGTTGTTGAGCAGCATGAACCGCGACGTGGTGGGGAAAACGACGTCGGCAGTGAGCAGTTTCTCCGAGAATATACGCTGGGCCCTCACACGAGATTGACAAGAACCTTCATTCATACCAGGTCTGCTTACGCACCCTGTCCATACCATGCACTCGTACGAGACACTGTATTGAGCCGTAGCGGTGCCAATGACGTCAGTTCTCTGCGCCCACCGCATTTAGTGATAACTGCCGCTCCGCTCCCTGATCCCTCAGGCAGCTACACTGCTTCCATTTACGACAGTAAGTCCAGGTATGACTCGGAGATGTTGCTGGGTACGCTGAAGAGCCGCTGCTCTGTAATTGAAAGTAAAGTCAGTCCATGTCAGATGTGATGAGGACTAGTACAAAAGAATGTGGTGGTTGGTTCGAACACACCTCTATTATCCTCCCGCCATTGAACAACATGCTCGGCGACTTCCCAGAAACTATTCCTGGGACCTGCATGTTCAGCAAAGTGGGCAGTATTGAATACAACAATCCTGCGATCTAGGAAATTGTGTCGTTCCAGGTCGGTATAAGTCTCCCTGCAGTCCTGGTACTCCATCCGCCATAGAACCACTACTTGGAGCCTCGTGAAGCGTCTCAGGATCTCAGAGAGTACTTCGATATGCGTCACATGTTGTCCAGGAGGACGGATATGAAAGGACACGTGTGTCAACTGACATAGCTCTTGAAGGCCGATGTGAAGGCCACGCCTGGCCACCCAGCTGTTCGTCAGATGAAGTCGTTCAATGCGGCACAACAGAGGTAGGTCGGGAAGGAAAACCGTAGGTCCATAGAAGGCAGATGCAAGATCCATAGATAGTGTTGTTGGCCGTAGAGCACAGAGCGGCCCACGCAAAGGATTCTCGTCATCTGGTTGATTAGCAGTAGTTTGTAAGGTCAGCTCCTGCAGCCCCCGACAGAGTTCAAGGATATATGCTCCCTGTTCTGGTAAAACTGCAGGCCGCAGACGGAGGACCTTGACCGCTCTCTTGGCAAAAGCCGGTCGAGGCCGTAGCGACGATATGAGTAACTCGGCCATTCTCTGGTGGCGGACATCAACCATCCGGTATAAAATTGGTTCTAACCTAGGATCGAGGAGCCAATCATAGGCACTGGCATGGGGCAGACATACTAGCAGTGATTCTGCATTACTTACCAACAATGAATTCGCTTCGCAACAAGTAGGTAACAATACATATTACATCCCGAGTTGCTGGCCGCCCAAAAGAATATTTCACGTTCGATATCATCTGGAAAACGCGAAACTTGGTTTGGTTCAGAGACACCAACGGGACGAGTCATGTTGAAGTTGGACTAGAGTCCAAGTCGATTTCCATCAGGAGGCGTAAGGACAGCCAACGCCTACTTCCACCTACGCTGAGTGCTCAGTGCTTACTAAGCAGTGAATGTGCGTTGTTCGTCCCGCATTTGAAAGAGACTCGGAGTAATAGCCGGTTGCTCGGGCGGTCTGTGGTTTCCCTTTCCTCACTATCATACATAGCAAATGAAATCTCCACTATCAACGAATGAACAGGCATGGATTTATTTGTTCAGCGTGCTCACGTCCGACTAACAATACCAAGCCTGGTACCAGCACAATATTTTCCGGGTCCGAGACAAACCCGACCCCAATAGTAGAAGACGCTACCCTCCACCACATAGACAGCTTCCGCATTTGAGTGCTCGCGGCGTTATCTCGCTTCCAGGGGACTCCGGCCGGTGAGCCAATGTCAGTCATCAGCTCCTCCATCGGAACTCACCTCTATCTGTCTTCTATCTACCCCAGATTCGACCATGGCAATCTCTCCTTATCATCCTCGTAGGCGCAATGGAATTTTTAATGATAGGTTCGCAAGTTTGATTTTCTCCTCGTTCACGCTGGGTTTCCTAATGCCTTATCTCTTCTCAGCTTTCCTATACTCCGGTCTCTCCCATCTTTGATAATAGTCGTTTCGCGCAAGTAATGCCGTCTGTATAGTCCAGTGGTACTTGTGGGAGTACTCTCTTGCCTTCTCGCCCACTGCCGCCAATGGTTTCATCGGCAACTTTGCCAGTTTTGGGCTCCAGATCCAGCTCCGGCTCACCCCTCATTCCTGAGTTGCTGTGCAGCTTCTATCAATTGGAATTTGCCTGCATAATTCTCGGCGTTCTGGTGGAGCCATCGCTGAGCGTGGCTGGCTTCTTCCAGTCACGGTATTTACATTACTCCGGATGACCCGTTTTTACCGTCCATTGGCGTATTGGGCTCCAAGTGGAATGTCAATGGGTGGGGTTACAAGTGGGTGTTTTGGATTTTGCAGGTACGGAACACTTCCATATCTGAGAGAAACTCGATCTCCTCTTTTGACTAAAGGTGGCGGCCCTGTGGAGCTTGGCAACAGCCTCAGGTGTGGCCGTGTACTAGTAGTACATCTGGAGGTTCGCCATTCGCCACCAGCAAAAAGCGATCCAGAAAAGGAGAAACATTCAGTCGTCCGACGGGTTCCCAAGCATGGTAACTCCGTCATGGACCCTGTCGGGACAACTAAGTTGACTCCATAATGGAGTCAGGTATATGAATCTATGCTCCGATTCACATTTCATCTTTGTAACTACTCAATGAGGTTGGAGCATTCCTGCGCCACCCCAGAAATTTCAGGTGGTGTACTGCCAGTAGCGTGATGACAGCGCAATGCCACCTACTAGACCCCGCGTCGTTATGCTTAAGTTGAAGGACGGACAAGGGTAAATCCCCCCAGGCGACTGCGTTATGGCAGAGGCTATACCTCCGAACATCTATCTCACACTCATTAATATGCAAAGTGGGACCTACGGTCTCTCCTATGATGTGTCTACCAGGGCCACGGAGGACGATCTACCTCACGGGTGGAATTCGCGAAGAGGTGAGTTGATTCTGTTGCGGACAGTGGTGTGACTACAGTTAACATAGAGCAGCAGAAACATATAAACAGTTGGCTCTTTGTTTGGAGCGTGGCCACTTCGCCCGCTTGCAAAAGAGTGACTGGATCTGCGAAGACACCGACGCGATTACAACTTATTATACGATGTTAATGCTGCGGACCATTCCGCCTCCTGGAAAATTCCAAAGCACGGTCAAGGGGCTGAAGATGCACAAAATCGAGAGCCCGTGCTATGACATCAGTCAGGAGATCGTTCTTGGTGGGCGGTATGCTGCCGCTCTTGAAGGCCCCACACCAAGTACCCTGGTACCAGAAAATGTGCCGAGTGCAGAACCCCTTGGAGTGTTGCTGCCACGCTACACTCGGCGTTCAGAAGCTGCGTTGAATCCAGGCAATTGGAGAGTTTGAGCTTTACCATGGCCAATACCAGTTTTTTTTTGGTCTGTGCATTCTCACCCTACATGCGAGTGACCATACATTGTACTATTCCAGCGCACAGGCACTGTACCATGCGTAGGTAAACTGACTTAGTACGAGAAATGGGTATGAGTGACATTGTTTCTGCGCCTGATCGCGTCCTGCGTTTTTTGGAGATCTATTATAGTAGTACTACCACCTCATACTAGTGATTCACACCCGACTCCAATTTCGTCCGCTACCTCGTAGAAAGCAATGAAATTCCTGACGATGTTTGGATCCAAGTCCGTAACGGTGACTGAACATAGTCAGATGTTCGAGACTGACGCCATGACCATAGGTCTTAGCACCAGCGCGCGAAGACCTCATTCGACGGACCTTCGACTCGGATTCCGTCGCTGGTGCGAAACATCATGATGTTATCATCTACTTGTACAACGCAACTCGTCCATTGTTTCGCGGTGTTGTTTTTCGCAATTCCAAAGAGCAGACGATAGACCTTGCAGTGTCCCACACGAAGATTGTACGCGACCTCTCGGACAAGTTCACTCCCTCTCAATGTTTCGATACGAGTATAGTCCGGAGACATTCTCCCAGACTGAAGAGGACTTTTCCGTTGCAATTTGCGAAGCAGTCAAAGCTGCGTGGGGAAAGGTTGGTACTGGGGTTGATATTTTCAATTTCCCTGTGACGGTCGAGGTAGCTCCTCCTAATCACTACGCCGACCAGGTAAGCACCGGTTAATGCCCTTGTAACTGTTTGACACACCCTATCCAGATCGAGTACTTTTGCACAAACATGTCTGAACGCGAGCACGTAGTTGTGAGCTTATATCCTCATAATGGTCGAGGGTATGCTACGTATCGCCAGAAAGTTCAGCACTTAACCTCTTGGCGGGTGCAGGCATCGCAACTGCAGAACTGGCCGTCCTCGGTGAAACCGATAGAATGGAAGGGTGTTTATTCGGAAATGGCGGACGAACTGGAAACGTTGACATCGTCAGCCTTGCGCTGAATCTATACACGCAGGGCATCCCTCTCAATTTGGTTTTTAGTGACCTTCAGGGAGTCATCGACGTGGTGACCCAATGCAACGATTTGCCTATCCATCCCCGCCACCCTTACGCTGGCGAACTTGTCTCCACGGCATTCTCTGGTTCTCCCCAGGACGCTATCAAAAAGGGCTTCGAGGATCAGAAGCGACGTCGTGCACGGGACTCTGCCAACGGTGAACCGCAGATTTGGAATATGCCATATCTTCCGATAGACCCAGCTGACCTGGGCTGCACATACGAAGCGGTTAACTCGCAGTCCAGTAAACGCGGCGTTGCATACCTGATCAAACAACATCTCGACCTCGATCTACCTCGCAAGATGCAGATAGCATTTTACCAAGTTGTGCAGGCTATAGCTGACAGCGAGGCTCGGGAAATGACAGTAGAGGTTACAACGACTGCATTTCGGAATACCTATTACTTCGGTGGCTTGAAGTACGAAGGAAGGCTGGTGCTGAAATCTTTCAATATTACCACGGAGCCTTCGCTCAGCCCTCGGATGAAGACAAGACACGGGACGAGCGGCGTTATTTCAACGGGACCATCAAGGTCGATGGTGTTCTGCGGATTGTTCGGGGCGATGGAATGGTCCTATATCTGCTCTTCTTAACGCTCTTCGCACTTACCTGGACATACACCTTACTCTTCGTGAGTACGGTGAACATACCAGCACTAGGGATGGCGAAAGTGCCAAGGCTGCGTCATACATTGAGCTGGTCGCTGCCTCCGACGATATCAAAGAGGCACGCGGGTCCTCGCGAAGCTGGTAGCGTAGGGCATGGGTGTCGATTCCGACATTACCACCTCAAGTCTACGGGCTGTGCTTAGTGCCGCAAACAGTACTATCGGCGATCGCATTTTACCCGAACTGAAGGTAAATGTCGGCTTCAATCCCACGTCGGGACAAGCTGACATCGCGGATGCAGTTGTTAATTCCTAGGGATGCACTGGATTGCCGCGGTGTTTCCGGGCTTCATTCTTCGAAGTCGTGCAGCGTGCCACCTTCAACTCGGTCGGTCAGATATCATATGTCAGCCTCATACAATTGTTTAAGGAGACGTATGGCTACGGAGTTCCGCACCGTTCATGAGCCATGTGGCATCGGTGTTACGTTTCCATTTGACTAGCATTATACAGCTGACGTCAAGGCGCTGGTACTCCATGCTCAACAGAAAACTGCGGATTGACGATACAAATTTGGCTACGAAATCACTCTCGACACAATGAATGGCAAATAGTATGAACCGAGTCTATATGCGGCGGGATAGCATGCGACGACCGGGCATCTGTGCGTATCCTGTTTGCAGATGCGCCACAACAGAAAGTATTAACGGGCTACATTCATATATCCCCCTCCACCCTAGCTACGATTCTGCTGAGATCAGTCCTGATCACCGACTGAAATTCTCGAAGTATGACCAAGTGGGATACTTTGTGGGGATTCCATGCACCTGCCAGTGCCGGCTGCTGCAGGAATGGAAACAACAAGAGGTGGCAATGACACATCGTGCGATTCATTTGCTCACTCGGGTCACTCAACGCGTCACACTCATTTCATGCTTACCCCTTACCAGCTTCTCCGCTCGGGGACCCCTTGCTACGACAAATCAACTTGCACTGTCAGAATCCGAAATTTCCACTGACGGAAGGGGAGTTGGCTGACGTACGTAAAAATCCGAGACAAACCTGATTTCTTCTAAGCAGGTGAGCATCAGGCAACAACAGGTGTTGCAGGATTGTAGGAGGTAAGCGCGTCATTGTAGACACGATGCCAGCAACTAAAATTTATTGAGGTTCTTGGACTAGTTACTGAGGTACGCTCTGACAGACCTGGCAGTCTCAGATGGATTCCTTGCGAACCCGGGTGGTCATCGAAGAATTCGAATCTTACTCCAGCTCTTCTCCTTTGATGGCCCCAAACATCCCGCAGTGAAACGCAGCAAATGCATCTGCGGAAACACGCTTCCTCAAGACGGGTACGAAGAACTTCGAACATCATCCAAAAGTTTGGTTTTGAGCGGAGAATGGCACCCGGCGAAGCTGCAGCCGAACTCGCACGCCTCAACAGAATCGCCGGCGGTGTGATCGACCCCTCATGACTACCTGTTTGGCGCCACTCCGTCTATGGGTATCTGCAAGTATGTCCCCGTTTCCCATCGGATAATTCGTGTGTGTTAATTCAGCGCTGCTCGCTCTCTGGCAAGTGGTCACACCCCGTCAAAAATTCAGAAGGTAAGAATGACGGTACTGGCTTATCCCACCTCTGTTCTTTCAGCTCATCTACCTCACTCCCAGTGGCGGTGCTATTCTCATTGCACCTAGTGGGACCAAATAAGAGCGGAACTCAAGCCAAATGAGAGGCAAAAAGCTACTTTCGCCCTCTTGTATTGTTTCATTTCAAACCACGGAAATTATCATACTACTAGTACATACTTAGTAGTTCTGTGGAAGTGATACCATCTGCGATAACAAACGGGGTACTAGACGCTGAAAACCGGCACGTGTGGTGTACTACTAAGCGACCTTGGCATGTGCGAGCCACTGACATCATGTTGATTGTTAGTGACAACGTCGGCCCCACGGCCAGTATTGAAAGCGCCACATACCTCTCGGAATTAGTGACACCGCCAGTGAGTAATATCTTCCGAAGTCCTACTACTGCTAGTAGAATTGGCCCGAGCGCGGTGGATGGATTGGATGGCATCGTCGACGCTCACGAAGAGGTCCATGATCGGAATAGGTGGCAACCCGAACAATATATGGAGGCTTTCTGGTGTTGCTAAGTCTATGTCGTCCAGATACCTCACCCCCATTATTCCCAGTGGAATCAGAAATTGCCTTGACCAGTGCCGGTGTGGCTCGACATGGTCAAGTTCTGCCAGGAAATCTTCGAACGATGGATATAGAATGCAGGGGAAAGTTAGGATCTCGGAGTCCCAGCCATCAGCCAAGATCGACGTATGCTGGGCCTGCATCTTTTCGTGAACGGCCCTAATACTTACCACTCGTACGTCCTCCGCCTTTATCCGTTCCACGGACCAACTTGTCAGAGATGCTTAGCAGTGTCCCACAACGACTCGGACATTGATGAGTCAAGCTGCCCCCCGGCATATAGTAAACAGCTCCCCACTTGAAATGGAGATGCACGGTGAGCCTATCAGCAGCTCCAAATTGAAACATGACAGGTCTACGCCATCTCCCGGATTCGGAGATGATTCTGACTCAGGTCATTGAAGGCTGGCATGGGCAGGTCCCTGCCGCGGGGCGATGACTGGAGTTGGGTATAAAAATCCAGATATCGTGATCCGATTGTATGCATTCTGCCCCACTCGCGAAGACATGGCTCAGCCCGACAGTAACACCATGACCGACGATTCCATTAGCGCATTTAAACGTCGTATCAGTAGCCTGGAAGAAGAAAACCGTGAGCTACGTGGTGCTCAGGCGTCTGTACCCAAAACGTGAGCGCGTCATTTCCTTACTTTGCTCCGCATCTGCTGCACAGGCTGACACGTGTATATATATATATATATATGTTGATCATTGCTTAGGCGCCATAATTTTTACCTTAGTGCTGGGCGTGCGATCAGACGGGTTGTCACACTCAACGACCGTATCGAGGACCTGGTCAGCGAAGCTGACCGCCGCTCCTGCATGGAGCAGGCCGACTCGGACGATGATCCTAGATGGACTGATCTTTCAGAAGAGTAAGCTCAGTCTGTCGTAATGCGTTCTAACTTGCTGACATATCACCCAGGGAAGACCGCTTGTACCGCGGCTACCAAGAACTACTCCGATGGATTCCGTCCTTGAAATCAGATCTCGCAGCTGAGTCAGAAGACTACGAGGTAAGACTGATCATGAAAAATGTGAGTGTCGCTCGACATTTCACAAACTTTCTGCTGAGCATTACCAAGTTAAACAAAGGCGCAGATGGCGCACGTGGTGACGATGCTGCCGGACTGAAGATAGCTGTCGTGGGATGGCTTATGAGCGACCAACCGACCCCAGAGCCAGCACTGGAGCCGCGGCATAAGCTGGGTCGTGGGTTCTATCACGATGCAACTGCCCGGCTAATCTGTCCGGTAGACTACGATTGGTCTAATCCCCAGTACGTTTACCTACTCAAGTGAATGCGATACTCATCAGGTCGTAACGGTAGGCACAGGGCGAACATCCGTAACTACCATCCTGACTACCTTGTGACCGCCGACAGCTGGCCTTTTTTCCTTTACAAGGACGAGAATTATGATCCTGAAGCCCCTGTGAAGGGGCTGTTCAAGAACGCACTCCTCGTGAAGGTCGGAGATTGACATACATTCGAAAGCTGAACTTAACCTTCTACAGGCCTTTAAACACATCTTCACTTCTCCGAGTTCAACCGATTTTGACAGTGTACCCGACGACACTGACGACGACTCCAGAGTATCGTCCACTGAACCACCTCCCAAGCGCCGGAAGGGTCCCAGTGACAGACGCAGCCGTGCTCATGTAGCCTCCCTTATTGGGATGAAGTCGGTTGCTCCTCGCGCCATTGCTTATACTGCTGTACAGGTGCGTGGGCCACTACAAAAAATGTCTGGTGGATGCGGCTGACTGGATGTCAAGTTACGATTTGCTCTGTCAAGTTGTACCTCGTGGCGCATCATCGACGAGGATTTTGACTATGGGGTATTCTACAATAACATACTTACTTTCTTCGAAGACTGCCACACTGAATGGGATAAAGCTGAAGTTGCGGAGCTTCTGCTTTGGTGGAACCGGTATGTGTCTGCCTACACTTACGTTCAAATTATCAAACGTCCGGTAGCTCCGTCTTCGGCCGCACGAACATGTCTGCATACCGTCCACAGGCAACGGGGAAGAAGTCGGTCGCCTCGACCCTGAGGAAGCGGCACGAAAGAGCAGTTGGGTCCATTATGGGAAGACATGATTCCGGACATGGAGACAGAGCTATGACTGGATAACCACTCTGATGTATGGTGTAGTATTATGTTTTACTATTCACGCAGTTGTACGAATCAACGACGGGGAGCTCCCAAGTAATTTCCGCTAGATGTTGGCTTGTCTCCCTTTTGGGTGGATTCTTCATTCGCACTAACCGACAATATGGGTCACCGATATTTCCCCTGCCCACAAAATCCAACACTTGGGCGACTTGCCATACAATGGCTAAGATCATTTCAAACCTTCACTCTCGCCATACGAAGTATCGACATGCCTCAGTAGGGTCAAAATGTCAGGTCAGTTGAATCGATCCCACCATTATGACAAATACTCGTGATTGTCAATCTGGCAAATCTGCTGAAAACCGGGCTATCCGATGTCCTCTACAACTGACCAGCATCCTGCTTTGAATTCCGCAAAAACACAAAATTGTTTCTACTGGCCAGAGGGCCCGGGGGATGGTTTTCATTGATCCCTGCACCAATAGGAGTCTTTTTTGGGTGGATTCTTCATTCGCACCAACCGGTCGTATTGGTTACCCCTGTCCGTAACATCCAACACTCTGGCAACTTGCCATAAAATGGTCCATACAAAGTATCGACATGCCTCAGTAGGATCAAAACGCCACGTCAGTTGAGTCGGTCCCACCATACTGACAAATACTCATGATTGTCAATCTGGCAAATCTGCTAAAAACTGGGCCATCCAATGTCCTCTTCAACTGCCCAGCATCCTGCTTTAGGTTTCCGTAAGAACACAAAATTCTTTCTGCTGGCCGAAGGGCCTGGGTTTTTAATGTTCTACAATATGTCATGTAATAATTATGAGGATTGCGACCTTTCCGGAAAATACAATGTCATTACAAAGGTTGGCAGTAACCATTGAATACACGTGATGTTGGGTTCTGTGGTCGCATTAGGGTGGGGTATGTAATCCGGCGACAGTTATCGGACGAAGTTGGAAATTGGACTACAACGTCGGCCAGAATTCACATCGCTGTGTTAGTCCCACTTCGCATCGTCGAACTGCAATGAATCGACGAGTATTTCGAATCAAAGCGAGTGGTGTGCAGCGAGGCTGCCCAAATGAATTTCGTGTTTACACGGTACTATTACCATGAATAAGATGAGCTACGTTTTACTTGGAATTTATTATACTCATGTCCCCGAATCGAGTGTAATCAAGTCGACAGGGTTTCCAGCACCCACACGTCCGCATCCTACAAACACTAGCGCTTAGTGAACACATAAAATGTCCCACAATGAGGCCTCCAAGCTCCCGTCAAGCTGCACTAGTTGCTGCAACCGGAGGCATTCCAGAGGGTGCGTACTTGGACTTCACTCTCAATGCCGGTCCAAATCTGAACAACACGAATGGAATCGGGGCCATAAGCAAGGCAATGAATCCTAACAGCGACGATGCCCATCGAGGATTAAGCTTGGCATACATCTGGTCGGCAAAAAGCTGTTTACCCATGAGTCAGTACCAAGTCAAATCGGATGTGGGGTGATGAGATAGTCGTACCGGGAATCCAGCACCAACGAGACTCCTGATCACAGTGTTGGCGGCCAACGCGGACGCAGAAACCATCAAATAGGCGTCGATAACATAGTTCAGGAGCGAGAGCTACAATCATCACCATCGTTGGTCAGTCGATCCATTGACAATCTCCAAGTGAAACGGCGACTCACGAAAATCCAGCAAACACCCCACCCTACCAACAATCCGGAGGTTAAGGGTGCCCAAATGCTTATACTAGGATAAGACGTCCAGGCGAACCAGAAAAACGAGAGGGCAAAGAAAGGGCCCGCAACCATTGCCATCTCCAGACGGTATTCCGGAGGAACGCGGCTTGGAGCGAAATCTTGGACTCTACGTTCGTACCGGGGGTTGAAGATGACGGCGTACTGTCCACGGTGATTTTCGAGTCAGAGATAGGGCATCGAGGTAAATGAGCGGACGCACAAAGACAGCTGAACACACTCCTCCGATTAAGATCGGGAGGAAAGTCAGTCCGGCCGAACCGGACTCCATGTGGTGTCCTTCGATGAAGACAATTGGGTATGCCTCGAACAACATATATATGCATCCATACACGAACTACCGGATCAGACGATGGAACGTCAGCGTCAGGAAATAAAAGGACATAGTGTCACGATGAAGAAACAGAAAGCGAATGGGAACTCACACTCATATACACCGTGATAGCAATAAGCATCGGTTCGTTGAACAGCACTTTGAAAGGACGAGCCAAAATACTTTCGATGCGCTGTGCCAGAGAGAGTTTTCGCAATTCGAATGGAGCGTAGTATCTGTTATCGCCAGTCCGCTTCCTCACGTCCCGTGCTTTATGTACGAGAATGATGGGGCTATGTGGATCCTGTTAGCAGCGAGTCCGCACTCTGATCAGGAAGGCTACTTACCTGAACGTTTCTGGGATTGTAAGAACGACTAGGACCCAGCATACACCAGCCTGTTGGAAATGAGCGGAAGGCACACATCAATCAAACAAGTTACATACGAAGATAGTGAGAATCCAAAACAGCCACCGCCACGAGACATTGTTCTGAGCGAGGTAACCACCCACGACAGGGCCAATGGCCGGTCCTGCAATCGGGGCAACCGAGAAGACAGACATAGCGATGCCGAGTCTTTTTGGATCCCATATATCACCTAGCAGAGCGCTGGAACCAACAATTAGTTGATGGGAACAAGACGGTATGGTAAGCCCTTACCCGGTGTTGGTGAGTGGACAAGCAGCAAATACACCTCCAAGAAACCGGAATACGAGCAACGATCCAGTATTTTTGGCCAACGCAGATGCCATTTCGAACAGCTTAACCGCGAATTCAGTACCAAGAGATGTAGAAAGCTGTCCAATAAGGGACGTACAACGTATATGAAGAACGTGATCACGAAGATTGGTCTCCGGCCGAATTGTTCAGATAGCGGGCCCCATATCAGAGGGCCTACGCAGTAGCCTGCCACGAAGAGGGAGACAACGAGATTGCCTACTTCGGCAGAGAATGTGAAGTGCTCCATCAAGGCTGGCACCAATGCTGATGGTGCGCTACTTGCAAAGGTACTGTGATGGATGTGACGTAGTGAATGAGTGATGATATATGAGTGAAAGCAGAGAAGTCGCACGTACGCATTGAGGACGAGCAGGCCCGAAAACATCGTCAGATACCATCTCTTTGTCAATGACCAGTTCTGTACGTATGAAGGGTGAGCAAGAGCAGCGAGAGACGAGTGTTCCCGGACTCACCTTTGGGTTATCGGGATCGTTATCGCAGAAGCGTACCAAGAACGGGTCTACGCTGGACTCTTTCTTGGGAAGCTCGTCGTCAGATGACTTTGGATTCGGGAATGGGACGACATGGATAGTCGCAGTGGTCGAGTTCGTGGGTACGATAGTAAGTTCTTGCATGTGGAACTCAAGGCGAGGGTATGAGGTGTGCGCCTTGTGGGTGAAGGGGAAGTTGTGCTGAGGCTGATACTGGCCATGCAGTGAGTTAAATAAGAAATGAAGGTCAGTGCTTCACGTGAAACAACAGAGTCAGCCTTGCCCGGATATCTCCTAATCTGTGTCATATCAGAGTAGCGAAACTGCAAGCCTGTGTGAAAGGAAGAGGCTTGCTGCGATGAGAACGGCTGACGGAAGACGACGTCTTCGGAGTGATGGCGTTTTCCTGATTAGTAACGGAATCTTACATTAGTAAGCAGACCCTTTCCGAATCCGTCGGCTCCTAAAGAAGACCTCCTATCCGGCGGAAGGCCTTGCGTTCCATTGTGAACGATCCGGGATCCTGGAAGGCCCACAACACCGCCACCACCACCCGATTTATACATCCGTCGAGATGCGATCGCATCGGAAGTCAGACAGACAATGCATGGACTCACAGCTCTCCTTCATACGACAGCATCGACCGATCCTCTCGGTCGATCGACTTCCGCCATATAGAGAGGTGCTTCCCAAAAGACCTGGAGTGTAGACTTAAGAGAAAACATGATTTCGCAGAGATGCCAATTGCCAATGGACTATTAGTAAGGTGACACTTGGTGATTTCATCGTTACGCGATGTTACAAAGGCGGGGGGAAACAGAGTCATTGTTTCTTACATATGAAATAACCGGAGAACCGGGTACCTTTCCACGCCCTCAAATAGCCAAAGCCAGTTTGTTCCGTCTCCTGTGACGTCGGACTGGCCGATACTTGCGGAGATGATGCTGTACCATACGCGCATAGCCATGGACCAGGTTCGAGGCCATTCTGTACAAGCCCAGTCATCACAAGAGCACTGACTGGCCCAAGAAGACTCGCACCGAGAGCGGAAACCATGGCAACATCATACATACCCTTCCACAGTACATAACTCCGAATTGGGCGAGATTGGCCACATTGGCTGTATCGCAAGTCACTCAGTCATACCTTCGACCGACGCTTTCGGATCAGATGCACTAGAGTCAATCGTATCGCTTCTAGAAGAACAATGAGAGACGCCGCCGTCTCCAACGCGTTCAGGATTCGTGCAGATGATTTTTTTAATACCACGACATCAAGCACAACGCGCATGGAGGATTGGCGTTAGGGACTGTCGTTCGCAGGGGTGAGGGTCAGAGATCGACCTGTTCCTACCATCTGCACTCCATATACAGTATTTGAATCGATGAGAACCGTGAAAGTGGCGTCGGGGGGGGGGGGGGGGGGGGAGGAGGGTAGAGGCATCTGCACAAGGCTGCAATAGCGCTGGTGGATTCATCATCCTCTAACACACGGCCGAGGGGCTCTTTATCGTCAGTACCTTAGTCAGAAGCGTCTACTGTACGAGGTTTACTAGTTACTGATCACAACCCATAGATCGACTTTGGAAACACGCGAGTGGTGATCTTCCTGTCGACAGCATTCAAGGACAAGATGGGCCGTGAATCAGACATGTTGTCAGAGAACCCTGAAGCAAATGGGCAAAACACCAGAGTGAGTATTTTGACTATTTCTAGGGGTGTATCTACATGCGCTTTCGTTCGGCTGACATGCCTTCGAACGTGTTCGACGGCGTCAAGTTTCTCTCCCGCGATTGATATACAGCGACACCCGAAAAATCACAGGTATTCCGAAAGCACTCTCGGGCTCGTTTAAGTGGGGAAAGGAGCTTCACGCTGAAGGAACCATGCCGAGAGTCAGGACTTGACGCCGATTGGAATCCTGTATTCAGCTGTACGGTCAGATATCAATGAGAGCGGCATGAACCCGCCAGGGGTATCCGCATCTTACCTACCTGAATTAAACTTCCCCGCTTTTCCTTGAAGCCCGGCGGTTCCGGATTCGCTGAAAACGAAAATCATACCTTTGGCTGTAGCTTCAGTCTGAGCGAGACCCAAATCGACCACGTTGGGTACAAGATTCCTAACACCGCCGCCAGCATTAGATAGCTGTGCCGCGCCTGCTGAGGGTGACTGGATCGTTATTTTCTGAGCCACGCGAATATGAGTGAAACTGGCTTGTAGTGGGGGCAACGAGGTGTGAAGTGACATGTTGTAGTTCTCAACTTGGTCATGTTAGTTTTTCCACTGCCTCGTTTTACTCTGATGACGTGCGCTCGTCGAGTTTTCCGCTGTTTTCGGTGCATCGAACGCGCTGCAGACAGAATCACTGGTGCAGCGGGTCCCTGGTTTGTCTGTCTGGCCATCTCCCTGTTAGCCATTGGGATTCTCAGCTTTTGTGAGTCGCCAGCCGGGTTTTGGTAGACATCCATTGATGTCCGCAGTCATTGTCATCCAGCCCACCCTGCCACTCCCATGGTTGACGACGCCATTCTGTGTATTCATAGCACTGAACATGGTCGGGCATTATTACCACGTCTGTGTCGTCCCACCCGGATTCGTCGGCGGCACAGGGTCTCCCGTCCATGGCAGCGGATTCCTGTGGGCTGCTCCTCCTCCCCATGGGGGCTCACGCTTGAATATCGTCCACGCACGCATATCTCGGTGTCGGAAGTGCCACGATACACGGCCAGAGGTACATACCGCCACTTCCCCCTTGGTTTGCGTGCTTCATTACTATTTGAACCCTCGGGACGTCCTGCAGAGAGCACATCATTGCCGCATATGTAACCGCTGCGTGCTGAAATTTGATCATCACTGTCCCGTGAGTTCTCATCGCTCTCCCTCCATTGTCGATGATGCATCTTCTGTAGTGTAAGTCTAAAGCTTCCGGTGCTATAATCCATCGCGAACGCACGTCCGGTGTCGTGTGCTAAGGGTCCGGTGCACAGGGATAAACCAATGCGTAGGCCTATACAATGAACGCCATTTCGTCCTATTCATGTACATGGCCGGATTTTTACCCTGTCATTGGGTGTCGTCGATGCTGGTGTTTGCTAACTCGTACTGACACAGGGCATACCTCGTTTTCGCCACGTCCACTTTCACCATCTTTGGATTCCCGCATGTATTGATCGCATTCGAACTCAGGTTTGCTGTACGTTCTTCCTACTTTCCTATCATCTGCCTCATATTTGTTGATCGGCTGTCGCACTCATATCTCACGTTCCCTTAGGCCTGGACGCACCCATTTCCCCCTTTTTTGTTTATCACGATTTACATCCTTTCGCTCGTTCTCTCGCTCGCTGTTGCTGTCATGCTCGCTTGGCACATGTGGGGGGTCGCTCGTGGTGAGACCGCTGTCGAGGCACAAGATCATGAAGTTTATGCGAAGTGGGCTGAAGAGAGGGGCGAGGTGCGTTTCGCTTTTCCATATTTTGTCGTTCACCCTTGATGAGACTAACCGTGAACAATTACCACAGACATTCATCAACTCCTATGATCTAGGGTACGTACACATGCTGGTATCAAAGGCATAGGGTGGAGCACTTCAATGCCCACACAGGACACGCAGAAATCTTACCCTCTTTTTCAACGTCGGTGAGGGTGGATAGTGAGTCCCTTTCCTCTTCATTCACCTTCCTTACTGATACATCCCTCTTGACCGAACCGACTCGGGACCTCACATAAGTCCTCTCTACACACTCTTCCTCCCTGTCCGTCTCAAGCCTTACACCAATGGATACGCGTGGGCGCATCGTGAGGGCTTCAACCGACACCGTGGCGTGAGAGAAGGTGAGGAGCTGACGGATGGAGACGACGACGAAGAATACGGTGGTGACACAGGCGGCGACGACCGCAATCGGTGAAGCGCGGAGAGTGGGCAATGGGTGAGTGTCGCTTATGCATTAGGTTGAGAAGGTGATGAACGATGCCGGGGCCATGTGACACTTCCAAGCAGCTATCCTTTCTATGATATAGGATGAGTTGAGCTTGGGGAGTACGAATGACCACTCTTCCGGTTACATTCGTGGCATGCCGGTTATACCGCGTATGCACGATTTTTCTGACTTCATGTCGTTATCATCGGGTGGTTTCCGACACGCACTCATCCTTAGTCAGGAACGGACCCAGTGGCGTGTTTTATTTTCATACCATATATCCTACGAACGCCGAATGGGATGCGGTACGGACGGAAATTTACATTGTGAAGTCGCATCGTTCAACATTACATGGCTCGTCAAGGCAAGGCTGTATCGAATCTACCAACTTCCTGCCATGTTGCGTTGATGATCTCTTGCCGCGCGCTCTCTAAATAAGTGAGTTAGGTCTTGAGTACAAGGGAAGGTGCTGAAGAAGACCACCTTTCCAACCAAGCGAGGGTTTCCTGTTCTGCATATTCGACCTTCAAACTTGGTCGGATGTTCCTGGCATGCCTGTAGCAACGAAACATGTCTACTACTCACGAAACCAGCCAGAACCCAAAAGATTTCTGGGCGTGCGTGCACATTCTCTATAGAATATATTTCATGCGACACTTCGACTTCTCCCACTGGCACGTTTTCCTGTACTGGACTCGTCCGTTCATCAGTGGACTGAGGACGCTGCTGAGATGACAGATATTCTGGGTTAGGGATTGCAACCAAGTACCTGATAGTCGATCCCGCAAGCGAACGTTGGAATATCTTTCTCCACTCCCATTTTCTGCCCTCCGCTTCCATTGAGAGTGTATAAGTCCATTCTCGATAATAAGCGAGGCTCATTTATTGGCCCATTACATACACCTTATCAGGCCAGTTGTCCGATGAACCTCCTCATGGTCCTCATTCTTCTATGCAGTCCCCACTCGAGGACAGTGGAAGTCCATGTCCCTCACGCCTTGTGCGAGTTGATTGTAACCTCGCTTTGACTGACGAGCACAATGGGGTCCCGGAGGACAATGGTGTTTGTAGATGTTTGAACCGGAGCTTGCAGTCGCCCGTCTTAGTTGCATGCCGGAGACGAGTATTCTGTCTTCAACCAACACAGTATGGTACGTCGTTTATTACCCCTGCAGCGACACGTTCATCGAGGAGGGGACCTATGCAGGCAAGCTACACACGAAACAGACAGTCGATAAGCGACATCGAACAGGAATTATATGACATATTTAAGAATATCCATTCAGTTCGTTTCAACCAATCCAGCGAGCCCACCATTTCTGCGGACGCGCTTCCGGACGTCATACGCCAATTTTCAGAACTGTATGGCGTCGACTTACTCTCTGACGAGGAAATGGTGATGTTACGTGCGCTGCTAGCGAGCAATCCTGGCATCGAGGTGACGCCGCAAGTCCTACTTCAGTTCATCGCAGAACGCACACGCCACAGTCCAAGGGGATCACCTGGAAATGGAGGACGGGTCCAAGGCTCGATCCAGTCAGACGAACACGACAGTTCTCCCGAAGAAGAGGGGCGAGATCGGACGGTACATGCCAATAGAGGACGAGACGTCTTCGCTCGTGGGACACCGTCTTCGCGATCGTCCAGCCAGAGCTCTGATGGGACGTCGCGTACCCCAAGCCGACCACCGAGCGTCCCACCAAAGACGCCTGTCAATGCGCCACCGCCGTCTGCATTCGATACCTCCCGAAGACAACGGACGACACCTCTCGCTGGGACAGCCCCTTCGAGTTGGACGCGTCGACCGCTACCTGCTGGAAGACGGAGAAGTTTGGACGGTACGCCAAGTCGCGCTTCGAGCGATACAGAGGTATGTCATCCGTCGCTTTCAACCGCGTGCACTTTCCGATCAAACCGCGTTGCATAGGCATCCTCTTCTACAAGCCCCACCTCGATGTCTGGCCGCGCACGTGCACCCTCGAATCCAACCAGTCCCCGTTCAGACCTTTCTTCCCCTTCCCACCCGTCGCATCATTTTCTTTCTCGTCCCCATTCCCGCGCCCAATCCCAACCACTGAATAACATAGGTTTCCACTATGTCTCTCCTGACAGGGATTATGACCGAGGTCGTATCCCTTTATCACCCAATCTCCTGTCACCCGACCTCTCCTTCGAATCATCATTTGAATACCCCCGCCAAGGCGGCGGGCCAGACTCATTCCTAGATGATGTCTCATCATTACCGCTTCCACGTCCCCCATCATCCGACGGAGACTCCGACCCGGAGGATGAGTCTTCATTGGGACTCGTCCTCGACCGCAGCGCTGCGTCCTCAACGGTGTCCCTGGAACCTCTGGAGCGGCTGGATGGCCTCCAAAAAGCCAATGCTGAACTTGGAAGGAAATTGATGGAAGCAGAACGTACCCTCCAAATCAAGTTGAACGAACACGATACGGAACTAGAAGAGATGCAGGCGAAGTTGGAAGAGCTGAAGAGCGAGTTGACGGCCACGAAACGGGAAGAAAAGGAATTGAGAGCCAAAGAAGTAGGCTTCGCGTTTGTGTTTGGGAGCCATAGCTTACCTGACTTGATCATTTTGTAGCGCGTGAACTCCACCCAGATGACTGCTCTCGAAAGTGAGATCGCCAAGTTGCAAAAGAGTCTCGAAAACGCACGTTCTGCATACCAATCTCTCCAAAAACAATACCAGGAACAGTGCGGTACGTCCATCCCTTATCTCTCACTGGATGGGCGTTGACAGTAGTTTGGGGATGTCACAGCCGAATCCGAGCGTTACCGCAACACCCTCCGCCGTCGAGACCAGGAACTCAAAGATCTCCAAGACCTCTCCTCTCTCCAAACCCTGGAAGGTCAAAAATGGGCACGCGAGCACGACACTTATGAATCCCGAATCGCAGCGCTCGAGGCTGAGTTAGAACTGGCCCAACAAGCACATGCACAGTTGGAGGAACAGAAGCAGGAGAATTTAATGTTGAAAGAGACTATTGATAGGATGAGGTTTGAGATGGATGAAATGAGGAGCCTACACGGCGGCTCGGGTGCCGGAGTTGGCGGAGGCAGTCAGGGTGGAAGTCAACAGGGGAGTGTGAGTAAGAGTCTTGGGGCAGAGTTGTTGGGGAAGATTGGGAAGCAGTGGGGCATGGATGAGGATGAGGAAAGTGAGGACGAGGGGCTAGAGGAAGGGGAAGATACAGAGGGCGAGGAGGAAGATGTCATTGAGAGAATCATTACACGGAAGAAACGGGTACGTCAATCTTCTATTTTTCTTTTCCGGGTGTCTGGTTTGGGAGCGTGTATGCTGACTGTCAGGACAGAGAGTTACAGGACGATCGAATAAAGCTGAGACCGTCACAGAGACCAAGGAGTACGTGGACGCATCGACTCAGTACCATATGTCCGAACACACATCATCTCGCGGTACCGCGACTGACCCACCTGTACCTACCCTCACCTCACCGTGCGCCGTCCAAACTGACGTAGTTCGCCTGTTATCCTCGTCCTTTCAAACCGTGGCCGAGCCTCCACCTATCCCTAGGATCACGACGAGCATTGAAGTGCAGACAGACGTACGTGAAGAACGAGTCGTCGAGCCGTCCCCGCCGGAACGTGTCCCCTCGCCATCAGAAGACGAGGAAGAAGCGATGACATCATCATCTTCCACACTTCTCCCTCCTACTCCTAAGTCATCACTCTCGGCTAGTCCCCATCCACAACCTCAGGACCTCCCCCCATCCTATAACCAAGTTGCCTCTCAATCGCCCTCGTCAGTGACCCCGACGGACCCAGGTGAACTCCTCAAAAGATGGCACAAGGGACTTGAACTGCCCATTTCATCCCTACCGGGCGGTATCTCTGAGGATGCTGTCGAAGAGTGGCGTGCGCTCAAGGAAGATCTCGGAGTCGAATGTTCGGTTATTGACGAAATCATCGAGGCGTCAGCGAAGACTGGCGGCGGTTCTAGAAGGCGCAATCGGTTCTATAACATTTATAACACGTATGTATACGGTTCGAATGGCGGCAAGGTCACTGGGTCTTCGTCACCTTCATCGGACGGTGACGCCTCACCCCTATCGTTCCTAAATGCGGCCAAACACTTCTTCCTGTACTTCTCTGCCACTGCGTTCGTCTACCTCATCATGGGCCCTTACGTCGCGCCACAATACGGTCCTGTTGGGGGTGCGACGTATTACGACCGTGCGGCGTGGTCGAGTTTCAACTCCATGCAGGCACCTGGTGAAGGGTTTGGGTATGATGGCACGAGGGGTGTGTGGAGCGTTGTGGAGAGGGTAGGGGTGGGTGCCGCCAGAATTGCTGGAGGATGGCCAACGTAGGCAATGGTGTCGCTCACTTCGAGGTGGCTTTCGATTTTTACGGTTGCATTGCCACCCGAGAAGAAAGGCCGGTTCTTTGACCGTGCCATGTATGGTCTTTTTTCTTTTTTCCTTGTTCCATCTATCCGTTTCCCCCTTTGTCCATCCAGTGTGGTCACTCGTTTGTTCTTTGCTTGGTTGGCTTAGCTATCCTCTTCAACCACTCGTTCTTTGCTCGCACCAGCTAGGTCACGACTTGGTACATTCGCATCCGTCGTTCGTTTCTATTGCTATTTCATCTTCTATGCTGCTCAACTCGACTCTGGGAAACCGATGATGCAAAGTTTCTGACAATGCTATGAGAACTAACACTCTTTTCTTGCCACTGCTGCTTGCAGGGTCCAACTTGTCTCGATGCCAGTATAATCGTCTCCACAGCAATTTGCCCTCACTTTGATGTACCTACTCAGGCATTTCAATACATCAACGCTCCCACCTCGTCGCTGTTCCTTTCGTGTCGTGTAGCTTTTATTACCGACGAGTACCGACGGAATGTGAGCCTCTAGTTCTCCGACCGTCACTGGGACTCGCTCATAGGCAGATCAACGGCATTTTGTCACGATTTCGAGATGTTTCATGCATGACAGTTCTGACCTCTTCCTCAAAGGTTTCGCCGTCGCTGCCATCATTTCTGGAACGTTAAAAAGTAGGAGTCGTGACACCGCCAGGTTCTCGACCTCTCTTTGAAGGCTCCACTCACTACTATATGACTCCGCTCGCTCGTTTGTCGGTTATCGGTTCGTTCACGACGACCTCATCCCCCTGCGGTAGATGACTTTCTCGAACAGGAACGTGCTCAAAGGACCCGATTCCCGGTACATTTTTTTTGATCGCTGGGCTAGTTTGACCAGGAAACAGCATTTTCCCCACGTAACCATTTCATTCCGTCGATGTGTTGGCAGACGCGATTAGTCCGCCATAAATCCACAGCATCACCTACTGAAACAGGGCTCTGTTAGGACAATCTGCACAGGATCCCTTCTTTCACAGCAATATTATATCAAGTTACAGGACGTTGCCAACTCCCGACCAAGTTTCTTGCAATTCGACGAAGTTCCCATCAACACCACTGCTCGGCGATACAGCTCGGAAAAGGTTTGAGACGATTGAGTGACCTCCATCCATCTACTCTCTAAGGGAAAGCCTATCTTTCATTCACAAGGTTTAACAATCGAGCGTACAAGTAATAGAGCATGGTGTTCTATATCTATGAACTGTAAAGGTATTAGCGGTAAATGCGTAAAGCAAGGACAGAGCAGGAATTACGACATTATTGAAGTTGTAAGGTAGAATTGAGCAAGGGTCGAAAGCATAAACCAGACTCCATCTAATAGGGGCTCCCGGGTTCGCGTCGCCTTTCGCATGAGGTCGTCATCGTCTAAGGGAGCCAGTGCTTGCGTCCAGCTTAAGAATGCTCTCTCCTCCTGTGATTATTCAAACTGTTGCGGCGAGAGAAACTCATGCCACAGTCGGGGCATTCGAATCGCAATTCCAAGTGCACCTCGAATACGTGTCGTAACACGTTTCCTCTATTCATTTCGGGGTTGTCGCAAGCCACCCAACCGCACGATATTGGTGCTGCATTATTTCCACGGACACCATGGTCTCTCAGATGTCGCGAGAAATCCCTCGGGAAAAGGACAGCGTTGCAAGGATCACCACCGACCACCCACCCACATGTGTGGGGTTGTTCAGCACGAGGTCCAGAAACGAGATTGACCATCACATTCTCGTCCTGAGGGTAATCAGTGTGGCGTTCCCTGAAACTGAATGGAGTTCACCTCAGTGGACCAGTCATCGTTATACCCGGACATGATTTGAGTTGCAGGAATCGAGATGGCTAGAAGTGCTGCTGCCTTGGGACCATATATACCCCTCATCGACGCCGAGTGGACGCCTGGTCGTGATGAGACGATAGGAACTCAGTCGCAACGATGCGGGAGTCTCCATAGCATCCTGCCATCGGCCAAAAAAGTGACTCTAACCATTGTGGAGGTATACGCACAGGCTCTTTCTGTAGTTGGGAGGCAGAGATTGGATCAAAAGGAAAGACAAACCATTGGAGGCCGACCCCGGATATCAAGAGTACAGCGACCATGTTACACCACGAAGAGCGAGGAGGTTAACAAATGCGGGAAAAGAATCGTACGCTGGCCGGAAAACGTCCTTCTGCCATCTCCACTTACCGTCCAGTGCCGGGCCGCGAACAGCCAAACTACGAGGTCAGCACCGGGTGATAGTCCATCCGAAGAAATGGTGTGGCAGTAGGTCTCCGTGGGCGCATAGTGCCCGGTTTCCAAGTGACGCTATGGAGGTTTGACGCGCTGGGTCAGGAGGGATGGTCGGCGAAATCGTTGATGGACAAGGCAGAATCGCGACTACTGAGGGGAGTATCGACTGGATGACGTAAGCGTGCTCATGGAGGTCGGCATTTAAACAAGACCACCGACCTCCTCACGACCAGTCACCAGCAAACGCTTTCAAGGAACTACTTTTTTTTAATACCTTTAACCTGTGCATACCCCAACTCAATATTACCTGTGGGAAGCGCTTCGGTAACGTTTCATCTCCACTAACCTTCCTCGCGTTCAAAAATTCTATGGATTTGCGGTTCGACTCCATGGGCAGCTCGACTTGCATATTCATCAATCAGGAGGGTGTCTCGGCGTCCTGCCCGCGAACATCCCGAGCTCGGTTGATCCGACGTCCTACCGGGGGCTCTCCATTCCTGACGCGTTCACTTGGAAGGAAATGCTGAGCCATGATGTGCTTAATGCAATAAGCCACAATCTCGGATTCTGTTTTTGCGTCACATAGATGCCATTTTCACAGCAATCCAACGCCGACCACGTGCCGTCGCAGGTCTGGAGGGCCCGAGGTAACCGGAAGGCCCGCCAACCACCGTGCAGTGGGGCGGATGTCGGGTTTCGAATTATCAAAATCAATATATACGCGACGGTACTACGGAGGATCAGTCTAGACATTAACCGTTAAAAGTCTAAACACTTTGATGGGGGCCTTCGAAAGAGCAAATATAAGTACATAATTCGCTCTTGCTACGGGTTCTACTGCTAAGTTACTATCTAGTGCCCGAGATACCCTTCGCTAGTCCATGTAGCCATGATGACGAAGTCAAGACTCCATTGGACAGCACATACCGGTAACGGCGAAAAGAGTACCAGTCAACTTGAAATCCCTTTTCCCTCTAACGAATCCTAATAGTGTCCACAGATATCCTCGAAGCATTACCTTTCTGTTCCCGTTACTAAACCATTGTCCTTTCCCTCTACCCGTTCCCGCTGTTTTCGGACTGTCGCATCTGCCTTGCTACTCTACTGGCGTAGCGATGCACATTATGTCCGTGCAGTCTCCTATAAATTGAGTGCGGATCCCGAATTTTCGTTCTATATGCAACGTAAGTTGGCTGGACGCGATGATTTGTTCTCACTACAACCAATCCAAAGGTACCGTAGTTCACGGCGGCAAGCCACTTGCAGTGCTAGGCAAAGGATGCCCTACGTTTAATCAGAGTAATGATTTCGGAGACAACCCGTGTCCCCCTCTTGCTGCCTTTTGAGTTGCAGACTACACCCAGCATTTTGAAGATCCTATGTCGACTCACGTTCCATCTCTGCGCCGTACATATCGACGGCGGCGAACGCCGAGCTACACCAGTAATTGAAGTGGTGCCCATTGTAAATCTCGAACATACTGGAGATAATTGTTAGCGAGCTCCTCATAGAAGCATCGCGTGTCTAACTGGAGAAGCCTGATGTTTGCCTATCCTCTATCGCAATTACCACTGATCTATGGAATCAAGGAGCCGGAACGTCTTCGTCGTTGTCCTTTGCGTTCCGGGTGTGAAACCTGATATCTGGTCACAGTCAAGTAGAATAGTCCTGAATTGATACTAAGCGATGGTCTCCAAAGTCGGTACAGGGATGGGATGGGATAAATTTAGCTGACTACGCTACAAAAGGTAGCTCAGGTACTAACAAGAGTAAATACCTCGCCAGCCTGAAGACGGAAAGCAAATTACGAGTGGAAGTAAACAAGAAAACATGACGCCTAGGAGGGTAGAAGGTAACAGGATAGGTCCGGACATCTCCTTACATAATCATCGGCCATACCGACGTAATGGCACGTGACAAACTTTACCCAGACGCGCTTCGTCACGTGCACGTAGATTCCACTAATTGGCTGCCTGCCGGTCCAGCGAAACTGACTAACTACCAACGATGACATCGACACCCGCAACGCCCACTCGCCGCTCCAAACGTTACCAGCCTCTCATCACGCATCTCGCGCCTACTGCATGGTACGATGCCACTACTTTCTGGACTCACTCCGAACCTTGCTACGCGCGTCCGAGCGTACCGGAAGATTATGAGGCATTGAGAGAAGAGAATAGTAGTTGGGAACCAAAGCAGGGTCTATTGACGAGGTTCTATGAGTCTTTTACGCGCGTTGTTCCGGGAAAACCTGGCTCCTCGGTCTTGGGAAGGAGGAAGCCACGCTCCTCTCTACGCGGAAAACCTGGTCGCGAGGCGAACGAGAAGGAAGTGTATCATGTGGGGGATATAGTCTGTATACGAACTGGTTTGATGTCGAAAGGGCTGAGCGTTGGCGTTATCGTGGCAATGTGGGATCTAAAGGCGGTGGATGGACGTGAGGAAAGCGACGGGGACGACGGGGAAGGTAGTGAGGATGAGGGTGGCACCGGAGAAGACATGGACGCCAGAAGGATTTTCGTCAGAATACATTGGTTTCAGAGACCTTCGGAGTTGCCCAATGTACGGGCTAAAAGAGACCATTATGAGGTGCGTCTCCTCGTGACACGCTTGTAAATCCCATACTTCATCTCTGGACGCAGAATGAAGTTTATTACACCGTAAACGCCCAAGCCGTTCTCCCTCCGTCGAGTATAGTTTGTTTGGGTGCAGTTACCACTGTCCCTCCTATCTCGAATCCCAGTTCCAAATCCGAAGATCTTCCCCGACTTACTATGTCACAATTCCGACACACTCGCACTCTCGCTGGCGCCGACCAAAAAAACACTACGTTCTACTGCCGCTCCGCAATCGACTCGAGGAAAGGAATCTACTATGAATTTGATTGGGAGGAGAGAAGATCTCTGGCGATGTCTCGGCCCGTCGAGGAGCAAGTCAGTGGGAAACCTTGGATTGTGCCTATCGAAGTTCCTTCCGGACAACGCGCACGTCTTGCCCAAACCCAATCGAAACAGCGGCGGCAGAAGCGTGCGCTTCCGCAGACGGAGAGTGATGCAGGCTCAGAATATCAAGGGTCTTCGGTGAGCAGAGAGGATGCTAAGGACGAAGACCTGTTCTCGGTCGCTGGAGTTGAATCTGAAGACGATATTGTGATATTGATATCGGACTCAGACGTCGACGACGTCCCAAGAACCCCACGCAAACGGAGGCGTACCACCGTTCTTTCCCTCTCGAAATCGCCACGTACACCACGAAAAAGGGCTCGCGCTGCACAACTTGCCGCACCGACACCTCACTCTAAAGCTGCTTTACGCGCACGGGCGCGGTCAAGGAAGACACTTTCTGTCCGTCTTCCTCCCCCTGATTTTACCCAAGATTACGATCGGGAATTGAAAAAGCTTCCTTCAAATCCGTGGTTACGCGCGATGCACGTATTACATGTGGCGGCGAGACCGGATATATTACCTTGTAGAGAGGAAGAGTTTAGCAGGGTGCTGAGGACAGTGGACGAGTTGTTGGAAGAGGGAAGTGGTGGTTGTGTTTGTAAGTCGATATTCCTTCGAACAAAGATTGCTGAACGGCTGATGCGGAGGTCTGGGATGATGCGCAGATATATCCGGAGTACCTGGGACGGGTAAGACAGCTACTGTACATGCCGTCGTGAGGGAACTCAAACGCATGGCAGAGAATAACGTCCGTCCATTTCATCTTCCTCGTTCCTTTTTTCTTTTGCCTGACATCAATGATGCTGGATGTGTTAGGAAACCAATCCATTCACATACGTCGAAATCAACGGGCTCAAGATTCCAGAACCATCAGCAGCGTATAATTTGCTGTGGGAGGTTGTGTCCGGGCACAATCCCGCCGGAGACGGACACTTGCGAGTTAGTGCTAGGGAGGCCCTCAAACAGCTCAACAGACACTTCACGGCGGGGGTTAGAGCTGGACCCGGTGGTCACGCATGGTACGTTGATTCCTTTCTTACTGTCAAGATGTTTTTTTTTTCTGATACGTTCTGGCTTCGTGATTCAAAGCGTAGTCTTGATGGACGAATTGGATCAGTTAGTGACAACGAAACAAGACGTGGTATACAATTTCTTTAATTGGCCCACCCTCGTCGGTTCGAAACTCGTAGTTATTGCCGTGGCAAACACGATGGATCTCCCTGAGAGGGTGATGAGTGGGCGTGTACGTAGTCGACTAGGTAAGCTTCGTTAATCTGACTCCTTTCTCTTGTTTGGAGGCCTTTAGTCCAGCATGAATGACACGCTCGACCCAGGCATGATTCGAATCAACTTCCAACCGTACACGACCCCACAACTCGTAGAAATTGTCCGTGCACGATTAGACACAGCCACCAACTCCCTTCCAAACGCCCACACGCATCCACCCACACTCTCACCTGATGCCATCAAACTCGCATGCATGAAAGTTGCTTCAATAAGTGGCGACGCCCGCCGCGTTCTTGATGTCTGTCGACGTGCAGTTGAACTTGCACATGCGGAGGAGCGGTGTGGGGATGCAAGAGATGTACAGAGTGCGCTGGCAGCTTTGCAGCGGAGTCCGACGGCAGCTTTCCTGGGTACTTGCAGTTTGCATGAGAGGATCTTGCTTGCTGCGTTGATTCGATGTATGAAACGGGAGGGGGTGGAGGAGATTAGGTGGGGTGAGGTACGTTTTCCATTTGCGATTAGTCTTCCCTTCAACAAGGTTCGAGGGCTGATGATATCCATGCTGGCGAATTTAGATTCAAGCCCAACATCTAACGTATACCCCAGTTCTCGGGGAAGGCGAATCAACACGTGTACCTCATCCGAGTCAATTGACCATCGTGCTGGACTCGTTACTCGCCTCACACGCGATCTTAATGGAGGACGGGCAGGCCGCCGCACGTAAACCCATCAGCGAGAGACGTGTGGTTTTGGATTTGGAACAGACGGAAGTGGAACGTGTACTTGGAGAAATAGGGGGGCAGACGTGGCGGCAGGCTCTTGCGGTCGGCACGTGATGTAAACGTCGATATGGAGCGTTAGCCAAATAGATTCGAACTCAAGACTAAAGCAATACACCGTACTCCGCAGCCACAGGCCCGCCAGGGACTACCTGTGCCACAGGGTGCTCGTGTTTTACATACTGTACTACGTCTCCGTTCGCCGACTGGCTTGGGAAGAGATTTAAAGCAGATCCTAACCGATCGACTTCACAAGACGTACACATTCATGCATGGGGGAGTGTACACTGGCGTGGCTCGCCTCTGTTGACCTGTACAATACTGCAATGGAAATGATCCAGAGTACTCCAACTGAGATAAGCGCCATCCGACTGCGAATTCAGATACTGCGACGGCGACTCAACAATGCATTGCCGCAGTCACGGCGTCGGAGTAGCCAGATCTTGAGGAGGACAAAAGAAGTTAATGTTCTTCGTGCCTCGTCTCCAGTAAGTGCGATCAGCGGGAAAGGGTCGATCCTGCGTTCCTCGACCCCCCCGCACAGGACTACCCTTGATTTGTGACATAACTCGCGCGCGTGGCGTTTAGTATCGAAGCCTAATGCTCGGACTCCAGGGCTTCGACGTACTCCGCGGTGTTCGCACCACATGCACGCCTGTCAAATGACCTCGGTGAATTTTCGGTGAATCCACACAAGACCTAATCGATGCCCTCGAAAGTTAAACTCCGCAGAATCTCTACCTTACAGGCCTGACCCACTGGCATCAAGTCGTTTACATGTTCCAGAGATAACACCTGCAGTGCCGATTACTCGCTACGATTCCAGGTATTCTTCCCTGCGGGATGACGCAAGAGCCGTTAGGTCCTAGTTTCATACATACTTCAGAAGGTGAAACATTAGCAAACTGCCTTGTGCAGTGCCATAAAGTCGTTCAGTGAGCAGGCAGCCCATTTCCCAATACTGGTAGTTACGTGTGATGCATCAAGGTAACAAGGCCCACGTGCCCGTGCATTATGTACGAACGATGCATCAGAACCCACTTTTTAAGAAATCGAAACCTCTCTATTGCACGAGTCAGTCACTTGCGGTAACGAAAGGCACGCACGAATCCGGAAGTCAGGAGTGCAAAAGGACTAAACAATGCAAGTATACATGTCATCATTCAAACGGTTGCGTCATCGCTACTGCACTCACGTATGTCATAGTGGTAGACAGTGCGGTTTGCATCTTCATCAAGGGTCGTGAGCATTTTCCATTATCGAGGAGAGTCATATTTTCTTGGGAATTCAACTTCAAGGTCGCGCGCCCTACGGACATGCGCAGCACGAAGGTTCTGAGGGAACTTGCACTATCGTGAGTAGCAGGATGGTCATGCTGTCGTGAATACGAGAATACCATCAACTTCGCAAGCTTGAGAAACTTACGCACATGGCCCAGCGAAGATACGTCGATTTTAGTTTTCCAATTTCAAGGGGTTATATCCCGCAGCCGAAGGAAAAAGTAGCGATCGCGAGGGGCAAGTGTCGGACGTGAGTATAGGCGCCAGGTCGGCGAGTTTAGAATTGTATCAAGATCTTTGTAACATAATATGAGTATGTGAAGATGGCAGAGCACCCACGCGAGAATTCGAGCTCGGAGGCAGATCAGGTCGGTTGTGGGCTGTCAGAACCAAACATGTACCGGAACCCCTTCTGGAACAATGCCATCCATTGCCTGACCACGTGGGTCGAGTGTGTTAAGGGCACTTTGATGCTGTGTTTTGCCTTAGTGCAGGCGGACTTAGGCCTATGGAGAGTTGATGCGAAGATCGTGGTCGTGAATCAATGCAACAGCATCGGAGGTGGATGTGCACTTTTAAGACTGACCTCCGCCGCCAGCCAATCTACTCTGTAAAAGAATGCGATCATGTTTTCCCCTTTGACCTAACAAAATCCAGGGCGGTTTCCCCAATACTTACCGTAGCAGGCACCGTCCAGAGATCGGAACCGACCAAGAGTAACTGAGTTTCAGTATTACACTGGTTGTCACTGCCTAATTACCACATCGTGTCCGAGGGCTCAGATCAAACTTTGGGTGTGATGAAAAAAAAGTCAAAAAAGATCTCAGAAGTGTCAGAGCTTTGGATCCCTGAGAAGTTTTTTGTTCCGTCGGCAGTAGCCGCAGGGCAGCCCCGCCCATAAACTGGCTACGCTAAGCTGTGTTCTGCTGCTGCTCCTGCACCGAGCACATTTAGTACTTAACCAAGCCGGTCTTCAGTAGAGGTCCTCCTCCTCAGACACCCATTCCATCACCGTTATCTTCTTCCTGTCTCGATGTCGTCGCAGGAGGAGGATTACAACGATAGTGGAAACCCTACCCTCCCAGAGTCAAAGAAGAGACGCGTCCAAAGGGCTTGTGACACATGCAGACGCAAGAAGAGTACGCATTCACTCCTCAATCGTTCGGCCTTGCCTGCTAACGAGATCCGTCTCCACCACAGTTCGATGTAAGCACAGGTATTTTCTTAGGCGAGACGCTCAGCATCACTGAACACGATGTAGGCGATGGAGGTCAGATGCCAGGAAATAAATGTTCGAACTGTATCGCATGCGGCCTTGAGTGCACCTACCTGGAAGCTGCAAGGGTACTTTCTTGTTGTTTTACTTGTTGTAACCTTTTTCATTTAACCTCGACTTGACAGAAACGGGGCCCGCCAAAGGGGTTGGTTTGTTTGCCAACGAACGCGTTGACCCGACTGACCTCGTTCGTGTTCAGCTACGTCGAAAACCTTGAGAACCGACTGGAGAAAATGGAGAAACTTCTGCAGAAGGCATGATTTCTCCCTCATGTGATGTGTTTGCTTACGAATTGAGTTAGGTTTGCCCGGATGCCGACTTCACTCAAGAGTTAGGTGGTGGTCGGATAGATCGACAGTCATGGACCAAGGGCACTACACCCACGAATAACAGCTCAGCTCTCGTTACTGAGGCTTCGATAGAGGACTTTGTCCAGGAAGATCACGAAGACTCCATCACTTCGACCCTTGGCGAGAAATTTGCGTCGCTCACTGTTAACCCTACCTTCAAGCGCTACTTCGGCAAGTCCAGCGGTCCTATGCTGGTTCAAAAGGCTATCGATCTCAAAAAGGAATATAACGGAGGCGACTTTACTGGCACAGAACGACCGAAGCAGGTGCTTCGTCCCGAATTCCAGACCATCAATCCTGTGATTATCATTTCATCTACTGTCAGCTCATCCTTAGGCTCATAATACACGTTCAGTGGGAGGAACGAGCAATGTCGATGGCAGACCCTGAGTTGGAATTCCCCGAGGACGACTTGGGTCTAGCACTTGTTGATCTTTATTTTGCACACATGAACCACCTCCTCCCATTGCTCCACCGTCCAACATTTGAGCAGAAACTGCGGGACAGAGATCACCTGCGGAATCACGCATTTGGTTCTGTATACCTCCTTGTCTGTGCAAATGGCGCGCGGTATTCGGACGACCCCCGGGTTTTTCTCGAGGGCGACTTTTCTCATTCGGCCGGTTGGAAGTACTTTGAGCAAGTGCCAGTAATCAGGAAGACCTTGCTTGCCCCCCCGGCCTTGGAAGACCTCCAAGTCTACTGTGTACGTTGTCAGTTTAATCCTTGCAGTACTCACTCATTCTGGTGTTTCAGCTATCGTCTATTTACCTTCAAGGAACCTCGGCACCCCAAGCTTGCTGGACGATCGTGGGCATTGGCATTCGGCTTGCCCAAGATGTTGGGGCACACCGGAAGAAGGTCTACAACACCTCCTTGACTGTTGAGGGTGAGCTTTGGAAACGCGCATTCTGGGTCTTGGTCACTTTGGATCGCGTAACGAGTGTTTCTCTTGGCCGCCCATGTGCAATTCAAGAAGAAGAGTAAGTCACTTTGCGACAGTTTCTCATCTACTCTGACCGGTCTGGATAACGTAGCTTTGATATCGACCTCCCTGTGGAGTGTGATGACGAATATTGGGAGCATCCAGATCCTGAGCTGGCTTTCAGGCAGCCTGAAAGTAAACCGTGCACGATATCCTTCTTTATAAATTACCTCAAACTATACCATATTCAAGCATTCGCTCTCCGCACCATCGTACGTCCTTATCGTCTTATCGCCAGACCTAACTGAAATCGGCTTGGTTAGTACTCCATAAGCAAACATAAAGTCGTTTTCGGTTGTAAAGGTCCTCAATGGGAGGAGCGCGTCGTGGCGGAGCTCGACTCGGCATTGAACAAGTGGGTGGATGCTGTTCCCGATCACCTTCGATGGGACCCCAATAGGGATGTCAGCACACCCTTTTTCACACAATCATGCGTCCTCTACGCCAGCTACTATCAACTCCAGATACTCATTCACAGACCGTTCATCCCTTCGCCCCGGCGGCCGTCGTTGTTATCTTTCCCTTCGTTAGCGATCTGTACGAATGCGGCACGATCATGTAGTCATGTGCTCGACACCTACAACAGACGTTCTACTGTACCTCTTCCATACTTGACGGTGAGTGGTTAAGTTGGTTTCCCGTTTGGCTTCAATTCCAATTACTTATGCCAGATGTCCGCCTTTACGGCTGGTATCGTTCTGTTGCTGAATATCTGGGGTGGCAAGCGATCTGGCCTTTCGACGGACCCAGTGAAGGAGATGGCTGACGTGCACAGGTGTATGACTTTTCTGAAAATGTGTGAAAAGCGGTGGCATAGCGCAGGTCGTCTCTGGTACGTTGATACGGCCGTATCTGCGACGCAACTAAGCCCGTCTTTCCCCTTGTTTCAGGGACGTCCTGTTTGAACTAACATCAGTAGGGGATCTCCCCCCTCCACAACCGAGTCCAACAGGTGGGGTGAAGCGCGAGCGGGATTCGGACAGCGCGAGCCCTTCCTCGACTCATTCCTCTACGCGGTCTCATGATGGTCCACGCGTGATCGCAGGCTCTCGACGTGTGCACAGGACCGGTTCTCCGACGTCCCGACATTACCCAGTTCCAATAACAAACCTGCCGGTATACAGTAATGACCTAGGACGTTTGCCCATCCATGGACACGTCAATTTCTCCACTCCAAGCTTGCACACACAGGCTCCGCACTGCCATCCAGACTCGTCTACTGGTTTGTGGTACCCTCAACATCCCACTCATCACCATACCCCATCGGAACACCATGTTGGCAGTGCAGAGCATCCGTCCGCACAACCCAGAGTGCTGGGTGCGAATCCGTATCCCCCTACTCTACCTGCTCACGGACATCCGACATCGTACCCCATGGACGAACACTTATACGGTGATTCTACTGGCGGGTTCACATACGATGCTCCACAACATCATCCATCGCCGCCGTCCGGGTTCTATGAAGGTGACAGCAGCGGGGGTGACTCCACCAGCGGTTACCATGTAGAATTTGATGGGTCTACTATGCACAATCCGCAAGGGGTTGCACACCATCGTCCTTCGCCTTTGCAGCCGTCGATTCTAGGACAGGCTGTTGGAGGTAACGCTCATCATGTCGTGGATCAGGACACGATTGCGATGTGGTCGACTGCGCCGAGTGGTTTCGAGTACGTGTTTCACTTTTTCCAGTAGGCATGGATGGAGTTTACTCGTGATCCTTGCACAGAGTCAGTGATTGGGGCATGTACATCAATAATGTATCAGGTGTCGTTGGCACTCATGCAGCCACGTTGAGACATGGCCATTGAAGACTGGACAGGCGCTTAACAATGCCCGAGTGTATGGACTCGAGAACAATGCCAAGCATTGCAGCCCTCTGGGTACGCTGTTCAAGCATGCGTGCCGAATCCTATAGCATACTTGGGTATCTCAATTTGCACTGTATTTTTGTGACTTCCCTCTCTTCTTCCCAGATTTCTCTCCGATCCTTCTTAGCTTAGCTTCTATCGCCTACTATCGCTGCACCTTGTATCGATTTACTACCACACCTCATCCTTGTTGTCGAAAGGTATATCTGTTGTTTGGACATAGACGACTTCTCTATCTACTTAGGATACCCTTAGGATAATCCGCCGCAGGTGTCAGGCTCGACCGTGCGGTTAATACACCCCAGTAAAATGACGCTCATTTCAAATAAATTAGTGCATTTTGAAGCTCGTGACACTTGTTTTTTTTTAGTGGGGTAGAGTGGTTTCCAACTTCACGTACGGCTGGTCACACGTTTCGGGTTTCAAGTTTTCACCTGTACCGGCTGGTTCGTGGCACAGGACGTGTGCGTGATCCGAGGCAGTTCAGTGGTCAATTTGTTCCGCATTGCTGGTAGAATTGGGCATCGTTCTCCTCAGTGACGTGGACAGCCTGTTTGGGTCAAGCTTTCACCCAGAGGAGGGCGCAGGTTGGACGGTTGCCAATCACCTCATACCTTGGAGGTGTGTGTCGCTTTGTGGACTGCGATTCGTCTCCCGCCTTGACTCATCTCGAGACCTCATTCTGACTAGGACGAGGAATACTTCGACCTTTGTGTTATAGCGACCGGTAGAGATGTTGACGAGCTTCCCCGCTCCCGTACTTTCTGTTACGGCGGATGCGGTGAAGGATCTCGAAGGGCACGATGCACTCACTGGATTGTGGACTCGTGAGTGTCCGTCTTCACACTGCGCTTTGATTCGGTTTCTGACTACCGCGTTACTATCTTACGCCGCTACTGTGCTTCATAATGCTACCTGATGGCCTCGACACCCCCCGTCATTTCAGTGTTCACGAAATGCAAAGAGTCCCTTCAGGACGGGCGGAGGCTGGAAAACATTTCCTGGCGATTGTGGCATCGTGAGCTCGTCCAGGTTCAGGCTCAGGCTCAAGCCCGTGGACAGCAGAGACGGTCCTCGTCAGCCTCTTCAACATGCCTTACGGCTTATCAGCCGCTCACCCCCGTGTCGATGACCGCTAATCGGCCGGAGAACTCGGAACGGTCTTCGCCTGCCCCTCCCGAACTCGCCGGTTCCGCTCTCATTCCGGGCGGTGGTTTCATGCTTTCTGCGACAGACGCTGTACAATCACATGCCGTCCCTCACGCAGGTGAGCCCCGCAGCTGGTGATTGGGACCCGGAACGGGACCATCACTGGTTGATTCCCTTTGTACGTCTTGAATGGGCCATTGACCTGTTTCCTTATGTCTTCGGCCTTTCTTGTAAAACGTGCACATTTCAATAATCCCCGCTGCTGTCACGACTTGTCGACGTGGCGTGCTATACCAAAACCGGACATGTAATGTGGGGTTGCAGTAGTGCCCGGAGTCCACGTTTCCATTTTGGGTCTCCCTTCACCAGGTGCTGATCAGGTGGCGGCCACACCTGACAGGTTCACTTCGGCGCGTCCACTCGTCGTGAAGACCGCGACAATGGCAACAGCGACGACGACGATAGAGATGGAGTCGACGAGCGCAACGCTCGCGAGGAGTATCCAATCGCATTGTGTCGGTCGCGTCATCGTCGAGATGTTGCCAAATCATCTCCACATACCTAAACCGCGTCAGTCGGCCGTGTCCTCGCCAACGTCATGTACGGAACCACTAGCATTGTCGCATACCTCACGAACATCATACGAGCAACCAACGACACCCACACCCATATCAGCGTCACGTAATTCCGCCCCAGCGCAACCTACATCGCATGCGACACCAATATCCCTGACATGTACATCTTCGAACCCATCTATCTCACGGCCTGTCTCACCCTGTGGCCGGGCGCAGGCTACAGCATCGTCAGACGCTCCCGCACTCCAAGTACCCGTTGTTAAACTGCAGTGGCCACCCCCATCCACCACCACCATCGAAGATGGAGATGGAACCAATACTTCCTCCGGCAATGTGACAGCAAATACATACCCTCGTGTCATCGTCGTTAACCCAACCCCCCATCCTACACCACCTACCACCCCTACCCTAGGTGGTCGTGTCACTCCCATCAACGTCTCGTTTGGTTCCACTACTGCTAATGAGGTGGGAAGGATGCAGGGATCCAAGCCGACACATCTGTTACCACCGCTACCGTTGGTCGCAGCCGCGCCCTCACGTGACAGTCCTGTGCGGCCACAAGATAGTGACCAGGTGTCAGAGCCGTCGCGACCGCTGATGCCTGGGTCAGAGCAATCGGCTGCCGTTTCCACTTCTGTCGAGGCTCCAGCTCGGTCCGCCGATCTACCGGATGGCGCCAATACTAGCGCGGGTTTGCCCAACACACCGAGCGAATCCCGGCGGTTCTTCATACAACACTCTCCGGACGACATATCTCCTGAGGGAGATAACGGGCACGCTCAGCAAGGCAGCAATCGGGACGGGTCTTTCCCTGCGAGTGGGGGAGTGTTAGTTGACGGAGATAGGCCTTCTTCACGGCATAGCTTGAGGGCCCGACGAAGTCGACCTGCTGTCCATTCTCAGGGCGCAACGACGTCGACTGGCGCAAAAGGGAAAGGATACAGAAGTGGCGTAGCTGAGCGTGGTGAGAGCGGCAGCGAATATGACGACACTGGCGAGGAGGACGCACGCGACAAACGGTCCGTGTCTGCTGCGACGAATAACTCGTCTGGACGCGGAAGAAAAGGCAGGATGGGAACGACAGCTGGAAGAATGCAGGTGGGACGCTTGAAGCGGGCGCATTCGGCTAAAGGGCTTCAAGGACACTGTCATGTGGTGCCAATGATGCAGAAGCGATCGGCGGGACAGGCTGGGGAACGCCGCATGCCCCAACATCACTCGCAGCAGCAACAGCATAGGGCGTCGTTCAATATTGGCTCTGGGTCTTCCGGCGGGTCTAAGTCCACACAATCTACGAACGCACCAATATACGTGCCGGCTGCGTACGGACCAGCCAACGGTGCTGCCAATGCTCAAGCCCAAGCGCCGATGAAAGAATCGATACTCGACGTCCCCATCCAGCTACCTTCCACGCTTGCCACCGGACCATCAATCAAGGTACCTAATACTCAAAAGGGCTCTACTCCGCAGAATAACACCATTACTGGTGACAGTAATGCTAGTGCGATACGGAGCACAAGCGCTAATAATAATCAGCGTAATGGGACGCAGCAGCAACAGGGTCGCAGGACGATTGTAATAGCCACTTCGGAGGAGTACGAGACTACAGACGGGTCTGATTCTGAATGGGCATCTGAAGATGTGGAGGACGGTGGAAAGGATGCTCGGTCGAAGGATGCTGGCAAGCCGAAGCAGCTACAGCAAGAACATCATGGAGGTCCAGACAAAGCCAAATATCATGGCAAGTCTGCTGGTGTTGTATCCAAGGCTACGGAAGAGGAGACTCGCCTTCGCGAAGCAGCACTTGAGGCGCAACGTCAGCGAGAACTCTTTACCAAAGTTCCGCGGCGGTCGTACTCGAACCTGAACAGGACTCAGTCAGGTCTATTATCTCAGCTTCTGAACCCAACCCTGGGCTTGTTTCACCTGGACATCTAGACCGAACCACTCGATCGTCTCAGGATATGGTGACGGTGAACTTGACGATGACGCCGGCCGGCGTGCAGGCTCAAGCTCAGAGGCACCACCACGCCAATCAGCCTTCCCAGATAGTCCCCGTACAGAGGAGTCATAATGCGTTCACAGGGCCACCGACACGTCTGTCGACAAGTAAGAGTGCCGTTGCGCTTCCAATGGCTGCTCGAGTTACAGCAGTCGGCGGCTCGAAGTCTACGGCATCACCTGTAAGCAGACCAGCGACCGACGAAAATTCAGGCAAGAATGAGAAGAGTGGTGGTGGGTACCGTCGTAAGGGTCGACCACAGGAGGAAGAAATGGAGGACGACAGTGGGGAAGAGAATGAAGATGACCGGATTCAAGTTTCGAGGAGCGTGGCGCAGGAGAAGCTTCAAGCTTTGATGTTACGTCGGTCTTCGTCTTCCCAACACCACCAGCGACGACGGGAGTCAGAGGACGGGAGCATCGGTGGAGCGAAAGTCCAAGAGAACGATCACTCCGTTGGGACCGCTACCTACACTCCTAGCGGCCCACCAACCATGGCTGCGCCGACGCCAATTCCACTTGGACACCCATACAATCTTCCTCCACCCGCGCCACCGATGACGCCCCGTACAACGAGAAGGAGGATGCTCAGGACAGAGTTATCCGAAAGCATGCGGAGACAGTTATTATGGGAGCGACAAGTTAGTAGCACCACAAATCCTGCCGCTGCCGCCCGGCGTGCGAGATTGACCATGACGACTTCTGGGTTCTCCATGCATGCGGATGTTCAGGCTGATCCCAGTGCGACGCGGGGGGATGTGAACGGGACCGACGACAGGGAGGGGAGGAGAAGGATGTTGTCAAGGAATTGGACATGGTCGGACGATTATCATCTTGCGGGGTGGTGATGTGTTACTTCCTCGGATTTCTGCTACTTTCTTTCGCTGTGCCCAGGGTTGTTTGGAAGTTGGTGTGCCTTCTTTCCTTCTTATGCTCCTTCCTGAACTATCTCTTCTGATTCTAGGCCGCTCCCCAATTTGTTGAATCCACAATGTGATTGTTCGTACTCGACCGTTCTTGGCTATCTCTTGCTTTGATTCCTGCCTGTCCTCCTTCGATTAAGATCTCGATTGCAAGCATTAGGCACGGAAACGCATGTTTATTATCTTGTCAACTACCATGTAAAATTAGTTCCGACAGTATAATGCGTATATAATTGGGGTGTAGGTGGTAAATCGAATATGCATCGATCCCGTCTATTCTGATTTGAATGAGTGTTTGCAGAAACCTTCGCGACGGAGGCGAGCTGTGCCACAGCGCCGAAGCTTGAACTTGGCAGCCTTTTGGTGGTCAAATCAGACTGTACGTATCCAACTGCAGGGATTGCAAACTGTGAAGTGTTATCCACACTCTAGCAAACGGCGCTTTTTCTCCCTTCATCTCCTCTTCAACCTGGGCAAGATTTGAAGTCGGTAAACACTAAACGTTAAAACGACCGTCTCCGTCAACCACAATGTTAGTCAGTGTGACATCATTATATCGTAGGGCATATCCAGAGCGACGAAGAATGCGAACCTAACGCGAACGTCTGCTTGATCTCTGTGATGCATACTTTCCTTCGTCCCCACGGACAGGTCACGGAGGGTGCAGTCGTAGCATTTCTTGAAGGCATGTTCCTGAGAAATGGTGGTCACCTTCTCGGGTACAGCTGCAGCAACTCAGCATTGTCATCAAGGGAATAGGGTCATGGAGTCTCCTATTCGGGTTGGAACGCGGAAACGATGAAGTTGTTTGTTTGAAAAAGGTCAGGGGCTTTGCAAGTCCAGGCTGCTGCTGCTGCATCTGCATAGACAGTACCCAGCTTTCCGCCAGTTGAGCAGATACGTCGGCATCCACAGGTACTTCCAGGTCTGTGGCTTCTGATGTAACACCACAGGCAAGGGATTGCCACTTCTGACATAACAACTCTTCCGTCGGCTTCAAATTTCGTTGCGATCTGCCTCATCACGATGGAGACTATACCATGGGAGTCTCGACCAGCAGAATTTTCCATTCACCTTCCACGATGCAGCCACGGCTACCGCTTCTACGGCGTGCACGTCTGAAGTGCCATTACTTTTCCTGCCGGCACCACTCAAATGGGATACCGTCTAGGATTTGGAGTAGTAGCTCTGCAGGATAAGAAGTTTGGTACCGTATAGTTAATCGCCGCAGGGCGTCCGTACTGAGTCGTCTCTCGGGTCGTGCAAAATGGCACCTCTGGTGTGCTTTCATGCAAATTCCACCTATCCATGAAGACTGGACAACCCGCATTAGTAGGAAAATGTGTGCCAAGTTCGCCGCCTAGACCTGATAAGCTGTGTGCTTGCGGAGGCATAAGTGCAGCACGACGTTATCAACTGATGGTCTGCCATCAGTCGGCTGTTAGATGGCCCCTGCTTATGATCGCACTATGTAATGCGATGTCCCGAGTATCATGGAACCGAAGAAGAAGCAAATATCAATCCTGAATCAGCAATTAGTCCCCTGTCTTGTGAATGGCCAGTCTTACTGTGCGTCCACCTAGTCACCCTATCGAGTGTAGTCTTGGTGCGAGCCGCTTGCGAACTCAGGCTAGGTGATCGTGTCCACCATAACCTGTATCACCGACCATGCCCCGCAACAAACTTTACCTTATCGAGTGCTTGACACCGGCATTTAAAGGGCGGGGAGTGGGTTCCCAGCTAGCTTCTATCCGCTACCATGGTCATCAAAATCTACGGACACGCCATCGCTCCCACCGTTAGGCTCGTCGCTGAAGTCTGTAAAGAGAAGGAAATACCGTATGAACTCGTTCCCGTTGCGGTTTATAAGGGCGAGCACAAGTCACCGGCATTCAAACAATTTCAGCCCTTCGGTCAGGTTCCTTACATCGTCAGTAATTATCGCCGCGATCATCATGACGAGAGTCGTTGAGCTCCCCAAGACAGGATGATGATGGCTTCATACTGTACGAGTCCCGAGCGATCTGCAGATACCTTGCGAGGAAATATGAAGAGCAAGGTACACCCAATCTTATCCCCAAAGAGGCCAAGAGGGAAGCTCTGTTCGAACAGGCGGTATCGATCGAAGCGTCCAACTTCTACCCCTTCGTCTCTGGTCTTGCCTTTGAGAAGGTTATCAAGAAGTGAGTCGGTCTGTCTCTACTCTTTAGGGCTGTTGCCTCAATATAGAGGAAAGACATCAAGGTATGGATACGGATGAGAACAGGGTGGCAGCACTTCTGGATAATCTTAATGCGAAATTGTCCGTATACGAGGTTATCCTAGGAAAGCAGCCATACCTGGCCGGAGAGGTGAGTACTTTCTTGAAACGTGCGCCACGTGAGAAGCTTGACTGGACCGATCAAGGACGTCACCTTAGCTGATCTTTTCCACTTGCCCTATGGGACGATAGTTATCGAGGAGCTTGGTTATGATGTGCTCCAGAACAGGCCTAACGTAGCAAGGCAGGTATTTTGTCTAGTTCGGCTTGCCTTTGCTGAGTGGTTTGAAGATGGTGGAAAGAAATTTCTTCGCGACCTGCTTGGCAGGCTGTCAAGAATGGAGCGTAGATGTCAATTTACCTGCAACCCGTAGGATATCCTTGTACTTGGGTGTTTTTCTATGTCTGTATGTAATTACGACTACGGTGGTTGCCCAAATCGGAAAGTCGTCACACGCGCTCTCCGTCGCTGTGAGAGGAGTGCAAAGTCATTCAGCGCTTTCGTAGCTTCAATCATGCGACGGAAGGCGACCACACTGACTAGCCTGGCCTCCACATGGCTCATTTCAATGTTCTCAACCACGGTCTCAGCTCGTACGGGAAATGTGACTTGGCGGACGGGTTCAGCAACCCCCGCCCTGTCTCTCAATGATCTATCGGTGTGTGGTTGCTTGCTCTACGACGTCGGAATAGCATGATAAACGTTTCTATCAGTCCACTACATCCTCAGACTCGCAAGGTAGTTTCTCGGCGTCACCATCATCCGAGCGTCCGACTTACTCCTTTCTAGACAAATGTCCACCGTGTTTCAACTGTCTGTTGCCTGCCTTTTACGTGCGGCCAGTTCGGTCGTTGCAACGAATATAACGGACAATGCAAGTGCCCGCCTGGGTGGGGAGGCATCGATTGCTTAATTCCTCGTGCGTAGTCCCTTCGCCCCTCGACCGAGCCAAGCACCTTATCAATGACGTGTCCGTCTCAGAGTGTGATTCCTTGGCGGACGGTGACCACAGAACACTGAGAGGTGACGAGCCTTGCGAGTGTAAGGATGGCTGGGGAGGGATTAACTGTAACGGTACGTCTCGTGCACATAGCGCCCTTCTGTGGTTTGTCTTATGACATGCGTTCAGTGTGCAAGACCGATGCTGCCTGCGTTGGATTCCCCCTCTCCGGGGGTGCACGCGCTGAGATAGACGATGGAACAGCAACCAATATGACCTGTTACAAGGGTGGAGAGACGGTATTCAACAACTACCAGATGTGTGATATTACTAGCACGTTATCTCCTCCTTCTTTAGCCTAGCACACTGAAGCCGTCACCAGACCGAAAGATTCTCGACATGCTCCCTGGTAGACCTCCGCAGGTGACATTCAGCTGCGACAACGCCACGTCCACCTGTTCCTTTCAGTTTTGGACCGCCCAACAGGAATCTTTCTACTGCGCTCTTGATGCCTGCACATCGCAGAAGAAAGCCGGATATGATGCAGATACCATTACATATGCATGTGGACACATCAAGTGCAAATGTATACCTGGTAGATTCTTGTGCGGAGAGGATGGTAGTGTCGGTGAGTGGCTTGACACTCTTCCTTGTGTTCCGTTCTACCAAGATCTGACCAGCCCCCTCGTCCAGATATCTCAGACTTCCTTGTTGAGGAGATCCGTGGTCCTGGCAAGTTTAGTTGCAAAACAGGCGGTGGCTGTCGCTTCGAGGAACCTGCAATGAATCAGCTTATCAACGATATCTTTGGAGATGCTTATATCACGCTAAATTGTGAGGGCGGTGAATGTCTTCACTATTCACAGGTGCCTGGATATCAGGTACGCTCGCTGTGAGTTGCGTTTGGGTTAGTGCTCAAATCTTCCAGCGACCAACGAGACCGGACAACACGACATGGGTAGCTTTGAGCAGTGCAGCTGCAGGTTTAATTTTTATCCTCGCTCTTGCTGGTGCGTTTGGCCTTCTCGTAGGGTGCCTAGTCGTTAACCCGCATCAATTCTGGTCATCAGGTCTGTGGTATGTTGGTCATACACGCCCCAATTCTTTCGGTGGCGGTCCGATTTACCTTCCCCCTGACTCTTCGCATCCGGAGCATGTCCCTGCCACACTTCATTTCTCTTCGATCTCCTACACCATACCCAATGGTCAAGTCATTCTAAAGGACGTGCGCGGGGTCGCACGACCGGGTTCTCTCACGGCAATCATGGGGGCCAGCGGGAGCGGTAAATCTTCCCTGCTTGACATCCTTGCTCATCGATCGAAGAAGGGTACTGTATCCGGAATGGTTTTACTTAACGGACGCCCTGTGAGTCCTGGAGAGATGAGTCGCGTCAGCGGTTATGTGGACCAAGAGGATACGCTCATGGGCACGCTCACCGTGTTTGAAACGGTGTTGTATTCTGCGCTGTTACGTCTTCCCAGGAGCATGAGTGAGGCAGAGAAGATCGCTAGAGTGATGGGGACCCTTCAAGAGCTTGGTATCGCTGGCATTGCTGGTAAGAGAATAGGCGGTAGTGGTGAGTGCACTCATGTTCTGGAATGTTTGGTCGCGAGTCGACATCGTCACTGATTTAGGCAAACGCTCGATTTCGGGTGGAGAGAAACGACGTGTTTCCATTGCTTGCGAACTGGTTACCAGTCCTTCTATATTGTTCTTAGATGAACCCACCAGCGGTGAGTTTCTGTGTTGTCAAGATGGTTTCTACTCTGTTCTAACTGTTTGAAGGCCTTGATGCCTACAATGCGCAATCTGTAATCGAGGCGTTGACCAACCTTGCACGTACATACAACCGCACGGTCGTCCTCACAATCCACCAACCACGCAGTGGTATTGTGGCATTATTTGATGAATTGATCCTATTGGCGCGAGGGCGCTGTGTATGGTCTGGCCCTATGCATAGTGTTCGTACAGATACTCTCGAAGATCGTGGAAACGGACCATTGGTAGGTCATGCAAATGAGAAGCAAGGTGTAGGGGACTGGCTGGGGAGCATTGGCAAGGGATGCCCTGTTGGATTTAACATGGCGGATTACTTGAGTGAGTAAAAACCGTTTCGTCCCCCTTGGTCGTCGCCCACCACACTTTCTTTGCAATCTGTACTAACCTTTTGGACACAGTTGACCTGACAGTGAATGCTTGCATTGAGACATCTTCGAATTCTGTCACTCCCTCTCACATTGACGAAGTTTCTTTCGACGAAGAGCGTGCCTTGTTATCCACCTCTGATGCCGACGAAACGGAGCTGCAGACACGTGTTTCGTCCGCGTCGCAGACCTCGCGTCGGCTATCCGTATCTTCGGCCATTCGACGGAAGACATCGCAGATGCTGGATGTTGTGCGGGGTGCTCGGGACGAGAGTGGCAGCGCCAGCGTACCCGAACAACTTGCTGACTTGGTGGCGTTGTATGAAGCTAGTTCAACAGCGAAAGCCATGCGCGCGGAGTTTGACGATGTTTATCGGATTCATGGCTTTCCCAGATGAGGTACCGTCAAATGGTACCGTCGATGCTTTGGGCGAACGCACGGATATGCATGAAATGCGGGATGTGGCTGCAGAGACTAACATGTTGCGTGGGCGACAACGCGCGAGCTGGGGAACTCAGTTTAGGATATTGAGCGGAAGAGCGTTCAAGAATCTGTACCGCGATCCTGCGCTGCTGACGGCTCATTATGCGAGCAGTGTCGCACTTGCGCGTGAGTAATGACTTTTTTGTCGTTGCTCCTTTTTCTGCCCGATCTTGACGATGTTTGGCTGACATGCTGACGCCGATTGTACCACTACAGTTATATGTGGTCTTTTCTTCCACAACGTGAGCAACGACATCGCGGGATTCCAAAATCGCCTTGGCATATTCTTCTTCACCCTTGCATTATTTGGATTCTCGTGTCTCTCGAGTCTTGGTCTGTTTGCGAATGAGAGGATTTTGTTCATGCGGGAGCGGTGAGTGGTCTGCCAATGAATAGCTCAAAATTGGAGGATGCTGAGTCCGTGCGACGTGCAGTGCTAACGGCTATTACTCGACAGTTACTTATTTTGCCTCAAAGGTTAGCTCAATCTTGCCGCCGCTTTCTGTTATAAACATGCCTGTTCCAGGTGCTCTTCGATATACTCCCGTTGCGGCTTGTTCCTCCGCTCGTGTACGGTGGTATCGTATACGGCCTCGTAGGCTTGGTGCCTACCTGTCCCGGCATTTTGGAAGTTTATGCTGACACTTGTCTTGTTCAATCTAACGACGGCGAGCGTGATACTGTTGCTGTCCATTTCATTCGAAAGTACGAGTGTGGGCAGTCTCGTGGGAACACTCATCATGTTATTCAAGTGAGATCGCCCTTCCCGGTTCCTAATCTTCATGATATCCTGACCTTCTGACGCGACTGCAATAGTCTGCTGTTTACGGGCCTCCTCGTCAACCGCGAGACGGTAACTCCAGCCCTGCAGTGGCTTCACACTATCTCGTTCTTCCACGCTGCCTTTGAGGCGCTCGCCGTGAACGAATTGCGGTACTTGCAACTCAAGGAGATCAAGGTGTGTCACCGCCACAATTGTTCATGGCATGCTTCGACTCCGATTGACCTATTGCTACTGTGTATAGTACGGTGTCGAACTAGACGTCCGGCTGCGACTATTTTGTCAATATTTGGACTTCGAGCACAGGTTCGTATGTTCACTTGCTCCAGTGGCCGTCTTGTTTGATCAAGCCAACCTCGTGGTCAGTCGTTTTGGTGGCCCAACATTTCACTTTTAGCCATCTTCTTCGTGACACTTACGACGGGGAGCTACTTCATGCTCCATTTCTTCGTGAAGGAGAAACGGTGAAGAGTGGAAGTTGTCTGACTATTCAAGCGGCTCCGTCCGTGTCTACCTTATCCTGTTCTCCCGGCGCGTTTCGTCCTGGGGCAGGGAGAGTATATTCGGGATCAGTATCTACGGACACACTTGTAGTGGGCATCTCTGCGACTCACATGCATACTGGTTCGGTTGGTATACATAATTAAGATCTTGTTAAGACACGACTCTCGGATCGTTCTTCAAGCTTCAGCCTGGCATTGGGCGTGGTAGGTCACCGGTCACCCGTTGCCACTCGCGATGTGATCATCGCACCGCATTGTCAGCTTCTAGGCCCTTGAGTTGGACGAGATATGGGACAAGAGAACCATATCACTTTGGCAGTGCATGTGATGGGGCTGATGCCAGATGAGTTTGATGCGCCATCCGTGTAAGGTGACGTGGCAGGCAGGCCCTTCCAGAATCGGGGCCAGTCTGCATCGCCGATAACGGACGGATTTGGCTTGCCGAGATAAAAGGCCGACCCAAACACTGACAACTGACTGATCTTGACCACACACAGCGCTCGATATCGTCGCCACACCACGTACGTGGGCGATCTTTTGGCCTAGTGCATGGATCGTGTTTGACCCACGGTAACAGATCCAACAACGATGACTACCGCCTCGAACGTCGGCGTTCTGGTGAATACGTGCTTCCAAGTCGTATGTGACAAATGCGGCAAGATAACCTGGAAGGTGAGCCCATCTATCCGTCTCGGCTTCGCACAGTGTCCTCCTCGGACACGGCGATTGGTTGGAGATTCAAGGGTAGAAATAATCCGCGGACCCAGTGCAGACTCAAATGTTGATTCACTTTGACTCGCTGTGTCCAGGAAATAAATTAACCACTTTTTACTTTCGACAGGGGTGTGGGCAGCACATTGATTCTGTGGGTATCATTTCACCATACTTGCAACAACGTCCGAGTGGACATGCAGCAACCCTGAGACCCTTGCGAAGGAACCCCCCTTTCTCTTCTTTTCGTTTCGCGAAGCGAGTGGTATCATCGTCTCGGTGGTTTGACGCACGAATGCACCCTCTTTTTGATAGACGCTCAACTGCCATGCTTTTTACAGGTAATGAAAGATGTGAAGGAGGAGGACAAGTGTGTTTGTCCTCGCTGAGTTTTAGGGGTGTCCAGGGTCGTGGCTGGTTGCCTTTTTTGGTCGATTAAGGTGCTTATTACATCTCGCTGTACTTTTATTACACTTTGGCGGTGACTTGTATTCGGTCTCGTTTGCTTTTTTGTTTCCTCGTCGTCGACTTGATGTATTCAATTCAAACATGGCCGCCAGCGTAGCTGACAGTGGCCCCTCCAGCGATCCGTCTTATCTGCCTTTCGACCCTCCGGGAAACGTGCGCGTCACAGAAGAGCTCCGATACCGCCACAGCGACGACAGACGACCCATCGTCAATCAGTACCTACGAAGTCACCGTGTCGGCAAGGGTCAACACGGAGAAGTATGGGTGTGCTGGGACATGAGCGACAACCGCCGCGAAGTCGTAGGTCTCTTGCATTTCGCACTTCCTCATCCTGCTCATACTCCGGCTTGTATTGCGACCTTCCTCAAGGCAATCAAAGCTGTCAAACGTGTCAATCCCCGCGCCGAAAAACTAAATCTCCTTCGCAGGAGAAATCTCCCTGCTTCACCTCATACGCCTCTCACCGACAAACTCAGTAGTCTCGAGCAAAAAATTCGCAAGGAAATTGCTATCATGAAGAAGTGTCGTCACGGCCATATCGTCCGTCTCTTGGAAGTCATCGATGACAAACTCAACGAGCGGATATACATGGGTAAGCATGACTTCTTTCATGTAACCTCCCCTACCCCCTTTATTTTCTTACAAGTATTCCCCTACAACGCCCTTCCGAGCGTGGTTGGGTTTCGAGGTCGTCGACAGAGGGATGTCTTATCTGAGGTCGATCTGTGGAGCTGCTTACTCACAGTTACCACCCATACAGTCATGGAGTATCTCAGCGGCGGCGAGATCAAATGGCGGAACGAACTCAACCAACCTGTACTGGCAGTGGACCAATGCAGACGTATCTGCCGTGATGTTATTCTTGGTCTTGAATACCGTGCGTCGACCAGTTTATGACCCTTTGACCTTGCTCATCTCTGATTCCGTTTTCTGCAGTACACTATCAAGGTATCATACACCGTGACATCAAACCAGCCAATCTCCTCTGGACGGCGGACCGTCAGATGGTCAAGATTACGGATTTCGGCGTGTCCCATTTCTCGTATGCGCAACGCCTCGCTGCTGCCGGCCGCGGACAAGTGGCTCTCGATGACCCAACGACCCCATCCTACTCGACGATTCAGACCTATCCAAGCGCGCAGGTACACCCCCTTTTCTGGCACCCGAGGTCATTGCAGAGTATACGAGCACCGAACCATTCCCATCCATGTCTGCATCTGCGACCAGTAGCACACTGTTGTCTTCCCGAAGTGGTACTCCAGTGAATTCCACGACCACCATTCGTGCGTCTGGTACTCCACACCGTCAGCCTATCACCAAAGCGATCGATGTCTGGGCATTGGGCGTTACGCTGTATTGCCTTCTGTTTGGTCACATCCCCTTCCGAGCGGCCGACTCGAGCGAATACGTGCTGTACAACATAATATGTAACAATGACTGGGAACCTGACGAGAAGATGGGTTGCGACGCTATCCCTACGGGAGGTCGACATCCCGATCAAAAGAACTCTGAGGGGTACGTGGTGGTGCATCTTTTGGACCGGTTCTTGCAGAAGGACGTTAGCAAACGTATCGGGCTGGCTGAAGCTAAGGTAAGCGCATTTGTTTTGTTTTTTTTTCCTTGTCGCCAGTTCTTCGTTGACGTGGTCACTGCCAGCGTTATCCCTGGTTCCTTTCTGATATTCCAGAGCCGGAGGAGTGGCTTCGCCAAACATCACCCAGCAAGACTGATATCGTCATGGTCACCGATAAGGAGACAGAGAAGGCCATGACGACGATGCGATTCAGTTGGGGATGGCACAAACGTCTCACGCATGGGATATCCTCTCTTCTTCGTAATGTTCGTCCCAAACGTATTTCACCTTCTCGACCTCGCCGTCATGGCGATGACGACGAGAACCGATTTGGTATCAACTCATCCCCGGCCATAACTTTTATGCAGCCCAAACCTGCCAGTATACGTACTTCTGCACATGAGGGTCGCGCGAAAAGTAAACGCCGTCTTGCCGCACATTCGACCACTCTCCAGAATGACTCTACTCCGAATGTCACACACGGACCCCAGGGTTCGATAGAAAAGAAGATGAAGTCATTGAGGATCAGACCTTCACAACCCCCCTCAGACTCAAACGTCTCGCGGCTGACCTCGCGACGGGGTTCAGATGCACTCTCTCCTTCCCGGGATATGCACGGTGCGTCATGTACCCGGCCTTCGTCGGGTCGGAACAGTGAGGGAACGACTATCGTCATACCGTCGCCTGCAGGGGAACGCACGCGACACCGGTTCTCCTTGTCCTCGATGAAACGTTGGCGATCGTCGCCTCATCGTACCACTTCCCAAGCATCCTCACCACTCGATACATCTTCCGTTGGATCGTCTCAAGAAAAGGCGCCACAGCAGACTGTGTCCACTGATGTGAATATTACGTTGCGAAGAAGCGAAGAGGTGCTACGGCACCACAGACACGAGTGCATGCCGGGTGGTGCGCACGGTCCATGTGAAGGGGGGTTAACTGCTGCGCGACGGGCGTCGAGCTGGGGCGAGCCGACAAATTACGCCGAGGAAGTGACAAGTCTGACATCAGGAGAGCACGATGGGTTAGATGAGGATGCACTATTCCTCGGCGCTGGGGGTGTGTGCAACGATCCGAGTACTTTGGTGTCGAATTTGTCGCTTGGGTTCAGTCATGTTGCGGAAGGCACGTTGCGGCATCCTCAGCCTGAACGCCTGCACATCGGACCTGGGATTGGCGTGCGCCGTGTCTCGCATGAGAGTTTATCGCACTACGACGCTGGGGTCGGGGCTACTGCTACGCCTGGAGCCGGTCCGTCGTCGTCATCTCAAAGTCGCCAATCTCAGTTACGATCTGCGACGACCAGCCCGAGTCCGTTACATCAAATCGCATACGAATCTGGTGTCGAGGAAGCAAGTGGCGGGGAAGGGTATGATGATGATTTGGATTCGGACTCGGATTCGAGCTTTTTCAGGGATAAACATCAAAGGCGGGAGGAACAGGCAGCTTTACTCCGGTCTCAAATTAATCGATCATATTCGGGTGACGAGGGTGACGAAGAGAGTGACGAAGAGGACGCCCCGATTGAGGTGAGGCGACGGAGACCATCGGTTTTACTGACTGCTACATCGCCTCTCTCGGGTTTTTCTGACGATTACAATGCGCGGTCAACATAGAATAGGTCGCTACAGATGGCATGATGGTTCCGTCGCTCTATCCTAGGAAGCTTCGGTGCATGCTTGATGGCTTCGTCCGCACGATTAGCAGCTGCGGTGGTTGCTCTACACCCATCACTGCACTATCTTTTTTCTCTCCTGGGTTCTCGGTCGTTCTCGGGTGTATCAGGGCCGACCTCTCTTAGACAAGCCCTGGGCCAACCGCCAGGACGCCTCCGTCCTATTTTGTTTGTCGTCCAACCTTTACACGGTAATGATGCCAGCAGTTTTGTCCTGTCAAATGCTCGGCCCTCACCACCCCTCTTTCTGCGTCAGCATGTCCCGCGATCTGCCATGTACTCTCCATACTCGGTTTCTATTTTCACCTGTACACTCGCTGTCTCTCGTAGGCCCATCTACTAGACGAGAACCTGGACTTCTTTGCTGGTGTCAGTGATTATGGTTTGCCTTTTCCTGATCTCCACTTACCCGTTCTTACATCCTTCCTCGCCCTTTCCTTGTTTCCTGCACTGCCGAGCATGCTCAAGGGACATTTACTTTAGTAGCTAGACCTTTTTGAGTCTGATCTTTTTCTGATAGATGTCGTCATCCTCACGACCCACCCCCATCCTCTTTTCTTTTTCAGTGATCATACATCCCATCTACTATCGGTACCACCATTTTTTACTATGCTGCTACTGCATCGCCGCCAAGGCCTTTTTTTCCCTTTTACATGCTAAACTCATACCGGCTAGCCCGAGTTCTCTCACAACCACGGTTTGGTTGTTGTATTGTTGTTATTTAGCTATGCATTAAAGCAGCTGTTGTGGGGTCGTACCTATTATCTGCCTCTCGTCCACACACATGGATGGAGCAACAGCCTCTCCAGAAACATTCAATACATTCTGTATTCCTCCAACAACCCCCGGATGGCTCCGCCGAGTTTTCTGAACCGAACCGCGTTTAGGCCTCATAGTTCTCCGCAGCGGTCTCCACCGAGTTCCTCCAACGTTTGACTTCCTGGGCCTACGCAAACACAGCATGCTGTACATGCAACTATACGTCGTTTGATGGCTTGCAGTGGTGAGACTTGAAGTGTTGTCGAAGGGAAAAATGTTGGCTAAGACTTCAAATACTTACGGATGTACAGCTGCGTCCTTGAATGTCAGTCTAAATATGATGTATAGTCCGGGAAACAATGTACGGTTAAATATCAAGTATTTCCTTCGAATATAAAACCTGCCCATACTTCAAGTTTCGCCAGCACCCGAACGACGGCCTACATTCGGAGTATCGACGAACAATAAGATGCCGACTTATTTTTAAAATTTAAATTAACAAAAAAAGACGCGTGAAAACTTGAAATATAATCAGCAGAAAATACTGATCGCCCACTCACTGTTCGTGCGTCGCGCAAGCAGTGTGCATCAGAGTATGCTAAGTCAGTACGTACTTGAAGCTTGATGAATGGACACTGTGTTGTGCGACGCACGAACAGTGAGTGGGCGATCAGTATTTTCTGCTGATTATATTTCAAGTTTTCACGCGTCTTTTTTTGTTAATTTAAATTTTAAAAATAAGTCGGCATCTTATTGTTCGTCGATACTCCGAATGTAGGCCGTCGTTCGGGTGCTGGCGAAACTTGAAGTATGGGCAGGTTTTATATTCGAAGGAAATACTTGATATTTAACCGTACATTACTATACATCATATTTAGACTGACATTCAAGACGCAGCTGTACATCCGTAAGTATTTGAAGTCTTAGCCAACATTTTTCCCTTCGACAACACTTCAAGTCTCACCACTGCACAAACGTCAATCTAAACTTCAAGTATCGCCTTCACGTTTTCCATAACCTTTAAACCTAGCCTAAACATTGCTAACCGCGTTGTGAGGTGATGGGCATCATAGAACGGGCATTCTACTAGTGCCATTGAACCCGTGTGGTCACCAGCTCACCGGAGAAACCGGCGTTGGGGAGTTAGGGAGAGAAGTTAGGTAGCCACACCCTTGTCAGGTATAGCTGGAAGGACAGGATTAACGAGTCCGTCTATCCTACATTATCGTACATAGTTACAGGGAACATTCCTCGGAGTATCTTTCTCGAGCTCTCTAAACATCGTCCCTACGCCCCGATCTCCGGAATTTTCCCCCACTATAGCACAGCCAATACCACACCTCACCATCCAGTAAACCCTGCCACGACTGCTTGAGCGTTCTGTATGTCCCATGACCACTTATGCTAGGCCAGATAGAGAATACGAAGAGAATGAAGAAGAATGGGGTAAGGGAGGCGAGTATAGCGTGAGATGTGGAGGAGAAGATGAGGAAAGACATTGCAAGAACGAACAGAAAGATGCTAATAGGATAGGGTAAGCGTATACTATTTGACAGTGAGAGGAATAGGGCCATACCCCCATACTAGAAAAGCATATGGGAGGCTATACATGATAGCCAACCGGTCTGTGCCGAACAGAGACTTATCTATACGTTGCAGCAGATCCGACTACGCCAAAGCCAGTAAGCAGCGAGATAATTTCCATTGTTAAACATGGCACGAATGGTACGCACGGTTGCGGTTGCTGATGAATATTCCTTCCCAGCAACGTGGTTTGTGAGTTGAATTGATGTGAGTATGGATGCCACGGCGAAAAGGATGGAAATATAAATGGAGGCAATTGCCGCAGTCATCTGCGAGGCCATGGGTGGTGAAGGGCCACCGGAGGTACTACTTCCAGCGTTGTTGGTAAGATTACCGCCACCGCCACCACCTCCGAGAGCTGGGATAGCCAGCACACCCACGTCGGCCGTGAGTAGTACGGTAGACTTTAAAGCACAGGCGACTCAATAAGAACTTGAATACGAAGAACACGAAATCCACGCACGAAGATTGTGAAGCGGGCCCATTCCAAAGTAAGCTTAGCAATGTACTTTTGCCAGCGTGGATAATGGACGATCTGATCGACCCACATCTGCCTGAGCTCTTCTAAGTACACCGAAGCAGATTTGAATAGGAAGAGATCGAATATCCGAATGAGATACGGCGGGCCGCTGCGCGATGAGCGATAGTGAGAGGCATATATACATTGATCGGCATCGAGTCGCGCGCAAGGTTGGCCACTAAAGTTGATGAATCTGCTACGACCTGACGAGAGTTGGCAAAAATTGAATGGAGGTTTCTCCATGACGAAGCTTACTGAATTCTCTCGCAAACCGTGCTGGACGGGGGTCAGAATTGGCGAAGAGGAGTCGAATACTAAGTACCTGCTACCCAAACTGCGTATGGGTTTTCCTTGCCAATACTTACTACAAGTTGCACAGTTCTCCATCAGGAGAAAGTATTGGAGAAGTATAATTTAATATACCTTGGAGCTTCTCCACCAAATCCAACATCCTGGTCATAGTATCTAAGTCAAAGGGGGCCAGAGGTGTGCTAGAAGTCGCAGCATCTACAGATGGCAAGGTTAGTGAAATGCAGTTCTGAAGACTGACTACAAACCGGCAATCGCGCAGGTCAGAATGTTCCTAAGTTCTTCGTGATCGTTGGCTTTCAGTTCGCGTCGGTTAGGGTATAGTTCAATATGCATCCTTTAGAGTGAGATTGTCCTTGAAACTTCGATACTGTTCATGGGTAAATCAGCTTCTGCCGTCTTCTGGCACGAAATGGAACATACCAGGATAGTAACGACACCCACCAGTACTGTGTTACAACCGCTTCCTCTACAAGTCAATAGACTGAGGATCAGAGATGCGCACGATCGTCATCCTAGGTTACCTACTCATATGGTCTCTCGCCGTCACGCCCTTGACACTGAAAAATATATGCGACAGATCATAATCATGCACCCAAAAAAGTAGCCGTTGTTGATGATCGACGAAATAATATCCATAATCCCTCATCTTCTCCGGGCCAAAGACCTTCGTGATCACGAGTTCCACGTCCAAGTGCATGGGCAGTCCTAACTCGCGAGCTTTGTTGACTAAACGGTCAGAAATATCCACCACCTCCGCTAAGTCGCGCGGATCTGTAAGGTCTGTGATAACGCGCTGATGAAGACGATGTATCAGAGTACTTGGCGGTGAAAGGACAGCCAGACCTTTTCTGCATGCAAATGGTATGGGACTCCCTCCGGCTGCGTGTATTTGATCCACCCGAAAGGTAACGAAGGTCTGCTGATATGCTCTCGTTAATCATATCGATCTGTCGAGAGAAACCAGTGACCGACGGCTCATAGTTCATATCGCCTTCCTTCAACATTCCGTCAGATTCACGCACATCATCTCTGTTTTTCGATGGGTGAGCTATTACAGCATCAAAAGATAGTTTCACGAACACTAGGGTCTCTTCAAAAACCTATGTGTCATGACTTGTTGTGGAGAAGTGGGCACTATGCGTCGATGGGACAGTTCACGAGGCCCGTCAGAGAGAGGTTGCACCAACACTCGATGATGAGGGAAATGAACAGGGAGGGTTCCAGTCATCGAATCGTCAGGTTGAGTAGTTGGAACCATTCTTCTACCAGCGCCGTTTATCAAGGACGGGTGCATATGCGAGGAAGACACTTCGCTCGTTTCTTCCTGTTGGAGTGCAGATGGAATAGAACTGGTATATGTGGTACGGACGATACTGGATCCACTGTGTTTCTGGCGCGAACTCGCAGACTGGTAGATCTGGGAAAGTATGAACCGCAATATGTGCAGGAGTACACTGCCCATCGAAGGCATGGCTTTGAGCGCCCGAAGCAACCATACTGCTACCTTGGAGACCAGAGCGCGAGACATTGATACGAGAGCGGGTTGGTGGATAGCCTCAACTAAGTGACTTTATACGAGATGCCAGTGGTACAGCAAGTGCTTGAGCCATATGGTACACACCGCGGCTGATTTCAAGCCCTGAAGGGTGAACCTGTGTCCATCGTGGGAGACCGCCCGTCTGACATTTGGCAGTTCTTGTCTCCTGGAAAGCAGTGAAACTCGAGCATCGAGTGAGGGAAGACAAGACCGACCCCCACTACTTATGCCTTTTAGCAGGCACCATATGATGAAGACGAGGATACGTCCCCAAAAGTGACCGTAAAAGCGGATTCAGGTTCCATGTTTTCTTTGTATCGTGAAGGCCCGTGTTTACATCTCACCGCACCGATCCCTCCCTCCAAATGGGCATGGCTGCAGTCAAGGAAGACAGTAGAGAGGAAGAATTCAACTGGGTGTTGAGAACCGCGGAGGAGGGAAGTGGAGCGAGCCCGTTTGTAAGCTCTGCTACATATTTGAATGTTCCGTACAAGTCCGTCCATCTCATCTCGCTCATTCCCCATCTCCTCCGTTCTACCATGCTGGGTATAACGGGAAGCCGGCTATGTCGAACTTAACGGATTCTATATTCTGGAACTGTCGGCAACGTATGATTTACTTCGGGAGTCCGCTTGGGCACGGCAGACAGACACCAGCTGAGAGTTAGTGGTATGGTATGGAAGTCCTCGGACGACTCGATAAACACTTCAGGGGAGGGGGGTCAGAAATCGGTCAAGCAGTCATGCATTCTACGCCTCGCAGGTCAAAGCGACTTGTCAGGAGTGATGAATATTTTCCCCACAGCCTACAACATGTTGACTGGGGAAATTGACCAAGTTGAGTCCTAGCTGAATCTTTTCCTGCTCCAGTCACGGAGGTAGCAGCGCGACTGCACGCCTTGGTACAAGCTGAGATATCCATCCTCACCGAAGCAGGCACATAACCGTAAACCAAAATGCCGATCACACCGCAAGAGCAGTGGTAGTGCTAACTCCCTGTAACAAGATCAGGGTACTCGAGACTCGGCACTAGCAACAGGTTTATCACTTGCCTGAGATCCTTCGACCCCATACTACCTCTTTTCGTACCAGTAAATTCAAGAAACTTCCTCCATATCGTCGTCGTCGTCTTCGTCTTCATCATAATCTTCCATTGTAGCATCAGCAAATGACGCCTCTGTACTTGCACCCGGAGCATTCTCAGCTTTCACCTGTACACCATCGCTTAATTTCTTCGCAACCACCGGCACGCACGCAACAGAGAACTCACCCCTTCCCTCGCAAATATCTCCGAGAGTTCCCACATTCCATTATACTCCCCGCTGCGATGGAGTGTTGCTATCTCGTTCAGAACTTCTTTGAGGTACGCTTCCGGTTGCTGCGTGCGTTCCCTCAACGGTTTAATATTCCATCTTGGCTGTTCTTGGAACAGTTGGAAAAGCATATCCAACAATTGGTTCCGAGGCATGCGAGCCATACGTTCAAAGGTGCCCTTGACAGGCTTTTGTTTGGCTTTCTGTTGCACGAATGTGTAAGCGGGTCACTACACGATGAAAAATAGCACAGACGATCATGTCCGCGAATGACCCGGTACTAATACCGGTGCTTAATCGGTTGATTCCACCGCGTCCACCGCTTACGCCAGCCTCCTCGATCATGCGAATCTGTCTCTTGGGAGTATTGTATGCCCGACTACGTTCACGCATATGTAGTCTGTATGACTCGTTGAACAACGGACGTAGGTTACACTCGTGCTTGATGCGACCCGTCAGAATCGTCGTTCTAGCGCGAGAATTATATGCATATGACGTCGTGGCTGATGATGGGGCAGCGGTATCCTTCGGCCGTTCGGCGACGACGAGTTGGTTTTCCACCGACCCATTCACCATATCCAACTCGTACCTATCTACTTGTACGCCGCCTTCACCCACAGGCACGTAGGCAGCGTTGGAGGGGAATTGCGGGAGATCGGGAGCGCGAGGAGTTGGGTCGTTCGGGTCTGGGGGGAGAAAGAGGAATATACGTGGGGAGCGTCCGGAAGGGCTGACAGCATTCGGGTATATGCGAATCGTGGCGAGGTGGACGTCTTCTTTGTCTATAGCAGCCCATCTTGCCATGAGATGTTTTGGGATCTGAAAAGAGAACGGGGTGAATTAGAACCAAGCGAACGTCACCAAGGTTTGAACCTTGGGGCGGTCGGAATTCGACTATGCAGACAGCAAAGAAGTGAGCGGCTCGCCTTGACAAGCCATACACGTCCGTTCCCTCTGTCCAGCATGAGCTCTTCGTCTGGGTCTGGCTGTGTTTCCTCCTCTTGCTGGGTTTCGACGTCAAACTTCTTCTCGTCTTCTCCGCCATAATCCTCCATTTCGAAAGCTTAGAAATTGTTAGTCTGGTTCGACGGAGTCGAGGAAGACGAAGGTTGGGTAGAGCACTTGAGCGTAATTGAGACCTGAGGAAAGCTGCTTATGTCAGACTACCCCTAACCCCCTCGCACCCGGGTGGAATTGTCCGCCTTGTACATATGTGCACTGAATCAACTGCAATTATCCGCTCGCGTTTGGATGATTATTAGTTACCCAAGATATAATGGTGATCCTGTTTCGCGCACAGAAATCACACTGAAGTTCGCGTATGTAGCACGGGTCGGACCTCCACCCCGTACTAGAAATAAGGATATAGAGATCTGATAACTCCCTGGTACATATATACAATGCCACCGACGACTGACTCATGCTTCGAGCTCCACCTGCGATCAGGTATTATACGATGTGGGACCTTGACCCGTCCTCGTCTTCCTCCTCTGCGATTTCGGACATCTCTCGTATGCATTCCGATCAGAGTCTGACCCCGAGTCGTGTCCCCCATTCGGGCCATGGGCGTGTCGGTGTCGACGTGGGGAGACCCGGTCGCGTGCACTACTACTGTCGTGCGTATCGCATCCTTCGTCGCACGAGCTATCCGAATCAGACCCTGATTCCGACGAAGACTCGTCAAACGGTCGTTGCTTGCGGAATATACAGCATACTTTGGGGAGTGACTGTCAGCACACCACAATCACAGATTTCTATCACAAAACCGGAGGGTGAGGGGTTTAGTGAACACACCCACTTTTCGATTTCTTCTTTCCACACCCTTCGTTATCCACAACATCCTCCCCCCACATGACCCTCTGTCCACTATGTCTCGATGCGCCTCTCAACCGAAGCATGCCCACCGCCGGCCCGGAACTCTCCTCCCGACCCGACCCACTCCCTCCCAAGCTCCCACTAGATTCCATCCCATTCACTACCGGAGTTTCATGCGCGTGTATCGTGATCGTCCGAGACCCATCGGGAGGTGTAGAGGTGTAGGAACGACGTTGTGTGGCTGTCTCCATCAGGGCAGGCGTGTCTGCTACTTTGAGTGGAACGATGGGGTTGAGAATTGCGGTGAGTCGGACGCCGTTCCCCTCGAGACTAAAGGGGTCGACTGGACTGCGCACGGTGGCGGTTATGTTGAATGCGATGGATACTATTTCGTAGCGATGATGCGGGTGCTCCAACCCTTTCGTGATTATTAGGGTGGGAGAGGATGAGTCAGCACTGAGCATGATCACACTCCACGCCTATTTACAGCTGGGTTATTCGTGGTAAAACTGCCAAGTAATACAGAGTTCTGAGGCCACGCTCCAAGACGAAACGAGCGCAATCTATAGCGTCACTCATTCGAAAGAGTGATTAGGGCAACATACGATGGAATCAGTGAAAACGAGGTCTTGGATAATGTACAGTGATATGTCGAAGATACAGTATGCTGAAATAAACAAAAACCATCATCCTTCATAGGCCAAAATCCAACGGTCAACGTTGAGGGAGAAAGAAAAATCATGTTTTGTCGATCATCCGTACACAACCCTGTGACCAACAACAACGTCATATTATGAGCATCCGTGGTCAGACAGTAGGAGGCTCGCACACTTACCCTCTTGCAGTGGTAGATATCGGCTTGAAATCCGACCTTCCGGAATCCACAAAATGTCTTAGGACCTCCTTCCAGTCCTCTCTCGAATCCCACGCGATCTTACTCGGTGGGTCGACTTCGACGGGCATGACTTGGCTGATACCACCACATTGCACGAGGATGATGAGGGTGCCGATGCCACCGCTTTTTCGGCATCGGTCTTCGCGCCGTTCGATGTCGGCGGCCACGAGGGGGTCGTGGGAAGTGACATAGGAGCGAGGAACGATATGTGTGTTTGCTATCGAGAACCTGTGTGGGTTTTGAAATTAGGTTAGCGTGTTCAATCGATCGTACACGAGGTTGGTAAGTTTGAAAAAAACGGACGGATCCCATCCCAACACAAGGAACGGAAAGGGAGAACGGAAAGGAACGTACCGAAATAGCGACTCCTTACACGGATGATAACTCAGCTCGATCACAATCGCGTTTGTCTGATGTTCGCTGGATCCTCTTCAACTGCAGCGCCTGGAAGCCTGCCCACCCGAGTAACGACGCATGTGTAGAGGTGAATTTGCGAAGGTACTTGGCGAGGTTTTCGTCCGGATAGGACGGGCCAGTGGGGTGTTGTTTGGCCTCTGAGAGTTGAGCAGCTGTGTGCTGGCAGATGGCTTTGTGAGATGGCCAGTGGGATTTTTTGGCATTCAGGGGACTGTGGCGTGCGTGTCAGCTGGACAAAGAAGGGTACAGGGTGGTGGATAGGAAACATACGCAGTACTGGGTGGTCAACTAGACGTCCACACGTCAGAACGGGGCACATATAGTGAGCATGGACTATAGTACGCACGCATCCACCACAGAGACGGAACTTTGGACGGACGAGTTCTCCACTGCACCACAAGTGTCGCAGATGCGATACCCGCGTTGCTTCTGAGGAGCATGAGTGGGAGGAGTGTAGTAGTTGGCAGCAGCAGGGGCCATCGTGTGGATGCAAGTTTTTGGTGCACAAGAGAAGCGATCTGGCGATGTCGATGAGGATACAACAATTGGCTGAATTCCCTCCGCCATCGTTTTGAGAGATGATTTATAGGTAGACGGACTGATGGAGTGTGGCTATCTTGGGCGACTCATGGTGGAGAACAAAAAGGTGGCTCAAACGCTTTTGGTTTTCGCGGTAACGCCTGAGAGCGTGGTCAGCCTGTCTTTTTGTGTTGGTAGCGAGGGCATCGAGATGGGACGGGTGTGGCTTCCCGAACGCCATTCAAACAATTGAAGACTGGCTGGACTTGGGAGTCGAGACAAAAAAGTGGAGTTGGATAAGGAAATCATGAGACGAGCCATCCCTTCATTTCGCTGTCTGCCGGCATATTCGTATATGGCCTCAGCCAATTGTTCCACCCCCAGAAACAAAAAACACAAAAAGATGACAGTGTATCGAAGCATGTGTCATACGTCGACGACAGCGGTAACTTTCAATACCTCTGGCTATGCACGCCCATTGCATCCGCATCGTTTGCAGCCAAGGTCCGATATCAGTGATTCGTGATCCTACCTGTGTTTTGTCCTGGGACGCGGGTCATCTGTAACGTTCTCATCACAATGTGCGTACCCTCAAACTAAAAGCTAATCTTATTTTACAGTTTCGCTATCAGCCGTTTGCCACCTCCGTTCCGGGTTCGACTCGGAACCCCGAGATAAGTGTAAACGTGGACTTGTCAAGCATGTCAATCACACACATGCTACTCACGTTCCACCTTTCAGCCTACCAGACTTGGATCTACATTCATGATCGCCCGGCAGCGGTGGCACAGGCATCTCCACATGGTCTCAGTCACACAGCAACGGCGACGGTTCACACCGACGATCTCGCAATCATCCTCGCCTTACCCAATCTATTGTCCACACAAAACTAAGTTTGATTTCATGTTAAACCCACAGCTGCCATCGATGACGCACGTTAGAATA